>JAGMVL010001171.1:2472700-3709051 GCA_019202695.1 Populus x sibirica | reverse complement strand
CAAATCAACAAGACATTGAGCCGGCTTTAAGGAGATAACGTAATCAGGTACTTTAAAAGACCCTAAACAGAAGTATTCATCCTATTAGCTAACCTTATCTCCACCATATGCATCAAGAACATAGATGTTGTTACTTGTGGTAGTCAATAGCATTGATTTACCATCATTGCTGAATTTAATATCACAAACCTCAGCTGTATCTCCACCAACTAAAAAGGTGTCAAAGGACCCCACAATTAGAGATACAGGTCAAACTCAGCAGAATAATAAAGCACAGTCAAGTCCTTGCTTTGTAGATACAAACCTTGTCATAGGATCGTGAATCAAACAGTTTAATAGCACCCTTCCATTGCCACAGCAAAGACAAGACCTTGCTGGGTCGTATGCAACTGTGGGTCTACCGCGTAAATGCAAAATTCCCTGAAAACTATAACAGGAGCATAAATCACAAACATGTAGCATAAATACAAGCTGTTTGGAATAAGATAGTAGATTGGTCATCACAATTGCCTCACATCAAAAGTTAATGCTAAACTAGAAGCAAACCTGGCAGGCATTCTTGTGAAGATCCCATATTCTAATGCTGTGGTCAAGAGAGCTGGACATGAAGCTATCATTAATTGGAGACATGCAGAGCGAAACAACCCTACAACATGATATATATTTGAAAATTTTCATGTTAGCTTCATGAGATCGAAGACACATTTGAGATTGGGAAAAATAAAAGTGACAAGAATCAAAACTACCCTAAATAAGCCACGGCAATGTGTGAATGTGTGATACAATGAGATGTAAACAGATGAGGGAAGCACCCATTTTCTGTTTTTACAACATATACATGTTATCATCAGGTGGAATGGTAAAAGCAAAGCACTTCTGCCATCAACGATTCGGCTCATGGTAAATGACTTGAATCTGAGAAGTAATGCACCCATATTCGAATACCCCACCCGCAACCACCGAAAAACAAATAAAAACATGAAAGCAATGTTGCCAAAAAGATGCATGATATTGACTTTGACTGCAATAAAACAAAACAAAATACAAAGTAATTTTTGCAAGAAACCACAATCTGTGCTGATTACTAAAGAAGCTATACTTGTCTTTATGGCCTTTGAAGTAGCGAAGACATCGATTATCATACAATGATAGATAACGTAATGATTCTGCAAAATAAATAAATAAATAAATAAATAAATATCCTAACACCCACTCAATCATCACAACATATATATATATATATATATATATGCAAAACAGGAAAAGAAAATGTAGACCAGAGTAGACCTCCGGTAGAATCTAAATGGTATACTGAGGAACAAATAACGGAGCTAGGGTGGTGCGTGAAACATATTCGATCTGTACCGTGTTTCTTGTGATATGTAGTCTTCAGCAATCTGAAATATTCAATTAAAAAAAAACTTACAATAATAATATCCCATACTAAAATTAAATTTATTACTTATTTAAAAAAAACTGACTTACTTGGCACTTGCAATGTCGTAAAGACGAACCGAATCATCCTCGCTAGCTGTAACTAACAGATCGTCTTTTCGATGAAAATCAACTGAATTAATCTTCCCTCCCTATATAAATTACAAAATTAATTATTAATTGCTTCTGTTTGAAAATTAAAACTCTATCTGGTGGAATGTGATTCTTTTGAGTTGAAATAAGGAAATGGAGGAAGGAGGAATATTGTGAAGCTTACAAAGTCGGAGAAAACAGCTCCGATAGACATACTGCGCACCGTATCATCATCGAGCTCTGTAAGCGATATCATAGCCACTGATGTTGATGGAGTCTGTCTATCTGGTTTCGATGGAGTGTGGACAAGGAAGAACGATTGATATTTTCTACGAAAAAATTAAAAAACAATATACCGCTGCTGCTCCTCATCCTCCAATCATAGCAGTGAAACCGGCCCGTACCGCGACCTGTAGTCTGCATCGGCTTGGTTGTGTTTGGGAAATCAATATAAATTTTTAAAAAAAAGTTTCGAATTTTTTTTTGTTTAAAATAAAATTTATTTTATGTTTGATATCATTTTAATATATTGATATTAAAAATAATATTAAAAAAATAAAAAAAAAAATTATTTTAATATATTTCTAAATAAAAATACTTTAAACCACCACTACTATCACAATTCCAAACAGATCATAAACAAAACTTGGGTTTATAATTAGTCCGGTTAAATCTAAATGACTCTTCAATTAATTTAAAATTTGGTTACATCCATCCTTGTCTTTTACATTTTATTTTAATAAATTAAAAATATATAAAATTAATTTATAAATACTTATTCTATATTTATATAGGATGTTTTGTAAATTTTTATGTGATAGCTATATATAACTTTATTTCAACTTGAAAAGTTTCTTAACTTTTTTTTTGGAATATTTATATATATAGTTTATTTCCATACATAATGTTTTTAAATTTTTTATATGAAATATTAAAATTTTAAATTTTTTTCAAGGCAATCGAGAATGACTCGTATAATCCGGAACCCAATCCTTTAGTTATTCAATTTTATTTTATTTTGTCTTAGCTTACTTTTTCTCTATTTTTTTTATTTAACACTTGTTTTCTTTTCTTCTCATCCCCATCTATTATTCAACTTTTTTTTCTATATTTCTTAATATTTATCACATAACTTATTTATAATTTATAATAAATATTTTTACTTTAATTTTTCTAACTGCATTGAAATAAGAATTAAATTATTTTTTATTACATTTTATAATTAACAATTAATGTGTGTATTGTGTATCATAAGAACTCTTAAAAACAATTACAACAAAATTCAAACGAATTTTCTTATAAATATAAATATAAATTAAAATAACATTTTTATCATTAACAAAACCTAAAAAAAAAGTGTTTAAGTGTATTTTTTTGTATTTTGGTTATTAATTTTTTTTTCTTTTCAATTTTATCATTTTATATTGCACTAATTAATTATTAGGCTTGATAATTTATTTGGTGTAATTTTATTTGAGGTTTTGTGGTTACAAAAAAATGTTTTGGCATTGATTTGGTTTTAGATTTTTCAAAGCAAAATTTGACTTGATTGTCCATAAAAAAGTGAGAGAGGAGTATGAAATTGAAAGTGAAGAGGTTGAAAGTGAAAGAGAGGTGAAATGAAAACCTTTTATTTAAGAAGAAATTTTGTTTTTTTGTTTTTGGTTCGTTATCTCTTTTTTTTTCATTTGGCCATCGAGTTTTTTTTTCTTGAATTTTATCCTTTAACATTGCATTGATTGGTGATTTGGTTTGTATTTCTTACTTTGAGGAATCTCAACCTAAAACAATATCCGATATTGGGCTGGTTTTGGATTTTGCAAAAAAATAATTTGGTTTTGTTGTTTGTGAACAATTAAAAATAAGAGGATCAAAATTAAACTTAGTGAAATGGCATCCCTTTAAAAAAAAAAAAATTGGTTTCAAGGCCTTTAAGGTTTAAAATCTTTTCCAAGTTTTTTTTTTTAATCTTCTTACTTTAAGAAATTATATGTTTTAATTTAAGACTTTTATTTTATTCATGTTTCGGTTCCAAGGTTTGAGACATGAGAGAGAAAGTCACTTGATTATAGTGAAGGAGAGACAAAGTCATTGCTTAGCCACATTCCAAAAACAAATGTCGATATTGGTGTCAATGAGTTTCATTCGACAAGAAGAGTCTCATTGAGGTCTTTTAAAACCTTTGTATTGCTTTAAAAAAAAAAGATCAAGCTTGAGAGAAAATAAGTTCCCAATTTGATTATTGTTTTTTTTAGGTTTTTGGGTAACTTGATTTACTTGATTTATTTTGAAAGGTTATAAAGGGTATTTTTAGGTGAAAATGAGTTGAAAATAAATTTTTAGATAAAATTAACACCCACTAATTTTTCTAGCCACCTCTGTGGTGGTTGAATTTGAGGAGATAGTTAAAAAACAAGGTACTTGAACCAAGTCAGGTCCATAACTTGAACGCAAACATTAGGTTTCAAGTTAGATATAGATATTGTTTTACCTACCGAAACCCTACCAAACCCGATTCGAAAATCAAGAATGCCCTTAAAGTATGATAAAATTACATGATGTGAACCATGTGGATATAAAGATCTAGAAATCCACAGCCAAGTAAGACATTTTCCAAGAAAGCTAAGATCAAGTTTGAAATTAAACTTGACACAATAATAACCTATACTAAGAAACTAAGACTATAAGTAATTGAACCATTTCCCAACACCTATAAAAAGACATGAACGAGAAGTATAGAGGATGGCATGGAGCATGGTCAATATTTTGTTAAGCCAGAGTAATTTAATGAAGAATAAAAAAGCACGAGCAAAACCTCACATTACAATAATAATTGCTTAAATCAAAGTCTATTAAAAAAAATTAAATACAATTTAAATAACTATATTTATAGATAAAAAGTCCTGAACAATTCTGAAAAAAACAATAAAAAGAGTTCTTAATAAAATTAAAAAAAAATTATAAATCAATTAGAAAACCATGTAGATCTAGTACAACAACTTCTGGACCTTATTATATGGCTTTTCGATATTCAATTTCCTTAAAATTCTAACCTAATATATAAAAAGACCTCTAAAAATATCTGGTAAAATTACAGCTCAATCCAACAGTCTGATCAAATATTATGCTTGTTAGAGTAAAATTATACATTAAAAAAAATAAACTCAAAATTACCTCTAATATTGAAACTAGTTAACCCACTATTGCAAAATAATTTGACCCCAATGTTGTAGATGAATTTGACCCCTCTGGCAATATAGAATAGATTCACCTTGTGTTGTAAATTGATCAATCCCCTCTTACACATAAATTAAATTGACTAAGATCTGACCATCACTTATTGAAGTTATAGCTTTCTTGAAACTCATATTGGCTCGAATAAGCCTACTAAATACATCTTTGAGCTTCCTTACCCTTTATCTTGTAAATGGCCAAACTAGAACTTCTATCGAACATGTGGTGTAATTTGAATTGTATCATCCCATCTCATCTCTCCTCAAAAGAATTTAACTTCAAATCATCACCTACATCAAACAAACAAAAAAATAAAAATAAAAACATTAAAAGTAGGTAACATCATACTCACTGGTAAATCTACTTTATAGGCATTATCATTGATTGTTTCAAGGATTTTGAATGGTCTCCATCTCCTTTTGGCATCAACTTAAATCTTTTTTGTTCAAGAAATCTCTCTTTTTACTTATGCACTCAAACTCAATCACCTAGTTCAAAAATAACCATATTTCACCCTTTATTATCTTTGAATACATATTGCTCATTCTTTTTTTGTATTTTCCACCTCACATTCTAATGGAAAGCCTTTACTACCTGAGTTTTTTTATTGACATCAAGATTAACCCTTTCATTAATAGGTAAAGGAAACAAATCCAAAGAAGTCAAAGGATTAAGTCAAACAATTTCAAAAGGTGAATAAATAATAATCGAATGCACCTTCCTAGTATATGCAAATTCAATAAATAGCAAGCAATCTTCTCAATTCTTCAAATTATTTTGAATGATAGTTCTTAATAATATAGTTAAAAGTTGACTAGAGTGCTGAAATCTTTAACAAATCTACTAGCCAAACCATGAAAACTTCTCACCTTTGAGATTGACTTAGATATAGGTCATTCTTGGATAGCCCTAACCTTTTCTCCATCCATCTCAATAACTTTTGCACTAACAACATATCCAATAAATACAATATTTTCCATGCAAAGTCACACTTTTTCAGATTAGCATAAAAACATTCTTTTCGTAAAACAATCAATGTATTCGTAAATATTCAATATGCTCCTCTAAATTCTTACTATAAATCACAACAAACTTACCTATAAAGTTTTGCAAAACATGGTTCATTAATCTCATGAAAGTACTAGGTGTATTAGTAAGTCTAAAAGGAATAACTAACCATATATACAAACCATATTTAGTTTTATTCATTTTTCTCTTTCATTCTTATTTGATGATATTCACTTTTCAAATCAATCTTAGAAAACATTTAAGACTTATGCAATTCATCAACATCTCATCAAGTCTAGGAATTGGGTGTCTACACTTTACCATAATATTGTTGATAGCCTGATAATCACACATTCTCCAAGTCCTATCCTTTTTTCGTACCAATAACACTAGAATTGCAAATGGACTCATGATTGCTCTTATATACCATTTTGTCATCAATTCTTTCGCATGCCTTTAAAGTTCATTTATCTCATTGAGATTACTTCAATAGGTTGACCGATTAGGTAGAGATGTTTCAAGTACAAGATCAATTTGATGCTCAATTCTCTTAATAGGTGGCAACCCACTAGGAATCTCATCGGAAGATGTCCTTAAAATCTTATAATAAAAAAACATAAACATTAAAAAGACAATGATCAAGGTCATTAGTATTAAAATATACCTCCAAATACACATGTAAAATCGTAGGCATGTTAGAAAAATAAGCATTCTTAATCTCACTTCTCTTTGCATAAAAATTAACATGTTTCTTTATTTTTTCTACACTCTCTTCTTTTCTCACCCTTTATTTCTTCTTTATTTTCTCACATGAATCTTGCTAATTCTTATTTTGGCCAAATCTCTAGCTCCTTAACCGTGCTTGGCTGAAAAGTGACCAACACTTTCCTCAATTCCTTCCAAAGTCCATACCTAAACCTCTAAATTTGATGTTGCTTGGTAGGAACAAGAGTAGAAGCAAAGATAGAGAGATCCTAAAATCATCTCTCATACTCCAACATTATTATATTACCTTACTTGAGGGCTAGAATCTCTTGTTCCTTACTCCTTCTATGCTATATAGAGTAATATCAAATGTCAAACTCTATATGGAAATCCATCCATGACAACACTTCCCCCGGTTTTCTTGCCCTCACGGTTTCCCACCATGTATGAGCAGTATCAAAAAGTAACTAGGCCACATAATTCACCCGTACATCTTTTGGCATTGGAATCTAGGTGAGTGCTTCCTCCACTTTCCTAAGAATACCCAACCACTTTTGCATCCTCCTCCCTCAATATTGGGACATACCTTATCTCCCTCATATTCTTTACCCAATACACTAGGGTAAGGAGCTAACTTCACCGCCACTTTTTACTGCTCTGTCAACCCTAACACAACAACTCTCACAATCTTGCTCCAAGTAAAAAAGATCCTAGTGGAATATAGGTGCTATTGGTAGCACCATTGATGAGGGTATACTAAACTACCCCATCCGATCGGATGCCCTAAGACTGTTATATCCCTAAGGCTAATGATGGAGAGACATCTCTAGGCATAGTGACTCTCTTTGTACTAACTGCACTAGTACATCGGTGAGTGAGTAAATATCTCTTAGAGGATCTCCCATTTGATCCCCTCCACTAACACTAGATCGTACCATCCTCGAAAATTTTTAATTGGTTGTCGTGATATCCGGGTGTGACATACTCATGTTAAATCATATTTGTTCTCTTTATAATATTCATTGATCATTTGAATAAGATTTGAAACTCTTTTCAAATCTCATTCCACCTTAGCCAAGGATTTCTCAGCAATACTATTTGAGAACAAATGAAATATTTTTTCTAATTCACATAGGGTGATGAATCCTCTCTTAATCACTCAAGTACTTTCATATAGTTCTCGTTATACTCAATGTCCCGCCTTTTGTTGTCTTGATTAAGATAACATGTAACGTGATCAAAGTATAGCATTCTCTATATAAGATAACTTAGTTGATCTCAAGTTTAAGGATCACTTACACAACCGTCATGTGAGCCTTTCCATAGACATAGGTGATCTCTCCATATAGAATTTTCATGCGGGTCAGTTCAATGTACATGTCTTATGACAAGCACCTACATGTTAGTTTTAGGTATCCCTTATACCTCAACTTCATGAGAATTTTCTTTCATAAAGAAAATAACATAATATGTACTAGTCTTTACGCTTCTAATGAATATCTAGTACTTAATAGAGCATCGACTAGGAATATTTTAGGAACAATGCTTTGATGCAATAGAAATCTCATAATTATAACAATTTTATAATTTTTTTTAAAATATTTTTTTTTTCATGGACTTTATCTTTACTCTAGATTCATTAATCTAATATTATATGAATATTAAAGATAAATTAAGTCTTTTATTAATAATAAATGTGTGTTTACATGAATATAATAATACTACGTGTAACCAACCGATTGACTATATGACATATTAAACTAACAATCTCTCACTTGTATTAAAGTCAATCGCTCATATATCTAATATTATATTGCTTCATGTAACATTAATGTCTCTGCATGGATAGTGGCTTGGTAAGAGGATCTTTTAGATGCTCTTCGAGGTACTCATTTTACCTTTACATCTTTCATTTCATTGATTTAACAAATAAAATGGAATTTCTTTAGTACTTATTTGGATTATTTATAAGACCTTGATTTTTTTGCTTATGCAATGGCTCCATTGTTATCATATTATTGGATAACTAGATCAACAATGCTAGGAACCAACCTGGTTCATTAATGAACTTCTTGATCCAAACACAACCTCTTTATTTCCTCAAACATGGAGGTATAAATTCAATTGTAAAATCAGTTGTACTCTTTTATTTGGAACTCTTCCAACTCAAAGCATTACCATTTAGATTTAAACATTTATTGACTCGTATTCACTATTTTTCCAACATTTCATTGAAAAAATATTAATTCAAATAATTTTGAACTTCTAGTTTATATTCTCCATTGATGGGTCCTATAGCCAAGTATAGGATACTATTTTCATCATATCTCTCTCAATTTATGTCTTAGAACATGTCTTTGAAGGGGGCGTTCCGTGCAAAATAGATAAGAATCCAACCTTAAATTCTTTCATGCTAAGCTATTTTAGCATCTAATCTATATGCATGGATTGAGGCAATCTAAGCAACCTTCTAGATCTATCTCTATAGATCAATATATTCAATATGTAGGTTGCTTCTCCCTTTTTTTTATGAATAAATTCTTAGACAATGAAAACATTACCAATTAAAGTAAAGATATGTCATTTCTTAAAAATAAAATGTCATAACGTGTAATATTAGGAAAACAACACCATACTCACTAACCTTTTGTAAACACAAGGTTTATCCATATTTTTTATGAATGATTAAATCAAATCTGTTGATTATACCATCAAAATTAGATATTCATACTCCTTAAAACATGCATTGTACATTTATACATTACCTTTCATGTTAGTCTTTCTTTTAAAGATCCGCTTAGATCCATTGGGTTTTATCCTTTCAGGTGGATCAACCAAGTCCCAAACTTGGTTAGTATATGAAGTCCATAGCTTCAAGTCATTTCTTGAAATAAATATCATATATTACTTTTAAGTAATTGGTAGGCTCATCAATTATAAGCAACATATCATTCACAACTTTTATGAGAGGTTCTTATCTCATTAATTTATGACATATCCTACCAAATTTATAGAGATTTTGTGTTTCTTAAGGTTCAGGCTAAACATCCAATGTTTTAGTCTTGGGAATATATTTCATATGGATGTAGTGTTCTACGAGGTGTAGAGAATCTCATTTTTTTTTTTTAGATAATCCTTGAAATATTTGATCAAATATTAACCATCTCGATCCAATTAAAGTTTCTTAATATTTATTCCAATCAGTATTTCAATTTTATTGCAGTTTATATTGAACCTCAGCATATGAAATTCAGGTATATACAAACCATTCATATAATTACCGGATCCATAAAAACATCATTATTATAAAAGAACAACATTTGTCCTCAATAATAAATTTAAATTCATTTAATACTAAATAAAATAGAAACAATGTCTTAAAATATTGGAACAAAATAACAATTATAAAGTTCGCGAATCAACTCATTAGGCAAAACAAAATAACTAGTTCCTACAGCTAATGCAACAACCCTTGCTTCATTACTGAGTTGTAGGTCCACTTTGCTTTCAACTAATCTTCTACTTATTTTTAGTTCCTACATGCAATTGCAAATGTAAAAACCATATTCGGTATCCAATACCCAAGAACCACAATGAAAATTAGTAAGATAGTTTTCAATTATAAACATACCCGAAGTATAAACTTCATTAAGTTTTTCTCCGCTTTCACGGTTGCAAGGTATTCCTTGCAATTCCTCCCTCCAATGTCCTTCCTTACCATAATGATGACAAATGCCCTTGTCTTTCTCGATGTCTCCAAGAGATTTATTTGCTTTAGAGACAAAGACACTTATTCTTCTTATCCTTCTTCTTAGACATTCTAGAGACCGAACTAGAAGAACTGGACCTTTTTTTCCTTCTTAAGGCCCCATATTAGGAGGAGCACACACGGTAGGAGCACAAGGTATGTGTTCTTTTTGTTACCTTTTTTTTTTATCTAAAAGGAGATTTACGTAAATACATGGTATCTAAATAAGGTAAAAATGCAAATATATATGTTCAAAATTGAAAATAAGTTGGTCTTGTTGACGTGGACTATTAAATGTAAATTAGTCATTGGCAGTGGGACTATTATATAAGAATAAGTTGGCAACAATGGCGAGGGCTATTATATGAAAATAAGTTGGTCACAATGACCGGGGCTATTACATGAAAATAAAGTGGTCGCGATGGTGAAGACGAAGGAAATCTAGGTTTAAAAAAGGAGAAGAAGGAAACTTGAATTTTTTTTGCACTCATTCCTTGAATCTTTATCCAAGTAAGTTGAAGAACATGTTTAAAATGATTAATTATTATAATTTTGTGTTTTGTTGAAGAAATTAAATTGCTATAATTGTGTGAATTTGGGGATTCATGGTGTTAATTATTGAAATGATGCAATTTATGATTGAACTATATTAGAAAGCATGAATTATTAATGGGTAAGTGTTTAATTTAGAAATGGAAGAAACAAACTCTTCCTCCTTTTTTGTTATTGGTCTCGCAAAAGGAGAAGATTTGAAAGATTGGAGAATTTAATACAATTGTTTAGGAATTGTGGGAATTAATGTGCTTATAAATGTTAATAAATGGAATTGTAAAGGATTTTACAAAAAATGAAAAAGAGAATAAATTTCACCCTTTTTACTTTTAAGGGATTTCGGCCATGACATATAAAAATAAGAAGAAGAAAAAGAATTTCAACTTGATTTTGTTAATGTAAAAGAGTGATTTTAGACAAATCGGATGGATTGTTGAAGAATTAGGAATTTAATTTTGAGGAAGGGTTAAAAAGGAGAATTTATTCTTCTTAATTTAAAATGAAATGAGATTTTTGTCATTTGGTTATAAATAATAAATGACATGTTGATTTTTGTGTTGGTGCGAGTAAGAGGTCGCAGGACATAACCAAAGAACAGAGACCATTTCACGCCCACATACACCGTAGGTGTTAAACACATATAATAAATTAATTGTTTAATTTAGTATTTTATAAGAAATTTCCTTTGATTGTAATTTAAGTGTAGAGATTGCAAAATAAAAAGAATGGAAAATAATGTTCTCGTTAAATGGGCGCGTTGAAAGATTATTTCCTGGTTAATGAAAATAATGCCCCGTTAAATAAATGAGCGTGTTGAAAAATTATTTCCTCGTTAATGGAAATAATGCCTTGTTAAATGGGCGCGTTGAAAGATTAGTTTCCGGTTAATAGAAATAATACCTTATTAAATAAATGAGAGTGCCGAAATATTATTTCCTGGTTAATAGAAATAATGTCATGTTGAAATGGACACATTGGTTGAACTATTTTCTTTCTTTTCTTACATGAAATTATGAAATAATGTATTAATAATTGGATGACTTGAGAAAGTTATCTAGTTAAGGATTGACAAAAATAAAATTTAATTTAAATTAATGTATTGACGATAAGTACTTCGTTTAATGAGCTAGTGCGTATATTTACTTGAGTCGATAACTTGGTATTGAAAATACAAAGGAGACTGCTGACATTTTTTATAAATATTTCTTATTTGCATTTAGGCCCCATTTTCTTTAAGTGTATTCGTTCTTGCCCCCACTTCTTTTTAGTTTAGTTTATTTTCTTTAATTTAATCCAAATTCTTAGTTTTTCTCGGGATTTACAAGATCGCTCATTACTCCCAGTAATGGTAAGGTTATTGAAAAACCCATTCTTGAGCCTTGTGAGAAAGAAGATGAGTTAGTCTCGAGGGTAAGGAAGGGGTTGAACCCGAACATTGTAAAGGAAAGACCGATTTCATACTGAAAGACTTCCATTTCCTCATGTCATGACCAAACAAATAAAAGTCAATCACAACTCGAAATCTTTGAAACTTTCAAGCGGGTAAGGATCAAAATACCTTTTGTTGGATGCTATCAACTCTTTTAAATAACTATTTATTTGGGCCTTGACATGTTCCCTTATGAAATGATGTTTTACCTCAATATATTTAGTCCAAGAGTGATGCACAGGATTTTTAATGGCACTAGTATTATCACATTTAATTGGAATGTTGCTTACCTTTATTCCGAAGTCTAGTAGATGTTGTGTAATCTAAAGAACTTGTGCACAACAATTTGCAGTAGCCGCATATTCTACTTCTATCATTGATAGGGCTATTGAGTGTTGTATTTTTTTACTCCAAGAAACTAGTGATTGTCCTAGAAATTTACATGCTCCAGATGTGCTTTTCCTACTTATTGAACTTCTAGGAAAGTCTGAGCCTATATATCCTATCAATTCAAAACTAGCAGATTTTGGATACCATAGACAAAGTTTAGCAGTACCATTTAAGTATTTGAAAATCCTTTTAACAGCAACTATATGACTTTCCTTAGGATTAGATTGAAAACATGCACGCACGCACGCACTGTACATTACATTAGGCTTGCTTATTGTTAAATACAACAAACACCTAATCATACCTTTATATAATTTTATATCAACAACCTTACCTTTTCCATCTTGATTTGGCTTTATGAAACTTGACATGAGTGTGTGTTGGCATCTTAAGTTCTCAAAGCCATATCATTTCAATAGATTCAGAGTATACTTTGTTTGATGAATAAATATGCCATCTTTAGTTTGTTTTATGGTCAGACCAAGAAAATAGTTTAGTTCTCCTATAAAGCTCATTCCAAACTCCTTTGACATACTGTTAGCAAAGTTTCTACACAAAATTTCATTTGAGGCACCAAAAATTATGTCATCAACATAGATTTGTACGAGTATGAAATCTTGATCATACCAGGCTTCAGAAAATTATGAAAAGAGTAGTGTAAGTTCTTCTTTTGGAAAACCACTTAGCCTTTCATACCAAGCTCTAGAAGCCTATTTTAAACCATTCAAGGCTTTAGATAACTTGTAAACATGGTTTTTAAAATCAAATTTTCCAAAGCCTAGGGGTTGTTCAACAAACACTTCTTCATTTAGAAAACCATTCAAAAATATTGATTTAACATCCACTTGAAATAACTTTGTTTTTTTATGTTGCAAAAGCACATAACATTCTAATTGATTCTAACCTAGCTACTAGTGCAATAGAATCATCAAAATTTATTCCCTCCTCTTATCGTTGACTTTGAGCTACTAACATAACTTCATGTCTAATTATGATACCTTTTTCATCATATTTGTTTTGAAAAATCCATTCAATGCCTATAACAAATTTATTTTCAAGTCTAGGTACAAGAGTCCAAACCTTATTTTCTTCAAATTACAATAGTTCTTCTTGCATGGCTTCTATCCAGTTTTCATCAATAAGAGCTTTTTCAACTTTTTGGGCTCTGGTTGAGAAAGAAGGGCCATATTATTTACTTCATTCCTAATCACAACTTTTGTTTGAGTCCCTTGTTCAAAATCACTAATAATTTGTTGCTTAGGATGATTCTTGGAGAAGTTCCATTCCTTTGGAAGTTTAAAACTGGTGGGGCTGCTTTCTAGTTTGGTGAAGTTTGTAGTTTCAGCTTCTTTATTGCTTTCCAGTGGTTCATCTTCAAGCAAATTACCTAAATCATTATCCATTTTTTTATGGATAAAATATGAGATTCATCAAAGATTACATGTATTGACTCCTCTACAACTAATCCTCTTATTGTATATCCTTTATGCCTTACTTATAGAAGAATATCTTGTATTCCTTCATCTGACTTGGATTCAAATTTGCTTAAGTTATCCTTATCATTGTTTAGCATAGAGCATTTGCAGCAAAAGACATGAAAATATGCTACATTAGGTTTTTTTCCTTTCTAGAGCTCATGTGGAGTTTTCTTGATATACCTATTATAGACTCTGTTCAGGACATAAGAGGTTGTATTTACAGCTTTTACCCAAAAATAAGAGAGTTCTGACCATTTATTGTAAACTCCTATTTTTCCTTTCCACAAATTCATTCTACTGAGGGGTTTTAGGGGCTGTAAAAGAGTGATGTATGCCTTGTTAATCATTGAAAGATGCATATTCATTATTTTCAAACTCTCCTCCATTATCTGATCTGATGCTCACAATAGACATGTTTTTCATTTTGAATTTTATTTGAAAATATGATAAATGCCTCACATGCATAGTTTTTATGTGCCAAGAATAAAGTCCATGAAAACCTTAAATAATCATCTACTACTACTAAAGCATACCTTTTTCCTCTTAAACTAGATGTGTGTGTGGGTCCAAACAGGTCATGATGCAGCAATTTTAAAGGTCTAAATGCGGACACTACATTCTTAATTTTGAAAGATACTTTAGTTTGTTTTCCATGTATACAAGCATCATATATTTTATTGTTAACAAAAGACAATTCTGGAATACCTTTAACTAGAGTTAGTTTACTTATTTTCAATATAACATTCATGCTTGAATGTCTTAACCTCTTGTGCCATAGAAAAGCATTATTGCAAAATGCAGACAAACATGTTTCAGAAAATGAATCAACATCATCAAGATCAATTACATATACATTTTCATGTCTGTAACCAATAAATTAGACATTGTTATCTTTTATACACTAAATAACATGGTATGAAGATTTAAAAATTACTTTGTACCCTTTGTCACATAACTTACTAATGCTTAGCAGATTATATTTTAGACCTTGGATTAATAGTATATGTTTCAATTGAAGATGATTTTCCTTTGCTAATTTTACTTATATCAATTACTTTCCTTTGGTGACAGGTTACTGAAACAGATTTTGTTTCAAGTGAGATAAACTTGTTTTTATCCCCGGTCATATGTCTGGAACAGCCACTATCTAGGTACTAGGTATTTGTCTTCTTTTCATGCTTTACGCAATAGTGCAATTTCACAAATTTACTTACTTGATTTTGATACCCAAATTCTTTTAGGTCCAGCTTGGTTAGGCATAAACATAACAGTAGGTATACTTCCTTTTACCACCCATGTAACTTTGACCAGTCGAATCAAACTTTTATGATATGTATGGTTTTTAATAGGACAATTAGCATGTAATGTCCTTGTTGGTTGTAAAAACGGCAGGTAACTTTTTGTATGTCTATGCTCATACTTGTAATGAAAATAGGTTTAGTTTGAGATTGCTTATATGGGTCATACCCCAGACAACTTTTGTCAAGGCTTTGTTTTTGACATCCAAGTGGTTTTTCAAAATTGTTTCTTCCCTCAATGAATTTGAAAAGAGTTTTTTTCAAGATCCTTTATTTTGGATTGTAAATCAATGTTCTCCTTTTGAAGTTTTTCAAATTCATTTTCAGAAACAACATATTTAGATATTTGTTTTAAATCCAATGTCAACTTCTCCTTTTCATTATGTAATACTGAAAGTTTCTCTCTTAAACTATCATTTTCAATTATTAAATCACTATTTTTCTCAACAAAATTTTCATTTTTCTTTTTCCAGAGTTTTAGTTCCTAATCCATAGAAGTAATCTATTTATTAAGCATGATATATTTCTTAAATTTCTTTTGTAAATCAGTACCTCATCCTCTTCTTCATAGTCATCCTTAGCCATAAGACATTTGTTTCCATATTCTCCAAAAATCTCTTCCTATTTGTCTAACTCATCATCATTTCATGTTTTATCCATCACGACTTTCTTTCTTGCCTTCTTGAAAATTTCTTTGAATTTGATGCTTGTCCTTTTCTAGCACTTACACACTTAGAATCATAATGTCCTGGTTTATTGCAATTCAAAAAAAATATAGAATCTTGATTAAAATCATTACCAAGTGTTTTCTTACCAGACTTCTTTTTTTATATAAATTTTTTAAATTGTTTCATTAGCAAAGCCATGTCTTCATCTTCACTGCTAATTTCACTCTCAGAATTTAATTTATGACTGCTCTTGAGTGCAACTCCTTTATTCTTCCTTGTTGTTTCTTCATCATCACCTTGAAGTGTCATTTCATGGGCGGTTAAGGACCCAGGTAATTTGTCAATCCTTAGCTTCAACAATGGCAGTCAACTTTGGCTCCTATGATTTTGGCAGACATATAAGTGCCTTTCTCACTAGTTTAATGTTAGAAAAGTTTTTTCCTAATTACTTTAATGAATTTGTGATGTGTAAAGCATGTCATCATGTCTACAATGCTTTCATGTTCTTGCATTTTAAAAGTTTCAAATTGATGCACAAGTCTATCTATCTTTGATTCTTTTACTTGCAGGGATCCTTCATGTGTTATTTCCAATTTATCCCAAATTTGTTTAGCAGTTTCACATGCAATAATTCTATTATACTCATTGACACTTAAAGCATTATAGAATAAACTAATAGCTTTAGCATTCAATTGTACTCTTTTGAGATCCTTATCATCTCAATCATCTTCAGCTTTAATCACAGTTTTACTTTCCACTATCTTGATGTGAACATATGGACCATTTGCAACCACTTTCCACGGCTTATAATCAATTTATTAAATGAATATTCTCATCCAAGCCTTACATTAGTTGTAGTTCATTCCATAAAAAAAAAAAAGGTGGTTTGTTTGTGAATTGTCCTTTCAAAAGTCAAGTGCCTACAGATGTCATGGATCAAATTCAAGATCGTTAAATCAAAAAATAAGAGCACCAAGGCTTTGACTAAGAGAGCAACCAAGAAGGGGGGGTGAATTGATTGACAGTAAAAATTATCTCAAATTCTCGATTCACAATAATCCTAATTTAACAGATTTACTTCAATGTGATATTGGAAGGATTAATTTCTTAACTTCAGAAATCAATAACAAGAGCAATACATGCATCAATTAATAAGAAAAGCAAGAGTAGAAAATGCACACAAGAATTTTATACTAGTTCCCCACAAAACCGCAGGTAGTCCAGTCCTTAGGGATGGCCCTAAGATTTTTATTGCTTGCTTGATTTCTATTTGTAATCTTAAAAACTTTTTTCCTTGTAATCATGTAAGATCAACTTCTTTTATGCCCAATTCTTTTTAAAACAACTATTCAACAGCCCTCTTTCTATGTCTCGATTTTTTTTTCTTGTTCGGTGCATTTTACAAGCACCCGGTGTGCATTATATACACACTAGTTTCTAGTTGTTTCTTATCCTCCATGATTCTTGCCTTGATGACCTCAAGTCCTTCAATTTAGCTAGCAAATCAAACTTTCACAATTTCTGTATAGGCTGCTGGTTTTTCTCATCACTAGTGTTAACCCGAGACCTTCCTTTTAAGTTGGTTTTGATTTATATACGTCAACATGTATAATCTTTTTCTTCGTGCAATATTTCCTTTCTATATATGAAACTGATCATATCCTCTTCTTTCCTTTTTCTCCTTATTATGTTCTTTGCTCTAGTTTTCAAACCTGTATCTGTCTAGTTTGGTAGTATGCCTTCATTGGCTTGGGTTGATTTTCTTTGACTGGGCTTAGACTGTAAGGGTTCTACTTTTGGACTCGAGTTGAGAATGAGCCTTTCTTGGAATTTGCAGGAGTTTTTCACTGAAGGCCCAATTGTTCTTCATTAGATAATTTCACTAGCACATCATATAGATTTATTGGCAAAACTCTTATGGTTTGTGATCATCAAAATCACTGAAACTACACTCCCATCCCTAGACGACGAGTATAGCTTAATTCCTTTTGATTTAGTGCTTGTTGGCTTTTCTTTTCTTTTTCCCTTCTTTTCTCTATCCTCCTCAATTTTCACGCCTGACCTTCAAATTTTTCACAACAACCCTTCAATTTGTTTTTCTTCAAATTTGGTCCGTATTCTTTTAATTGTGATTCCTTATTTTAATTAATTTACATTATTGATTTTTTTTTCAATTTATCCTCCTTTGATTTTTCTTATTTGTCCGATCTGATTTGGTCCCCATTTTTTTATTGCAATTTATTTTTTTTAGATGATTTTTAAAATTTATTTTATTTACAATTTCATCCTCCATTTTTTTATATGAGATTTTATCCTTATTCTTTTGATTGTTATTTTTTAATTTGATAATTGTTTTTCAATTTCATCTTCCAACATTAAATTAGTTACATATTGAGCTTCTTGATTGAGTCTGGGTATAGAATTTCACAGGTTGTAAATTTTAAAGACTAATCTAGGTTTAGAAGATTCGCTCGGATTTAACTTGTTTTTTTCTTCTTATTTTTAAGTTCATGTCTTTTCATTTTCATCCTTTAGCATTTAATTTAATTGGAGATTTGACTTCATTAATTGAATGTTGGTAGCTCATTTTTTTAGTTAATTATTGACAATTTTTATTATTATTATTCGTTTATTGTCATTGCCTCTTTTATATCATATTATGAAATTAACCAAGCTTATTGGATTCAATCAAGTCAATGACTCGAGATCTCGCATTTTTCTTGCTTATGTAAAAACACTACCATCACTTGAGCATCTATTTTTTATGTTAGAATTTTTTTGTCTAACTCGCACGTAGCACAAACCACCAATCTAGATTTACTCAAGTCACTTCTTTTAGTCCTGAATCACGGGTTTCATAAATTAACCATGGTTAATCCATGTCAATTCAATATATCATCGTCTTAATTTTTAGTTTAAAAATATCATTCATGTCATTGTCTCAATATTCCTAAAATATTTCGTTCAATATGCAACAGATTTTTGACTTCCTGATGTATTTATATTTTTTTTAAGATTAAAAAAAATAACTCACGGCATAACACTGGTCAAGAATCAAGTAATTATCTAAATAGAATCCAAGCCATCCTGAATTACAGAAACAATCATATAAAATTCCCTAGATCAACAGATCCTGTAATTCCAATTGAATGGTCATGTGATTAACCATTTAATTAATTCCAACATAATTTTTAATTTTAATCCCTTAGCCCCTAAACAATCTAAGCCTAAAGACATCCTAATTTTCCAGTTGACCATTAGTCAACCACTATCCAAAGAGGCATAAAAAATCACAAAATTCCTTTTTCTTAATTTTTTTTTTTTTTTACACACGCCATGCATGAAATAACATTATTGAAAAATCGAATGTCGGACATAACTAATGAGGGACTACTGAAAATTAGGATTCAAAAGGTTTAACATTTTACCTCACTGTACAAGTCTGTCAATCAACCCATCACCAGACAATGCCTTCGGGGGTCTCTTTCTCTGACATTGCAGTTTGACTAGGGTCCTTTTTTGTCGACTCTTTCTCATGAGATATTGATGTTGGACTAGGCTCACATTTCGGTGACTCTGCCTCACCTAATATTGAGGCTGAATGGCACTGGAGAACTTCATGCAACTCTATGGGGCCAGTACCATTATTTATCTCTGAATTTTCTGGTCCTCCATTTCCTGATGCAGAAGCTTCCTGGGAATCCGAACAAGCTAGTTTTTCAACAGACTGATCAGTATCTACAAGACAATTGGGAGCAGATGAATTTTGTCCACTTCCTGGCTCATTGCTAGAAGTGCTAGATGTCAGCCACGCAAACTTCAAATTCTTGCCTTGCCAACATTTACCATTTAGGAAAGCCCTCTCAGCTGATCGGCGAGTTGTGAAAGTCACACAAGCTGAACAATTTTTCAGTGTCTCAGATCCAACACCATCATAATCACTAGGCTCATCTTCTAGTTCCACAGCAGAAAGATTGCCATATGATGAGAAGTATTCCTTTAAAGTAGCAACCTGCAAGAAAAAAAGAAATCAGTTTACCTGTTATCACTCAGAATAGCAGGGTAAATGGAACCTTAACAATTTTATCATCACATGAATGAGATAACAAACACAGGGGGGGATTTACATTTGCCAAACCAGCTGGTAAAGGTGAAATAATTTTGAATGCTGTAGGTCGGTTGTCCAACTTGTATTTATTCATCAGAAAAGGAGGCCCAACAGGTGCTAAAGGATGAATTGATTGCTTTGAGCCTGCAGAATCCTGCAGAGCCATCATTACACATGTTTTGCTACTAGATGACACAACATTCTCCACTGTTTTGTTCTTATCCACCATTTCAGCATGTGGGGACGCAGAACCTGGATCAGCAGACCTCGGAGTAGCAGCTTTGACAATATCAGATGCTGTTGTTCCGGTTTTGTGTCTCTTCAAAGCAGGCTCTGCTGTTACCTCACCCTTGACTCCTGTAGCCTGCAGAGACCAAAATTTGAGAACAAGAGACAGAAGCATGCTGGCAATTTGATATGTTATATTGTTTTGTGTGCGTGCGTGCACCGAAAAGAAATCTACATTATCATGTTTCTGCCTAGTTGTGAAGAAGGCATGCCTTTTCTACATCATTCTTTCTCTTCCACTCCACCTGCTATTGTTCCATAAATAATAACTGACACAAAACAAGGACAGGCTCACAGGCTCAAGATTAATATCCAGGTATATGATCTAAGATTAATATCCAGATTAATAAGAGAGATTTGGAACCATTATACAATTTTGGCTCCAAAAGTAATAGCCTAATTATTATGCATCTCACATCAAAATAACAGACCTAAACTCATATATACTTGGTAAATAATATTCAGAAGTAAAGACACTAGGCATTACTTGTTTCTCAAGCTTGTCCAACTGACGCCGAAAGTCATTCCGCTTCTGATCCAGCAGCTCCTGCTTCTTGCGCAGCTCCTCCTTCAATTGTTCTAAACTCTCTAGCTTCTGCATAGGAGGTGGAACCTTTGGAACATTTGTCGTGATGACGTTAGAGTGATCGATGGCAGGGACAGAAGCAACAGATGGAGGAACAGCAGTAGCCTTTGAAACAGACAACTGAAGATTATCTTTTCCACTGTTACCAATAGGCAGATGGGGTGGAAATGAAGTAGAAGTCACACCCCGGGGTGTGACAGATACACTATTGCTACTGCCAGCGCCACCATCAGGAATGCTATCACGATTAGCCCACCACAGCCTGATAAAACGGTTGCCCATTACAGCATCAGGTGCCCTTAGAGCAGCTTCTGCCTCTTCCCTTTTGAGAATTGAACAAATGCTCGCTCAGTGTTCAATGGAATATAAATGTCAATAACCTCTCCAAATTTTTGAAAATGAGAAAGTAGAGCCTCTCTTTTGTTGCTTTTCTGTGGAATGCCATTGACAAATAGTGTACGCAGTGCCTTTTGAGATGGTTTTGGTGTGTGGCGCATGGTGTTGCTTTGTGTCTTGGCAGGTGAATCTATGGTTTTCGCGCTAGAATCCTCAAAATTAATTTGTTTTCCTTGACGGGAAGTACCACGAACATTGGCTAATGCACCCTGATTTTCCTTGGACTCACTCTCCATATTATTTAACATACTTACAGTCAAATCGGTTTTCTCTTTCACATGTAATCTATTGTTCGAAGCCCTGGCTTTACCCCAAACAGAAGAATTCAAACTCTCTGAATGCACAGCAATCCCAGGGCTTCTAATTGGGCATTCATTATCAGCACCACCACGTAAACTGACATGATTGTGATCAAAAGAATCATTACTTATCATGGATTCAATTTCATCAATTTTAGGTGAATGTGGTGCTATGAGTGCACTTGAAGTTTCAGGAACACTGTCATTCCACAGGGGTTGATCTGGATCATACAAGTCTCCTCCACTCACACTAGCAGAACCAGTATGTGCACCATTGAAGCCCAATCCAGCATGGACTATTCCAGGCTTGTTACATTTGCTATGCATTCCTTTGCTATTTATCAATGTGGCTGAAGGGGCACCAACAGTTGGTAGAGCCCCCGGTCTAGCAGTTGTTCCAACTAGTTGGGCACGTGGAAGTGAAACAGGGAGATTAAACTGTGAAAGGCTCTGCAAGAGGCGAAAATAAATTACTTGCGGTAAATTAAAGATATTCCCAATAATCATGACAGTAAAAACAAGGTTGCATCAAATAGCAGCAGTAATGCAATATCAAGTCCCATAAGGAATCCCAGCATGCAATTCTACCAGGATAAGGTAAGCTTTTTTTCCCCAATATGTACTTGTGTAAACCATCTTTAATCAGAATAGTTCGGTAATTAAAAAAAAAAGAAACCACTGAAATATGAATCCTCCCCAGAACAGTTCACTGAAGACTTTGATCATCTAGCAAAGGTAATACAATTACTGGCTGGCCATGAAGTACATACAAATTAATGCCAACTCTATTGTTTCAGCTCATTTGAAGGCTACAACAAAATTGATTCATGTGCGCACAAGGACATTGGTGGCATAAAAAAGTAGCTCTGCACTCACATCCAAAGGCTTCTCTAAGTTAGACAGCTAAAAGTAACTAGAACCAAACAAAAATAATTGGTAGGTATCATGCTCGGAAATGAAAGATAAATTTGTCACAAGACAAGGCACAAGAGTGTCTCAACATGAACTTATAATCAGTCATGGATGGGCAAAACAAATTGTAACAAAAACACAACACAACACATTAATAAAGCAATCTGGATAAGGTATCCAGCAGAAATCATACATTCAGATTTTCCCGCAACCAATCATCCAGTGCATCTTAGAAAGAAAATAGTCAAGGTAAAGAAAATAAATAGCACACAATCTACTAAATGGTTTCATATATAATAATACATGACAAGCCACATTAACCTCTGCAATCAGCATCTTGTAGATCTTGGAAATCAAGGTAAAAGATATAATTTCATTGATACTATATTTCAACAGTTGCGAACACATATGACGGTTACATAAAGAAAAAACACAAAATGATTGCAACATACAATCAGAACCTAGATGTAATGTCAGATAAGCAATGGATATCCATGATCTGTTATGTAGTATGCATATTCAAAACACATACCTGAACATCTTCAACAACAATACGATTGACACCATGCTCCATTGGACACATGTCCCCTCTTAGACAAAATCCACGCTCCTCAAAGTCTCTACACCTTTGTTGAGGAATGCCCATGTTCAATGAAGAAGTTACTGCTGGTCTGAGAGTTCCTTGCAAACCAATGGGACGGAGTTTATCCAGGCCACCATTTGGTATTCCTGGAAATAAACCATATGCATTCCAGGATGCACTCTGCGCATTTGAAACATTTGCCAAACCCCTCCCAGTAAAGAGGCTCTGCCCCTGGTGAACCATTTGAGAAGCAATGTCAACTGGGCTGAACCTAGAATCATGTTGGCTCCAAGAAACAGGCTCCCTTCCTCTTCCCCTGCCAAGACCAGGATCTCCATAAAATGTTTGGTTTGACCTGATTCTTTGATTCCAATCCACAGGCATTCGAGGTAATGACACCAAGCCAGGTCGTATTCTTTCAAACTTTGTGGCAAAGCCTTTCTCAAGAGGAACAGAGTTATAGTCATTTTCCTGGTAAAATTGCCCATTTTCAAATGGTTTGTTACGCTTCCTGTATGGCCTTGTGAAAACTGGCTCCAGAGAATCTCTCTCCAAAGATTGCGAACGTATCTCCCGTCTACGATGCTTATGGTTGCGATCATCATCATCCTCATCACTGACTTCCTTCTCCTCAGGATCGCTAATGCAATCAGCAGGAGAAAGACCACCTGTCTTTAGTGTTGAAACTTTCAGCTCCATTTACAATACTTATGGAAAATAGCTTGTGGCATCAAAATTTCCAAACTCTCGCAAGATATGGTGATCAAAACAGTTTGATTGCTTAGATTTCTTCAACAATTAAATGACAACCTGGAATCAGGATGAGGCAAGCAACAACAAGAATAAAAAAGAAACATAGATGTGAGACATTGATTACAGAAAGAAACAAAGATTAGCAGTTGTGGTGAACAAATTCACATCATCATGTTTGCATGAGGTAAGCAGTAGCTTGTATTCATAAGGTTCCTATCCAATAAAGTGTTGGACAGAAATCAATTAGTTAACAGTAATCTGTTTCAACAAGTCATATTGTGAGAGGGGGGAAAACTATGGTTCCTATAGTATGGGTTCCAGGGGTCACATTATTCTGCCAGTCCATAAGGCACCAGAAGCTGCTTCCAACACAAATTTCATAATTTCTGATTGATTTTTTCCGCTTAAGGTCTATGTAAGCTAGGGTTTCATTTCATATAGTGGTTAAGCACCTTTCAGTCATAATATGCCAAAGTCTCCGTTGTTGCAAGTCTTGAAAAATTATTGAGACCGTATCACCATGAAAAATTCCAGTGCGCAGCAACATATAAGAATTTGTTATGAGTCAAACCAATTACCTTTCAATCTAATCTATCACTCCTATTCTCCTTAATTAATTTATGAATCTCAAAGCTTCTAAGAGAAGTAAAATGCACATGGAAAAAACTCATTCACGCTCAAGTTGAAGCTTACCTTTATGAAATTAGGTGCACTGCTAAACAATTTGATTCAACAAGGAAAAGTTTGCCTTATTTTTCCTTATCCGCAATACAAGAAGTATGATCACAAATGATAAGATAGAAATAATTCCATCAAGTTTGTGATTTCCCTCAATAAAAAGATTATATATATCTCTCATCAAAAAAATCCAGAAAGAAAATAGATATAAACTTTCTATCACATGAGCAAGTTAGAATACAATGCTTCTAATTATAAAAAACAATTGTGAAAACATATCTTCACAAAACTGAAGGTGATCGCCAAAGAACTCAAATAAAAAATAAGTCTTCCTTAAGAAGTGATCATCCAACCCTAAATGTCTGCCTTCAGCTTCAAATACAAAATTGAACTTAATGGGTGTGTCACAAACAGAGGCACACAGAGATTGAATAAAGGCATCAACAATTATTTTGGAATTATGTCTCATAAAGAAGGCAACAAAAGCTCATAAGTAAATAGTTTACAGCTTATTCAGAGTGTTAAAATTTCGATTATGCAACTCTTGATTTAATTGCATGTCTACACTAAGGTCAACAGCTAATGCAATTAAAGCCAGTAGTAGTATAAGAGATTAGCTGCACATTTCCAGAATAGGCCAATTATTTTTCTCTACATGGAGCCTTTTACCACATTGTATCTAAGTCTAGTGCAAAGCAATTGGTACCTCAAGTTGCAGTAATGTGATGAAGGAAACTAAGCAAAATCAAAAGGCAGAATTAAAGCAGAAAGAAAGACATCATGGTTGGGTCCTTCGGGCCTCCTTTGATAAAAGGAAACAATAGAATAGGCATAAAGAAAAAAAGGCCAGTCTTCATAATGGATGTCTGTTCAAACATCAATATGCATGAATGATCTTTTGTCTACAACCAATATATTCCAATTCTAAACTAGTTAGGTCTACTCTCCACCCCAAAATAAAATTAACTGTATAACACAGAAAGGCATCAATATCTTACGAATCCAAAAGGCCAAACTTGGGAAATGAAGAAGCAATGCAACTTCTGTTGCCAAAGAGCGCAGGAAATGGAGAAGTACAATTAACCAAATAACTTGGATTGGAACCATAAAAAACACAAATCTGATGTCTAACAGCAGGAGTCCTTTCCATTTGATGGACATAATATTTACAAACAGGTTGCCTTTACAAAATCATCCAATGAAAAACTATTCAACCCATTAAAGCTTTCCTAGATTCTAGCACAGAAACGACTTTGCAAAAATCTCATGTTTCCATGAAACAAGATTGAAATACAACTCAGCCTAATTTTGTCCCACACACATTAAACAAATACTCCCTTTTTGTCAAGAATCCCTCTCATGCTCTCATTTCATATGATTTGAGCTTCTATTTGAACGACTAGTGTGTGTATTCAGACGTGTGTTCATATATAGATAGATAGATAGATAGATAGATAGATAGATAGATAAAAGGGTTTTTCTAAAAGTGTCCTTAGGTTTTATAAAAGTTCCCTATGGGCACACACTAAAACAAACAAATAGGGAATTTTAATTTCCACTAGATGGAAAATTCTAATCAACAGTGTATTTTTATTGCTGATTATTGCAGCTAGAACCCCCTTCATTGTTACAGTGGGCTCTTAGGCATGCGTTCGAAAAAACCTTTTATTGATAGTTTACAACATCTTCTATTGTGTTTGATAAGTAGAAGGTAATTTTGAACACAAACAGGATCGTCAGAAACTACTTCTCGCAGATCAAACTACAGAACTACTGGGGGGGAAAATCGGATTTAAACACGCAAAAACTCTTCATGTACGAATACACACCGCATAAATTCACACCAGAAGCATAATAACCCGCACAGCACCATGAAAAACTACACAGTGGAGTCAAAAACCAGTCTCTAATAACTGAAGTAAATCAAGGTCATGGACTAACACTAAGCCCTACTTACATACCCAATAATGCCAAATTTATCCCAGCGAAAAAAAAAGAGCGATGCCCTAATAAATAATGTTTAAAAGAGAAATAACATAATCAACAAAAAGAAAGAAGAAGCAAACGATTACAGTTAAAATTAAAGAAAACAAATAAATAGATATAGCATGGCAAACACAATAAGCTAACGACAATTGAAAAATAAATAAATACACAATTCCAAACATGGAAAATAAAATAAAAGGCGATGAAAATATTGTCTTACGGAATCTTATGGAAGAAACCGGACGAAGAAAAGAAGAGCCGTTTCACATAATAGAAACCAGCCATTCCATCTTGTTGGGTGTTACGGGAAAAGAAGTCAAACGCGACGATGGAAGGGCATTTTCGGAAGACGAGGAAGTTGCAGAGCGAGGGGTAGGATCGCAATTAAGTGACAATCGAGAGCCGGATTGCTGAGAGCTTTGCGGCGTGCGTGGGATGGGAGGGGGGGGGGCTGTCGTCTGGTTAGTTTGTGAGAGCGAGGTTTTTTTTTTTTTTTTGGGTTTGAAGCTGAGAGAGGGAAGGGGGAGGGGAAATTGAACAAGATTTTTTGAGAGAGAAAGAGAGAGCGAGACCAGTATTGATATGTACCTAAAAGGAATATAGCCAATGATGTGAGGACGGAAACGAGAACGCGTAATTGTGTTTCGCTCCCATTAGTTCCTTACAATTTCCCGATAATACTTAATCAATATATATATATATATATAATGGATAAATAAAGATCTTATTTGTACATATAGAGATACAATACTACACATTTATCCGCGATATGTCATGGATCCATATTTTTTTATAAAAACTAATATTTAGAAAAAATAAGAGAAATCAACGACACATGCTTCACTTTAGAATAAATATTTATTGTAATGATTAAATATAAATCTTTATATTTTACTTGATAGCATAATTAAAATGAACACACATGCTTTATTTTACATGCATTATGGAATGCACTAAGGAATTGATAATAATTAGATAAAATCTAAGTTAGTTGGTTCTAAGAATTGACATGGGTTAAACTGTTAAATTTGAAATTTTGCATGAACAGATCGATCGTTTTGAGTTAATTTGAATGAACTGCTCAACTCGCTTATTCATTAGTGATAAACACCTAGAAATTCTCAAGAGAATCAGTCGATCGGTGACTTGACCAATCAACCGGTCGAATCGCTTTAGCTATCGTGGAAATATAACAATTATAAACAACTAGTTTGCTTAGAAACATATATATATTGCTTGTCTAGTTGCAAAATTAGGAAGAGATTATGAACATATATGGTATACAAGTTATTCTAAAAGTAAAACAACATCAAAATCATCAATCATTGATTATACTCTAGTTTATGCTATTAAACCTTCATATTCTAGCATAAAAGAGTATTCAATATCATTATCACTACACTTAAACACTTTTATATTTTATAAGTGTTATCTAGTAAGGTATGGAGATATTAGAATTTCAAATTGTAATATCCATCTATTTAGAGAGTTTGTCTGTGAAAACAAAATTATCATTATAAATATTTAAGAGTTAGGTAAAAACTCTTGGTATTGGTTGGGGAATTTCACCAAAGAAAATTTTTTCAAAGATGATATATCTTCAAGTAGAAAAAACCTTGAAAAGAGGTTTTCTTCAAGTGGTGTATAAAGTTTCGTATGGATTCATTAAGTGAAATTGTACTCTTGAGCTTGGACTAGTGAATGAATACAATACTCAAGTACGGTTTGGTATTGAGGTATGGATGTAGACTTGTCGAAATACGTTAAGACGACTTTGCAAATTCTCTTCCTTAACCTTTTACTTTAAGTACTTTAATTTTGTTATTGGTTATTGCATTTTCTTGAAGTAATTTATCTTAAATGTAAAATTTAGTAATACACGAAATTTACCCCTCTTTCTTAGGTATTAAGTTGTCTTAATCCTTAAACAACAATAGCACCGATTGAGTGTAATAAATTGATTTATTTTAATTAGACAATAAAAGAATAAGCAATGATAGTAAACAAACAAATTTTTTTAAAAAAAATAGATCACAATGCCTTGGGAAAACAAATCTATGGAAGTACAAAATTGGATTGAAAAATGGACAAAAAAAGGGCCCGAGTGAACCCGAGGTAGTGCGATTAACATGTACCTTAGGTAATAAGAGGCAAATCAACCCGAGTTAACCCTCAAAACCTATGGTCTAATCCATAAGACTCGAGATAACCCGACATAAAAAATTAAAGAAAATCACAAAGGCATTTTATAAATAAAAAAACTAATATCAAATGGTGAAATCGAAAAAGAAAATAAGTAAAAAAAAGATGTTGACCTGCGTTAACTTTTCAAACTCGTGACTCGAGTCATTAAATTGGAGGCATATTAATGGAAAAATGGGAAAGAATAGTCCCTAACAAATTAAACACTAGAGAGTGAAACATGGAAAAAATTAACTACACAAAAGACCTAAAAAAATGGTAATTAAGAAAATAAGGGTAAAAAACAAAATAGAGCAATAAATTAGAGGATAACTAAAAAAATTCAATTGGAGAGTTAAATTGAAAAGAAAAATAAGTCCATAAAAAATAAGGACAAAATTTTAAAAAAGGTAACACATCATAAACTTAAATTGAATGGTGAAATTAAAAACCAGTAAAACTTTTATAAAAAGGCTAAGGAAACAAATAAAAAAAAAGATCAAATTGAAAAAACAAATATAACAAGCTGGAATAAAATGACTAAACTAAAAAGAAATAAAACTTTTTTAAAAAGGGTCAATGACAAAAACAATATATTAAAAGAAAAGGAACAAATTTTATTGATTACAAGGTTAAATTAAAAAGAAAAATAACTTCAACAAAAAAAAGAATGATTATCAAATTGAAAAAAAAAATAACACACCGTAAACTTGGATTAAAATGTGAAATTAAAAACCAATAAAAATTTTATAAAATGGCTAAGGAAAAAAATTAGAAATCAACAGAATAAGAACCAAGTTGCAAACAATAATATGAAAAATTAGAATTGAATGACTAAATTGAAAAGATATAAAACTTTTATGAAAAGACAAAGAACAAAAATAAACAATCAAAAGAAAAATGACTAAAGTAGAAATATAGAATTGAAGAACTAAATTGAAAAGAAATAAAACCTTTATAAAGGACCAAGGAAAAAAAATAAGAAATCAAAAGAAAAATAATTGAAGTAGAAATATCAAAAACAAAGAAGATCGATTTCCAATTTCTTGGAGATGAGAGATAAAAGAAGAAGAAAAATAAGGCTCGCTTTGTGACAAACTGCTCAACCATCGCCGACATGCGTTGCATCAAGAGGAAGAGAAAGTGATAGCACATCCAACTATAGGATAAAAAGGTTGGTTCAATCATTAGGAAGCGCTGCCCGTGTCTCCTATATGTTGGCGAGCGTAAAGCACGTGCCAACAGCTTTTTAAAATTTAATATTAGTTAATAGATCATAATTTCCTTGACAAAATAGTAAATAAAAAAAACAACTTGAAAAGATAAAATAACTCTTGACCGAAGGGTTTTTTTTTAACTTTATAGGACATTTAAGTAATCTAATTGTGTATTCAAAAATGAAAAATTGAAACTACCCCTAGATGCCAAATATTTTTTTGTCTTCAAGGGCATTTTAGTATTTTTATTATTCATAAAAAATTAAAAAGACATTATTACCTCCATTAGCTTTAAAATTTAATATTGGTAAAAAAAAACCTTGTTGCCCTCGACAAAATAGTAAATAACAAAAAAACCACTTGAAAAGACAAAAATAACCTTTGACTACAAGGTTTTTTTTTTTTACTTTAAGGGGCATTTAAGTAATCTAACTATGCATTCAAAAATAAAAAAAATAAAACTACCTTAGAAGCTAGGAATAAACAATTCTTATGGCTTTAATGATTGCAGGTTTGTAAAATTTAACGATTGCTTGTTGGGAACCTTTGAGTTCAGTCTTTGTAGTATACCAATATATTTTAATTGTTATCCAAATTTTGTTATATTTTTTTTTCTAATAGGAACAATTTAAATGTGCTAACTCTATAAATCAAAACTCATAACTACAAAATTCAAATTCAAATTGAATCTTTATCTCTTTGTTCATTTACGGGATCCATTACAAGGCTATGAAATCAAATTTTACTACCAAAGCCTTAAATAATAATTCCGAGGTTTCTCTTTCAACTAATTAAGAACTAAAAAATATCTATTGAAAGTCAAGAGTTAAGTAATATGTATAATTCAACACAATGGTGGTCGAGTTAATATTACATTTACTAGACACTTAACTAGCTCCAAGATAAAATAAAGTCATGATTATAATGAAGACAATAAGTCTAGAGTTTTTGATTCCATATCTAGAAGATAGTTTTATAAAGTAGAATCATCTATTAGAACAACCACAACCCAAAATATTAACATGCAAGGAATAAATAATTCAACTTATATTCCTTGGTCTTTTATGTTCAAACTGTTACTCCTGCTGTAATAACAATCACTAAATACATCTCTTGTCGCTTTTCAAGTTGCTTTCTTAGAGATGAAACCTATAAATAGAGAACTTAACATGCTCCAAAAGAATTTTGTTATTTATAAGGGATTTCTAAAAAAGGATTTTTATTCTTAAAAAAAATATTTGGAAGAGAAAGTGGTTTTTCCAAAAGTTTTCGAGAAATTAAAATTAAAACTTAAGAACAATATTATGAATTCATGAACACTTATGAATTTTATATAAATTTTTTTGAATGGTTTGAATTTTATGCTTTGAAAAATGATATAAACTATCCATTTTTAAAAGAAAATTAGGTAAAAAAACTCAAAAATGAAAAACTACTATAGGTTCTAAGATAGAAGCTATTCATCCTCCCTCTTTTGAGATTAAAATTAAATTTAAAGGAACTTCTTTAATTGTATCTTCTTTTAAGATGAAAAGAGAGCATAAACACTTTATTTCTAGTGATATTAGAAAAGTTCTTGAGTAAAATAATTATACAAATAGGTTTTTATAATCCTTAGAAGACCAATGAAACAATATAATGCCCTCTTTGAGTCTTTTAGAAATTTATGTTTCAAAAACTCCAATTGTTTCAAAATGAATTTTTAAATTGTATAAGATTTCATTAGAATTCTCCAAAGAAATTAAGAATCATCTTTCTGAATTAAGATCTCTGATAACTTCTGATTCAATTTCATCTAATAAAAATATCAATACCCTAGAAATTATATGTTCATCTTTTGATGAAGAGGAACATGAAATCAATAACCTTATATAAAACCATCTTTTTTCTAATATTACCCGAGCTTACAAACCTAAATATAATTTTAAAAGAAAAACTCATAATTGTTCAAAACAAATATAACTCTAATTATATCTATAAATGAGATTTAGATGGGTTAACTATGTAACGGCCCAAAAATCTCATTTACATTTAAAACATTTTATTTTTTTTATAATCCTGAAAATAAATAAATATAGTTTTTACATAACATATTTAAGTCATTATTAGTTTACTGGTCGTGCTTATCATCATACAGGGACTATACCATTTCAATAATTTATTAAGTTATTTAACAAAATTTTAGCAGCATCTCCCCTATACGGGGCATTATCCAAAAACTGACTTGTGCTCATTCTTGGAGTATAATTATAATATCATCTCATTATATATTGTTCATCATTCAACAATAATTCATAATGGCCTCCGGCTCACAGTCTATTAATACACATATGTAATCCCATTTGTTTTCACAAAATTACATTCTACATTAACCATATGGTATTTCATCACAACATAACCAAATGTTAAAAGAAAATCAAAAGTTAATTTACCAATCATACTACCTAGGAGTTAAAATTACTTAATTACAACTTTTCAAATATTTACATGCTAAAAAAATACTTCATTGCCCAGACTATCTATATGAAGTAATGAAGAAAAGATGATCAGAACACTACTAAAGAGGCGTTCGCAAAGAACCCGTGAAATATAAATAATTTCATAAAATGAGTATTACATAATTTATGATAATTAAAACTTAGATAAAGTTTACTTTTACTACACATCATCACTATTTCTCTACTATATAGTATAATCATTTCAAGTTCATCATGTCACTAGGTTTACATGTACTTTGAATCCTTACTATCACGGTCAAATTCATTTCTCTTTCACCACCCCCGACGTAAAAGGGCATTATTTTTAATTAGTGCAAGTGGGCATTATTTTTAATTAGTGCCAGTTTTTTGCCCTGCAGGCATTATTTTCAATCAATATAATTGTATTATATTCAATCATTGTAATTATTCCCTCATCCTAAAGGCATTAAAATCCATCCTTACATCAATCCCAATATCCCACCGAAGACAATTTATTCTTGAAATTCTATTATCCTGTCTTGAAGGCAATTGATTCTTGAAATTCCATTATAATGCCCCGAAGGCAACTTATTATTGGAGTTCCATTATCTCGCCCTAAAGGCAATTTATTCTTTTAATATCAAGTTTTCTTATTTTGATACTAACAATTATATATATAAATCAGTAGCATTTTATCATTTAGAAAAATAATGAATTTTAAGAGGTAAATGTGAACCTTTAAATGGAGCTCATGTGATGCTTGCTCCTGAGAGAACCAACATCACTCCAGATGAACCTCCTACAAAACCAAAGCATAAATAAGTCAAGTACCATCTTATCATTGAGGCCTTTTCATATATTAAGCAGCCATTTAAATATTTCTTCATATTTGTCATTACCATTTCCTTTTCATGTTTCATTTACCTATAAGCATATGTCCACACCATTATTATGTTCAAACAACCAAAACATCAACATTAATTTAACTTAATGTAGTAAGTTTCCATCATTCTAATTTATCCCCACTAAAAATATTCTTTATAATTTTTATAACTCCTCAACCCAAACCAATCTTTTTTACTAACATCATTAAAACAATAATATCAACACAAGTTAGCTAAATTTCCAATCCTCAAATTTCTCAACCCCATTGCCAGCCCTTGAACATAAAAAAACCCATATTTTATTTGAAATTTTCTTCTATTTTCATCCTTAACTACATCCTGATGAACTCACACTTTAGCTTAATCCTTATTAATCTTCTCTTGTGAAGTATTATAACTCTTCTGAAAGTTATATTTATTGTGAAAGTGTAAGTAACACTTGAACCACTTGGGTAATCTTTAATTGAGAGTCATTGAGTGAGAGGTTTAATCTTGATCCTTAAAAATGATTGTGAAAGGTTTAAATCTTGATCTTTAAAAAAGATTGTGTAAGATTTTTTAATATTATTAGTATAACCGGTAAGATCTCACCCGTTAAGAAGACCGTGAGTTAATAGTTAATACTTGAATGAAGGTTCAAGGAGTGGTATAGATGATTGACTGAACCACTATAAAAATTGATGTGTTTCTCTCTATCCTTATCTCTTCAAATTGTGTTCTTTAATATTATAATTGGTGTCATTTTTAAAGCATTAAATTGATGTTGTTTTTTTATTTTTTTCCGTTAAAAATTCAAACTAAGTCGATGGATCACCATGTTGACCTGACAAGCTTAGGTGTGTTTAATAATGAAAGTCTTAAAAAATAAAAAAAACAACATCAATTTAATTTATTTTTATAATAAAAAATTATGAGAATGATGATGTTTTGGGTTAACTCGAGTCAAACCAGGTTAACTCGCTCAACTTGTGACCTATGTCATGGCCCTGACCTAGTTTAATAACCTTTCTTTTTGGAATTTATTTTTTATTTAATTAAATGATTATAAAAAGAGATATTTGCAAAACAGATAACATATAAAGTTATTGAGGAGAAATGCATTTTTTTAATCTAAACTCTATTTCCTTATCTATGTATCTCTTTATTGTTTTAACAAAAGTATTTTTTTAATTATAAATACAATTTTTTAAAATAAAAATTTATCATGATATCTAAGGTAAGTTTAAAAAATATTAAAATCATGTCTTAATACTTTGTTTGTGAATGAAGAAAAAATTAATAAATGTGATAAAAACATGTCAAATATCTATAAAAAAAAAAAAGGAATTGGAATTTGATTTTCATTAAATATTAAAATCATGTCTCAATATTTTGTGTGTGAATGAAGGAAATAAATTAATAAATGTGATAAAAACATGTCAAATATCCATAAAAATAATTTAAAGAATGGAAATCTGATTTTCTTTAAATATTCATGAGAAAATTCTTATTTCTTATTTTTCTATATTAGGCACATAATAATTAAAAAAATTGTTAACATTCCCTTAAGAATCTATAATATTATTTAAGAAACATAACAAAATTAAATAATAATATAAATATCATGTCAAATATTTTTTTATTGTTCATTTCAATAAAAATAAAAAACAATCTTGGAAAAAAACCCATTGAAAGGTGTCTTGGCCAAAAAAATAGGACATGTGTGCCTAGCCAAACATGAAAAAAAAAAAAAAACCAGCATGTTAAGGCTTGCAAGGCTAGCCCTACACGCCTCATCTTTTTTTTTTCTTTCTGCACAAGGGCGAATAACATGTTATATGTCCTTTTATTTAAAAAAAATATAGGCACCCATTATGTGCTTGCCCAGATTCGACCACCGGGAGAGGTGATCAAAAATTGAGTTGGGGTGGTTTTTAGATCCAAAAAATCATTTTAATATATTCTATCTAAAAATACCTAACAGACACCCTTAGAATTTTAACAGACTAATTTCTCAACTCAAAATATCCATAAATCAATTTAAAAACAAAAAATTAAATAAAAAAATATCTCAACCTCGATATATTTTTTTATGGCAATATAGAAGTGCAAAAACACTTTAGAGGCACTTCTCTTATTAAGAACATATTGACACCAAATCTGGCCTTTTGTTTTCAATGGCTTGCCAACTGATAATTTTCTTTCTCCTGTGTTGTTTTTCAATGACTTTCTCTCTCTTCTCTCTCAAATTTAATAACTTAAATGCGAACAAAATAAAGTTTTGAATTAAAATATAAAAGTTCAAACCAAAGGGAACAGAAGTGAAAATTAAAAAAAATTATGGGGAAACTTTTTTAAAAAGGCTCCTAAAGAAGAAATGTAACAAAAAAAGTCTGTATTTTTGCATAGGTCAATTTTGGTCTACGTATTATTTATTTTTCTCAAGAAATAAAACCAAATTTTTATTTGTAAAATCAAGCATCAACCTAAAATCGAGATCTTTTTTTACACCACAATAACCTTGAAAAAAGCTAATCGAAACAAATTATCAAGATCAATTTTCAATTAACGCAACGTAAAAAAATAAAATAAAAAAATAAAAACTTTAAAAGACCTAAAAAAGGGGAAAACACTACTTTAATCCATAATGATATGCAAGGATCTACAATGACTCCTCTAAATCTTTTGGGTTTCTTTTAATGTTATAATTTTCTTCTACTGTTTTTTTGTTTACCAACCTGGGATTATATTGTGATTATGAGTATATAATATCCATCCCTCGTGAACATGCTGTATATTCAATTGAAAATGACCCATAAACATAAATAAAGAGATTAATTAATAAAAAATGTAAATAGAGAAGTGGATTAGTAGTTAGCTTGCATTGGCTCTTACATGGCAAAATAGTAAAATGCAAATGTACCTAAAAGCAAGTGCTGTATTAATGTCTTGGACCTTCAGGCAGTGGATTATCAATCAAATGGATTAGCTTGTTCCTTATTAATATGATTTCCCTTTCATGTGGGCTTAGACTGATTTGGATATCTGTTTTAAATTTCAATATTTAATGGGCCTCGGGCCCAACGTATTATTTTATTTTATTCATTGGGTTTGTATAGTGCTATCCGGCCTAAAGTCCATTTGACGATTACCGAGCATGTGGCAACGGTCCAACATGGTTGGGCCTAGGGCTCAGTTTTTTAATTTGATTTTTTTTTCTTGGGTGAGATTGACAGGGATGCGCGTGGCACCAAAAGCCCGACCTTTTAATTTATTTGTTATTCTTTTTATGGCATAATTTAATTGTGGGAAAAGAGGGAGCGGAGAAAGGGTCAACGGACCCTGAATTTTGTAATGATTAGGTTGAGGTCCCATATATCGAAACCTTCCACCTGGGACCAAGGAAAAGAGAAGTATTGATCCATTCCATTTGGACTCGATTCCAAAAGTCACGCAAAACATTTTAGATAGTGCTTGGAACGCTGGAAATGAAAATTATTTATTGGAATGTATAATATTGGATAAATAATTGTTTTATCTTGTATTTTTTATTGAATAATTTATTTTATTTTATGTTTGGTAAATATTAGATAGAAACCGGCCAATCTGGACCTAGACCTATTCAGATTTAAGAAAAAATAAAGGAATGATTGGTTCAACCTCACCTAGTTAACAACCAGAGTTGACTTGCAACCCGATCGTCCCGGGATAAAACATGGGTAAAAGATTCATTGACTTTTTTAGAATTTTTTATTGTAAAAAATAGATTGTTTTGGTTCTTTTATCTTTCTCTCTCTTTTTTTTAAAAATTAGCTCAACTAGAGCTAACTCTCCTGATCAGTGGGTCGAGCCTTGTCCTAGGTCCACACTCGAGTCATATTTTAAAATTACAGTAATAATCATTTTTATTCATACGTTGACTTGGATCAACCAAAGTTGACAATCTCGACTCGTGACCCGTGATCCATGCTTTGTCCTTGATCGACCCCAAGTTGGTTTTTAAAACTATGATAATAACCATTTTTATCCTTATATGGACCCGTGTCAACCTGGGTTAACCCTCCCTACCAGTGACATGGGCTTTGCTCCATGTCAACCCTAAGTTGGATTTTAAAACTACAATAATAACTATTTTTATTTTTACATTGCCTCGGGTCAACTCGGGTTGACTATTCTGACCCGTGACATGGGTCTTGCCCCTGATCAACTTTCTAGTTGAGTTTTAAAACTATAACAATAACTTTTCTATGTTAATTCGGGTTAATGATCAACCTAACACGTGACCCAAGCGTTGCCTTCTAAGTCAGTCTCCGAGTCTAGTTTTTAAACGATGATAATAATTATTTTTATTTTTACGTTGACTCATATCCATGGTTAACCTAACTTGGGCTTTGCCTTTTAGTCAGGTTTAAAAATTATGATAATAACCACTTTTATTTTTACATTGACCCGAGTTGATGGTCATCTCAGTCCGTGACCCGGGCCTTGTTTTGAGTCGATCACCTGATTGAATTTTAAAACTATTATAATAATTATTTTTATTCTTATATTAACTTTAATCGATCCAAGTTAACTCTTGTACAAAAAAATTAGATAAACTTATCTTGCCTTTTTTAGTAAGAATTTTTTTTTTATTAGAACAATATTAGATAGGATAAAATTATTTTTTATATTGTACAAAAATATACCAAATAACTTTTAAAAAAGTTATCTTATTATTATAACAATATCTAAATGGTGTGGGGGAATCACTGTTCCCACACACACAAAGCACCGTGGATTACAACAGTAATCCACAGTGCTTTCTTCTCTTTTTTTTTTTTGCAAACTTTTCCCTTTTTTTTTGTTTTTTTCTTTTTTTTTCAAAATTACTTTTTTTTTCAACTTTCCTATTTTTTCTTTCCTTTTCTTTTTTTTTTTCAAAATTATTTTTGTTGATTTTACTTTTTAAATATTGATCTGGTTAAAATTTTTGCTTTGTAATTTTTTTCTTTAAAATATTGTGGATTGCTGCGATGTTTTTCCACATAGTTTTTCTATTTTATTTCTTTATTTTTCAAAATTATATTTGTTGATTTTTTTTAATATTGAGTTGATTGAGAGTTTAGTTTTGTAATTTTTTTCCCTTAAAACATTGTTGATTGCTACAATGTTTCTCCGCATGGTTTTTTTTAATGATTTTCTCCGAAATTATCTTTTTTTATTTTATTTTTTAATATGGAGCTGATTAAAAATTACAGTTACAATATGTGAGGAAAACACTGTAACTTTCCTCGAAAATTACTGTTGATTGCTACAATGTTTTTTCCCACATGGTTTTTTCCTGTTTTTGTTATGTTTTTCCCTAAAATTATCTTTGTCAATTTTATTTTTTAAATATTAAGTCAGGTTAAGAATTGCAATTACAAGTAAATACAAGTTTTTCCTCACAAAACACTATGGATTGATACAATTTTTCCTCATATGATTTTTTTCCAGTTTCTTTTGTGTTTTCTTTTTTTGTAATATTTTTTTCCAAAATTATCTTCTTCGATTTTTTTTAATATTAAGTTGGTTAGGATTTAACTTTGTAATAAAACTTAATCATGTGGGGAAAGCATTGTAGCTTTGCTCATAAAACATTGTGGATTGTTACAGTGTCTCTCCGCATGGTTTTTTTTTGTTATAATTTTTTTCAAATTATCTTTTTTAATTTTATTTTTTTAATATTGAGTTGTTTGTGAATTACAATTTCAAGTCATTACAAATAAGACTAAATCATGTGGGGAAGCACTGTAGCTTTCATCACAAAACACTGTGAATTGCTACAGTGTTTCCAACATGATTTTTTTCCTTTTTTTGGTGTTTGTTTTGTTATTTTTTTTCTAAAATTGTCTCTGTCGATTTAAAAAAAAAATATTGAGCTGATTAAGAATTTAGCTTTGTAATTTTTTTCTTTAAAACACTATGAATTGTTGCAGTGTTTTCCCATGTGATTTTTTTTATGATTTTTTCTAAAATTATCTTTGTCGATTTTTTTTTTAATATTGAGTTGGTTAAGAATTATAATTACAATAAAGCTAAATCATATGAGAAAAGCGTTGTAGTTTTTCTCACAAAACACTGTGAATTGCTACAATGTTTTTCTAAATGGTTTTTTATTTTATTTTATTGGGAAAAACGCTATAGTTTTCCTCACAGAACATTGTCAATTACTACAATGTTTTTTCTCATGGGTTTTTTTCCTTCCAAAATTATCTTTGTTGGTTTTTTTTAATATTAAGTTGGTAGAGAATTTAGCTTTGTAATTTTTTTTCTTTTTATTAACTGAAAAGCTAAATCATATGGCGAAAGCACTGTATCTTTCATCACAAAACACTGTAGATTGCTACAAATCATTTTGTTCAGTCTCTAAGTTTTTGATCACCAACACAACTTTTTTTCCCGTCATGAAATATTTGCTCCATCATACCTTTAATTTCTATTACTTATCTAGCGCTGGTTCACAATTATAACATTATCAAGTGCATTTGTTTTATAAGCCCGCGACAACGCGCGAGCATGTCATCTCGTATATCCTATTTATCTTTCTTCAACTTACCAAACATGAATAGTAAATCCTCATTAAATGAACTCACCAGTATAATTAGATAAGTTGGACGATGAAGTGACTTAAAATAAATGAATTCCTTTTAGTTAGAAACCTTCGGCAACCTTTTTGCAGGATTGCACGGGACTGCACAGTATGGTTGCGGTTACTTTTCAAATAACTTTTCATGTCGAAATGCATGCCAATGATGTTTTTTCATTTTTTAAAAATCATTTTTGACATCAGCACATCTAAACGATCCAAAACATACAAAACATATTAAATTTTAGAAAAAAAAATTGAATTTTTTGGAAACGCGGTTTACACCGCATTCCCGAACGGTGTCTACTTGCTTTTTTGGCATTTTCTATAAATTTCATAAGCTTACACTTACTTGTAATTAAGCATAAATCCTAGTTTAAATTAAGTTCAATACATGAAAATTAAAAATACAAGTGTAATATCTACACAAAAATTAGCACAACCCGATATATCCAACTTACTTGAATAAAAATAAATAAATTGAATTTTTAATTTATAAAATATAAAAAATTAAAATAAATATAATTATCCAACTATATCCACCACAACCTTACTCCTTAAACATTCATTGAATAATAAATAATTGTGAACAATAACATTTTCCATGGTGGTTGGTATAGAAATTCTGAAGGGAAGAGGGTTGGTTATGTGTTAAAAGCATGAAGAGAATTAAGAACAAAGATTACCTAGCATGATATGCACAAACTAAAGACTTGCTGAACATTATTTTTGAACTTTGACGTGGCATCGAACTTATCATGTCAAGGAAAGAGGTCAGGACGAGATTCACATACTTTCTTTAAGTATGCACCTTTAATCTAGCACTAAGATGAGAGGGACGGATGAAGAAAACAAAGCAAAACCACAAAGAGCTTAACTTAAAAATCAGCATTTGAACATAAAAAACAGTTTTTTTTTTATAAAAAATATAGCAAAGTATAGATTAAGGGAGTGTTCGAACCGCGTTGCTAAAAATTTTAAATTTTTATTTTGCTTAAAATAAATTTTTTTATATTAAGAAATAAAAATAATTTATTTTAATACATATATGAACAAAAAATAGTTTTACTACACTTTAATACTTGAAAACAAAAACTATAAAGGGATCAAGTGTTGTGCTAAAATCAGAAATTGAAGGGAGAGAGAGATTTGACCTTAGAGAGAGAGAGAGTTTATAATTAGAGTTTTGATTTGCTTGTCGGCTTTGTGGACAGCGTCCTCTTGTCTACAGCTTCAAGATGGGACTTCCATTGGCCATCTAACGAGATTCAATGCTTTCTAACTGAGTGTTTTGGAAGTGTGTCGGCTGATTTTATTGACTTTATTTTAATATATCGATATAACAAATTTAAAAAATTTATTTTGATATCTTTTTAACAAAACAAAAAAAAGCTTTTAGAAAAATATCTTACAAAAAAAAAATACCAAAAACACAATCAAGCTTGAAAGATGGGTTGCTTGTGCTGCTTGCAGATTAATTAAAGAGTGGAGGGACAATGGGGCAGTTCATAACTGAGCAGATCATTCTGTATACTGGGAGCTTTTCTGTGTTTCTCTGTTGGGAATTGAGTCACCATTTACATCAGCTTAACATTCCATATGTTTTTTTTTTATTTTTCCTCAGACCATTCAATTTTGAAACATAATCAAATTACTCAGATGTCCTCGTGACATGAGCGTAGATAAGATTTCACCAGGAAATGTGATTTTCCTCGTTTTAGATAGCCATCGAGCTCTTTGGTTGGTGGAGAATGTGATGTCCAAAGGGCCCTTCCTAAACAAACACTATTTACAGGCATCTTAATGCTGCTCTGGCAGTGGGAATTTGGGACTCCCCACACCAAACATTCCCTAATAATTCAAAGCTGATCCAATCGTAGAATCTTCAAAGCCTACCAGAAGTAGGCATTTTCCGTGAAGTCATGCAACATTAGACTAGAATTCCATGATTTATTCATTAATGGCCAGCATTCATTAATATGTATTGCAGAAACAAGGTAACAGATTCGCAAGAAGTTCAGTAAGCAATAAGATTTAATCCGTGAAAATAAGTTTTTCATAATGCCAGGAAGGAAAAGGAGAGAATTTGAGTTGATATTCAAAATGATTCAATTTGGAAGTAGAAACCATTGAGTTCATCAAAGACAACCAACACTTGAAGTGTCTAATAGCATTTCTGATTTTGCTCACCAAAGACCTTAGAGTTTAAAATAGTAAACTGACATATGTGTTTATCTGAGAATTTTATATTGAATTTTGTTTGTATATCATTGTTCTAACGAAAATGTTTTCAACATAAACATTAATTCTAATACTGCATAAGAAACTTGGCAAGCAAATTGCTATTATGCTTCAAAAGTTCACGAAATAATCAAACTAGTGAAGGGACATCATAATAATAGATGCATGCATACTACTCATAATCGCAAAGTGTACTTGGAATTTCATGGAAAATCAAATTTAAACTCACAACCAGAACACCAACAACCACAACGAATATTTTTTATTTGATTTAAGGCTCGAGACAAAAAAATTTCAAGACGAAAAGCGTACCAATCTTTGATCAATGGCTAATGAGTAGACAAGAAAATACCTTAAGAATTAGCATCCTACAAGAGAAAGTGCCTTTCATTTTTCCTGTGTTTCATCCATCCAAGGCAAATCCACGTCTAATGATGAAGTTATACCCATCGGTGCATCTGATGAGCTAGAAAATTTGCCTTTCTTGCGCCAAAGCCAAATTTTGGATACAGAGAAGCTCTCACCCTTGACCAAGCTACTAATCTTGTTTTCCTCCAAATCCCTATCAACTGAAAGATTCACATCCTGTTCTGTCCCTCTGGCATGCGTGATATCATGACTGTGCCGCTCATTGCCTAAGGCAACCCTGAGGTCCGTATCATCAAGCACATACTGATACGAACCCATCGAAAAACATCTTCTGGCATCTAAATTACTGCTACTAGTTTCCCCTCCTGCATCCCCAGCCCCGCCATTTAGCTTCCTGAATTTACCGAGTCTTACCGGCAAAACCCCCTTTTCAACAACAATTTCGTCAATTTGCAGGGTCTTTTGAGTGGGAACGAACCCATTATCTCTATTACCAGGACACCCATCATCCTCTCTCAAGTCATCAAAATCAAACATTGGGTTTTCCATTGAAAACCCAGCTGGAGAGAAAAGGGTTCCCCTGCAAAGAGGGCATGTAGAGTTGGATAGCAGCCAAGTATCTATACAGTTGATATGGAAAGCATGGCTGCACATAGGAAGCAATCTCAACTTGTCTTTCTCAGAAAATTCACAGAGACAAACAGCACAGTCAAATGGCTCTTTTAGACCCACTATCTCTTTGTACTGAAAAACAGGAAGAGCATCTATAAAAGCCTGATCCAAACCAGAATCATGGAGATGGAAGAGCTGCTGTAACTGTCTTTGAAGGGCATCTGAGCCAGATATTCCAGGGTATCTATTAGATTGAGAGGAAGCTGAAGAAGCCGGATGTTTTATGAGGAATCTAACAAGCAAATGGAGCAAACCAGAGATGAAAAATAGTACAGCAAGAATCACTATAACGAAAAGAACAGCAGGGCTAATTCTAGAACCAGAAGATGAAGGGTTTGAATCTTTATGGAAAGAAGCAGTATTGGTAGAATACGGAGAAGACATCGAGGAAGGAGGAAGAGGAGGTGGGTAATCGTTTTGAACCCATGACGACGACATCTTCAAATGGGTATGTTCTAACATCAACCATCTATTCCTTTTGCTTTCACATCCCTCACACAGATCATCATATACTCTCCTTTACCAATCATTCAAGCACAAACCCAACTCATTTTCCAGATCAAAGCGGAAATGCGTTCCTATCTCCTTTCTCTTTGCTCAAATTTTTCACTTTCGCTTTCACTCGCTAGAAGATAATTGTAGCAGGTAGTAGTTGGGTGCTGCAAGTAACATTTGCCTTTTTTTTTTCTTATAAAACAAAAAAGCTTCTCTGTAGGTATCAACACATCATCAATCACAAACCCAAGCACCAATAGAACATTATTAGCAAAGAGAAGAAAGGATGAAGACTTACCGACCTTGATTCTCAGTCTTAGCAGCTGATGGTTTAAAACCCTAAAAGGTACAATACAGGCAGGCTGTTTGGTTTGGTAGTGGTACTGAGAAGGGAGGAAATGGGAATCGTCTGCTTCTCTCACCCTCTTTCTCAAAAATCACTCTGCCAACAACAAAAAAAATAATAAACACAAAACAAAAGCAAACGAAAGACAGCACTAATTTCCAAAGTGCGAGAGGTAAAGGATGCCAAAAAGAAGAACTGGTTGTGGCACCCACGCTCCTTTCTAGGCGCGTGGGATCATAGTTGGTCAACCAGATGCGACAATTAAAGCCTCGAAATAGGTTGTCTTTCATGGGCTTTGTAGTGGGCCTCGGCCCTGGGCTTAAAAATCTCCACTTCTGGACTTGGAGGGAGTGCTTCGTGGATGTAGAGTAGACTTTGCAGTGTTAACAAGGACCTATTTTTAGGTTTTCTGGTGTCGTTTTTCTTGTCTCCTTAGGATCCATCACCATAACCTTTTATTTTCGTTTTTTGTGTCAGTGAGGGACCACCGTATCGACGTCATTAATATTTTTCTTATTAAATAGTAAATTGATTTTGAAACTAATACAATGCAATTGATTATAAAAAAAAAACCCGCATATAAGAATTTTTTTGAAATATATTTGATATTATAGTAATAATTGTTTTTTAAAATATTTTATTTAGAAATATATTAAAATAATATTTTTTTAATTTTTAAAATTTATTTTTAATATTAGTACATCAAAACAATATGAAAACATAAAAAAAATTAATAAAATAAAGAATTTTTTTTTTAAAATTTTTTCAAAAGCGTTTTTGAAACGCAACAATAAACGGGCTCTATGTCCTATTTGACAGTATGAAAAAATTATTTTTAAAGTATTTTTATTGCGAAATGCATTAAAATAATATTTTTTAAAATTTATTTTTGACATCAGTATATCAAAACGAAAAAAATAATAATTTGAAGCTAAATTTTTTTAAAATCTTCAAAAATACGATTGGAACACAATGCTAAACGAGGCTATAATGATAGATAATAACCAAGTTTTTTATTCAATAGTAAAATATAAAATTAAAGAGATATAAATACAAAATAATTTATCATTAAAAAAAATATGTATAGCATATTATTTTATTATTTTATATATTATTTGGTTACTGTTTTGGGATAAAAAAAAGATAAAAATAACAAAAATAGAGAAGACAAGACAAAACAATGGATGAAGACAAAATTGTTTGGTAGTTGTATACAAGTGCATCCTATTTGATTAATGGTGGACAAGACAAAATAAAATAAATATATTTTACCCTTAATATAAATTACTATCAAACTTATATATTTTAAAAAATAATTTGATATCATCTTTTTTTACTTTAGTTTATATTGTGTATTGAAATAAAAATATTATAATAACTCTAGTTATAAAACTTGAACCAAACCGGTGAGTCAACTTAAGACCTGAGCAACTTAGGGCCTGAATTGATTCGGGTTTAGAGAAAAAAAAATAAAGAAATGATTGAGTCAACCTCACCCAATTAAAAACCTGGGTTGACTTAGGGTAAAACCTGGGTCAAAAACCCATTGATTTTTTTTAAAAAAAAATTGGTCAAAACAACATCGTTTTGATCATTAAAAAAAATGGGGTCAACCTGTGTTGACCCTCTCGATCTGTGACCCAAGACTTGTATCAGGTCGACCCCCAAATCATGTTTTAAAATTATAATAATAAGTACTTTTATCATTATATGTCCTAGTTAGACAATTTTGAAACTAAGAGTTTCCAATAATGATATTTTAGAGATAAAAAATAAATATTGTTTATCGAGACATGTCTTCTTTTGCCCCTTCTATTTTGAAAGTATAGAAATTCATTCTAAAATTATTTCAGAGACAAGTTGATTTTTATGTCTTTGTTTCTTTAACCAAACACGTTTATGTTTTCACTTTTTCATCTTTTCTGTCTCAAAACAATAACCAAACATTTTTAATTAGAGATACAAATACTCACATAAGACAATAAAACTAAATGAAGATGGAAAAAGTGAAAGTAATAATTTCCATAAACAAAAATAACAAAGAAGATAAAAATAAATGATTTTGAAAAACAAATACTAAAAAAAAGACTTTTAAAAAGCTTAATAACTTTTTTGAATAATTGAGCATGTTAGCTATGCTCCTTCAACGGTGGCAAGACAGTTAGGGTACCAACAATATATTTAAAAAATAGCTAGTTTGGCTCAATTTGAGGGAAGTTATAAAGATGCGGTTTCATTGATTACATTCGAACAAATAAGACAAGAATTGATGACACGGGGATCAGGTGAACAAGCAATTGCCGAGAGGAGTCATGTTATCACTGAATTGTATAATATTTCATGGCGCTAGAACAAACGGGGTAATTTCCTAACCCTTGCTTATGAATAGGCCATCAACACCAAGTCCCCCTGAGATAGGTATGAAAGTATAACACAACCTGGAGAAAGCAGTGGGATAGAAAACAAAATAAAAAAAACTAGAAACTAGCCAAGAAGATGGAGCAGATGATGGAACAAAGGCGAAAAAGCTAATAGAACAACTAAGGCTGGAAAACTAAGAGCTCAGAAAGAACCTTGAAGAAGAAAAATAGGCTCGAACATAGGCCAAAAAAAGGTGAGATCCTTATAGGATGAAGCATAATATTGTGGAGAAGTTTATATATGTGCTTATTCAGAATTGATTGATAAACAAAGTCACTTAGAAGAACAAGACCTCCGACTTGTGAATGCGGAAGAGGAATTGGAGAAAATAGAGGAAGGGAAAAAGAGCTTAGAGTAGCCCATGATGCTAATAAGAAGCTAGAGAAAGACCACCGACTTATCGTAAAGGAACAGACTTGCCTTACAAAACCATAACAACAGGCCAATAATGAAGTAGACAAGTTTGAAAAGAGGTCTGATCTCAGTATGAGAGGCAAATAGCACACTAAGAGAATTTTAATGATGTCTTAGCTCAAACTAGTAATAGAAACATGGTGACTTTACAGGTCTTATAACATCGAGTAACAACATCTGAAAAAGCTTAAAGATTACGAAATCATACTCAACACGTCGCAAACAAAAGAATCCATGAACAACTCAGATAAGAATCCATCTCTATAAAGAGAATGGAAAAATGTCTCAGACTTTGAAGGGAATAATTCCCTTAAGAATATAGGATATGAACAAGGTTATTAGATTCTCCATTAAACATTCCAAGACCCTTGTCACCGTGGTTGAAAACTACTCCATATCCAATTCAATTTCTTTTTTTCTTAGCATTTTTGTTTGTTTTTCTTTTATTTTTACAAAATTAAGAACATAGGTCCTAGAAAGGTCAAACTTTTTTTTTAGCAAAAACACCAAAAATATGCGAAATTAATAAAAAATAAAATAGTTAGGCTCAATGATTTGCTTGAAAAAAGTATTTATAATAAGTTATCTTGTGAAGAACCTTCTAGTATAGAAAATACTATCGGAATACACACCTGCTCTCGAAACTCTAGATATACCTCTATACTTTCATCTACACTCAACATGAGCTACACAATAACAAGTCATGGTCTATACTGGATCAATTAATGAAGGATTCCCTAGTGTTTAACTCCTCATGCCCCCATACTACCACCATATCAATAAATTCTCTCCTATATCGGAGCATGCTATAGGAGAAATTATAGGTGAAAAGCCTATAAAAGATTCAAAAGTCAAAAAGTCTTGTTTCGAAGAGTGTTTAAAAATGATGTGAATATAGAATGCTAAACCTTAAAGCCCGCAATCAAGAATTAAAATACTCAACCAATAAAGCTAAAATCATATTAGAAAACCCCGACCCGATGATTTATTAAACCAAGAATTGAAGGTACATGGTTAGAATGCTATAAAAATAATATCTATTATAAGTTTTGGAAGTTTAATGAAGAACCCAGAGATAAAATGCGCTCACATTGTTCAATTCTCAATGACAATAAAAGTTCTCATTTTCAATGTTATTTTAGCTACTTATATAATGACTTATAAAATAAATCCTAATTAGCTAATGGACCTAAATCAAATCCATATAACTAGCTTAAATCCAACCTGAATAAGAATAAAATAACCCTAATTAGTTATTACGCTTAAATTAAACTCATATAACTAACTAATTTAAATTCAAAACTAAATAATAATAGAGTAAAAAGCCCATGGTTTTATTTAATGAGCTACAATTCACTTATGTGATACATGTTAAACAACCCCATCTCTTGCTTACATCACATTGATTAAGATTTAACCTTCTTGGAACTCAATTTCACGATTGACGCCATCTTAAAACTCTTTAAAGATAATGAACCTAATTTTAGAACTAAGCTCTGTTACCAAACTAATGCGAACCCGAAAGGCTAAACCTTAGAACCCATAATCAAGATTAGAATACTTACCTAAAAAAGCTAAATCATATTAAAAAAAACCTAACCCACTGATTTGTTTAACCAAGAATCAAAGGTATATAGTCAGAACGCCATAAAAATGATATCTTTTATGATTTCTGAAAGTTCAATAAAGAACCTAAAGAAAGCGCACTCATGTTGTTCAATTCTTAATAATGACAAAATTTTTCTTTTTCAATGTTATTTCAATAACTTGTATAATATGACTTACAAAATAAACCTTAATAAGCTAAAGAACCTAAATTAAATACAAATAACTAACTAACCTAAATCCAAAACTGAATAAGAATGAAATAACCTTAATTAGCAATTGGCCTTAAATTAAATCCACACAACTAACTAACTTAAATCCAAAATTAAATAAGAATAGAGTACAAAACTCATGCTTGTATTTAATGAGGCCCAATCCGCATATGTTGTACATGTTAAACAACTCTATCTCTTGCTTGGATCATATTGATCAAGACTTGATCCTTTTTAGAACTCAACTTCATGTTTGATGCCAAAGAAGTTCTCAAAGCTTGCTCGACATAAATGTCATGAATCGGCTTATTAAATGCCTCTTTAATCCTCTTAGTTCTTGCCTTTATAATAGATTCGATCAAGACATGCAATGGATCCTATAGTGTTGCTTGTTGATTCTTATAAAAAAATCAATTAAGGGAATGGACTGATATGATTATATAAAAGCATATGAGATATGTCAAGTACCGAAAGTGGTCATACAATGAAAATTCAAGGTGTCGGAGTTTGCCAAGTATACAAGAGTTGAATGCCTACAAAATCATCTAAAAATATACTATTATAAGATGAAAAAATTAATCAATGACGACAAATTTCTTATCCATTTATTTTATAAAAGTTTAAGTGGTGATGCCCTTGCTTAGTATATGAGCCTAGATAGAAGCAAGATCAGAAAATGAAAAGATCTAGCTAAGGCAATTTTACTCCAATACAAATTCAATATTGATATGGAACTTGATAGTTTAAGATTACAAGCCATGAAAAAAAGAAGAAAATGAGTCAATAAAAGAATACGCTCAATATTAAAGGAAAATAGCGGCCCACATTCATCTTCTTCTCTTAGAAAAAGAATTGGTTTCTATTTTATCAACACCTTCAAAAGCTTATTTTATGAGTACATATTTGGAAATGAGTCTGCTAGTTTTGTTTAAATCATATGTGTGGCTAAATGAATAAAGTAGGCTATCAAAGCTGATAAAATAAGTGAATTGGCGAAATCCAATTAAAAAAAAAGGATTTCAACAGAAAAAAAGAAAGAAACAAAGGTACATTATGTGGATGACTATACCTATTAGCTAAAAAGGAATAGAAACAATCAAGACATGTCTTTTCTCCCTCACTTCACTCAAAGTAACATGTTCAACACTACCCCTTTCATCATATTTTCCACATAATTCTTAACCACCATCCAATACCACCACCACCATTATGTATGTTCGCCCAATCACCTTAATCCCAATCATACCAACCCCACGCATTATAAAATAACCAACCATACAACAACAATTCATTTCACCATAATCAACATCCTATTACTAGAATAACTATTCATTTTATTAGAACTAAAAACCCTACTACTAAAACACCTAAAATACCCAAAATAAAGACTGGTATCAAGAACAATCATGACCCCTTTTCCATATACTTAAGAGGATTATATCAATACCTGATTAAATTAGGCCAAGTTGCTCATGTTCTTTATGATCCAGTTGAACTATTTTACCCCTAATAATATTATCCAGATAAAAAATTTGATTACCATTGGGAGTAATAGGTCACAATATTAAGATATGCAATCCATTCAAGAAACTTTGGTAAATTGATTAGGCATGAAAGGATAACCTTTGAAAGGATACAAATTCTCCCAATATGAACACCAACTCTCTCCCAAATCAAACATACAATAATAGTAGAGGTATGATTATGTTGGCCTTAAAAAATGTGATGATTGATAAAAAAACAAGTGACTTTGAAGATATCCATGACAAACCTAGTTGATAGGTTATAAGAAGTAGGTTATGTTAACAATCTAAAGGGAAGATAACTCATGTTATATGTAGAGCATTTTTATAAGTTTCACTATGAGTGAGGACATGACATTGATGATTGTAAAGAATTTCATTAAGAAGTTGAAACCCTATTAGTTTTGAGAGTCCTTATATTTGAGAAAGAAAATTTGACATGGGAAATTGATCTAAATCAATAACTTACATATATTAATCTACTAAGAATAGACCATGCATGTTGATTCTAAAAAAGCTCTTAACCTTGATCTTGAATAATTAATGGTCATCAGCCCATAACTACGAGTATTGTCCTTATATTAGATAATCATTTGCAATGATGCAAACATCTATGATCCAGATGAAAGAAGTACGTGGTTCAACTCAAAGCAAACGACGTTATACTTCAAAAAAGTTAGAAATTAAAAAAGAGAAAGGAAAAGGGTTAAATACTCCACCATCAATATTAGAGGTAAAAAGTCTAATAAAGGATGAAGAGGCTGTAAAATTTCTTGAGCTTATGAAACATAATTAATACAACATGGTGTATCAATTGAAAAAGACTCGAGCCAAAATATATCTACTTTCTTTTATCTTGAGCTTAACGCCACATCATAAATCTTTGTAAAAAGTGTGGAATAAAGCTCATGTACCTCAAGATTTCATTTAGGAGTCAATGAAACACATTGTGGGAAGAATCTAAACCACTAATTATCTATATTTTATAGAAGATGGCTTAGATCCTAAGGGTACTGGATGTAACAAGGTTTTACACATGTCTATCAAGTGTAAAGATCATGTTATTGCTAAAGTTTTAGTTGATAACGGATCTAGTCTTAATGTGCTTATAAAGGTTATGATAAATCGTTTACTTGTAGATACATCTTATATATGGATGAGTAAGATAATGGCTTGTTCAATTGATGGATCATCAATGCAAATTATTGGTGATATCATTATTGAATTGGAAATCGACCCTAACAGTTTCTAGTTACTTTGCAAGTGATTGACATCCTACTATCCTACAAAATGCTTTTGGGTAAACCATGGATCCGCTTAGTAGGAACGATCCACTTAGTAGAAACAACTCTCATCCTAAGAATATGGTAACCCTGGAATGAAAACCCTAGTCATATAGATTATCAATTCAAAATCACATATAAAAAAGATAATATATTATTCAGTTTTATTACCCATTAAACAACATCCAAAGGACATGAATCAATATCAAACCATGCCATTTTGGATTGATTAACAAATAATAGAAATAAATAACATATAAAACAATTTTAAAATAACATATTAAAAGGAGTTATGTATTAATTGGTTCCATTACGTGCTAAGTAACATCCGAAAGACATGGCCTAACATCATGCCATACCATCCCGGATTGTTCGATGAGTAATATAAACAATTAACATATAAAAACAAGTTTAAAATCACATACTAAAAAGGATCATATATTAATTTGTCCTATTATGTAGTAAACAATGTTTGAATGACAAGGCCCAATATTATACCTCACCACCTTGGGTTGATCGGTGAATAAGATTAACATATAAAAACAAGTTTAAAATCACATTTTGAAGAAGATCATATATTAATCATCCTTATTACCTACTAAACAACATCTGAATGACAAAGCCTGATATCAAACCATACCATCCTAAGTTGATCAACAAATAATACAAATAATTAACACATAAAAGCAAATTCAAACTCACACTTTAAAAAAAGTTATATTAATTTGTTGTATTACCCACCAAGCAACATCCAAATAACAAGGCCCAACATCAAACCATACCATCTTAGGTTGATTTATAGATAATAGAAAAAATTAATGAAAACACAAATGATGTAGTTTTTTTTTGCCATCATCCTTATTGATTTTTATATACACACAAAACAAATAAAAAAACCCTTCTTCTTCTTCTCCTCTCTCTCTCTCTCTCGTTGTAAGGATATTTTATCTATTACATATTAACGTAAACTCATAATAAACATACACACATAAAATTTTCAACACAACATAATTTCACACCGGGACAAAAAAATATTCAAAAAAACACCCCCACACAAAATAACAATTCAAAACAACATCAACTCATAGATTTCTCATTGAGATCAAACCATTATGCCTTGGATATACTTATTGCAACCCAATCCTTCCATTCCCATCATGAAATATTGATTCCACCTTTATTCCACCTAAAAAAAAAACCTTGATGACATCATACCCTAAGAGTTGCCATATAACATCGTAGACCCCAATACTTCAAATATCCTAACCATGCACAATAATCCATAATCAAACTCAATAACATACTAAAATTTTTTTAAGCAAAAAGGTCTGATCACAATACACATAAAAAGTAACGATAAACCATAAAAAAAGTTCAAACATGTTGAGGATCAAAATCGACCTTTAAGAATGGCTAAAGTCAGATCTGCGTAGCTGGAATCAATGGTGGCAGCATTGATACTTGTAGCTCACACGATGACATTTAGGCTTGTGTAAAAGAGGTTATGTGTTTCCTATCAAAACAAAATTTAAGTTTTCCTGAAAATTACCATCTTTTTTTTAAATGAAAAACAATAAAAAAAAATAGATTGAAAAAAAAAAGATTGGTAACTTCAAAAGAGTAGGTTAATAAGGATTTCAAATGCATGGAGGAATCAAACTGGAATTTTGGAGAAAATTGAATGCCTAATTGTACCTTAATATGCCCAAGACTAAAGGATAATACAGATTCAAGGTCAAATTAAATGATTATTGAATGAATCTGTATAAAAATTAAGTTTGGGGGCTTAATTAGACTTTTGATAGGCCAACATACCTAATTAAAGGTTTGATTAAGTTTAAAAATTAATTAGGTCAAAATAAAAGATTTAATTAAGTCCAAGGACTTAATTAAACTTTGAATGGATCAAATTAATTTTATTAGGAACTTAATTGGTGAAAAATTAAGTTTGGAATCTTAATTTGGGTTTAATTGAGAAGATTAGAATTTTAGATGACTAGATTTAATTTTTCTAAACTCAATTAGATGAAATGAAGGACAAAATTGCAAGAAATTGGAAGTTTGAAGGCTATTTAAAGGGAAAATTAAAGGATCTTAAAACTAAGAGTCGAGTTGAAAAAGCGCTGGAAGCTGAGGGTTCAATAAAAAATCTTCAAGGATGAAATTGAGAAAAGTCTCGAGAATTAGGTTTAATTGAGAGGGGTTGATAGCATGATTTCAAAATAGTAAAGTCTGGATTAACGTAAAGTTGTTTGAGCCCTATTTAGGCTAAGGACAACCAAACATCTCCGTTTTATTTTAAATAAAACGACGTGTATTGGTGGATACATCGTCGTTTTGTTGAAAAAAAAAGGGAAAAGGAAGACGTGATGTCATGTTAAACAACACTATAGATTATCTTCCACCTATCAACTGAAATCCCTCACTTTTTCAAACCTATAATCCATCCTCATCCAAAACTGCACCTAATCCCCCACCCAACCAAAAGTCGTGATCTTTTTTCTCCGTATGTGAATGCCAAAAATGATTTCCTTTGCCTCCTAAACAATCACGAGAGACGTTATAATACAACTTTCATTACTGCTCTAAGAAATACACTGAAACAGGTCCTAAGCAATAACAAAGCACAAAGTTTTTGTCCTCTCCTTAGCCACTCTACAAGACAAAAATGAAATGTCCTTGGTAAAAAATAAATGGTGAAGAAAAAGGGAGAAATATCGATGGTTGAGGTTCTCTTAGGACCTTTTAAACCTCTTTCCTTTTTTTATACAAAGGAGAAAAACCACAAAAAAAGGGATACCCCCCTCATTTTATCTAAAAAATCGTGACCCTTAAGGAAAAAAAAAGGATTTGGGGAGTTCCAGCATTAAAAAAAAACAAAAAAAAATCACCATTATTCTCCATTGTTTCAACCAACAACACCATTCCTCCTCCCCTGTAGCACCCATTCCACAACACAAAAAAGCCCACACATAGGTCTTAGAAGCACCCATTTCAATTGTTAACCAGCCAAGGACAAGCAACCAATACTTAAAGCTTTGCATAGTCATCAAGTCTTCCCTCTCACTGTCAGCTAGACCATTACGACACAACACCATCCAACAACAACATCAAGTAGCTCTCACACCAAAGACTGTGACATTCTTCATTAGAAATTATCATGATTTCAGTCTTTGCACCTGCCACCGTGGATCTATTCTCAGCATAATGGGCAACATCACAGTCCAGCTCATAAGCAAGTAGCACTTTCTTGGCATAACACCATGAGCTACATTCTAGTCCAGCAGCACAAGTACCAACCATTCTCCTTCATTTTGTTATAATGGCAATTTTTAAGTTTGTTTCTTAAAAACAAAGGATCGTGAGTATAGGTTTGGAGTTCATAATATAACATTAGGCAAATTCCTTTGATGGTCTGCAAAAAGAGAAAACGAAATATACATTGTTATTTGTGTTGCGGGCTAGCACCATAAACTCCCAATAGGGTGAATGACTCTTTATTTTTTGAAAAATAATGCTTAGATATGGTTTTGGTAGAAAATGTATTTGTTGATGCCAATAAAGACATAACTTTCTATTGTGTTTCACAAATGGATGATGTTTTGATGGTTAATGCTTTGATTTCATGAAAAGGTTTTTTGTTGAAATATTGCCTAAAGTTAATTTTGTTTGAGAAATGGATGTTTTTCCTGTTTTTTAAAGAAGAAAAAAAAGCATTAGTAAGTAAAGCTTTGTTACTTTTGAGGAATGTGAAAACACCTTTTTTTTTTTAATTTCACTCACCCTAGTTTGATAAAAAAAAATACATCTTATTTAAGTAATTTAAAGACAAAAAATACACCTTATCTTTAACTTCTCACCTCATACATAAATATTTTGCTTAAGGCAATAACAAACTAAAACTATTTTGAAAGACCACCCTGTCATATGGGTCATTCTTTCTTTCGCATAAAAGTCCTAAAATTTTCACTCTTCTAAAAACCTTTCAAAGAGGTTACATCAATTTGTTTTACAAGGCGTGTTCTGATTTGTTATCGAAAAATGTTATGCATTTTCAAAAGCAAAGCGATTTAAAGCTTATATCAAGATAATCTCTTTATTTAAAATACAATTTAAATAATTTTTAAAAGGTGCCAATCAAATCTAAAATGCATGAAAAGTAAAGAGTTTTTATAAAATAATGACAACTGCAACTAAAGGAGCCTTGGCATAACAAAACGAAAGATAAACACTTAAGGGCAAGATCATACCTTATGAATGATTATGTTCTTTAAGAAAAAAATCTCATAATAATAAACAAAGATGAATAATTAAAGTAGATTATGAATATCATATAAGATTCGAATAGCATGGTTTTTCAAAAATACCATAACACTATAAGCATCTAGAAAGAGATTTTATCTAAGAAAACTTGAGCAAGCTAGCAAGTCAAAGGTCATAATGTTAGCATATATGAAAGAAGTTAATTCCAATTACCAATGAGGATGTTAAATATGAAGGAAAGCCTATATTTCTTATGGGTAAGCATATGATTTCTTTTGTATATAATTGTCATAACATTTTAGTTAATTTAAGCTCTATAATGCTTGATTAAGATTTTTATTTTCTCTACTACCATAATCCTCACAAGGCTCTAACTTTTGAGTCAAACTTTGTTATCAAGTAATTCGTATTTTTAGTAAATTTAAATCTAACAAGGTTTCTTTTTATTTTGAGCCTAGCAAGGTTTATGCAAATATTTTCTTAGCCCAGTAAGGCTCTAGTGAATTTAAAGTCCAACAAGACTTTATTGAATTTTTTTTTAGCAAAGTTCCTTTTTATTTTGAGCCTAGCAAGGCTCATGCAAATTTTTTTTCCTTTTTAAGCATAGCAAGGCTGTTAATTTAATTGTATTAAGATTTTAACAAATTTAAACACAACAAGGTTCTTTTTTATTTTAAGTTCACCAAGACAACTACAAATGATGCAACCATATTATTTGATAATTTTACCCATAATTACCTAGTATTTTGTTCATGTTTTTATATATAAAATGCCTTGCTAATCTTTATTTTATGTTTTGAAGGCACTTTTGGATATAAGATTTGAAAAGGAGTAAATTGAAGATAAGATTCATACCATGTTTCAACTTATATCAAATATTGACATATTTGACCTCTAATCAATGTTTTATACGAAAGTTGAGTTATAGAGGTCAAAATGAAGTAATTCCAGTAGAATTAGAAAGCTAACATTCATACCGTTTTATACATATATGGCAAGAAAAATAGAAAAAAAAGGGATGGAAATCACAACCTTCAAATACAAGTCTCACTTTCTGTCAGTTTTGACATTCAGTCATTCTGACTTGAATATCTTGAGTTAGAGAAGTTCATTTGATTCAAACTCAATTTTGTTGAATTCCTTACTCAAATACCTATCAACCTGCCAAATTTCAGCAAAAAGGATCTCATATGAGACAAATATGAGTTTTCTAAGGCAACCTATATATTATGTTATCAGACAGGTTTTGTGAAGAAACAAGTTGAACTTACTTCCAAAGCATCTAAACCGATATAACAATTGCTTCTTCATATAGAAAAGGTCTTTAATTGGCCAAGTTAACTTCTCTAAATCTAAAGTCAAAGCTTGAAGATTTTATACAAGACTATTTTTTCTTATTTTTAGGAAAATAGTTATTGTACTACTTAAATGTAGATTGTCTACTTTGAAAAGAACTTTTTTTTAGGATATAAATAGATTGAAGGGATGTGGAGATAAGGGTTTTCTAAAAAAAAAAAACAGAGAATAGCGGCTAGAAAGAAGATGAAGACTTCACCCTTTTTCTTCTATACTCGAAATTATGTTCTCATTTGTTCTCTTTATTAGTTTTTTTTATAGACATGCAAGGCTAAGTTATTTTTCTTGGTTGAAAGGATACAAAAAACTTTGGATTTCAAAAATTATGAGATCTATTCTATATTTTCTTTTCAATTTATATGATGAATATAAATGTTTTTCTCTGCTTTTTTTCTTATGATTGTTTAGTTTGATTGTTAGAGCATACTCTAAATTATTATTCTAAACCAGTCTATTATTAATTTTTCTATTAAAATCGGAGTTGTAATATTTAAACTTGTGAAGCGACTAAGTTAAATAACTATGGAGGTCTATGTTGTTAATCTTAGGGAAAATATTCAATTAATTCAAACATAGACTGTAAGCAGTTATGTTGTCTAGATTTATCAGCTTATCTAGTTCTTAAGGTTGTCATTGAATTAAATTACTAGTGTGGATACTATGATTATTTAATGGTTAGAGTTAGTTACACCGCGGATAAGTTAACTGACTAATGTTAAGGAAATATAGATATTCAGAATATAAATTGACGTATTGTTTCAATGATCAATTTTGATTTTTATAGGTGAATGTTTATTTGAAACCAAGGTTTTTCTCTTGATAATTTTTTGATTTATTTAATTTAGCTTGATTATTTTATTCTGTTTACCATAGCATAACATAACCTCAAAACCTCCCAACTTTAAATAATCTAGCATAAAGACCTGAACTAGATCTTTCTCATGGGATCAACCCCTTTCTTACTATATACTATCTTATTTATTTAAGTTAGGGTAATTAATTTGTGTGACTGCGACATCACAACAATAATTTTTTTTCCTTTGTGAGTCCAACAAATCTCTAACAAATTTAAGCCTAGCAAGGTCAGCGAATATTAGTCTAGTAAGACTTTAAGGTTAGATTGGAATCCATTAAGGTTCCTTTTTTAGCCTAACAAGGCTTCTACAAAGTTTTGTTTTCCTTTTTTAACACATCAAGGCTCTTGTAAGTTCTTCCTTTTTTAGAATCCCATAAATGCCCTAGCAAATTCAAGTCCTTTAAGGTTCTTTTAAATATCTTTGCTTTACAAACTTACTAAACCAAGTAGAAGAAAAACACTTTTATAGACTTTATATTGTAAGCATTATAAATAGGGAGAAGTTGTCAAAACCCAATTTTAACCCCCTCTAAAAACCCACAAAAAAAATAAAATAAATGAAATAAATTTCTTGTCTAATAAGGATACAAAACTTGCAAAAGAAAAAATATATTAAAAAAATCACATTTTACTTTAATTTCAATAAGTTTTCTAAATTTTTATTATTTTGAGTGTTATCATTTCTTATAATTTTTGCATTTTTTTTGGGCAAGAAAAAAAAAGAAATGATCAATTAGGTGTAAAATTGAAAGGAATAATGACAAAAAAGGTATAATTGGTCAAAATTAAAAAAATATAAATCGTAGAACTAAACTAGAGAAAGTATAGGAATGAGAGGATTGTAAAAATGTGCAATTAGAGACTAAATCAAAAGAAATTCGATGAAAAAGGTGTAATTAGCTAACAAAAAAAATACAAGGGCTAAATTGGAAAAATGTGGCAAACTTGGAGGACCTATTAAAAAACTAGATTCCTTTAATCAAAATGACACCATTTTATGCTTAAGTGAAATGACATTATTTTATACAAAAGAGGAAAAAAAAAGAAGAAGGCATGCACCAAAATAACATTGTATTGGTACATGCCCTGCACTTTTTTAAACCTTTTTTTTTCTACAGAATCACTCATCCATCACCTCTAAATCATTTCATTTATCCTCCCTACCACACTCTCTAATACAGCCAACACATATCCACTCCATGACATCCCCTCTGTCATCACTGGCCCTCCCCATAAGAAAAAAACCTCTGAAATTGCTAAAAAAGAAGACTAAATGAGGCTAGTCAATCATGTTTTTTCCTAATATGACAATTTACATTTGGGGTTGAGATTAGTCTCCATCGCACCCTCGCAGCGGAACACGGCGTCGTGGCGACCCTCGATTGATTTCGGTTTTTTTTTTAATAAAGAAGTCGCCACCTAGTATTTTAGTCACTAGGAACCCTAATTGGTCTTTCAGAGATTCTAAGACAAGAGACTGGTTGCGTAAAGGGAAGGTATTAGCACCCCTAGTACGCCCTACCTAAGGTAAACTGCTTGGTGTTTGGTTTGTTTTATAATTGCTATGGTGTTGGTGTTTTCAAACCCCATCAGTTTTCCTAGGTTTGATTCAAACTAAATTTATTAAGATAGAAATCCAAGGAGATTCCATGTGCTTTAAAAGCTCATTTTCCCCTTAGTATTTCAAGAGTTTGCGACTCGTAAATTGCAAGGAGGATGGACAAAAATTTAGAAATCTAGGGCGCTTTAAAAGCCTAATTTTGCCTTAGTGTTTTATACTCTCACGGCTCGTAAACCGTGGAGTAAAAAATTGAAATGTCCTCGATTATAATCAAGGCTTATTTCAAGGATGTGTGATGACTTATTATCCCTAGAAAATTATTTTGGATATTTACCATTTAGGGTTTCTTTATCCAAATATTAATAGTGAATAATAACAAGTTATTCCCATTAAATATTTTGGATATTCATCCATTTGAGATTTCTTTATCCAAACATTAACGGTGAATAATAGATGAATTCCCCCCAAAAATAAGATTTATTATTTTTTTGGAATATTGGCCAGTACCCTTTGGAGTTTTACGAACATGTTGTAAAATCCAGAAATGCAAGAAAATAAATTTTGTTGTATTTAAGAAATTCATGCGAAAACACATTTTTGAAACTTCCAATACTTTTTGTATAAAAAAGAGCGTTCAAAACATGTTAGGGTATTGGCCGTATACATGAAAACATTTTTTTTTTATCTATATGTATATTTGTCACATTGCGTCGAAAACTAGGTATTCTAAATACAAGATTGATATTTTTTACATCATAAAAAAAATTCAGAAATTAAAATAAATATGCTAGAAAATCATAAATCTCTTTCTGTTTCTTTTATTTTTTGAAGAAAAAAAAAGTAGGTTCGTCCTGGTCACTTGCTTGGGCAAGTGACCCTGCTGGACACAAAAAGGGTGCAGTTACAGTTTAATCAAAGCTGGCGGGTTACTGTTCAACTGAATTAATTCACTTGAATAGTACACACACAAAGTAAAATGCATGCAAAGAGACCATGTTACTGTTCAAGTGAATTAAAATTCACTTGAACAGTGCAAACACAAAGAAAACAAATGCATGCAAGAGGTGAAGAGAACAGACCTAGAGACGAAGAAGCTGCAGCAACGTTGAAAGCGTAGTGGTTGCTTGGTCTGTGTTCGTCTGTTTCAAACCTTTTCCTTCTATTCTGTATTTGCGTCTGTTTCTTGCTTTTTCTTTCCTCTGCGTCTTCGTCACTCTCTCTACTGGTTCCTGCACTTTCTTCTCCCTTGTTCTGCAGATTTTATTTGCAGAAAAAATGGAGCAAAGACCGAAAGTCAGTCCCTGCTTCTTCCTTGTTTCTTATCTCTTTTTTTCGTCTTTTCTTTTCTCTTCTTTCTCTTCTACTACCTACCTTCCTGATCTCACAAAGAACGCAAGGATGAAGGAAGAAACTCCCTCTGTTCTCTGTGTTTTTTCTCTCCTAACTGCCTACCTCTCTTGCGTTTTTTGTGTTTCTTTTTCTGTCTTTTCTCCCCCCCTCCTTCCCTCCCAGAAGAGGCTTATATAGCCTAACATGCAGCTCTATTTAGGAAACAAATATTACATTAATCCTAGGTTGTAATCTCGAGTGAGAAAAAAATAGGAAATCGGAATATTTGATTCTGATTCTATGATCAGCGGTGATTTCTTTCCAAGTTAGAGGATGGTGCGGCTCCTTTCTTTCCTTCCATAGCTAGGACCATGAAGCACCAGCTGCTCCCTTTAAAATGAGGCAATAAAAACATGGTTTGCAACTCTCCATTCAAGCGAGAGAAACATGGAAACCAAACAGGAAATTGCAAATAAAAAGAAAGAAAAATCGGGCTAGCTGTGTAGATAAAAACATGGTTCTTCAATTTCTTCCTTCGGCAAAATTCCTTCCAATTTTATCTTTACTCAATTTCCTTATTTCAACACCTTTTCCATTTGGTCTTTGGTCCAAAAAAAGGGCTTTAAATTGGCCTCCAATTGATCTTCAAACTTTAAGCATCTTGCAATTGTGTCCCTGCAAACTCAGGCAAAAATCCTTCTTACGCAGAGAATCCCTACTTTCACGCTAGATATTCAAACGAGAATATCTCGAGCTTCTGATATCAAAATTAGGTGATTCAAAAGCTCAAATTTATCTACGCGTCCAGGACTACAACTTTGATGAAGGAGTCGAAGTGAGATAATGTAACACCCCACCCCACTAGCAAGATATTGTTCACTTTGGGCCTCCCAGTCCACCCAAATTCAGGGCTTCCACCCAGGTCCCCCTCACGGGTTTGTTCTTGGCAGCCATGCATGGCCCCAAAACGCGTCTTACTAGTCAAGGTGAGCATGCACTTATAAGGCCCTGGCTCTGGACGCTCGCTTCCGATATGGGATCTTACAGATAAAATCATTTTAGATAATAGAATCTTGCAGTAATCTGGTTGATCAAAAGGGTCTCCTGATGTAATTCAGAAACTGACAATGCTGAGAATCCTGATATAACTGAGAGTATGACCTAAGAACAAATCAACAAAATTTATGACAGAAATAGAGTTTTTAGTGCAAAACTCGGGCCAGGATCCTTCTCGCGGCAGAATTCTCTACTTTCATGTTAGATATTCAAATGGGAATATCTTGGGCTTCTGATATCGAAATCAAGCGATTCAAAAGCCCAAATTTATCTACGCGTCTAGGACTACAACTTTGATGAAGGAGTCGAAGTGAGATAAAATCTTTTTAGATAACAGAATATGGCAGGAATCTAGTTGGTCAAAAAGGTTCTTGATCTGACAATGCCGAGCAAGGTTGTTAAAATCACGTTTTGACTCGTAAAATCATACGATTTTACGAGTCAAAACATGCTTTGCGTGTTGAATCATTTGGAAAAATAAAAAATGGGTGAAATTGAGTGAAATCGTTAAAATCGGGTGAAATCGCATAAAATCGCGATTTCAGGACCGATTGAACGATTTCACCAATACGCATAAACTGAAGTAAATGTTTCTCCCATGCTCCAGCTGTCCGATGCTTATGGGATGGCTAAATGCATAGTCACTCCAAATCTTCACTCCAGTCATCGCGCCAGATCGTATTTTGGGCGTTTCTTCCTTTTCACTAAATACAAATCCCTAATCTCCTTCTCTATTAACCAACCGGCTACCACAAAAGCGGCGATGATCAGTCCAGTCTTCACTCCAGTGACCCAGTCATCGGTTCGGTCTTCACTCTAGTCATCAATCCAGTCTTTACTCCAGTCACCAATGCTCACGGTCACGGCTTCCTTTTCATCAACAGCGGCGAGGCGGCAACGATCTCCTTTCTTTCCCATCATCAACAGCTCATGACTTCCTCTTCAATCTTCATCAACAGCGGCAAGCCGGCAATGATCTTCTTTCTTTCCCATCATCAACAGCTCACGACTTCCTCTTCATCAATAGTAGCAGGCGACATCGCTCTCCTCTTCAGCCTTCATCATCAACGGCTTCCTCTTCACCGTAAGTTGCTCCCCTGTATCTTCAGCCTTCATGTGATTGCCCATGATGTAATATTCCCCTGTGTAGGCCTTCAAAATGTTAAACTGTAATAGTGTAATATTCCCCTGTACAGATGCTGATGAATTGAATTGATGGAATGATTTTATAATGTTTTGCTTAGTATGAAGAATTGAATTGATGGAATGATTTTAATGATTTTAGTGTAAAACTGATGTTTTACTTAGTATCCTGATCAAGGTCCTTTCACCGAAATCCATCAGTATTGCCCCGGATAGGATTCCTGATAATGTTTTGTAAAACCGTAAAAGCATTGAGTTCGTTTAGTATGATGAATTGATGGAATGATTTTAATGGAATGTGTTTGCCTGATTAAATGTGTCTGTGGAATGTTGAAATTAGAATGTGTCTCTGCCTGATTTTATGAAAAATTTAATTGTATAGTATATGTACTGAAGCAGATTGAAAGTATTATAGTTTTGTGAATTGTAATATATAACAAAAAGTTTGTTAATTATTAATTAATAAAAAGTTATTTAAATTATGTATGAATTTTTATTTGAACCATATATTTTAAAGTGCTATGAATTTTTATTTGAAGCATGAATTTTTTTAATGTATTTTAAAATTCCTTACTATTTTACGATTTATTTTTACGATCCGAGTTTGTTTTGCACTTTCCGTGCCGTGTCAAAATCGCGATTTTAAGAACCTCAATGCCGAGCATCTAAATCTGACTGAGAGTCTGCCCTAAGAACAGTGATCCCTAGGACCTAATAAAGGTGTAAGTTAATTTTTCAACATGTCATGAGTGACAGAATATAGCTAGGATGATCAGATATCATACGAAACTAAGTTAGAATGAGAGCCTAACTTGGAACAAAAAATTGCGACAGCAGCAGAACCTGTTTTTTTAGTGCAAATTCTGAGGGATTTATCCAATTGTAAAGACCAGATAAAGAAGAAATGAATTTAGCATTATGAAGACTCCTGATCAATTTAAGAAAACCTGACAATTTTAGCAGCAAAGGGGAAGGATAAAAAGAGCAGAAAACAACTCAAACAGGGTTTCAAAAAAATATTTCTTTCTCTGATTTTGTCAATCTTCCAAAGAAACATGAGTTAAACTTCTACACTCAGTTTAAAAGAGGTATACACCGTCTCCAAAGACGTGGGCTCCAAAAATAAGCAACAACAGTCTCCATGGACCAAGGGTCCTAATCAAGCCACCTAGGAGAGATTTTAGAAGCTCTTCCCCCTCTATAAATAGAGAAATAAGAAAAAAATGGAGACCCAAAGTAGAGAGAGAAAGAAAAAGAAAAGGAGAAAAGAGTTTGAGTTGAGAGAATAAAGTTTGTTTGAACTATGATGTAAAAGAGAATAAATAAAAAGAAGAAAGGAAAGAAAGGAAAAAAAAACTCGAAGGTTATACCAATTATAATATTTATTCCATTTTAGCTATTTAATGATGAGGATTGCATGATTTCCTAATAGTTGGATGTTTCTTCCTCATATCAATTGATTAAATATTTCTTATAATCTCTTGATATCAAACAAGTACTTTTTTATTTTCATCAATGACTTTAGTCACTTTTACTTCTTTACTATTAGGCTTGTTATCCTTGTTTAGCTTCTTTAATGTATTGATCTCAATTGGTTTTTCATCTTTGAGTTTTGTGACTAACATAAGCAATTGTTGAACTTCTTCAAACTCCTAATCAGAATTATAATCAATCATTGAAGGAGTGATCATAACCTCGTTTAAATAGTTGTTAGGTATGTTCCCTTAAATGACTTTTTTTTGCTTGTTTAACTATTATCTTTTCATATCAAATAAGATCATATATAAGGTTATAAATATTTGAATACTTGGTACTTGTAAATTATTTCATAATATTCCATTACATCCATAATAAAATTAACTTGAGGCACTCCTACTCTATTTTTTATATATAATATAGTGCACATAGTTTTTAAAGTCTTAAAATGAAAGGTATAGCTTTTTTATGGACTCTCACAAGTCTTACACTATCATAACCAAGCTAGCCAGTGTTACTTTTTTTTGTTATATAGAAATGATTATGAAAATAAGTCTTCATATCTTCCTAACTATTGATGGATTTAGGTGGCAATGTAAAGAACCAATGAAAGATGATTTTGATCAATGATGAACCAACTAACCTTAGTTTCATAAAAGGATTAACAACAACACCCTTTTATTGATTGATTGTTCTCCTAGAAAACTATTTGTAATTAATTATTTTTATTCCTTTAGAAATTTTATTCGACTTGTCCATCCATTCAAGATATATGTATATAAACATGGTCGTATATCTCTCTTAGGTGTTCGGAAAACCTTATCAATCATTTTGTTTACTTGTTGATAGACTACAAATGTTTAGGTTATATAATGATTAAGATTTTCTTATTGTTAAGTAGCCTATATGGCATTGAATTGCCCAAGTACAAATTGTTGTGGTTGTAAGTAAGGTTGTTGGCCATGTAATTAGCCTATTAACTTGAGGCTACCTATACTCTTATTGGGTAGGAGATACTTTATGAGCGATCATGTCTAAATCAGACTGAACAATGGTGCCTACTATATAAGATGAGTAGGAGGAGCTCCAAACATTCCTATTAAATTGTTTATTATTGCAAAGTATGATAGGATTTTCCCTTTGGTGTACAGATAAAAAATGTATTTGATCTACTACATCTAATCTCATTCTAAATTTGATTAAGTTGATTTTTTTTTTAACTTGCATAGCAATGTTTACTACTAGAATAATACTATAATAATTTATGTTGGCCTTATTTCCATCTCTAATTAGACCTTAAATCAATGTTAGATAGGTTTAAAATATAATAAAAGAATGTTCCTTTATCAGGAGCTATCGTAAGCTGATTGGAATTTGGAAAAGCTGGTTGTGACCACCTAATCAAGCCACTAGGTCCTTAAAATGGATAAGAGTAGGGCTATGTTCAAGGCATAAAAACACTATCATATCCATCAGAAGTTGGCAGGGGTAATGGTATTGAAAAAGGTGGGAGCATAAGAGGTTACAAGGGGACACTAGGGTTTTGTTCAAATATAGTCTTTAGATATTATAGGTAATTAGACAAAAAAGAGCTTGTTATGTTTCTCGAAAGATATGAACATAGTGGTAAATGATTTTTTAATTTTTTTCAAGAATCTCATAGATCTCGTTAGATAACATAGAGTTGTTTATAATTTGTGTAAAGATTACTTGAATATCAATTCTTCCTTCTAAGTTTTAATCAACTCTTCAAGGCTTGAGTAATTATTATGCCTTAAGTGCTAACTCTTTTCTTTTCTTTTTGTTCTTTGCTCTTAGATCTACTCTATTATATTTTTATGATTATAGAAATATGAGACATAATATTCTATTTATAAAAAAAAAAACTTAATACCCCTATTAGTGGTAAAATATCACTTTGTTCATTGAAAAATAGCACGCACTTTATTTCAGTATAATTATTAGAAATATATGCAATCAAGCCCTTACTTAATTTTTCCAGGTCTATAATTATATTATAGTCCTTAATTTCTAAAACTTGCTTATATTCAAGTCATACTTGATCAGTCATTCAAGTTTAATTTTTTACCGATGATTCTTAATATATATGACCCATTAGGTTCCTAATATATTGGTCTAAATATAAATCATAATTCTAATTCAACATGATTAAATAAATTAAATAATTTAGCGTATTACTAATTTAATACATTGTTTATTTAGATTTGAAGATCAAGTGTAGTGTCTAATAATGTGTCATGATCTCGTAAATATTAGAAAAATTATATGTGATTTGCCTTAGCCTTTCAATAACTAATTTCTTAGTGTAACTATTAACCCTTCATTTAGAATATTTTGATTTAGATATTTGAGCATGAGATATGCCTACTTTGTCAAATCATTTTTATTTTCAACATTATAGTAATTGATTATTTAAATAAGATTGAAACTTTTTTCAAATTTTATCGCAACTTGCACAAGAATTTTATAATCAATACTATTTAAGAATATAAAGAATATTTTTTCTAATTCACCTAAAGTGATGAATCATCTCTTGATTACTTAAATATTTTTATATAATTTATGTTATACCCAATATTTGCTCATTTCATACTTTTTATTAAGGCAACATATAATCAAGATCAAAACATAACATTTTCTATATTAGATAACTTTGTAATGTCAAGTTTAAGGATCACTTACACATTTGCCATGTGAGTCTTTCCATGGATATGTGTAATCTCTCCATATATAATTCTCATGCGAGCTAATTTAGTGTACTTGTTATTTAATAAACATCTACATATTAGCTCATTGTATCCATCATACCTTAACTTATAAGAATGATTGTTTCCTTTCATAAAAGGAAAAAACATAATATGTATTAGTCTTAACAACTCTAATTAATATTTAGTCTTAATATAAAATTGACCATAAATATTTAAGAACAATGTTTTGATACCATAAAAGTCCTTATATTATAATCACTTTATATTTTTCTTTAAAAAAATTTTTATCCTAAAGAATTTATATTTACTCTAAACTCATTAATAAAACTTAAATGAACAATAAATAAAAAAAAATATTTTTAGAAATAAAATATATGTTTTGCATGAATAAAGTTAGTGTCATATATAACCACCTCGATTGGATATAAGACATATACACTAATAAAGCCATCTTTTGACAAGTTTATTATAAGTTATTCCTTTGGCACCTAATATGGAGGATGATTATCAAAATCTTAACGGCTGAAGAATGACCTTTATCAATTGCTTGTATTGATTGGTCATTAATCAATATAAACAATGTTCTTTCTAGTTAGTTTTTTCCAAATGATTACAAATATATTATTAATCTAACAAATTTACCCCACTAGGTGTGTTAATATATTGATATGATAGATAATCCTAATGATCGATCATCGTCAACCTATTGATTGATTGTTGATTCCTTAATCAATATGTTATCTGATTTTTGTTTCTTCATTCCAACAAAAAGAAATAACAATTAAAAACTTAATTCTAAGTGGAGACATATAGCAATCTTGATAATCAAATGGAATGTGTAGTTCTAAACTTGGCTCTAACAAGTTCAAAATAAATGAGAGAAAATGCCAATAACACAAACTAGAAAAGAATGAAAAGAAATAAAATAAAATAAAAGTTACGAATAAATAAATCTAAAAAAGAGAAGAAATAAAGCAATGAGTAGCAAACAATTATGAATAAATCACATAATAAGTTGTATATATGAGGTTGATCATTGTTTTAAGCTACTAAATGACCTACTTATATTATTATATAGATAGAATTTCACATAAATATAAAATCTTAATCCTATACAAATTGTTTGCATTATATAAAGACTGTTCAATCTTAATCTTAGTATAATTTATACTTTTTTATTTGCACGCATCCTTCTGGTAGATGTATGTGTTCGTATTAATATGTAATATCTACCAATTATCCTATTAAAATTCCTTCTTCATATAAACTTCATCATTTGATCATTTTAGGTTAATTATACTCTTTTATAGATAGTTAATTTTGCCCTTTTCCCCTTTTTTTTTAAGTTGATGATTAATTTCAGTTTTTTTAATTAATAATGAATAATTATTGTTTCAATCAATTGGCACATATATGATTTAATTTTGATATAAACAATATTATTGCTTGTGACTTGCTATATTTTCTATCCATATTATTAACACAAAAATTAAAATGGATTTGACGTTAAACTAGTGAGATTTCTATGTTTATGATCCAACATTGGAAATCACTTTGCCATGCAAATTAAAATTCTAATTTATTTAGTTTATTGTCCAAAAATATTGAAAATGAAAATTACATTTTTGTCTTGATTCACACCTCACTTCGTTCATATTACACGAAATCACTTTGCCATGCATTTTTGCATTCATGCATTATTCTCTCTCTCTCTCACAGGCACACATACAAAGATTTAATGGAATCAAATTTTAATTGGACAAGATTCTTAATTTTGAGATTGATTCCACAAATAACTTAAAAAAATTTATTTTTTCTTTTTCATGTATTTGCCAATTCTTCGAGATTGATACACTTTGTGAATTTTTAATGTAAGAATTAATTCTTCTTCATCTTTAATTTCATAAGATCGGCGAAATGTAAATATTTGATTTGAAAAAAATCCCGATGGGCTTGGTAACGCTATAAACGCTAGAAGATCTAATAAATAGACTTGAATAAAAAAAATAAATGAACTGCACCTCTAAGTATAATTTTTTTGTGTTGCCAATTTTAAATTCCAAAAAAAAATAAAAATAAAAATAGGATCAATTAATTTTTTCAAAATAATTCCAAATTAATATTAAAGACTTTAGTCTTGGCTTAAAATAAATTCACAAATAATAGAAAAAACAATAAAATGAATAATGGCTTGAATAAAATTAGAATTTAGGATAGAAACAACTATGATAACCTTTCTTTAAAAAGAATGATTTGGGTTATCATGTTATTTTTTTTAGTAAAATTAATTTTTAATTAATATATAGTTTTTTAATATTTATTTTAAAAATACCAAATTAATTTTTTTTAAATATTTGATTGATTTTAAAATGATTTTCATAATATATTTCATTTTGTTTTTTTTATAGGATTAATTGGTTTCATTTTCTTATTATAGGATTATTTAACTTAAATCATTTTAATATGTTGGCTTTTAATATTTTATTTTAGATTCATGCTTGAATTGTTTTTTTTGTCATTTAAGTTTTTTTATTTCATGTTAACTTTTTTTATTTGACTCCCAATATAATCCGTTACGGTAATATAATTAATTAAGTTTAAATTTATAATACGTGTGTTTAGTAATGTAAGGTAGAATATATTTGTGAACATGATTATTAATTAAAAATATATTAAAATAATATTTTTTAAAATTTATTTATTTTTTTACATTAGTATATCAAAATTATAATTTTTTTAAAAATATAAATTTAATATTTTTAAATAGAAATATTTAAAAAAACAAATGGAACCGAATGAAAATAAAAATAAAAATAGTGATTCCCAACAGCTTGACTATTCGCTCGCTTTTGAGTCTTCACCGAATACCATACATATTTTATTAGTAGCATGTTCCCGTCTCTCTCTCAAAAACCAAACAAAACGACAACTCAGACGAACAATGCTTATTACTAGGAGTATGTTGCTATTGCAACTCGGATAATGAAACTCACAACCGATTCAAGCGATATAACGAGTCGCTCCCCTCTAGGCATCGATCTCAATGAGATCCCCTCCACTTCGACCTCTTCTCCTCCAGAAAATTCATTGGATGTGGTGCTGTCCTTTCACGAGAACCCAGACCCGGCGCCGGGAATGGCTGCTGGGTTGCGGGCCGAGGGATCGATGTGCGGGGCATGCGGAAAGCCGGAGGTGCGGGGCCAAGTGGTTGTTTGTGACGGTTGCGAGCGTGGTTTCCACCTAGGTTGCGCTGGAAGGCAAGCTATTAATTCGGCGGAATGGCTATGTGGAGAGTGCCTTAGTGGCGGCGTTAAGAGCAAACGTTGGCCATTAGGTGTTAAACGGATTTTGGACATCAACGCTTCGCCACCAAGCGATGCCGATGATGACATGCTTTCAAATTTGAGGTGAAACTGCTATCTATCTATCTAATTAATTAACCAAGTACATAGATTATTATCGTTAATCATTCTTTTAATTTATTCATGCCAAATGCACTCTTGGGTTTTTGTAACTACATATTTATTTCATTTTGAAGATGCCTCATATATGCTTACTGTTTCCATTTACAATTGTTTTAGGAAGCACACTCAGAGTCAGGGTGATAATTCTTTTGGTGCCCCCCCTCTCACATATTCAAATCTTTTCTACACCGGGTATGGATTATTGTCAGACGTAATGCGTCCTGTGCAAACTGCAGATACAAGTGCTGAGGGTGCAGTGATGAGTTTCCCTCAAGGAAGCCTTAGAAGCAGGAATAATACAACCATTAGATTATTGTCTCGCAATCCTAGTGAGATTTTCTTGCAGGGTCTCAGAGAATTCATTTCTGAAAGGCATGGTGTTCTGGAAGAAGGTTGGAGTGTCGAATTTAAACATTCTATCAGTAATTATGACCTCTATGCAGTTTATTGCTCTCCAGATGGAAAGACTTTTCACTCGATGTCTGAGGTTGCTTGCCATCTTGGCCTGATGCCTAATCGTAATTCAATCGACACGGACTCAACAAGTTACGTGTCTCCCTCTCCGCAGGAAACTTTGCATCTACCCAGAAAGAGCAAGTCCAAAAGATGTTCACTTACCAATGTTTTTTCTGAACATAAAACAACTTTGGTGAGCGGCTACTGCAAGGAGCTTTTTTCCAATGGTCAAAGTATTGAAATTAACAACGCTAACCTTGGTGAAGTTAGAGAATTTGAGATGCAAGAAGATGGCATATCTGATTTCCAGCCATCTAATGTAAGTACACATTCAATCTACATTTATACAGTTGTAATTCTCCACTGCTGCCATGGTGATAAAAATACAGTCCAACTTGTGCTCATCAAAATATTGCATTTTCTTTGTTTACCTGATTCTTGTGCGTGCTACTGTGCCTTGTGTTTCTTTCAGGAAGGACTTCCTGTCCAGTTTGAAGACTTCTTTGTTCTTTCTTTGGGAAAAATCGATGTGAGACCTACATATCATAATGCTAGCCTGATTTGGCCTGTAGGTTATAGATCCTGTTGGCATGATAAGATTACTGGATCCATTTTTTTGTGTGAAGTGTCAGATGGCGGTGATTCTGGACCTGTTTTCAAGGTTAGGAGGGTCTCATGCTCATTGTTGCCTGTTCCTCAGGGGCTAACTGTTCTATGTAGGACAAACTTTGGCCAGTATAGTAGTCACAATAACCAAGATTGTCATCATATGATTTTCCACAATATCGATTGCGAAAGTGATGACAATATTGAGTTGATTCTTGCAGACCCTGCCCCGCCATCATATGATGATGTTCTAACTTGTCTTCAGGGCAGTTCAAATAGAACATCGGAGATTATGCAAACTAGCTCCTTTGATAGCAGGTCTGAAAACTTTTTGTTCAGTGATAAAGTATTAGGAGAGGAGATTGGTGAGATTTCAGTGGAAGAGCGTTCCTCAACTTCAGCATGGACAGTGATATCTCAGAAATTAGTGGATGCTTACTCTGAAATACATAGACAGCGAGGTACTCTTAAGGTCTCCTGCAACCATGCAGATAATGAAATGGGTTCACCAGGCTTGTATACCAAGAATGAAAATAGCAATGCAAGTTCTGCCTCATTAGCCAAATTTTGCAGCTGTCCCAACTTTGTTGGAATCCCATTGGAATGCCAGGGTGAACTTGAGGCTTTCTCTTCTACATTATCAGAATGGCTGGATCAGGATAGATTTGGGTTGGACACAGAATTCGTTCAAGAAATGATAGAACAGCTCCCTGGTGCAAAAGCCTGTTTGAAGTATGAATTTCTGATTAATAGGGGTCATTATTCTGTGTCTCCAACTGTTGGAAATGGATTCTTAATGGCTAAAAGAAAAAGTAGATCAGAATCAGATGCTTTATTTCAAAGATCCAAAAAAGCCAGGTTGGCTAAAGAGATTTTGGGGGATTATCAATATCCTCCTGGGAGGCCTTTGTGTTCCAGGCTCCCTCCTGTACTTGTTGGTGACTTTTATCAGGTGTGTGCATATGCTAATTACTTGTATTGTATAGGATTTTGAAGGAATCAGTGTGTTCTTTCTGGATAGAGAGCTTAGTTGCTTCAATCATTAGGGCTCACACTTTTGGGTCTGTGCAGGTATTGGAGTTATTATGGCGCTTCCATGAAATATTGGGTTTGAAAGAGCCTCTTTCCTTAGAGGAACTTGAAGAAGAGCTTATCAATCCATGGTCTAATCTTTCTCATCTTCTAAAGAATCTTGAGAACAAGGTCCATGGTAGTGAAGCCATAGATTTTTATGAAGCAGATAGTATGAGCGGACTAAACTCATTTTTACCTGATAAATCTGGCATGGCAGTTTGTGAGGGTAATTCACATGCATGTGTTAATGATGAAGGATGTAGGATGGGAGTGAAGGATGGAGGCCAGAAGGATGGAGGCCAAGCTACAGTTGCATCTGTTACCCACATCAGTCGCAGTGGTGTAGCTTCGACTAATGCACATTGCTCGTTGTTAGGTATGCTAATAAGTGAGCTACAATGCAAGATTGCCCCACTAGTAGATCCAAATTTTGATTCTGGGGAGACAAAATCAAAACGGGGAAGGAGGAAAGACGCAGATAGCTCAGCTCCAACAAGAAGAAATAACCTCAATATGCTCCCTATTAATGAATTGACTTGGCCAGAATTAGCCAGGAGATACATCTTAGCAGTCTTAACTATGGATGGTAATCTTGAATCTGCTGAGATTACTGGTCGTGAAATGGGCAGAGTGTTTCGCTGCATACAAGGTGATGGTGGGGTGCTTTGTGGCGCTCTTACTGGAGTTGCAGGCATGGAAGCAGATGCACTTGTAAGATTGACTCTTAATCCCCCTATCAACTCAAAACATTATATTGAAAGACCTTTTTTCAAAATTATTAGTAGCATGAGAGAAACAATTTGTTATTTATCTTTAGCATTGTTCAAAAAGGAATCGAGTGTTAGGATCTTCAACATGATGCATCTACTTGAGCTTGGTGGTGCTGGTTTGTGCATATGCTTTAATGTGTGCTTGTTATCTGCTTCCAGATGCAGTGAAAGTTAGAAAGAAAAACAATAATTTACACTAATTTCTTAACCTTTGCCTTCAGTTTCTTGCAGAGGCTACAAAAAAAGTTTTTGGTTCTTTGAGCAGAAAAAAGGATTTTCTTAGCATAGAGGATGAAACAGCTGATACAAGTTGTGATCATGAAAATAATAACATGAAAGATGGTAACATCCCAGAGTGGGCACAGGTGCTGGAACCTGTTAGAAAGCTACCCACTAATGTAGGAGCTAGAATCAGAAAGTGTGTTTACGATGCTCTGGAGAAATGTCCACCAGAATGGGCAAAAACAAGATTGGAACATTCAATTAGTAAGGAAGTGTACAAGGGCAACGCATCAGGACCTACAAAGGTGTTGTACAAAATCTGTTTCCTTGTTTGAATCTCTTCTGTTCTGTATATTTTTCTGTGCTTATGCTTATTGATTTATTTTTTTCACTGTAGCCTGAAAGTTACTTTTTTTGATCTTTTAAGGTGCTGTCCCTATGCAGTTTAAGCTCTGTTTAAAAGTGCTGTTAATTCAGTGGGTAAAATAGGGACACTTTAAATAATAAGAGCTTGAGAAGATGATTGGCTTTTCAAACATAAAATGAAGTTAAAATCTGTTTTCTTTCCCATTGCCTCACAATTCATGCTGAGCAGAAACCTTTTGTTGTACTCAAAAATTTTCTGAGTTACTATAGTACTCGATGGAAATTTTTTAAAACATGGTTGTTCTGGCCCTTTTTGAAAGACATTAAGACTTTGATGTTCAAAATAAAATATGTAAACCAAAGAACATGGAAGTTTTGAAGCGCAGTACAACTCAAACCCTAGCAGAAACAGTTGATGTTACTTTTACTTTAAACTCAAATGGCAGTTGCCATAGTGTTTTTCTTAAACAACAAAAAGAGTGGGGTTGAAAAGTAAATTCTAGGAACCAAAAATCTTACCTGGTTGGAAATTTGTAAGTTAAATTAATAATGACACTTGATTGCAACCTCCAATTGTGTTCATAACAGAAGCTTGAGACATTGACGTACAAATTTTTAAAAGCCCTAGTGCATATGAATGATTTAAAAAAAAATGAAATTGATGAACATTGCTTCTTGGAAATGTAATTGTATTATTAAAGACAATATGAGATAGAAACAATATTTGTATCCTCACAAAAGCCTTTTATCTTAATTGTGCTCATCTGTGGAAACTGAATTGTGCACATTTTTTCTAAGTACCCATTACAAATTTGAAGAAATGGTTTAGTGAAAATTTGCTGGCCAGGATTTAAAACCATTGGAGAAACAGAAACGGTGATAGGATCCAAAATGATGTGAATAATGTGCTATACCTTCATGCCTTTTATCTTTGAAATTTGAGACCTGCAGTTCCTGCTTGAACATGTGTGTCCAAACTATCTTTTGTTGCAGCAATTTTTTATTTCAGTATAGTAATTTGGTGAATTGTATGTAAGAATGTTGTGCTCCTAAGATTAAACTTGGTGCCTTATTGTTGATGAAAGTGACCTCTGCCAATTGTTTGTTTTCCCTTTACTCCTGTCTCATATAGCCTTCACCTATAATTTACTTGTTGAAAATGGTTTATGAAAGAGTATGCTTCATTCAGCTTAGTATTATTTCTTGTTATGAGAATTTGATTTATAGGCTTTGATTCTGAATTCACTGCTGTTTGTTGATCAAACACAGAAAGCTGTGCTTTCAGTGCTAGCAGATGTATTAACTGGAGTCCAGCAAAAAGCGGTCAAGACAAATAAAAAGAAAATATCTATACCTATTTCTGACATTATAATGAAACAATGTCGTATTGTATTGCGGGAAGCTGCTGCCGCGGATGATGCAAAGGTTTTTTGCACCTTGCTGGGAAGAAATCTCAGAAATTCTTGCGACACTGATGATGAGGGGCTTCTTGGATCTCCAGCTATGGTTTCTCGTCCTCTGGATTTTAGGACCATTGATTTGAGATTAGCAGCTGGAGCCTATGGTGGTTCACATGAATCTTTTCTTGAAGATGTTCGAGAGGTTTGTATACTTATTATGAATTGGCTTGACATGTAAATCCTTTGATGATTCTAGCTTTTCGTTGCTTTCTAACATGGAAAGTTTTTCCTTTGCATGTTGCAACGTGAACTAATTTTGTATGCTATTCATTCATTCAACTCCTGAAGTATGTTTATTTGAATTAATGCTCTTATTGCATTTATGTGTTGGATATGGTAGTGAACTTCTTTGTTCTGCCCTGTGATTAAGTTGTAGTAAAAATTCAGTATCAATTTTTATGTTCTATCACTTCTGAAACTTTTTGGAGGCTCTACTTTTCTTATTGTCAAGGTGGGTTATAGATTTCCTGTCATCTTGGAAAGACATGATTGGTGTAATGTTTAGCATTTGTAATGTATTAAGGATCTCACAAAACTTGATTCGTGTGTTTCTGTTTGCTGGTGGAGAATTTTCCAGCTCTAAATTTTCTTTCAGAAAATAGAAAGCTGTGGAGAACATGTTTACAAATTAAAAATAAAAAGTGTTTTCTGCTTTGCCAGTGGTAGACACTACTAGCAGTTGTTTGCCCAAATTGTCCACCTTAGGAAACAACAGTCTTGTTTGGTTCATGTGTTATTTCATCTAATTCAATAGAATTACATTAATGGAAATTCAAACCAGGTCCTTGTTTCTAGATAATTGATTGGTAAATTTGTTTTCTTGGTTTTTTATGAAGAATTAATTTTAGAATGAGGATGTAATCTAGACAATTGTTTTCTGTTTCTCCATTTGCTTTTGTGGAGTTGTTTTCCTAATTCTGAAGAGTCAGGTTTTAGAAGGTTTGAACAGTTTTTCAAGTACAGTAGGAAAAGTTGCAAAAGTCCATTGAATGTTATGTGTGATTGAATGTTTGAATCAAACTTGTAATGCAGTTTCGTGGCTGATTACCTTTATAGCTTTCATTTTTTGGTAAGTGTCCTTGAGAAATTAATGTTTAAGTTTTTCTGTCATTATTATATATATAACTTTTTAAGAAAAATGGTATGGTATGTATTCTGTTCCTATGAAAAATAAATAAATTTCAATCATCTTTATGCTTTCTTTTAATATTATCTCAACCTGTTCTGCTGAATTCGGTTAGTGATATTTTTCTAACTTGATTCTGCTGAATTCAGTTAGTGATATTTTTCTAACTTGATAGATTGCTATGGATGATCTAATGTTTTACTACTGTTACTCTTTTAGTGGTAGTAAAATCTACTTACTGTTACTCTTACCTGGCAGTTATGGAGCCATGTACGCATGGCATTCAGGGAACAGGGTGATTTGGTTGAATTAGCTGAGACACTTTCCCAAAACTTTGAATCATTGTTTGAAAAGGAGGTAATAACTTCTGCTCCCTCCTCTCTCCACTTCTTACTGAAGTTGTTTCATTATTATCAGTTACGTACAAGGAAATAATAGCTTCCACCTTGTCTTCTCTCAATAGCTCGCTAAACTTGTTCTGTCATTGCTATGTACATGTATTTAATGCATCAGTCGTAGTTAGCCATGAATGAAGATCTCAGTAACATGATGTATTCGCATTTAGAAATTTTTGTCCATAAATTAAAATTTATCATGTATTCATGTCATGATGCTGTCAGGAATTTTCATTTTTAGCATTAAGTTAAACTTTTAGCTGAATGATCATGTTATTAAGTATGTGGCTGATCATCTCGGGAGAATTGAGTTTTTCAGGACAGTCATATTGGAATAAATTATGAAAATAAATTCGTGATGTATGAAAAAAATTTGGGAATAAAAAAACCTCTCTGATTGGAGTTTTCTTATTCTGTCAAATTATATATATTTGTTAAACAAGTCCAAAAGTAGATGTTTGCTAGATGAATGATGGCGTGGCTGTTAACTGCTGATATCATTGAAAACGTGGTATGTACCACATAAAAGCATATAATCACAAATCGTATGCCACGTTAGGGTCTTTCTTTAAATTTCTCTGTTTTTTGCCCTTTCCTTTTGCTTAAACTTCCCCACTGACCAAACACCTTCACTGTATCACTTTTCACACTGCCATCATACAAAAGTATCCCAATAACAATGGTGGCCAGTTAATTAAATGTTTCCCTCTCTTGGTGAAGTTCATTGTTATGAAGATTCGCTGCTTCAAGTTGCTCTATGATTTGGTTATATTTATTTCCACAAGTCTAGGAATTTCTTGGGTGGTGGAATAGCGTGGTGCTTTTGCTTGGGTGTATTTTGGTAGCTATGATTTAGCTATGTTCTGGATGGTCGTATCACTTTCTTGGTTGAGGTAGAACTTCTATGGGTTCTTTCATCCCCTCTTATTTGTGTTTTGATTGCATTTTGTCTGACAAATTGCATAGAAGAGTATTTTTGTTGTTTTGCACTACAATGAGGCTTAACTCAATGACGAGATAAAATCTGGGGCACTTGTTATTTAATATGGTTGGTAAAAATCTGTAGACATTTAATCACGAGATAAAATCTTCAGATTCAACACAATTTACATACAAAACAATGTGAGCCATAGACTGAATCATAGATGGATGTGAATCATGCAATTCAGTTATAATTTAATTCAACTTGGTATGGTTTGTTGCATGGCAGAGTCAACTCGAATAAAAAATAAACCTTAGAGGAAAAATGCATTATTTGGAAGAGATGGTAACATCAAAGATGCTCCAAATCTAGAAGTCTTGAACGACAAAATGTAAAGAAATCAAAATTCCTGTAAAGAAAGAGAAAGGAGTGGGTGAAACAGTGCAAGAATACTGATAATGGTGATATCAATATTAGGGAGGATTACTACTTTTTATTAAAATTGCCAGGTTTAGTATTTTGACTGGTTTGAAATTAGCTTTTGGATATCTTTGAAGTAATTTACTTTTTAGGATATCCGAGTACCATGGAACAATTTCTCCAATCTTTTGAATTTTGAGACTTTAGAGTCTTCAATAACTTGAAACTGATTAAGTGAAATGAATTGATATACCTTCTGTTCAATAAATGTTTTTTTTTTTTTTTTGTTAGAAACAAGGTTATTAAAATCGGGATTCTAATTAGGATCATTGGAGGGTTCAAAAATCGGATCAGAAGTTTGGAATGTAATATCATAACACCTTGTGAATTATTAAAACCCTACAAAATAAGAATACACATAGGACCTTAACTATCATAATTCAAACAGTTAGTACAAAAATCATATTCTTGTGGGCATCCTCTAATTCATATCTAAGTGAAGTACACATGCACACATAAAGTAAAACAAGGAAATTATTTTTTTTTGGACAAAAGAAGCGTATTCACAGAGTTAAGAAGTACCAATAATTCATGTGAGGAGAAACAAGAAATGAAAAGAATCAGTAATAGGCTGTTTTTAGATGAAAATAGTAATTAATAAACATGTACAATGTTTTGAAAACTCATCTCCAATTATTCTTACTTAACTGAATTCTAAAGCATTCGAGATGCAGATTAAATTATGTTCTACTTTGGTTTTTATAGTCAACAAAGCAATTTTGTCACTTCAATTTTTTTTTTTGTAGATGTATCTTTTAACAATAGCAAACCTTCATTTAGGGATGCTTGATCCACCCAGCCTAGAAACAAAAGCAAACGCTTGGGCATTAAAAATATTTAGCATTTTGGTTTTTTAATATTAAATATCAAATCCACTATAGAAGTATTCATTATCCATATCTCATAAATTAAACAGTGAAGAAAAAAGATCCACCTTCTCAAATTAAAAAATAAAAAACAAAGTACTAAAACTAAACAGTGGCTCCAAGATTAAAATAAATAATGAACTAATACAAGAAAAACAAAAAGGAAACCCGACTACAAGGAAGTAGCCCAAAAATTTTGAGCTGATTAAAAGTCCTAGAAAATCCCATCAAGATCTCAATTTTATGATTTTAGCTATTAAAATTCCGATTTTACTATTATCTTACACAAAAATGAATTTTACTATTTGAATCCGAGATTTTAATAAACATGGTTAGAAATTTGTAGTGTGGTATTTATCTTCTGCAATATATTTTTCTTTGTTTCCAAATCTTAAAATCCACAATTTGATGTGATTTAAAATATGCTTTCTAGCATGAATTGAAACTTGATTTGACAACCATAGGTTCCACTATGACATTTTTAACAGATGCCAAAATCATTCATTGCATGCAGTTGGAGGACAGTTGGGTTAATGATGGAACAAAGATAGTGAACCTAAGTATCTAAAACAAAAAAAAAAAACCTGTGGAAGGGGACTGATTTAACCAAGCTGGCACAATGTAAGGGTGTCTTATTAATCCATCAACTAAAACATGGACAACAGACAATCCAAATTTCTGAAGAATATGAAGTGATGATGTACCCTAGGTGAGTTGTTACATGGACCTTCTTTCATACCTCTTTGATGGAGTTGCTATATCATTTTAGAGAATAGTCCTCCTCCTTGGAAACCCAACGCTAGACTAATTGGTTCGTCATCAATCCAGACATCTTTCTGGTCAGAATACACATCAATGGTAGATTTCTTGGTTTGCGGTATGAAGTTTTTGAATTATCTGTGATCATGGAAGCAAAGTTATAATTGCTATTTCTGTATATTCCTGCTGTTTTGTGGTAAATTTTAAATGTGATGTCCCTATCACCTTCTTCCCCCCCCCCCCCCCAGTGCATTACTATGGCTCATGTCACTCATCACTCCTTATCTCTTCATTTATTGATGCCTTTATGAAGATATAATATATGTATTTATTTTTTCATGTAGGTGGTCACCCTTGTTAAGAAATTTGAGGATTATGCTAAATTGGATCACATAAGTGCAGAAATAAAGAAAGAATTAGATGATTTTCTTGCTTCAATACACGAGGTTCCAAAAGCTCCTTGGGATGAAGGGGTCTGCAAAGTATGTGGTGTTGATAAAGATGATAACAGTGTGCTGTTATGTGATACTTGTGATGCCGAGTATCATACTTATTGCTTGAATCCTCCACTTGCAAGGATTCCTGAAGGGAACTGGTATTGTCCATCTTGTGTTGTCAGCAAACATGTGGTTCAGGAGGCATCAGGAATTTCACAGGTTATTGGGATAGTCCACTGTAAAAAGTATCAGGGAGAAATTACCCGTGTTTACTTGGAGAAACTCTCACATTTATCCGTTACAATGAAAGAAAAAGAGTATTGGGAGTTTAGTGTTGATGAGGTTTGTGCGTGGACCTAGTGCTCTGTACCTTTCTTGCTCCAATATGCCTTGCTAGGTCTTGATTCATATTGTCTTTTCTAGACATATGTGCCTCACTATTTACTTGAACTCAAAAGCTGAAGAATTATACATGATGGAAGTCCACAAACTCAGATTTACCTCCCACTATTCCCTAAGCAAAGAAACTTGTTGCAAAACTCTGCAGTGAATTGTGATTTAAAAAGAGAAAAAAATTAATCAAATGTGACATCAAGATCCCCTTGAAAAATTATCACATGCATGTATTGTTGAATGCTTTAATGAATATCTAATTTTAAAATGTCAGGTGTAAATTGTTTCAAGTCACTTTTCTGCTGATGAGAGAAACACTGAATTGAAAGACTCATTTATGGAGATGCTACCATGTGATTCATACATGATTTTTTCTGTCTTGTCACATGTGAGATATTCTTTTCTCATGAGGGAAAAGGTTGTGGTGTTTGATAGAATTTGTTACTCTTCCTTACAGTTTGGTACAGGGAATAGTGTTTGTTCAAATGTAATTGATGGGAACAATACAACAGTGATGGCAATAAAATCTGGGAACATTTTTGTGTCTGCTTAAGCTTTTAGTTTTATGATTTTTTATTTATTTTGTCTCCTTTTTTTCATATTCTCTTAACAAGCTCACTCTTTATTGGCAGAGAATCTACTTGCTAAAGTTTCTATGTGATGAGCTGCTAAACTCAGGTCTTATTCGTCAAAACCTTGAACAGTGCGCAGAAACAACAAATGAGTTGCAGCAGAAATTGCGTGCATTCTCTATGGAATGGAAAACCATGAAATCAAAAGAAGAATTTTTGGCTTCCAGAGCTGCAGATATGGATGGTAGTGCAGTTGCTGAAGTTGGTTTAAAGGAAGCCCTTGCTTCTGCAATTCCAAACCAGCCCAAGCAGGCGGGACAACAACCTGATGTGAGTGATGGACCTAGCCACTGTAGCTCCTTTGGTCATGATGTGCCAGCACTAAATGGTGGCCAAGATGGCACTAGGATTAATGGATTCGATAAATACCCTTCTGTATCAAGTTCTGGGAAAAATCATAGTTGTAACAGCCAAACTGTGAATCATACAGATACTAAAGAGCAAGTAAATGATCCCCTTGCTGTTGTGGATGGCAGTAAATTACCTTCTCGAGAAAATGAAAAATCATCCGGACCAAATAATTTGTCTCAAATAATTAGTAACATGGATGAAATTCAATTCCAGGGTAACTTGCAAGGATATGCTGGAAGAGGCACTTCTCTTCTGCCACCACCAGATGTAGGATTCGGCACCGCATTAGAAGAGAACAGTCGCGTGAGTCAGCATGTGCCTCCTGTTGCTATCAATGAATCAGAAGGCTTCCATCTTGAGTTGAGTGCCGTTAAGAATGATCTTCTTCATCTGCAGAACTCAATTAGCAGGATACAATCACAACTTTTGAAACTATCTGTGCGGAGGGAGTTCTTGGGTTCTGATTCCAGAGGTCGCTTGTACTGGGCTTCAACTGGACGAGGTAGTGATCAACGAGTTATTGTTGATGGAAGTTTGACATTGCAGCATAGGAATTCAGATCAGTTTGGCACTCGTTTAAATCTGGAAGAGCAAAGAACTTTCTTTCCATTCCAATGTACTTCAAATAATGTTCTGGCTATGTGCTCGCCATGTGTTTCTTATGAAACTGAGGAGGAAATTGAACAACTCATTAGTTGGTTGAAGGATGATGTACAAAAGGAACGAGAGCTGAAAGAATCCATTTCACAGTGTCTGAAGCAAAGATTTCAAGAGACTCAACAAACTAGAGACTTGGTTCAAGAAGAGCATCAAGCTTTGTCACTGATCACAAACAACAACAATACTGCATTTGCTAATTATCTTGTTACCAAGGCTGCTATGTTTCTGGAGAAGAAGTATGGTCCCTTGGTGGAGTTACACACCAGTGACAAGCTGGTCAAAAGGGCAAGAGTGACTGGCGAGGGGAAAATGTACCGTTGTGATTGCTTAGAGCCCATTTTACCTTCCAGACACCACTGCCTCTCTTGCCACCGAACTTTCTCTGATGATATTGAATTCAATGAGCATAATGGCGGTAGGTGCAATTTAATTACACCAGCCAATGCAAAGAGTGAATATATCAGTGGTTTTGTAAAAGTAAAGGGGAATATGAAATCCCAGACCACCCAAAAGGTACCTATCAGTGAAATGGACGTGGTTGAAACTTCTAGAAGTGGTTCCTCTGGGCTTGGGTCGAGGTTAATTAAATCTCAAAATGAAGGGATATGCCCCTATGACTTCAGTGAAATCAGTTCCAAGTTTGTGACAGAAGATTCCAACAAGGAATTGGTACATAAAATAGGTCTTATTGGTTCAAATGGGGTTCCTTCATTTATCACATCTCTTTCATCTGACCTCAATCATTCCATGTCAATGCTGATTTGTCATGGAGAAAATAATAGTGTTGTTGGTGATGAGTTGAGTATTGATGGAAGGATGGTTGTTTCAAAAGGAAAAAAGAGCGAAAGCAGTGCAGCCCTTGATAATATTTATGATAATTCTTCATGGAAATCTGTTGCAAATGAAATTAGCAAAGTATCAAAAACCGAGAAGCCGCCTCCAGGACATGTGGAACATAGGAAAAAGAAATCTTCTTCAAATAAACATTTTCCTGAAATAGGGGCTGGTTTCTGCTGTGTAGTTCCTCGGTCATCCTTGAGGCCCTTAGCTGGAAAATTGTTGCATATTTTAAGGCGACTAAAGATCAATTTGCTTGATATGGAAGCGGCCCTTCCTGAAGAAGCACTTAAACCCTCAAAAGTGCATTTGGATAGAAGATTGGCTTGGCGTGTGTATGTTAAATCTGCAGGATCAATCTATGAGGTTTGTCTCACTGCTTTTGTTATTCTTTGGGTGCTAATTTCATTACCCTATTAGAATGCATTTTGCATGCCTATCAAACCTTTGGTGCTGCTACAAATGTTTTGATGTGCTTATGAATTTGTTTTTGGTTGGACGTATTTTTGTGCTGTTTCTGTTATCATTTCATGTTCTGCGGGCTAGGGGGTGGAGGAGCAATTGCATTTCTAGTTCAATGACTTCATAAACTTGTGCGACTTCTGAAATAGTAATAAAAACAAGGGGAATATGAAAATCACATGCATGTGCGCATGCCTGTTTGTTTTTCTAACTCATAAGCCATTGCAGTTGGCTGGCATTTTGCTAACCCATAAGCCACACACTTTTAGGATATGTTTATGAACTCAGTAAAGATCATGATTGATATACTGAAGAATTTAATGATAATTATTTAACTTTTTTTGGCTTCTTTAGCAAGTAATAAGTTTCAATCCTATCCAATGGCCACATGATGACCGCTTATGTTCTTAGCATAATAAAAACAGGGGGAATATGAAAACCACATGCATGTGCGCATGCCTGTAAGCCATTGCAGTTGGCTGGCATTTTGCTAACCCATAAGCCATTGCAGTTGGCTGGCATTTTGCTAACCCATAAGCCACACACTTTTAGGATATGTTCATGAACTTAGTAAAGATCATGATTCATATATTGAAGAGTTTAATGGTAATTATTTAACTTGTTTTGGCTTCTTTAGCAAGTAATAAGTTTCAATCCTATCCAATGGCCACATGATGACTGCTTATGTTCTTAGCACCATAAGAAGACATGAAAACAAGATAGATCAATTGTTATTACACTAGATTGCAATTTTGGTCAGTGCTTTTCCATCATTAAAAATTCTGTGGAATGTTCAATAGAAACCTATTTGTGTAAAAGTTCACTTACTATTGCTTCACCGCTTAACTAACATGTAAATGTTGTTTCTATGAGAGAGCCAAAATTTGAAGAGGAAATTAGTGACAGAAGCCTAAAACATTAAAGCTTGTTTAATTGTGGAAAACAAGGCTGTTCTACAGAACAAATTTTCACAAGGAATAGATAACACAACTGTGTCCAAAAACTATTTTTCCATCTAAAGAACTGGAAAGTCTTTTCCAATTTTCTGAATTTGTACTGGATTTGGAAAACACATTAAAGTTGTTTTCCATACTCCTCCTTTATAAGTTGCACACTAGTTAACAAAGGGAAACAATTTCCAAACTGAAATAAAAAACAAGCAACCATTCTCTCCTGCATGAACATTTTTACCAAACAAAGATTAGCCTTTTCTTTTCCATATTAATTTATATTGGTTCTTGCTCTCACCATGTTATCGCTAAAAAGAAACACTGAACTATTTGTTGTTGATGCATCCACACTTCCATCCCTTGATTTTTCTTTTATAAATCTGACAATCATCTTAGTTTTTTTGTGTTAATAAATAGTAGAAGTTTTTGAAAGTTGTTTATCTAAATAGGATTAAGCAATATGCAAGATGAAATTTACATGATCATCATTACAAAAATTTTAGATTATTATGGTATATTATCTCACTTTTCTACCAATAGAAACTTTATTTCTTTCTAAAAAATGAATGCGACTTCTAATTTTGGTTGGAAAAAGAAAAATGGAGATGGAGATGGAAAGCTGTAGTCTGTAACTGTTTATTTAGACTCTATAATTTAGACACGGGAGAAAAGATCTTTGTGGGACTGTTTTTTAACTGAACGAACTTTTTTTTTTTTGTTGAAATAGAAGTGGGTACATTTTTTATCTGGCAAAATAGTAGCCAGGTTAGGATTACCTGACATGCATTAACAAATCATTTATGTATATATTTTTACTTTTGTGCACATATTGTATGATAGCAGTGGCATGTATGCTTCTGCTTATGTTGGTGGCACTAAGAGCACATTTGCTATGTAGTAGTTGCAGTGATGCAATTCTAATGTTGGTCATCGGGAATTTGTTAGTTGATGATTTATGTTCCTTTTTTTCCTCCTGTATTTATTGAGTTGTTGACTTCATTTTAATTGAACCTTCATTCAATTTTTCGTTGGTGTTATCTTCATATCTGGTTGGATGCATCCCATCCGGTCTTTTATTTTGTTTGGTAGATAATTAGATAGAATCCAAGTGTGTTTGGTATTGTTGTGGCTTACCCGGTATGAAAAAAAAAGGCCAGGTTACAAAAAAAGCATTTACGGAGAAAAGGTTGAATTGAAAGTGTTTGGTTACACGAGGTTGAATAAAAGATTATTTAAAAAATGTTCTGAAAATGACTCAAAGGTACATGTATTGAAAATATTTTTTATATCTTAGCGTTTCCAAACAATATCTGAAGGTTATTTTTCCAACTTTAAACAAAACAATAATAATCAATTCCCTTTGATAAAAGCACCAAAATCATGTTTTTGTTGCTTTTGCAAAATCAATGGTCTGACCATAATTTTATTTTGAATGGGTCTCACACAAGCTTTTCCATTGCCAAACACTTCTGTAAGTTCAGTTGGAGTGAAAGCAACTCCAATTGCAAAAGCAAACGTAGTATTATTGTATTTATTTCAACTCCATAGTTTTTGGTTATTTTTTCTCCTAGATATGGCAAGGCTGCAAATATAATTTTCTTTTATGTTTCAGATAAATTCTACTGTAAATAATTAGATATAATCTGAGTATTATTGTACTCATTTCAACATGGTTTTAGTTATCTTTGCTCCTAGATATGATAACCCTGCAAATAAATTCTCTTTTTGTTTCAGATGATCCAAGCAACAATTATATTGGAGGAGATGATTAAGACAGATTATTTGCGGAATGAGTGGTGGTACTGGTCATCGTTTTCTGCTGCTGCCAAGACTTCGACAATTGCTTCCCTAGCTCTACGAATATATTCCCTTGATGCTGTGATTGTGTACGAGAAGACCACGCCGAACTTAGATTCAACCAACAGTTTGAAGCCTGTGGGTATGCTGGATAAGAAGCCATTGCCTGGTTTGGATCTAACAGACAAAAGCAAAGTAAGCAGGAAGTCTAACAAGAAAAGGAAGGAACCAGAATGATGATGAGGGAATCCAGGCTTGCTCGGGTACCTAGCATACGGAAGAAAAGCCTGGGGTGAGGCAGGGAAGGAGAAAGTGGGGTAGATTGTCGATGAGGTGTAAAATAAAATCTGTTTCTTTCCTTTTTCTTTGAAATTCAAAATACTCCCAAGAAACTAATCCACACAAAAATCAATGTATCATTCACAAAAAAGAAAAAAAAAAAGAAATTGAAAGAGTCAGAGTAGGAAGATGGGTAATGATATCTCTATTTTATAGTGGTTCGACCATCAATCATCTACACACACTTTCTAAGCTGTAGGTTTGATTATTCTAATTCACCAATATGTTTTCTTTCAATTTCATCTCGTTACAGTATGATCCTTCTATTTGGGATCCCTTTCATGGCGTCAAAGAATGCGTAGGGTGCTTAGAGATTAGCTCAATCAGTCAATGGGAGATACATCTGACTGACCAGCAAACCCCACGCTGTTATGAGCGTGTTCTTTAGTGGTTGTTTAGACAGCCCTCTTATGCACGTTTTAACGTGTCGACAAGATCTTTAGCCCTCTTGTACTAGCCATCCAAACTCATGGAAGAAATAAATTAGGAGTCTTGCATAACGAATGACCTGCGCCATCGTATTGCGATGCCTCATTATTAGTGTATTTTTAGAATGACAGCATCAAGCATTATATATAATTTTTCAAGTGTAGTTGTAGTTGTTTTTTAAATAATTTTATGTTGAAATATATGTTAATGATGTTATTTTAATTTTTAAAAATTATTTTTAACATCAACACATCAAAAGCATATAAAACATACAAAATATATTAAATTTTAATAAAAAAAAATCTTTTTAAAATTTTTTAAAAACACAATCCGTTCCCAAACATATTCTTTTAGCATTTCTACTAGATCATAGAGATCCATACATTTGATCCCTCTCGAAGGTTCCTTAATGGACAAAAGTGAGGATAAGAATTAATAATGTGAATCATCTCTTTAGCTCCTTTAGCTTAGCTATTGACCCAACCTATAGCCTACTAACTCATGCTCTATTTTTGTTTGCTTGACCATGATAATGTCCTGAAAAGATATAGAGTCAAAGACATGGTTATTTGACATGCTTTTAGTAAATCTCTCTGTCCTAGAAGGACTTATCTATAGGGTAAGTTTCAAGTATGTTATTTATAGAGGAGTCCTCATGTTGTAATACCTAAACATTTAAATGATCTAGAAAAGAAGTTCTTGGAGAATGGTAGAGTCATTACTCTATTTTATTTTTTTTTGAAGGTGAAAACTAAGAAAAATCTAACACTTGTCCTAAGAATCTTGGTTAAGAGGTTACTTGCACAAACTACCAAAGAATAGTCACCCTAATGTTTCCTTAATGAGTTTATCATCAATTTTTAACCTATTGATATTTTATTTTACAAGTTCAATATTTGCTTTCACATTTTTATCCTGATATTTTTGTTTTTTTTTGTGATTTGACCTTTTTAATGAATTCTAGATTTTATCCTAATATTTTTGTTTTTTTTTTGTGATTTGACCTTTTTAATGAATTCTAGATGAGGTGATTTGAAGAATGACTTGCAACTTTAAATCACTAGAATGCTTGGCATATTAGAAGCACATAAGAAACTTAATGTGTGTTCAAGTATAAATTGAATATCAAATGCAAATTACATAACTATTTCAAGTTGACTTGAAAATCTCCCTTAGTAATAGATTAGAAACTTAACATATATTCAATGACAAAATTAGCTTAATTAGTGATATAAAGATATATCAGAGAAATAACTCATTATCTATGAACAAATTAAACTATTAATCCTGATGATAATGATGATTATGATTATGATAATGATAAATAAATAAATAAAATAATAACACATCAATAAATCAAGACAAAACACTTATATTGAAACCAAATTGGTTTCAAATCCTATATCTAGACTCATCTAAACTAATCTAGATTGAGATAGCATCAAATAATCATTTAAAGTTACCAATTATAAAAAAAAATAAAGCATGACAAATAACATATCACATAAATACAACCACATAGAAATTAAAATAGAAAACTAGTCTTCATATTTATAAAATAAAAATTTAGCCTATTGCTAACTTCTTTCACAAAAGTTCTTCAAAAGCTTTTTTAAACAAAATAAAAAAATAATATATATAAAATATGCTTATCATCTTAACCTAATAATACATATCCCACATCAAATCTCAACAAATATATTTTATGCACATAAAAATCATAAAAGTATTATTTCTTCAAAGATGTCAAACATAAAAGAAGAATTTAAGATCTATTATATTCATACAAACCAATTTAATTAAGTTAATACTTACTTAGATTACATTTTAAATAATAATAATAAATTAAATTCTAAATTAGATCCATGCAACATAAAAAAGTTATAGGTTAAAATCAAAGAATTAAAGAATAAATAGCATAATGAGTATATCAAGGATTAAAACTTATTAGGAGAAAATATTTATAGTCTAAAATGAAGAAGGATTGATGAGTGGTAGGGCAATGTGCAATCCCATGAATATATTATATTATAGTCTTTAATTTCTAAAACCTATTTAGAATCAAGTCTCACTTAATTAATCATCCTAATTTAATTTTTTTTCCAATGGTTTTTTTACATGTGTGACTCATTAATCACATATAAATGAATATTAAAGATAAATAAAAAAATTTATTAATAATAAATATGATTTTACATAAATAAAGTCTTACCAAGTGTAACCAACCAATTGGCTATAAAGCATATATAATAACAATATTTCCACTTACACTAAAGTCAATCGCCCATATATCTAATACCATATCACTTCATATGGTGATCATGCTTTCGTTGGAATAATACCTTAGTGAGAGGATCTACCATATTCTTTTATGTGTGTACTTGCTCTATCTTTATATCTTTCCTTTTTATGATTTCTCTAATAAAATGGAATCGCCTAAGTACATGTTTGGATAACTGATGAGACCTTGGTTTCTTTTCTTTTTTAATGACTTCATTGTTATCACAATATATGGCTACTAGATCAATAATGCTAGGAACCACATATAGTTCAATGATATGATCTCTTCTTTTACTGTCTCAAACGTAAAGATGTATTCATATTCAGCTATAAAATCTGCTATGGTCTCTTGTTTGGAACTCTTTAGCTCACACCACCACTATTGAGAGTATAAAAACATATATTGACTAAGATTTGTTATCATCAATAGCTGATTAAAAATTAACATCTGAATAACTATAAACAACAGTTCATCTTGTTCATAAACTAAAAAAACATTCTTTGTTCTTCTCAAGTATTTAAGAATATTTTAAAATATCTTCAAGTGACCTTCACATGGATTAGACTGGTATCTACTTATTATGATCAAAGCATAAGATACATATGATCTTGTATATAACATCATATAATCAAAGTATATGATATCCTTATCATCCTATATCTCTTTATTTATGTCTTGAGGCACATATCTTTAGAGACACGCCTTCATTATAAAATAGGTAAGTATACTCTCTTGGGTTCTTCCATGCTAAATCATTTTAGTATTTTGTCTATATATATAGATTAAGATAATCTAAGTAACCTTTTAGATTTATTTGTATAGATCTTTATAGTTTGTATATGTAGATTGAGATGATATAAGTAACCTTGGAGACACTCCTTGAAGCTTGCTTAAGTCCATAAATAATTTTATAGTTTGTATACTTTGTTAGCAAATACCTTAGATTTAAACCCTTCAAGATATATAAAATACTCATCTTTGTGAAAATCCCTATTTAGGAATGCAATTTTGACATCTTTTTACCAAATTTCATAATCATGGCATGCTGCTATAACAAATAGAATCTTTATAGATTTTAACATAACTAATGATGAGAAGGTTTCACCAAAGTTAACTCTTTTTTTTATTTATAATTTTTAGCATTTACTCTAGGTTTGTATGTTTGTACCTTGACATCAATGTCAGTTTTTCTCTTAAAGAACCACTTATATTCGATGAGTTTTATCCCTTTAGGTGGATCAACCAAGGTCTATACTTGGTTGGTGTGCATGAAATCCATCTTTGATTTCATGACCTTAAGTCATTTCTCATAATTAATATTAGATATTTTTTCCACGTAGTTGGTAGACTCATCAAATATGAACAACTCATCATTTTCACCTTTTATAAGAAGTTCATATCTCATCGGTGTATAACGTGTTTTAATAGATCGATGAAGTTCATGTATTTCTTGAGCTTTAGGATGAACATCCAATGTTATAGCTCTAAGATTGGGTTCTATTTGGATCTCGGTTTATGGTTCCAAAACTTTTTTAAGTTATATTTTCCTTACATTACTTCGTTCAAGAACAAATTTCTTTTGTAAAAAGGTGAGACAAATATCTTTTGCATAAGGGGATAATATAAAAAATATCCAATAGTATTTTTTTGGATATCCCACAAACATACATTTATGTTACTTACCTCCTAGCTTTTCAAATACAATACACTTCACATAAGAATGACATCCCCAAATATTTAAGTATGATAAGTTTAGTCTCCTATCTTTCTATATTTCATATGGAGTTTTATCAATAGATTTTATCAGCACTTTTTTCAAAAGGTAAGTAGTAGTTTGTGGGGTATAGCCATAGAAAGAAGATGAAAGGTCTACATAACTCATCATTGACCACATCATATCCAATATGATGTGATTTTTTTTTATTTTAAAAACTCTATTATGTGTGGTGTTCAAGTAGGTTTTCATTATGAGAGAACCAAATTCTTATTATATAATTTTCAAATTCTTAGCTCAAATATTCACCACATTGATTCGATCAAAACATCTTAATGCTCTTTCCTGTTTGTTTTTTTTTAACTTGATTTCTAAAATTGTTTGAACCTTCCAAATGATTCAGGTTTATATTTCATCAAATACACATAACCATATCTAGAATGATCATTAGTAAATGTGATGAAATATATATATATATATATATATATATATATCCTTCATCTATGGCACAAATCGTTATTGATCCACATACTTCTGCATGTATTAGATCTAATAATTCATTAGATCTTTCATTCTTTCTAGTAAAGGGTGTTTTAATCATCATACCTAATAAACAACCTTCACAAGTTTATATGATTCATAATCAAAAGAATCAAAATATCCTTATTTCTATAACTTGGTGATTCTTGTTTCATTGATATGAACTAATTTATAATTTCATTAATAAAATGGATATTGATTATTTAAAATATTTATCTTGTTGTTTATATTGAACATAGGCATTTCTAAATCAAGTATATACAAACTATTTGTATAAATACCAAATCTGTAATAAACATTATTATTATAGAAGAAATAACACTATACCTTAATAATAAATCTAAATCCATTCAAAGCTAAGTTAGAAATGAATACGATGTCTATAGAGAGTACTAAAATAAAATAATAATTTTCAAATTCTAGTATTAGCCCACTTAAAAACTTAAATAATAAGTTCCTACAACTAATACAACAACTCTTGCTCCATTGCTAACACATAGGTCCACTTTGTCTTTGGGTATAGAAATGGATGAAGCTAAGGTTAAGGCTATACAAGCATGACCTACACTTAAATCAATCATAAGTTTTAGAAGTTTTCATGGTTTAACTAGTTTTTACCACAGGTTTATTAAAAACTTTAGTACACTAGCCGCACAATTGTCTAAAGTAGTTAAGAAATCAGTAGGATTCAAAGGGGTGATAAACAAGAGAATGCTTTTAACTTATTGAAGCAAAATTAGTTTCGACACCATTGTTATCTTTACTTGATTTTAATAAAGATTTTGAGATTAAATGTGATGTTTCAGGAATAAGCATTGGAGCTGTTATGACATAGGAAAAATAGCCTATCGTTTATTTTAGTGAGAAACTTAATGGTGCATCTCTTAATTATTCAACTTATGAAAAAGAGTTGTATGCATTAGTGAGGACTTTGGAAACTCGACAACATTAATTTTGGCTTAGAGAGTTTGTGATCCACACCAATCATTAGTCTTTGAAGCACTTAAAAAGCCAATATGTGATTAAATATAAGCAAGATAAGAAGAATGTGGTTATTGATGCTTTATCATGAAGAAAAACACAGTTGGTGAAAGATTTGCATGCTATGGTACGATAACACTTTCGCATGTGGCCGCGCGATGTCGGGGTGTCGAGGAGTAGCCACCTAGTTGTTTGGTTCAGGGTTGCTAAGAAACTCGAGGGTACTAATTTTATCAGAGATTCTAAGTGTAAGAGATTTCTTGTGGCTAGAGAAGATATTAGCACCCCTAGCGTACCCTACATGAGGTAAGCTGCAATGTGTGATCTGAATGTTGGTTAAAGATTTTGATGGGTTCCTAACCAATGGTCAATCTATAGCTCAGGGTGAAGATTCATTCGCGTGAATAAATCTGGCTTTTCGAATTCATTATGGGCTCGTGTGCCCAAACAAATTCTTATGGAAATGATCCATGTAGGTGCCCTAATAGGGTTCACCTATCCTAAAAGGCGGAAGGGTTTTCCACAACTCGAGTATTGTGGTGAAAAACACTCAATTAAAATTGGTGAATATTCAGAATAATTCCGAGAATTTTCTAGTGAATTCCTGATATTTAAATATTAGCCTACTTGTAGGTATGTAAATATATATTTTTTGAATTTTGTATAGAAATGCTAAAAGACCATATATTTTATTTTTTAAGCAATTTATGATTTTATTTTTATTTTTGAGAGATTTAATCGTATGCCCACAAATAAAATCATATCTTTTTATTTTGTAAAAATTTGCACAAACCAAACATTGCCTTAGAGGCTGAAAGGTCCAGCCCAACCACGCGGGTTGGGTTTAGGTAAAAAAAAACCTAGCATTCAACCCAACATGCCATGACCCATTAAACCAAAAAAAAAAAAAAACTTGCATATCACGTCTACATTTCTAGCATTCCTATTCTCCCACCATTATTTACATTTCATGCAAAAAAAAACATGAGAAAGAGAAAGGTGACTTACGCTGAGGATGTCACGATGGAATTTGTTGGTTCTGTGAAATCTTTGTTGATGGTGGTGGTTCAACCAAGAAGGTTGCAGCTAGTAATGGTCCACGGTTGAAGCTGCTGGAGATGAAAAATGTTGCACTAGAGAGGCTCAAGGTGCTACTACCAAAAGTTACTAGTCTGGTTAGAAAGAGCCTACGGTGTTGCTGTTACTGAAGAAAACCACGACTATGAGAAAGAATGCTTCTAGTGCTGCTGTGATGGAGGAAGATCCTTTATTGCTACTGCTGAAGATGACACTAATTGAAAGGTAAGTTGCTGTAGAAAAATCCTTCATTGTTGCAGTTGATTGAAGATGAAATGAATGTTGTTGTTGTTGGTGGTTGCCATAGATAGGGAGACTTTAGTTGAGTTGCTGGTTGGATTGATTGGCCGTCATGTTGATGCTGATATCGCTAGAGTTCACATGGTGCAGAGCTATTGTGTTAAAGTGCTAGAGTTGGAAGACCACAATGGAGGTTATCGTAGCTTTTAAGGAGAGACTATTGTTGTTGCTCTTGAAGGAAACAAAGGAGAAATAAACAGCTGCTGGGACCTTGGGGAGCTACAAATGCTGGAAGCTATTGTTATTACTGTTGCAATATCAAAAGGGTTACTGTTATTGAGCTCTCCTCATCACCTTTACTACTGGTTGTTGGTGGTGTTGCTGGTCTTTTAAACCCGGAGACAAAACAAGAAAAGGGAAGGAATGACAGTCGCTGCTATTGTCACTGTATTAACATTTTTATTTTTTTCTCTACGGAACTTTGCTAACGGTGGGCTATTTTTAGCTGAAGCAGGAGATTTTTGCTGCTGCTCAAGGCCTTTGAAGGTGATGGACAAGGAAGCTAGTGGTGGTGCCACTCACGAGGGTTGATGGTTGCTGATGGTGTTGTGGAAGGAGTTAATTATTTTAGTTTCTTTTTTTTGCTTGGCTTTCGAGGGAGAGAAGACAATGAGGGTCATGGTTTTTTTTTCTATGCTCAACTAATTGTTTTATTTTTCTAAAATCTCCCCAAAAAATTATCCCCTCTAATCTTTCTCCCCCTACCTTTTATGTGTATGTGTGTAAACCTATTTATAAGGGTTTTTTTTTTGTCTTGAAGGCAAAGCAAACCAAGATTAACCATTGGATTTCAAAAATAAAACTCAACCATTCATTTGTTAACTTGGAGACAAAGTAAAGAAAAACGGATCCTTGGATTAAGAGAATGATTGTAGACCATTTGATTAAAAAAAGTAGGTTACTTGGTGAGAGAGTTTCTAATTTTCAAGTTAGTCCTCTCCCTTCCATAATTATAACTAGATGACTAAAAATTAAATGCATTTTTTTTATCTTTCTTTTTCTTTTTTTATCTTTTTTATTTTATTTTAAATTCTTTAGAAAAGATGCCAAAAACGACGCAAATACGTCAAAAACATATTTTTTTTTGTTTTTTTTTTCATAAATGAGATAAAAAATTGGGTAGCAACAGATGCCCTCTATTTACAATAATTACACAAGAAAGACTTGTTAAATTTTTTGCATAGTAAGTTTGTAAAGACAAAATGTTTGCCCGACTTGCTGGGTGACCCACCCATCCAAAAACTTTGCTCTTTTAAGGAAAACAGTCTCGTGATCATGAGTGACCTGCCCCTTTTTAAAACTTGGTCTATTTTCATGAGTAACCTGCCCATTTAAAGAAACTGGTCTATTTTCATGGGCAACCCACCCTTTTAAAAAATTAGTCTATTTTCACAGGCGATCTGTCCATTTAAAGACTAGTCTATTTTCATGGGCAACTCGTCCTTTTCAGAAATGGTCTATTTTCATGGGCAATATGCCTATTAAAATACTGGTCTATTTTCACGTGCGACCTGCCCATTTAAAGAAACCGATCTATTTTCAGGGGCGACCTGCCCTTTTTAAAAATTGGTTTATTTTCACAGCAACTTGCCCATTCAAAAACTGGTCTATTTTCACAGGCAACTTGTCCATTTAAAGAAATCAGTTTATTTCTATGGGCGACCTGTCCTTTTTAAATTCCAAAAAAAACTTCAGCAAGCGTTCATGCTTCCCTGATATTGATCTATTTTCATGGGTGACATGTCCATTTTAAAAATTTAAAAACTAGTATGTTTTTCACAAGCGACTTGCCCATTTTGCAATTCAAACTAGGATCTGGGTATTTAGCCATCTCCTAGGGAGTTGGTTGGTGGAACGTTGTTCTTGACATATCATTGATTTCTCTTAAAATTGTTAGCCAATACTTATAGAGGAAAGACTTGTTAATTGCTTTGCGTAGTAAGTTTGTAAAGACAAATTAATTGTTCTTCCAAAAATAATCTTCTCAAAGCTTCTGGTTCGGTTGACCTGAAACTCTATCTTTGCAGTAATCCCCTTCAACTATGATTAAACTGTTTATAACTCGGTTAACCTGAAATTCCAATCTGGCGATTCTCTTTAACCAGAACCAAAATATTGGCTTTCGTTCGGTCAATCTGAAATCTTGACTAGAGACCCCATTTAACCAGAACCTTAGTCTTTTTTTTTAAGCTCGGTCAACCTAAGATCCCATCTGGTAATTTCCTTTAACTACAACCAAACTCTTTGTTTGCAACTCAATTAACCTGAAATCCTAATTTGGTGATTTTCTTAGCTCAATCAACTTGAAATCTCAATCTGGCGATTCTCTTTAACCAAAACAAAAATCTTTATCTACTAGGAGAACCTTATTCTCACAACTATTTTCCTGCACAACTGTCTTCTTTTTTCAGCTTATTTGACCTTAAATGTTGAATCTTTGCGATCCTCTTCAACTAGAACTTTCTGAGGGTATCTTTAATTATTTTGAATAAATCTGAAACATTTTGATTGTAGAATTGAACATTGAGATTCTTGATGACAGGGTTCCCAAAACTCAAATTCTTGATGATAGGTTTTTTCTTGTTCTTCCTAATGATAGGGTTTGAACTTTTTTCTTTTCTTGAGAATTTCCTAATAGTAGGGTTCTTCTCACTTTTCTTCCTGATTGCAGGGTTTAAAAAAAAAGATTCCTGATGGCAGGCTGCTTCCTTTTCTTTCTTCTTGATGATAGGGTTTGATCAAGTTCTCCTTAAACTTTCCTGGTGATTCCTTATTATAGGGTTGACCTGTATACTTTTCCTGATGACAGGGTTGAATTTTTGGGTGCTTCCTGATTGTAGGGTCGACCTATCCTTCCTGATGACAAGGTTGAATTGATATTTTTCAATCGTAGGGTTTGAACTTGGTACTTCTTGATTGTAGGGTTAACTTCATATTTCCTGATTGTGGGGTTGGAAAACTTGGAGCTTCCTGATTACAAGGTCGACGTATCCTTCCTATGAGCATGTTTTTATATGATAAACTCGCCTTTCAAGGGGTGACACATGGTCGTAACTCTTGCATGATGAATAAGAATTTTGATTATTGCCCAAACTCTACAATGAAAATTTCCTGAGACGACCGTTGTGTCACTCGTAAGTCCTGAATTCAATATGCTTCTAGAAGGGTTTGCCTTGATGAAACATGTGTAGGAAGCAATCACCCTAAAGACAGGCTGTAATCCTTTTACGTAAGACAAGGGATAAGTTTACTACCTGGTCTTTAAAAAAGATCTCTCGTTGTCCTAATGATCACTCTCGTATAGGCAATTTGGGGGCTTAGTATGTAATGAGATGACACATATACCAATCATTACCAGTCCAAGCTCTCAGCAAATAGTTGGATGGTTTCACAAACTTAAACGTTAACTAAAAGTTGTAAAGTAAGTCGTTACTCCCCTACCTAACCTGAAGTTTCCATGTGCGCATCATAAAGTGAAATATCTCAAATAAACTAATGATGCATGAAAGCATACATACATGAGCAGAATAAAATATGCTAAAGCATAAATAAAATAAAATAAGCCAAATACAAAAATTTAAACACATCAAAACAAATAAACCACACAAAACACACAAAGCTTAGTCTAATATTGTCAGAAACAATATCGTTCCCAGTGGAGTTGTTATTCTATCACATGGGGACGCGCGACGTTGGAGTTTTGAGAATTCGCCACCTAGTTGTTTGGTTGAGGGTCGCTAGGAAACTCAGGTGTACTAGTTTTATCAGAGATTCTAAGAATAAGAGACTGGTTGTGGTTAGGGAATGTATTAGCACCCTTTGCGCACCCTACTTGAGGTAAGTTGCAATGTATGGTCTGAATGTGGTTTAAAGATTTTGATGGGTTCTTAACTGGTGGTCAATTTATGGCTCAGGGTGAAGATTCATTCATATGAATAAATCTGGCTTTTCGAATTCATTATGAACTCGTATACCCAAACAAATTCTTATGAAAATATCCATCTAGGTGTCTTTACAGGGTTCACCTATCCTGGAAGGTAAAAGGGTTTTTCACAACTTATGTGTTGTGCTGAAAAATACTCTTAATTAAAATTGGTGAATATTCAGAATAATTCCGAGAATTTTTTAGTCACTTCCTAATATTTAAATATCAGCCTACGTATATGTCCAATATTTATACCAGAATATTGACAATTAATTCTCATGAATTAAGATTTTATTGGTTATTGAAATACTGACCAAATTCTTATGGATTTAATAAACTGATTTATTAAATCCAGAATGCATGTATATATATATATTGAATTTTATATAGAAATGCTAAAACACCATTTTTTTATGCAAGATATGATTTTTGTATTTTTGAGAGATTTGACCGTATGGCCATAAATAAAATTGTATCTTTTTTATTTTGTAAAACTTTTCACAAACCAAACATTACTTTAAAGGGTGAAAGGTCCAACTTAGCCACACAGGCTGGGCTTAGGTCAAAAGAAACCTAGCATTCAACCCAACATGTTATAACCCATTAAACCAACAAACAAAATACATGCATATCACGTTTTCATTTCCAGCATTCCTATTCTCCTACCATTATTTACATTTCATCAAAACAACATAAAAAAAAACATGAGAAAGAGAAAGGTTACTTGCGCTGAGGATGTCACGATTGCATTTGTTGGTTCTGGGAAATCTTTGCTAATGGTTGGTTCAACTAAGAGGGGTTGCGACTAGTAGTGGTCCACAGTTGAAGCTGATGGAGATGAAAAAAAGTTGCATTAGAGAGGCTCACGATGATGCTACAAAGAGTTATTGGTCTGGCTGGAAAGAGCCTACAATGTTGCTGCACTTAAAGAAAACCACGACTATGAGAAAGAATGTTTCTGGTGTTGTTGTGATGGGGGAAGATCCTTTATTGCTACTGCTGAAGAAAACGTTGCTTGGAAGGTGAGATGCTATAGGAAAATCCTTCATCGTTGCAGTTGATTGAAGATAAAATGAATGTTGATGTTGCTGTTGGCTGCCATAGATGGGGAGACTTTAGTTGAGGGTTAGATTGATGGGCTGCTATGTTGATGCTGATATCACTAAAGTTCACGTGGTACAAAGCTATTGTGTTGAAGTGCTAGAGCTTGAAGACTACGGTGGAGGTTCTCGTAGATTCTGAGAAGAGACTGTTGTTGCTGCTCTTAAAGGAAACAAATGAGAAATCAACAGCTGTTGGGACTTTAGGGAGCTATAGATGATAGAAGCTATTGTTATTGCTGTTGCAATATCAAAAAAGTATGGCTAGAGCTAGACTGCTATGAAATCTTTTACAAGGAGATCAACCAAGTTGTTATTGTTATTAAGATCTCCTAATCACTTTTACTACTGATTGTAGGTGGTGTTGCTGACCTCAAAGTCTTTTAAACCCAGAGGCAAAACAAGAAAAGGAAAGGAATGACAGTCACTGTTATTATCATTGTATTAGCATTTTTACTGTTTTTTTCTCTTCAGAACTATGCATTTAAAGGTGGGCTATTTTTGGCTGAAGCAGGAGATTTCTACTGTTGCTCAAGGCATTTAAAGGTGGCTGACAGGAAAGCTGATGGTGGTGCCACTCACGAGGGTTTATGGTCGTTGGTTATGTGCTGTGGAATGAGTTAATTATTTTGGTCATTTCTTGTTTTTTGCTCTCTTTTTTGAGGGATGGAGGATAATGAGGGTCACAGTTTTTTTTTTATGTGCTTAACTAATTCCTTATTTTCTTTTTCTTTTTTTTCTAAATCTCTAAAAAAAAATTATCCTCTCTAATCTCTCTCTCCCACCTTTTGTGTGTGTGTGTGTGTGTGACCATCTATTTATATGTGATTTTTTTCTTTAGTTTGAAGGCAAATTAAACCAAGATTAACCATTAGATTTCAAGAATAAATTTCAACCATTCATTTGATAATTTGAAACAAAGCAAAGAAAAATGAATCATTGGATTAAGAGAATTATGGTGGACCATTTGATTAAAAAAAATGGGTTACTTGGTGAAAGAGTTTCCAATTTTCAAGTTGGTCATCTCCCTTCCACAATTATAATTAGATAACTAAAAATTAAATGCATTTTTTCTTTTTCTTTTTTATTTTATTTTAAATTCTTTGGAAAAGATGCCGAAAACGATGCAAATATGTCAAGAACATATTTTTTGTGTTTTTTGCTATTTTTGGTTTTTTTTCAAATTTTGTTTAAAAAATGGGTTAAAAAATCGGGTAGCAAAAAACACATAGAAAAGAAGAATGAGAAATATGCATACAAAACCAATAAAAGAAGGAAATATGTGAGATTTGAACCAGGAGATTGGGTTGGGGTGTATATGCGGAAAGAGAGGTTTCCTAAGCAAATGAGATCTAATTTGATGCTAAGAGGAGATGGCTGATTAGTTCTTAAAAGTGCATTTTTATCAAGGTTTTATATCATTATTTTGCACTTGAAGTATCAATAACTCCTTAACTAGAGCATGTTTTATAATAACAAGTCCCATAATATAAGATACCTTTAATTTATGGTAAATGTTCATTTTAAATACATGTCTATCACATAAATCAAATGATTGATTGATGAGTTTAACTACTGAAATTGAGAAGACAAAGAGAGGGCTAAGCTTAGAAAAGAGATGCTGGTTGAATTCAAATTGGAACACCATTCAGTTATTGGATCAATACTGAGTCAGAGAACTTGGATTTAGGTCTGGTTTATATGGATAGAAAGCTAAGACATAGGCCTAAAAATTTTATGAAGAGTTCAAGATTCAAAAGGACAGTTTTCAAGTTCAGCCCATATCTCGAGTTCTAGAAGTCTAAATCACCTCATTCTTGTTTTGTTGGAAAGCTGAGACAATTTCTCAGAACTTTCATGAAGACTATCTGTTCAAATTCTGATGTTAGCAATGACGTTTTCTGCAGACAAGAAGATAAGGATTGTTACCAAGTCAAGAGGTGGCAACCTACTCAACAATTAGTCATCAAATCAATAGTTCTAAATTTTGACCTATAAAAGGAGGCATTTGCCATGCATTTAGGCATCTTGATTTTCAGATCAAGATCTTGATCTTGCTCTCTTTCTTTATATTTTGTAATGTTCAAGTTTTATTGCATGTTATATTTTCCTTAATCTCTTTTTTATACTTTTCATTTCCTTTACTATACTATATAATTATGTTCTTATCTTGTTTATCTATGTTTCTTTTATTCATAATGTTCAACTAAGTTTATTATGTCAAGGTGAAAAGGTTACACTAATGGTGTAAGAATAAGTATAGTATAAACTCAATATGGACTTTAATGTTTGATACTAACATGTTTTGTATTTATTATCGTACTCACTCTTAATACCTTGCTTGTTAAATGGTTAATCTAGATTTGTGTTGAACAACCCTTGGTACAACAAATACTTGACACTTTCATAGCCCAACTATATGGTATAACTGACACCTATGCTATGAAAGGAACTTGATTTGTTGTTAACATAAGTTATCACCATGAATACCTAACCATATTTACAAGTATTGGCATTACTCAAATAAGATAATTAATATAATCATGTTAATAACTTATAATCCAATTAGAACCTCCTTTGTGTGTGGTTTCCAGTTGAGTAATAAAAAGAGTTTATATTATACTTATTTGAATTACCATTAGTGGATCCTCTAACATTGACATTTGTTTTACCCCTGTTTAATCCTTACATCAATATCACATCTCAAAAGTTCTCTTCAACTCCTTTTCATTTATTGTTTATAATTTTATATAGTTCACCTCCCTGTGGTTCGACCTTGATTTTGTTGGGTTATTTATTATTTCGACACTCCTGCACTTGGGATAAGACATCAACTCTTTGATCGTGTCAATGGCCATTTTCAAATCATCGAGAAGATCAATGATAATGCTTGTAAAGTGGATCTTTCAAATGAGTATGGAGTTAGTGTTACTTTTAATGTATCCGATCTCTCTTTGTTTGATGTAGATGATGATTCAAAGTCGAATTCTTTTGAGGAGATAAGGGATGATGTGATCCAACCCACACTAAAGGATCCAAAGAGGAGTTCTAGTAGGCTCAATCACTAGGGCTATAACAAAGAAGTTCAAAGAAGCCTTTAATGGGCTTTTACAAGACACATGGGTCAAGGTGGACTACAAAATAACAACAACCCAAGAAGAACAAGCCTTAATAAAGTTGATTCATATTCAATATAGGATTGAGGACTATGGGTTTTGGCCAAGGGAGTAATTCGCCATCATTGGACTTATTTTGTCAAGTATTTTGTGTTTCCTAATCCAACAAGAAAATCATGAATTATTTAGGCAAAGAAAGTCTAATCTATTAAGGATTTTAATCTATTAAAGAGTTTAATCTATCAAGAAGATGTAATTGGAAAGAAAATCATACTCTACCTTAGACACTAAAGGTGGCGTCAAAATAGGATTATTGAGACAAGAAAATTTCCTAGTGTGTTCTTCAAAAAGTTATGGTGGCATCATAGGATAAAATTTTAGAATATTTATTTTATTAATTCTTGTTATTAGTTTGGTCTTGGGTTATTTTGGGTCTAGTTTCAAATTAGGTCAAAAGAGCCCATTAAGTTAACTTAAGGGTTTCTTTTAAATGGTATAAATATTCTTTTGTAAGACTAATTTTCATATTGGAATACATATTAATTGCCGCATATTGAAGCATAGAGAATAGGTAATTTTCTTATTTGGTTCTTGACTGAACTACACTTTTCAAAGAATTGACCAACCTTTATTGTGATTTTATACTTTATTGTGCTTGTCTCCAGGTAAGGACGTTGTTTGAGGGTGGTTAGTATAGTCTTGGTGTTTTGGGGTAGGTCATTCATTGTGTCAAGTTCAACTCTCAATCTTAAGCTTGAAATTAGGAAGATCTTAGGTTCATGAATTAAATTAAATTCTGTTAGGGTTTACATCACTACTAGTAGTTTCGGGTCTACTAGTATTATAATTATAAATTTTAGGTTTTTAGAGTTTTTATTTCATTCATTATGTTTTCACTTTGATTTTTATGTTTGTATAATTTTTGTTGTTGTTTTGATCTCATTATCATTATCATATTTATAACTCATTTGTTGTTGTTGTTTTAGGATTTTTTTTTTAATTCCTATAGTCCAAAAATCTGAGGTTAATGTTACAAAGTTGTTCTCTTTATTTGGTTGAGATTGGTTCCTCAAAGAGTCGACAAAGAGAGCATGAGTGTTAAAAGGCGAAAATATGAATATATTATTGTGAAAAGTCGTATTTATGTGAACACAAGTGAATGACATCTATTTGAGTGTAAACACATAAAGGAGTGTGTGAGCACATAGTTCTTGTTACAAACATGAGATTTAGATTTTGATGATGTCTTCTAAATACGAGGCATCACCTAAGAAGGAGCAAGAAAACACTTTTTTTTTTGTTATGGATTGTACAACAGGGATTTGAAAGCATGAATGTGACTTTAAATAAAATGCAAAATCAAATAGACAAGAATGAAGCTATACTTACTAATTTACCACAATCCTAAAAGGTTCCTAAGTTGTGAATATTGTTGATCAAAAAACTTGTATGAGATTCATCAATGTGGGAAAAGATGAACAACTTACAATACGTTTAAAAAAATCAAATAAACTACTTGATGAATGAGAAACTACAGACCAATACTAAAAAGATGCAAAATGATCATATGGTGATTCAAATATGTTAAATTTTAAAACTAAGAATGGAAAGGTTGAAAATTGTTGGAAAAGAGAATGAGAAAGAGTTTGGAGAAAACTAATGTACTTTAAAATGAGGGTAACAATGATGTCTATAAAGTTAAAGATTGCAACGCAAAACAAGAGATATGTTTTTAGATTTGTGATAATTCTGAAGTTCTTTCACTAACCAACAAACTTGAAAAGGAAACAAGAATAATGATTGTGAAGTGCATCATTGCAAAAGAATTTAAAATGCTTAGATGAACAAGATGAAGACAATAATGAGAGGTTGATAGTTTGGAGCACATATAAGCTGTTCTAGATAATGACCATAACAGATTAGAACTTTTCAACCAGTCTTATGGAACAATATGATAGTTTATTGGAGAGATATTACATGAAAAAATCAATGAGTTGGTCAAGAGGAGAGAAATAAAAGAAAGGCCACTTGTGAAGAAAATAAGCGAAAAAGTTATGAAGAATGTCTTTTATACTAACAAACCTATGCAAAATAGTATTTTTGATTCTTTGTTGTAGGATTGATTATTAGGATGTATTACCTATAAATGTTGTTTTTATTATTAATTCGAGAACAAATCCTTTTGAGAAGAGGGGAGAATGATAGAAATCAAGAAGTACCACCAAAGAATCCATTAGAGGTACCAATTAAGCCTATTACAAAGTGTGAAACTAAAAGGATCCAAGAGGAATTAATTGTGCTGATTTTGAAATTTTAGGTTAACAAGTTGCAAATCTGCTAGACTAGACCTTCGTGTACTGTTTGGGTCATATCTTAAGCTACAGATGGAATTTTGTTACGATTTTAGTTGGGCCAAAAACTAAACATCCAAAGCTTTCAATTCATATTTGATAGGCTCGGTAACTAATCCAAAAGAGAGAAAGATGTGTCTGAAGTCAAGATTGAAATCTTCCAGCAAACAAGAAAGGTTGGAAAAGGATTGTTTTCCATATGATTTAATAAATAATATTATATTTGAGATATTATTTAGTTAGATGACACGACCAAAGAGTTGATGTCTTCTCCCAAGTGTAGGAGTGTCGAAGTAATAAATAACCCGGCAAGACTAGAGTCGAACCATAGAGAGGTTAACTATGTAAACTACAAATAAAGAAATAGATAATAACAGAAAAGGAGTTAAAGAGAGCTTTGAGATGTGATATTGATATAAGGATTAAACAAGGATAAAATAATTGTCAAGGTTAGAGGATCCACTAATAGTATTTCAAACAAGTATAGTATAAACTCTTCTTATTACTCAACTGGAAACCACACACAAAGGAGGTTCCAATCGGATTATAAATTGTTAACATGATTACATTAGTTATCTTATTCGAATAATGCTAATACTTGTAAATGTTTAAGGTATTCATGATTATAACTTATGTTAACAACAAATCAAGTTCCTTTCATAGCATAGGTGTCGGTTATACCATACGGTTGGGCTATGAAAGTGCCAAGTATTTGTTGTACCAAGGGTTATACAATATAAATCTAGATTAACCATTTAACAAGCAAACTATTAACAGTGAACAAGATAACAAATACAAAATATGTTAGTATCAAATATTAAAGTCCATGTTGAGTTTATACTATACTTATTCTTACACCATTAGTGTAACTTTTTCACCTTGACATAATAAACTTAGCTAAACATAATGAAAGAGAGAAACATAAATAAACAAGATAAGAACATAAATAAGATATAAGTTAACTAAGTAAAGGAAATGAAATGAAAAGGATAAACAAGATATTAATATAAACATAACTTAAGCATTACAAAAATATAAAGAAAGAGAGCAAGAGCATGATCTTGATCTGAAAACCAAGATGCCTAAATGCATGGAAAATGCCTTCTTTTATAGGCCAAAATTGGGAACTATTGATTTGATGACTAATTGTTGAGTGGGTGGCCATATCTTGACTTGGTGACAATCCTTATCTTCTTGTCTGAACAAAATGTCATTGCTAACATCAGAATTAGAATAGATTGTCCTCATGAAAGTTCTAGGAAATTGTCTCAGCTTTCCAACAAAAAAAAATCGGTGCATGTGGACTTCTAGAACTCGAGATATGGGCTGAACACTGAACAATATATGGGCTGCAGGATAGATTCTGACTTCTCCGTTGTTGCTAAGATTTGGACTTCCAAACAGCAGAATTGAGTCTTGGACTCCTCATGAATGTTTTAGTCCTATGTCTTAGCTTTCTATCCATATAAACCAAATTGAAATCCAAGATCTATAGCTCCAAATATGACCCAATGATTGAACAGTGTTCAAGTTTGGACTGAACCAAAGATCTTTTTTCTAAGCTTAATAACCCTCTCTTTGTCTTCTCAATTTCAGTAGTTGAACTCATCAATCAATTCTTTGATTTATGTGATAGGCCTGCATTTAAGATGAACATTTACCATAAATTAAAGGTATCTTATATTATTAGACATGTTATTATAAATCATGCTCTAGTTAAGGAGTTATTGATACTTCAAGTGCAAAATAATGATATAAAACCTTGATAAAAATGCACTTTTAAGTACTAATCATTAGATAATCAATTTAATTGGCTCAAACTTTAATTAGCATCTGAAACGTTTCTGGCATTTCTTGGAACGCATAACTCTCAAATTATTTTATTAAAAGCACACATTATCTTTTTGGTTCACAATTATAATTTCTCTTAATGACGTAAAAAACATTGTAATGCATATATATTTTATAAGTTGATAAAAAAAAACATCATAGTCGCAATGAAGTGGAAACATATCTCTATTAAGTATGTAAAAGATAAAAACATTTCTAAACAATGAAAAAATGAGCATCATTATTGTTATAACCCATTTCGACCTCAAGTTATTTTTCATAAATAGTCAAAAATACATTCAAAAACATCTAAAAATAAGAAAAAAAATTCAAGTTGACTAAATATTTTTTTTTCAGGTTTTAATTGGATATGATAATTGTTCCAATGGTATAATTAAACTAAAATCAATAGGAATTGAAGGATGGAAGACCAAATTTGAAAAATTCGTATGATTTAAGTGGTTCTATTAATTCAATTAAGGATTTAATTGAATATATATTTCTTACTTTTATAGTTGATTGTGACTTCAATTGATAGTTTTGTAGAGTTGAGGATCACTTTAAAGAAAGCATAGGAAAATAGAGGGGTTCATTTATTTTGGCCATGAACCTTATTGAAAGTTTTTTTTTAACTTAACTTTGGATGGAAATTGAGTAATTAGAATTGCAAGAGGATTAAAATTGAAAAGGCTTTGGTTTTTAATGACTACTTTGAACTTTCATAACACCAAACATTTTTGTTTCAAAGGTGCGATATAAATATTTGACCAACCTCCTTTGTCTTTTTCCTCAATAGTAAAATAAGAAGAGAACCTTAGCCATCACATTCCAAATCCAAATACTTAGCCTTTAACTCATACAAGACCCTATCAATTAGCCCATTTCATATCCTCTTAACCCACACACCTCATCACTGTTGATTTTCCTAATATTAGGGTCATTTAGAACCATTTTAGATATCGTCCTTTCACAATCTTGGCATCTTCCATTCTTTGAGTAGTTTGCCTTTCATTGCGATATGTTATTTTTTTGTCTTCTTTTTTGTTGTTGTTTTAATTAGCTACTTTTCCTCATATATTATCTCGCCAACCCTTATCAAGAGAGCAATTACATGCTCCCGTACAAAGCCTGTGGTTCTAGTTTTTGTCCTAACCCCTCAATGATTGATTTTGGGTTACTTAGACATTTGACAGTTCATGTGATCTTATTAAGTTAGTTATCCTGCCTATAAATAAGTTTAGGGTTTAGATTAAAAAAAATAAGGAGGGAGAAGAGGAATAATGAGAAGGAAAGAAGATAGAGATTCTAAGAGAAATACTGAGAATTTGAAAAATTAGAGTTTTGAGTCTCTCGGGACTTTAGAGAAAAGTAAGTTGTAAGGTTTTGATTTAGAGTCCATTTGGTTTTGCATTTTAAAAGCATTTTTGAAAAAATTAAATTTTTTTTTGCTTTAAATTAATTTTTTTTAGTGTTTTCTGATTATTTTGATGTGTTGATGTTAAAATAATTTTTAAAAATAAAAAAACACTAGTCTGATGCATTACGAAGCGAAAAACACTTTGAAAAGTAATCGTTACCACACTCCCAAACACCTCCATAGTGTTGATACTGTTATTTTTGCTTCATTTCTCTTAAGTTTTATGTTTTGATTTTTAGGCTTTGAAAACATGTGTTACTTTTATTGCTTTCCTTTTAAGTTTGATATTTGAACTTCGAGCATTATAGATATATGTGTTTGTGTAAGTGTATGCTTGTAATGTCTATTGAAACCTTTAATATTTTAAAATGGACATGTAAATGCTTGAGATGTGTTGTGTATGTAAGATTCTAATGTAAATGACATGATTAACATCAAAAATCATCATTTTAAAACCTAATTAGGAATCTTTAACTTGATTACTAAACCTATATATGTTTTATACTCACCTCTTATGAGTTATGTTAAGATTGTAAGATTATTTGTTATTAAATCTTCTTGACCATTAGGTATACCAAGTCTTTTACTGAAGGCAGTCACATATGTATAAACATGCATTTTATTTCATTTATGAAAGTATCTTCTTATACTTATTGTATTGTGATGATGATATACTTGTATCTATATGGAGTTCAGAGTTTAAATTACATATTTCATGTTTAGCTTTTCCTTTTTGAGTCTATAAAGTCAGCCATAGCCAACCAAGATAGGTCTTTTAAACGACCTATATATCACCAAAGTCTAGTCTTGTGAAAACGCTTTTGTGTAAAATGTTTTCCTTGTATATGGTTGAGACCTTGCTTTAAACTCCTTCTTGTATTATTAATGTGTTCTTGGACATTTAGATACTGTTATAACCTCTTGTTTTGGTTTTAAACTAGAAATTGTCAAACTTCAACATATGTTAGTTATTTCCTTTTAGTTTTCAACTAAAACAAATCAAAACCATTCACTTATGCATCATTAGGCCTTGAAACAAGTTTGCAAAGTCCATTGTATTTTGCCCATATTAAAGGCCTAATGGGCTAACATTCAAAATTTTCAAAATAATCTATCTTTGTTATCAAAAATTATATCCAAGATGTTTTGCTATTCACTTTGGGTATTTAGGGTAAATGGACTCAAAATGGGTCATTACCTTAGATATTAATAGGATTAGCTCATTCTTTTGATTTTTAAATGAAAAAAAATAAGTATTTTAAATGTCTAAGTCAAAATATTCATCAAACAATCGGGATTATTGACGTCTTTTAAAAATTCTCACATATGCATGTTAATACGAACTCAAAGGGTTGTCCACATGTTGTGAATGGACATACACAAGTCATAGCATTAACGTGTATAAACACTAATAAAGGGGACCAAGTAAAGTTGGAATCATAAGAAAGTGATTTTTAAATAATACACCTTAAAAACAAGTGAACCCTAAAAGGGTTATTTGTCAAAAGTTAGTACATAAAGGACATTTATGTCACTCGATCCTATTCCAAGTAGATGAACCCATGATGGTCACTGCTTGGATAAGATTGAGACATACAATCTTCGTTCATTCAACAAATATTGTGAGTGAATCTTGGGATCTATAAAATAGATAAACCTTAACAAGCCATTATTCATAGATCCTTCTTAGGATTTGGGTTATGTTCGATGAGCCCACTACTAATTGGTTATTCATTGACATAAATTAATAGGCTATTAGTCATAGGTCATGATCCTGAGTAATCAATTACAGACATGTCAATTCACCAAGTATTATCAAAAGATAATAACTAGGAGTGATAAAATTGAACCCGATCTTAGAATAGTTAAGCTTAAACCAAACACCTGAAATTTAATTTATTGGAGTAAACCCACTATTACCCATATAGATAGACTGTTTGTAGATTATGCATAACAAACCATTATAAATAAAAGACAAATATCAATTCAACTTATCTTAGGTAGGTTGCTTTAGGGTGATAACATTTTTTCTTTAGCATCACTAGTCTTTTACCTTAAAACTCTAAAAATTAATTAAAGTTTTCTAGTGACTATAATACTAAGTAACAAGTCTATTTTAACATAAGACCTTTCCCCTTTAAACCATGAAAAGCCCATTTTCCTTCCTGAAAAAAAGGACGGGTCATCATGATATCGTGCATTATAATTGTTATGCTTAATCACTATTAGGTATCAATGACATGTCATCTCCTTTGTTGCACAACTAGTCATGTGAAATTTTTCACAATCTAGTTGCTACCCAATGGAGATAAATTATTCGTTTTCTTAGAAATTGTACTATTGCATCTTACATATATGAAATTGTAATATGTATATATATATATATATATATATGTATATATATATATATATGTCTATGAATTATTTTTATAATGAGTTTTATATTTTTATGAAAATGAAGAGTGCATATGGTATATCTACTAACGTTTTTCAAGTAAAGGCAATATGATATAAGTAAAAATACCCCTAAACTAAGCTATTGTTCTAACCATTATTATCATTATTTTTTGTTCGTGGATGGTTGAGATTGTCTAAATATCTATAGTTAATTAATTTCTTTTTTAATAAGATATAGGTAATGCCTCATAGATGGACCCAAGTCTTTTGACATAAATGTTTTGGAATTTTATTAAGAATTTTTTTCCAAGTACTTTTTTTTCTTCTACCCCTATACAAAAAGCTAGAAATATTTTGTCAATTAAAAACTTGAGTTTAATCTTCATTTATATAAACCAAATAAACTTTATTTCTACCACATATGTTCATTTTTGTTTTTTACATTGATTGAGAAATTATGGTCTAATAACACTAAAACTATTTGTTATATTGATTTTTGACAAAGACACAACTAGGGTTTGGCATGATTATATCTTTTAGTTCATTAAGCAGTAAAAGTCTTTTCGTTATGATCATATCAAGTTTTGACTTTTTAAGAAAATAAGTATTATGAGTTTGATTTCTATTTGTTATAATTTCAATAATAATAATAATAAAAATTGATTAAAAATAAAATTGGAAATTAAAAAATAAAATTATTTCCTTTTTTAATTATATAGTTTTCATTTTTTTAAAAAAACTTTATTCACACTAGCAAAATAAATTTATTTTAAAAAAATAAATAAATAAAAAATTCATCAATTTTTTGTGTTAATTTTCATCATCATAAACTAATAAGATGTTTTAGTGATCATTTGTGTCTTAAAAATCTAAAGGTAGGCTAATAATATTTAAATAAATATAAAATTGTGGATTTATTGATGAAACATACCAGATGGTAGTAAATATGCATTTTTCATAAGCATGATGTTTTCAATTTAATTTTTATGTGTTTGAGCTTTTCTAATTTTTATATAAAATTTGTTTTTTTAGGTTTTTATTTGATTTTTAAAAATAATAATAATAAAAATATAGCTTTGACTAAATAAACAATTAGCTAGAAAAATAATAATAATTCTAGCATAAACAAATAGAATTTTAATTTTGTAATAATGTTTTTTTTCTTTTTGAAATAAATAGAAAAGTACTTTCCTATGCAAATGAGAAAAAATTTGAAAAAACATTTCCATTTGTAAATAAATTAAAATTTTCTAATATTTTTTTTGTGAAATGTTTTTGTAAAATGGGAATTAATATAATTTAACACATGTCAATCCTTCTATTCAAAAGTTAAAATTACAAAAAAAAAAAAAACATTGTTGTAATCTAAGAGCATAAAAACCCAATTATTCAAATTAAAATAATAAAAATGCATTTGTTGAATATTTATACGGCGAGTCCTCTCGTATTATTAAATAAATAAAAAACTATCTTAGATTTAAAAACAATAATTTAATATGAACTTATTAGATGCTGATTCTAACTAACTCTAATAAATTTTTTTTTAATAATTATCTTACTCAATAGATAATAAATATAATATAAATATTATCAAAACTAATATTACTCAATAGATAATAAATATAATATCAAAACTTTCTCTCTCTCTCTCTCTCTCTCTCTATATATATATATATATATATATATATATAATAATTAGATATTAAATATTTAAACCTTTTACCTTGGATATAAATATAAATAAACTTGATTTATCAATAATATTTTTTGTTGTCTTATTATAACAAAAGCTAAATGGTATGAAAAAATAATTGTAGATTAATAAATATTTTACTGTATATTATAATAATAATTTCACTTTTAATTTCTTATCTTATTTTTTTTGTGAAATGTTTCTTTATTTTTTTTTCTCTTAACAACTAAAATACATAATTGTTTTTAGTTTGTTTGTTATTTGCTTGAATCAGGTAAGGATTGTAAACTCAAGCTTCATGAGTATGTAATAATACCAGGCTCAAGATTCTAGGGTTTGGCATGATCATATCTTTTCGGTCGGCTTGATCACCAAACCCAAAATAATTAAAACAATTTCTATATTTTTAATATTTTTTTAAAAAAATATTATTAAACTACTGTGAGCGCGAATATTAACTAATATACTAAACCGTGTGGGGGATTTACTGTTCCCCCACACACAAAACACTGTGGATTACAACAGTAATCCACAGTGATTCTTCTCCTTATTTTTTTATATATATATATAGCTTTTCCTTTTTTTTCTTTTTTTTTCATTTTTTTTTTCAAATTTTTTTTTCAACTTTCTTATTTTTTCTTTTTTGTCATTTATTTTTTTTTCAAAATTATTTTTGTTGATTTTACCTTTTAAAATTTTTTCTTTGTAATTTTTTTCTTTAAAATACTATGGATTGCTATGATGTTTTTCCACTTAGTTTTTCTATTTTATTTCTTTATTTTTCAAAATTATATTTGTCAATTTTTTTTAATATTAAGCTGATTAAGAATTTAGCTTTATAATTTTTTTCTTTAAAATATTGTGAATTGTTGCAGTGTTTTTTCATGTGATTTTTTTATGATTTTTTTTAAAATTATCTTTGTCGATTTTTTTTAAATATTGAGTTGGTTAAGAATTATAATTACAATAAAACTAAATCATATGAGGAAAGCGTTGTAGTTTTTCTCACAAAACACTATGGATTGCTACAATATTTCTCTAAATGGTTTTTTATTTGGGAAAAGCGTTATAGTTTTCCTCACAAAACATTGTCAATTGCTGCAACGTTTTTTCTCATGGGTTTTTTTCCTTCCAAAATTATCTTTGTTGGTTTTTTTTTAATATTAAGTTGGTAGAGAATTTAGCTTTGTAATTTTTTTTTTTTTTTATTAACTGAAATGCTAAATCATGTGGCGAAAGCACCTTGTATCTTTTCTCATAAAACATTGTAAATTAATACAAATCATTTTGTTCAGTTTCTAAGTTTTGGATCACCAACACAATTTTTTTTTTCGTCATGAAATATTTGCTCCATCATACCTTTAATTTCTATTACTTATCTAGCGCTTGTTCACAATTATAACACTATCAAATATATTTGTTTTATAAGCCCGCGGCAGCACGCGGCATGTCATCTCGTATATTATATACTAGTATAATTCAGAATTGTTTATTTAAGGCCCTAACTTAAAAAAAAATAAATAAATAAATAAATAAAAAATTCTGAAAGTGCAGGCAACTTATCCAAATCGTGAGGATGACTTCTGCATTATTTTATTCCCAGCTAACCCAAAACCTTATCCAATGGACTCTCCTTCTCGCACTCATAAACCAGACATCAATTTTGCTATCATTTTACCCCGTTGTTATTTGTCTTGCCAATCTCTATTGGATTGAAATACTAAATACCATGGCAGCCATAATCCCATGCCACTATTGTTCTTCCCTGTCTATATCCAAACTACCCAGAAGCCATATTCCTTGGGGAAACATTAGCCATGTCAATGCTGCTCGGTGGGGTAGGCAGCTCTCTCTCAGATGTTCTCTCAAAAGCTCCCAGAAGGCTCAGCTTCATAATAAACTGGTATTTGTTGTTTTTGTTTGGAATATGGTACCCTTCAATTGAATATATTAGATCTGGTCTTTTTCAACAGATTCATGATATCAGGTTTGACATTTTAATTCAGATTTGAATTACTTATTGAACTTCCGTGTAAAAGAATTTTGAACTGAGCACCTACAAAACCCACAATGTGGTTAACTTGGTAAACAACTTGGGCATCAACTTTTTGTTGTGCTTGTTGCTGTCCTAAATTTCTCAGGCGGCCAAAGAATTTCCCTTTCCCATCGCAAGCCTGCTGCCTGTTCCTTTTGCAGCAAACATAGAAATGCCTTGAAAGGAATAATGATAAGAGTTTATTTTATCTTTTTTGTGCAGAATGAAAAGTTATTTCCCTTTAAGGAATATGCAATCTCTATTGCTTTGGCGGTTGGATTGGTAACAGGAATGCCTTTTGTAGATTGGTCTCCAAACGCTTATGCAGCTAATCCAGCAATGCCTGATCTCTCAGTGTTAATATCTGGACCACCAATCAAGGACCCGGGTGCATTATTAAGATATGCTCTTCCAATTGACAATAAAGCTATAAGGGAAGTACAGAAGCCACTTGAAGATATCACAGATAGTCTCAAGGTTGCTGGAGTCAAGGCACTTGATTCTGTGGAGAGAGTAAGAAACCCTAAGTTTTTCCCTTTTTTTCCCCTTATTTTGGATATATGATGGCTTAACGGTAGTCATAAATTTTCTTTTTGAGTAATATAGAATGTCAGGCAAGCATCTCGGTCCCTTGAGCAGGGAAAGAGTGTGATTATCTCAGGCTTAGCTGAATCAAAGAAGGACCATGGAGTGGAGTTGCTTGATAAACTTGAAACTGGAATGGATGAACTTCAACAGATTGTGGAGGGTCGGAACAGAGATGCAGTTGCAACTAAGCAGAAAGAGCTGCTTAATTATGTTGGCAGGTGAGTTTTGTACTAGAATCATTTTGCTAAGGATTGAGCTTCTTGATTTCTTCAAAATGGGTAAAGTGCTTGAAGACCCAACTTTTCTCCTGTTGCATTTCAATGACATATGCTTTTCTCTGTTAGTACCATACCATATTTTATTTTGTTGCTGCTGCAATCAGACGATTGCGTGATTGCATCTAATGGTTTGGCATGGATGCCACTTTAGATGTATGGAATGGTGAAACTGTGATGAAGTTATAAACGATAAAATATTTGTCAAATTTTATGTCGCAGGAGTGATTGTGGTTCATCATATCATGTTGAATCTAATGTCAAATTACAGAAATGGAGAAGTTTGCAACCTGATAATAACAAAATCAATTCATGTCACTGAATCTGATTTTTAATAACAGCCAGGAAAAATTTGTGAAGTTTGCAAGTTGGCTTCTCACAATATCTTTAGCCTAGTAATAAATATTCATCTGAAAGAACAGCCATGAAGAATACTAAATAGAGGTTTTTGAACATTTGATGTTTCTCCATGAGGTGTTTACAAGCTGATATTGATGTACGATTGGACAGCTTGGGGGATGTTGTTCAAGGATTAAGGCAACTTAACACCTAAGAGGAGGGTGAATTAGGTGTATCATTAATTTCTACAAATAATGCAAATTACTTTAAGTAAACACAAGAAATAAGGGAGAGAGTTTGCAAACTTGTTTTTAGCATGGTTCGGCAAGTTTGCATCCACACTTCAAGTACCAAAGTATACTTGAGTATTGTATTCCTTCACTAGTCCAAGTTCAAGAATACAATAGTCATTTGATGAATCCACATCAAGATTTTTACACCATTTGAAAATATTTTCTTTTCAAGATTTTTCACTACTCTCTTCAAGATTTTGTCCACTTAAAGATATTCTCTCTTTAAGATTTTAACCACCGAAAGATATGTCATTTTCAAGATTTTTTCATTGGTGAAATTTCCATTTCAATACCAAGAGTTTTTATCTAACTCTCAAAGGTTTATAATAGTATTTTGTTTTCACAAGAATCTCTCAATAGAATGGATATTACAATTGAAGTTCTAATATCTCTACACCTTACTTGATAACACTTATAGGATTTGAAGGTGTTTTAAGTGTAATGAGAATGAGATAGAATATTCTTGTACTAGATTATGAAGGTTTAACAGCACAAATTAGAGTATAATAAACGATTGATGATTTTGAAGTGTTTTTATTTTTAGAATAGCTTGTATATCATTATATGTTTTGAATACCCTTTTAATTTAGCAATTAGAAAAGCTATGTATATATGTTTCTTTGAAAAACTAGTTATTTATAGCCGTTATAATCCTACTAATAGCTCAAATGGTCAATCGATTCCTGCAAAATTCTCAAGTGATTATCACTGATGAATAAGAGGTCGACAGGTTCATTTGGTAACACCAAATAGTCGATCGATTCATGCAGAATTTCAATTTTAACAGCTTAACCTTGGTGAATTTTTAAAATCATCTATTTTAGATTATATTAGATTATTTATCAATCATTTAATGCATGCAGAGTGAAGTTTGTGAGTTCATTTTAATTGTGTTATCAAGTAGGATATGAAGATTTACATGACCATTAAAATGGACACTTAATCTAAGTCTTCACTTTGCTTCCTTCTTGGATTTCTTCATGGATTTCTTGACTGATTTCTTCATGAAATCTATCATGCTTTGTTGATATGTTCTTTGTATAAAACTTGTTTAAAGCTTATTCTCAACCAACCATATCATTAGTTTATTTTTCATTTTATTGTTATTATAAAATTATGAACGTGTGACATTAAATGTTAACATGGGACTATTTTGGATCTAACTTCTGAGGCTGTTTAAGGCTATATTAACATAGATTTTTGCTGGAATGTGAGGAAAGATGCAGGATAGTTTTCTAGGAGTTACACCTAGGGAAAAAGAAAACAAGCTTCACACCAGGGGTTTAGAAGAGTCACATCTAAGAGGAGATTGAGTCACCCAATCAATGCAAATTACTGGAAATTATTTGATATTATTGCATTTAAAGTATTGAAAAACTACATGCTTATATATAGAGTAATGGATTCCTAAACCTCGTATTCTTTCTTCACTTCCACTTCTCATTTTAGACCTAAGTATAACATTATTGAATATTTTACAAGTTTATTTAATTTAAACATTGATTTGATTTATATTAGGACCCGCTTTTATCCCTATAATTTTCAACTCCTCCTAAACATCCTTAATATTTCACCCCAAACACTTTTTAGACCCTTAATACTTAACCTTTAAATCTTAATCCCTTTACCTCTCTCCTTCAAAATTTTATTTTAACCCCATGCCAAATGCAAACGTAGGATTAATAAAATAAAATACAAAATCTCATTCTTTTGTTGCCCACATCAATATTAGCATATGCCACAATGGTTAAAGATTTGGTAATCTTCAAAGCATGATTTGAGGTCAAAGGGCAATAAATTCACAAAACATACCTCCCTGAAACTTTGCTTAGCATTTTCCCTTCTCCATCTTATTTGCAAAGCATCATTTTCCCTTTGCATCTTACGTCTAGGGCACCAACATTGATATGGTCTCCAACACAACCGTATGGTATTCAAATAAATTGAACTTAGAATGACCTCCTTCATGACATCTGGTATGCAACAATACCCCACATGGCTGAAGTTCTTACCTTTGCTACTGTTTTTCCCACTCCCATGATGCTATGGATCACCGACGACAATGTGTCCATGTATGGTACCTCTTTTATAACTGCCTCCTGCATATTACTTACAAAAAAATTGAGGACTTGAAAAAGTTAATCTTCTTAAGATAAAAGCTATTCTCATATATACCCTCATCATTGACATGCAGCTGAGATCTTCCTGGGGCATTGCATTTCTGCAGTGTTGAAGAGGATATGGTGGAGGGCTTCCCATACGAAGTGCCTGAGGAATATCAGAGCATGCCTGTCTTGAAGGGAAGAGCAACTGTGGATATGAAGGTCAAGGTTAAAGACAACCCCAATATAGACGAGTGTGTTTTCAGGATTATTCTAGATGGTTACAATGCTCCTGTAACAGCTGGGAACTTTTTAGACTTGGTGGAGCGGCACTTCTATGATGGAATGGAAATTCAAAGAGGTAAAATATCTTAGGGAACTACATAAGAATAAAGTTGAATGGTGGATGCATGCTCATCATTTCTCTCAAAATGGTGCTAAAATTGCCTTTTACTGCTTTATAACTTCAATGTAATATAACTATCTAACATAAACTGGAATGTTTCCATTAGTTTGAGATTTGTTTATGTTAATTCCTTTAAGATTTCCTTGGATGTTTTGCAGCGGATGGCTTTGTTGTTCAAACCGGAGATCCTGAAGGTCCTGCAGAGGGGTTTATTGATCCTAGTACAGAGAAAACTCGGACAATACCATTGGAAATCATGGTGAATGGAGAGAAATCTCCTTTCTATGGGACAACTTTGGAGGTAATAATGCGCTCATACGTATTTGAAAAGGAATACAAGATCTTTGACAAAAAATTCTTAGTTTTGTTGCATTTTTGTCTCTTCTATAGTGTATACTTTATCTAGGTCCATATTAGAATTGTACTAAATCTATTCTGTAATTTTGGCTCCCTTGAACCTATGGTTCAGTTGAATGATCACATGATTTTGTGTTCAACTCACTTGAGTCAGCAGTTTTAAGAAAAGTATAACCCCTCACATGGAATGGGTCATGCCTTCCTTTTCTGGTAAGAGTTTTTTGCCTTTTACCACGGGGGCCTTTATATAACTAAACAAATATGTGAGTTTGATTAATCAGTTAGTCATTAGAAAAATATGGCAGATTGAAATTCATAGTGCTGATTGCAGCTGATGAAAAATAAGTATTTCTTGTTCCAGTGATGGATTTTTCATATAGGTGCCTTAATTTGTGTGGTACCACAATGTTCAAATTCTTTTAGTCTCGCTAGCTCAGTGGAAGCTTTAATATAGCATTGAAATTGCAACATTGTGTGTTAAAATTTTCATTATTTTTGGGTATTTGGTCAAATTTTCATTGTTTTACCTGAAGGCACATCTTGCATGTTTATTTCATATCTTATTTCATTGTTCTCTCTTGTTATTTCAGAAAATATTTGATTTTGTAAGATTCTCTGATATCATTTCTTTGTTTGTTGACAGGAGCTTGGTTTATACAAGGCTCAAACAAGGCTTCCATTCAATGCTTTTGGAACAATGGCCATGGCCAGAGAAGTGAGAACTTGAACTTTAAACTCTCTCACATGTGTTTGATGTATCAGGCGATGCCATTATTCTGGAAGTTGACGTGTTTTAAATTTTAAATTTTATTTTTGTCAGGAGTTTGAGAGCAACTCAGCTTCGAGCCAAGTATTTTGGCTACTAAAAGAAAGTGAGCTAACGCCCAGCAATGCAAATATATTGGATGGTCGATATACTGTCTTTGGTTATATTACAGAAAATGAGGATTCTTTAGCAGATCTCAAGGTTGGTGATGTCATAGAGTCTATTCAAGTGGTTTCTGGCCTAAATAATTTGGTTAATCCAAGCTATAAGATTGCCGGTTAGTCCATTCAGTATTTGATACTGCTTCTAGGAGTTTGGTCTACTTGCAATGAAATACCATGATAGATTTTAAGTTTGTGATCTGTTGATTTCATTAAATGACTACAAGCTTTTCATCACCAGGGAATTGTAGCATTCCAGTTTAAAATCTATTCGTTCTTCTCGTTGCATACTCAACCACAAGCGTTATTATGTAATTTGTGGCATTGAATAAATTTTCCTCCATGGTATTGGACTAAGTTTCTGTGCAATAAATTCCGTTTGTGCATCATGTATTCTACTTGAAGATAATATTGATATGTCATGAATGTAAAAAAGCAGACCCTTGCCTTCACCGCCGTATCACTTTTTAGACGCGTAGTGTTTCTTCGAATGGAAAAAGCAGATCCTTGCCTTCACCTCCATCTACTTGGTAAACATATGGAGCTTTTTAATTCATCTTTTTTCTCTATTGGGTACATTAAACTGGCCTCTTGTGGTCTAATGGTGGTAACACTTGGCACTCCTGCATTTCACAAATTACAACGTCCAAATTCGAGTACTTCCTTTCTAGTCAAGTTCACCATCCAGTCGAGTTTTTCTTTGTATTCCTGAAGTCATCATACAAGCTTAGCTATCATTATAGAAATCCATGAAAATCAACATAAAACTTATCTGTATTAATAAAGCAGAATATTACTCCCAAGGTCTTTAGTTTGAATTGAATCTCCTTCAATTGATATCCACAATCTCCATGTACCTTTCCATGTCTTTATGTAACAAACTTAACTATCATTCCTTTGCATATAATGTGAAACTCACAATTCATTCGACTGAGAGGTAATTGTCGCCTCTATAAAAGGTTCAATCCTAGATATGTCTTTCCCTTGGAAGATTTAATTTGACATCACGTAAATTGACACAAATGATGGGACACTATAATGTCATACCGAGGAATAAACTAGGATCTACGGAATCATCTAAGAATTTCTATCCTTCTAGACAATCTTTAGTTGTGCTGCTGCTGCTGCTGCTATACCCTATGAACTCTAAGGGCATGTTGCCAGCTATTTTCCGAGCATGTTCACCGACTATAGGGCCAAACAATCAGCTTTTATGACCGACTATAGGGCGAACCAATCAACTCTAAGGGCCAAAAAAATGTTGGTTAAGTTAAGTTATGAGTATTCAGCCTGCAATTCAATAAACGATCGCTCAATATTTCTCATATTAAGGTATATTCGATAACTAAACTTCAATATGCAATCAATCACGAGGGTCAACAACTTCTTGCACCTTCATTGAGTGGAAATTAGACTGAATTCGGTGCTCGATTACACTAAGACCGACTTGAATTCGGTCATATTAGGTGCGCATACATATCTTCAAGAGTTTACTCAACCATGCACTTGAGGGCCTAGCCGCTGTGGTCAATCGTGTGACTTATTCCGCCCCCGTTCCGGGTTCGACCCTCTATGTACACGCCTGTCACCCCCGCGATGCCTTACCTGCTCACTGGGCTTGCAGGATGTCCAGTGGGCCGTGGGGAATAGTCGTGGTGCGCGTAAACTAGCCCGGACAACCCACGTTAATCAAAAAAAAAAAAAAAAAAAGAAGAGTTTACTCAACCACCTCATGTTCAGCAACTTAGATAATTTGAGGTTCCTTTCATTCAACTTTTTGAAACTTCAATTCAATCCTATCCACGTAATAATTTCAGCACGTCTCCAATTACACTGGTGAGAAATTCCACTCCTACATCATATCATAGTAGGACGCAATAATTGCTCAGCTTAGGCACGTTGTAGTACAATTATGTTTTTTAAAATTTTTAAATTTTTTTATTTGAAAATTTTTTAAATTAATATTTTTTTTAGTATTTTTTTTTATTGTTTTGATGTGCTGATGTTAAAAATAAAAAGAAAATTAAAAAATATTATTTTGATATATTTTCAAGTGAAAAACACTTTAAAAAGTAATATTTACCGCACTTCTAATTAGCTTCTTAATAAATGAGAAATAAATGGACCTATGGAACAAACTTGTGTTTCTCATATTAAAAAAAAAAAAGTAATATTAATCACTGTGATGTGTCTCATTCATAACCATTGTTTCAATTGAAGTTATTTCAAATTTTATAAGATTTGTAAGTTGATTTTTTTATTGTGAAAATAATTGGTTGAAAACTACACCACATAACTACATTTGAATACATCCCTAGTGCCCTTATGCATCTTTTACATTCCTATCGGTTCCGATAGCCAACCACAAACTAGCATATTAATGTATCAATACGCCATACACAATCATATAGGTATCCATTTTATAGATCAGATGGAATTATATGATTGGTCACAAGAAGTTGTGGCAAATTTTAACTAACCGGCCATGGTGGCTCTTGAAAGAGAATCTCACATCAACATATAAATATTTCTAATGCTGATGTGAGGGCTTTATAAATAGATATAGAGAACACATCTAATACAACCTACCACAACAATATAATGATGGTCAACCAGAGTCATACAAATCATATTTGATTGGTTGAATCACACATAATAAAATTTGTTAGAATAAGCCTAATAACACATGGATGTAAATAATTTGGGGGTAAATTCTAGAGAAATCTAAAGCAATTGCTAATATAGTAAGGGTGTTTGGAATGTGTATGCCTCTATTATAGGATGGTGTTTCCCAAAGTATCAGATGCAATAACAAACATAGCCTAACCTTTAATGTAATTTCTCTTGACATACTAATTGTTCTTTAGGTATATAGACAACAACAGGCTAACTACTTAACCCCATAAAATTATATCCCACATAATAACCTACTACTAGAAAATTCTATTCCCCACTAACTATTTGACAGGAATAGAACCTTGATTCCTTTGCATAACAATTCTATATTATTGATCAACAATAGAGAAGAGGGACATAGTTGAACTAGCCCAATATTTAAAAGAGATGGGGCTAGAAATAGAATAAATAATAAGATTTGTTTTCAATCATTCATACCCTGAATGTGTTGATAAAATGTACACAATATCTAAACGAATAAAAATTATTGATTTTAAGTAATTTTCTAGGAAAGAAAACCAAACAACAGGGAACACATCGTTAAGTCACATATCAATATGACAAAGACTCAACCAACCCTACTGTAAAGCTAAGGTTGTTTGATGCTTCATTAACCAAAACAACTTTACAATGGTTCTCCACACAACCACCCAACTCAATTAATAATCATCAAGAGATGGAAACTCATTTCTCTGAGTACTTATATAGGATAAAACTAGAAGTCACATTAGATAAACTAGCTAGAATAATCGAAGTAAGGTTATAGAAAGTTGTACCTTATGATTTAGAATATTAAAAACTAAACACATTATAATTTATATGAGTAGGGGTGCATAAGTTACTATTAAAAGAAATATAGCGGAACATAAATAAGAGGCTTATAGGAATCAATTACTTAGATATTTATACCTTCATAGATAATGTTACTTATTATGAGAAGATACTCAAAAAACAAGAAAAAAAAAAGGTACTAAGAAGGATTTATGCTATTGTATATTCAAATAATGTCATGAGTGCTCACTCATTGATTGATTCAAACTCTGATGAATATATTGAGGAGGTTCAACAACATCTCAAATTGGTTATTAAAATCAAGGATGAGAGACCTTTTAAGTTAAAAACATTGAGAAAGCCTAACGAGGCTACTAAATCTGGTAGTAAAGATATTGAGAAAGCCTAAGAACTATTTTAAATGCCATGACTCTTGAATGGCAAGTTAAGCTCTTTGAAAATCACATGATCTTTACTATTAATAAAATTAAGGGAAAGAAATATTTTAAATGCCATGACTCCTAGAATTATGACACTAACAATTATGTAGCCTTTAATAACCAAATCTAAAAGGCTCTAAAGTTCGGACGCATCAATTTTCTAGACAAAGATATAAAGATAAATAAAGATTCATTACCTAAAATTACTACAGCAGTGGCTACTCCTAAGCCTTATAGGTCCTTGGAAATGGTGAGCTTTAAAAGATAAAGACTAATAAACCATGATAAAGGTTAGAGTCGGTCACAAACACTAGTTTTGGAAAAAATACATAGATCATGGAAAAGCCAAAATGATGGTTTAACAAGCTCAAGAAATGCCTTATTATAAGATATATAAGTGCTCTATAAGTCTATAATTCTTTCAAAGGGTAAAGACTTGAGGGAAATGTTGATGATGTAATAGCTTAGAGACAAGCCAAAACATTTAGAATTAAAAGATTAACTAACAATGACTAGCACATGCATTAGCTATAATAGTAATAATTCAAGCCTAATGACAAGGAGAATGACATTGTTAGTCATCACCAACATCTCCTAAATTTGGAAAGGACATAAAAACAAGGATAGTTTTCTAAAGCCTAGTTTAAGAGAATGCATAATTTGGTAAGAAGAGAGGAGTCTCAACCATACACCTTGTTTAGGAAATAAGTCTTGGATACTATAACAAATTATTCAATAGAATTAGATCAAGATTGTGTATTGATCTTGCTTGATATGATTAGTCTTCCTCCATCACCATTAAAAATGGATAATGGATAAGGTAGAGTTCAAGGCATCTTAATTGTGGTTAACTTTAGAACTAAAGACATGCTTATACCAACCTTTGTAAGTACAAACATGCTAGAAGAGCTTAAAAAAAAAAACTAGTAGTACTACTACATATTTATAAAGGTTGTTTTGTCTAGGATTATAATGAAATGCCTAATTTAGATAGAAATTTGATTGAACATCCTATACTAATCAAGTTTAGGTTTAAGGCACACTAATAACCTCCAAGAAAAATGGCTCCAAATATGGTTGATCATGTGAAAGAAGAGATTGAATGACCCTTAGAAGATGGATTTATTAGGCCAATAAGATATATTTAGTGAATATTCAATATAGTGGCAATTTTGAAAAATAAAATGGCAAATTAAAGATAACATAGATTTCAAATATCTAAATCTTCCAACTCCAAAAGATGAATATCCTATACCAATGGCTAATACGCTAATCAATACAATATCTGACAATAAAATACTGATGCAACCATATTATTCAATAGTTTCACCCATATTTAACTAGTGTTTTGCCTATGTTTTATATATAAAATGCCTTGATATTCTTTTTTTTTTTTTTTTTTGAAGGTACTTTTGGATGAAAGATGCAAAAAAGAGTAAATTGGAGGTAATTGGCAGATTAGATCTTCAGTCGATGTTTTGTACAGAACGTGAGCTCTAAAGGTCAAATGAAGTGATTCCAGTGGAATTAAAAAGCTAACATCCATACCTTTCTGGACCTCTAAGGAAACAAAATAAAATAAGAAAAAGCATGGAAATCACAGCCTTTAAAGTCAAATCTTGCAATCTGTCAATGTTGACCTTTGGCCATTCCAACTTGAATATCTGGATCTATAGACATCCATTTAATGCAAACTTAATTGTTTTGGATTCTTGACTCAAAGAACTATCAACGCTCCAAATTTTAGACAAAAAAGATGTCATATGAGGGAGATATGAGTTTTCAAAGATGACAACCGAATTCTGCCAAAGAAACAGGTTTCGTGAAGAAACGGGTCCAAATTATGTTCCGAAGCATCTAAACCAACAACCAAGTTTTTATTTCAGCAATTTAGCTCTTTTAAGTCAAAGATTGAAGTTTTCATGCAAGGCTATTTCATTTTTTTATAAAAATAGTTATTGAAGTACTTAAATGTAAATTGTCTACTTAAGGGAGGACTATTTTGTAAAATAGAGACTAGGGTTTCCTAGGATATAAAAAGAATGAGAAAAGAGAAGGGAGACAGCCAGCCAAGAAGAGAAAAACATCCTCTTCCTCTAAAAAACCCGAAATCATGCATTCCTCCTTCTTTTTTATTAGTTGTTCAACAAACATGCAATGCTAAACTCTTTTTCTTGGTTACAAGGACACTGAAACTTTTGAATTTCAAGAACTGTAAGATCTATTTTACCTTTTCTTTTCAATTTATATGATGAATTTGTTTGTTCTCCTGTGCTTATTTTTCCTATGATTATTTATTTTAATTGCTAGAGCGAACTCTAAGATATTATTGTAGACAATCTATTGCTAAGTTTGATATTAAAACTGGAGTTGTGGTATATGAATTTGTGAAGCAACTGAGTTTAATAATTATAGCGGATCTACGTTATTAATCTTAGGGAGAAAATTCAATCAAATCAAACATAGACTGTGGACAAGTATGTTTTCTTGATTAATCAATTTATCTAGTTCTTAAGGCTGCCATTGAATTAAATTACTAGTGCGGACACTATGATTGTTTGATGGTTAGGGTTAGTTATACGGCGGATCCGTTAACTAACCAATGTTAAGAAGAGATAAATATTCAGAATATAAATTGATGTCTCGTTTCCATGATCAGTTATGATTTCTGTAGGTGGACGTTTACTTGTGACCAAGGTTTGTTCTCTTGATAATTTTCTGATTTTATTTAATTTTACTTGATAGTTTTCTATTTTCTTTTACTTTAGCCGAGATAACGTCCAAACCCCCCTCCCAAATTGCATATCATCTAGTATAAAAATCTGACTTGAACCTTCCTTGTGGGATCGACCCCTTGCTTGCTCTATACTATCTTGTGTGTTGTGTTTTAAGCTAAGGTAATTAATTTGTGCGACCGCGACATCACAACTAATAACCTCCAAGAAAAATGGCTTCAAATATGGTTGATCATGTGAATAAAGAGATTGAATGACTCTTAGAAGTTAGATTTATTAGGCTAGTAAGATATATTTAGTGAATATTCAATATAATGGTAATTTTGAAAAATAAAATGGCAAATTAAAGGTAACATGGATTTCAAATATCTAAATCTTGCAACTCCAAAAGATGAATATACTATACCAATGGCTAATACGCTAATCAATACAATATCTGACAATAAAATACTCAGTTTCATAAATGGCCAATCTGGTTACAACCAGGTCTTTATTATAGAAAAAATATTTTCAAGATTGTATTTAGATGTTCTAATTCACTAAGGATCTTTAGATGTAAAAGTGTTAGTGCAATATACCAAAAGGCTATGAACTTGATATTTCATGATATGCTTAATCACAATATAAAGGTTTATATTAATGATATTATGATAAAGTTAAAATTAAATCCACCTGCCTGAATGAATTGCGTGCTATCTTTGAATGTATGAAGATGCACAAATTAAAAATAAACCTTTTAAAATATGTATTTGGACTATAAGTATATAATTTTATAGTATTCTTAGTACATCAATGAGGCATGAAGATTGATAAAAATAAAGTACGAGTAATAATGAAAGTAAAACTCCTTAGAATAAGGAGCCTTATTGGTAAGATTAATTTTCCAAAGAGACTTATATTGAATACTACATAGAAGATAAGACCTTTTCCTACATTGTTGTAAAGGAAGAGCATCAATAATTTCTTGTTGGACAGATATAGATTCGGTCAGGATTTTGATAAGGGCTTTGAATGATTTAAAAGGGTTGTTAGGACTTTTTATAAATCTAGAGAAGAGCAATGTCTTATTATTAGGAGTTTATGATGATCTTGGGACCTCTTTGTAGACTTTTTTAGGTTTCAGACGGGGTTTCTTACTAGTTTGGTATCTGGATGTCCCATTGATATCTACTAGACTGACACACACTGATTACATGCCTTTCATATAACAGATTTCTCCAGGATCAAGTTGTGGACCTCAACTTCTTTTACTTATATTGGAAATCTTCAATTGATCAAATTTGTTCTCTTCTCCACCCAGGTATGTTGGTCCTTCATATTTATTCTTCATTGCTCTATTAGAAAGGTTGCTCTCTCTAGCACTCAAAGGCTAAGGTCGTCTAGGCCTTTTTTTTTCATCCATTTAAGAAAGGTGGCCTAGGAATTAAGAAGATTCAGACTTGAAATAGAGCAGTTGTTCTCAAGCACGTTTGAAGACTCCTTTTAGATAGATCATCAGTCTGGTTAGAATAGGTCCATAATGTTCTTCTCAGAGGTCGATCTTTCTAGCATGTCAGGCCTCCTTCAATATCCTCTTGGTTATGAACGAAGATTCTTCTTAATAGAGATTGGTGTGGAGGGAAGTTCATCTCCTATATTAGCGATGGGTCTACTACTTCTTTATGATCAGACTATTGGTAGCTAGATGGAAACAATTATGCGACCTCATGCCTTTCATGATGTTATCTACCGGGCTCCTATGGAATGCCAAGGTCTCAAACATGATAGAGTAGGGTACTTGGGCTTTCTCATTAGGTAGTATGGAGCTAAATTTTCAAAGAACTTTTGGGCTAAAGTAGTTAACATAACTTGTTATTTGGTGAATAAATCTTTATCGATAGTTTTAGAGTTGAAAAATTCATATGAGGTATGGTCTAGTTCTCTTGCTGATTATTCTAAATTGAAGGTATTTGGTTGTCTTACTTATGCTCATGTTAAGAAAGATACATTTAGGATGAAAACGAGGAAATATATATTCCTAAGCTATGCATATAGAGTGAAGAGATATCAGTTGTAGAGTGTTGATCCCAGGTTGGCTAAGTTTATTACTAGTAGGGATTTGACCTTTGATGAGTCCATTATATTTTGCAATGAAAATGAGTCAACTAATGTTGATGTTGAGATGAATTAGGGTACTAATAAACAAGTGGAGCTTAAGGTTAGAGCTTCAGAGACAGTGGAGGAAATTGTTTCAATTGTGCCTTTTAAAAAAGTGGTGTGTGATATTATTGATAAAAAAAAAAAGCACCTGAAGAATAACCTTACAGTATTGCTTCATAAAGATAAATAAGACAAATAAAAACAGTAGTTAAATATATTCACGTTGATCTAGTTGATTTTACTTTGAAAGTTATAAAGAATATTGATGGTCATGAACCTTGTTCTTATAAAAAGGTGATTTCTTGCAAACAAAATTCTTAGTGAATGCTTGTTGTGATGAGGAGATTGAGTCTCTTTATAAGAATCAGACATGAAAGCTCGTTAAACCACTATAGGGCCAAAATATTATTAGGTGCAAATAGGCTTATAAGAACTAAGATGGAATCTCACCGGTTGATTTTACTTTATTCTAAGGTCTTTACATAAAGAGAATGTGTCAACTTCAATAAAGTGTTCTCTCGAATTGTAAAGCATAGTTTCATTCGAATATTGCTTGTTATGGTTGCTTTGTTTGACTTAGATTTTGAGTAGCTAAATGTCAAAGTAGCTTTTTTATATGATGAGCTATACAAGAGGACCTATTTATATCATCTAGCTTTTTTATATGGTGAGCTATAGAAGAGGACCTATATATATATATATATATATATATATATATATCATCTAGAGGGTTTCATTACTCAAGGTAAGGAAAACCATGTGTGCTTAATAAAGAATCCATTATATAGATTGAAACAGTCACCAAGATAGTGGTATAAAAGGTTTGGTACTTTTTATGCTTGGAAATTATTACTTTATGAGTGGCAATGATAGTTGTGTGTCTTTCAGAAAGCTCTTGAATGGTTTATTTTTGTGTTTGTTGTTGTATGTTGATGACATATTGATTTCCTCCAAGAACATGTATAGGATCAACAATTTAAAGGATTGGTTGAGTGACGAATTTGAGATGAAAGATTTAGGTGCAAAGACGATTTTAGATATGGAGATAGGTAAAGATCGAAACACTGACAAGTTATTTTTGTCACAGAGGAAGTATCTCAAAAAAATACTTAAACATTTTGGTATGCATGACTACAAGATAGTGGGTGCTCTAATTGCATCTATTTCATGTTATCTTCAGCTTTGTCACTAAAATCTGAAAAGGAAAAGGAGTATATGTCAGGTGCTCCATATGCTAATATAGTTGGAAGCATTATATATGTTATTATTTGTACTCGTTAAAACATTTCACATGTTGTTAGTGTGGTCAATAGGTTTATGAGAAATCCTGATAAAGTTTACTAGCAAACCATAAAATGGATACTCTATTATCTTAGAGATACTACAGATTTTAGCTTGGTATATGATAAGTGTAGTAGCATTAGAAAAAGTGTTGATGGGTTTATAGATTTAAATTATGGTGGTGAATTGAATAGGTAGAGGTCACTAACATATTATGTTTTCATTTTTGAGGTTTGGTTGATAATCTTGGTTTGTCACATGAGTTGACTGTTCTGCATTATGATAGCCAGAATGTTATTCATCTGGCTAAGAACTGGATGAATCATGAAATGATCAAACATATTGATGTCGGATAACACTTTATTCTAGATATCATGTCACAAGATATTATATCAATCAAGTTCAAGCATTGTTTGCACTTGATTGGCTTGTGTAATACTTAAAAGGCGCTTGGTGGAGACAATGAAAAAGAAGTTTAAGTTTTGTAGGTTGACTCAATTTAAGTCAAGGTGGAGATTTGTTGAGTTTGTTTTAAATTATAAGCTCAAGTGAGAAAAGAAATACCTATTTAGTTACTTCATATGAAAAATCTAAAGTTGTCATATTTTAGGGTTAAGGTTTATTTGTGAGTATTTCCATTCTCTACACTTTAATGACTCAAAACAAGAGAGAAAGGGTAAGTTTTTTGTTACTTTGGGATTTTAGGTGAGAGAGCAATTTTGTGTGACACCTTGTAATATCCTACTTTCTCATGGTGAATTTTTATGATCGTCTTATCCGTGGAGTAGATCTAAGTTATCGAACCACTTAAATTCTTTGTATGTTCTTGTGTGATTGATCGTGCTTTATATATATATATATATTTCTCTATTTGCCAATTAGTTTGAGATTTTAGAGCTATTTCAATTACCAATGAATAATTTGAAATTAGCATGCTATAATTTATTTTGAATCATTATGCTAAATTTTTCCACTACATCATGTCACACCATGAGGTTTATATCATTGAGTGATTAATACTTGTGATTTATGTCGATAAATATTGCAATGACTATTATTGTTCAATATTATCAATACTGATGGATAAACTCCTTTTGTTCTTTGAGCTTGTATGTTTACTTGATCACCTAAAGTGTTGTTTTGCAAATTGTAATATTTTTAAATTTTAAAAGATGAAGTATCAATCAATGATGGGCATGTGGTGTTAGAATTTTACTTAAATATGAGCTAGCATGATTGTGGATTTTATATTTTAATAAAAGTCGGATTGAATATAAGGTCTAGAAAAAAACAATAAGTCAAGTTTATAGCTAAATTACGATCCATTAAAGATTGTGAGCTATGATTTGTCTCAATTAAATAAATAGGTGTGATGGTTTGTTTCTTACTACATGGTTTATTATAGAACAAAGGATACTATTTTATTATTAATTAGGGCTCATGGTTTGCCTCAATCAAATAAATAGGTGTGATGCTTTGTTTCTTGGTACATGGTTTCAAATAATTAGGGCTCATGGTTTGCCTTAATTAAATAAATAGGTGTGATGGTTTGTTTCTTGGTACATGGTTTATTATAAACCAAAGATATTATTTTATTATTAATTAGGGCTTGGTCCTCTCTCGCATCCTAATCCTAGAGTATAAATAACAACTTATAAATGCTAGTTTGTTCTACTAAAAACTATGATGAGGTTCATTGAGAGTGAAAGGAAGGCTTGGATATCTACAAATTTATATTTTAACAGGAAAGGGGGCTAGAATAAAATGCTCGCACGTTAACGCAAATATTGTAATAAATATCATTTCTAGGAAGGCCATCCATGTATCTGATTAGGTGCCTATAGCATGCATGGAGGTTGTTTTCATACCCTTTGATATTATAATATAAAATACTTTATAAAAATATTTTCTAATTAAAAATATATTAAAAAAAATTTTAATTTTTTTATTTTAAATATAAATACACATTAAAATTATTGAAATGTTTTTTAAAAATATTAATTTAATATCTTTTTAAATTTAATATATTCTTAAAATATATTTAAATATAATTTCAAACACAAAAATAAATGATATCTCAATACCTTGCATGGCAAACTTAAGTATGACTCCCCTCGCATTTGCTTAAAAAGAAAAGAAAAAAAAAACTGTTCAATCAATTACATAAAACGAAGCAAGAACTGAGGTGTGACTTTTAAGAAAGAAAACAGAATCCATTGTCCAAGAAAGACAGGGATCGCAGAGCTCCTCTTTAGCATATAGCCTCTGCAGACGACACCCCCAGCTCTTTAAAGCCAGTGTCTTGAATAAAACAAGAGGCGAAGTGGTCACTAGGATTCACTGTCGATATCCTGATGATATTTAATTCATGGAGGAAGTCTTTCACGGCCCTCGATACCTGCGAAAACAGAGACAACCTTGAGGCTGATCAGAAGGAATCATACCTCCACCCTTGGACGTGTCAATTGCCTCTAACATGGAGACAACCTCTTCCATCTCTGGCCGTTTGTCCGGATTAGCATCCCAGCACCTCTTCATTACATTTCCAAGAGCGCTCGGGCAACAGCGAGGAATTTCTGGCCTTAGATTCTGTTATAAACGTTTGTTTACTTTTTCAGCTTTCTATGATAGTAGTGATTGTTAAAACTATTACAAACGTTATATTATGACTTCCAATAACTGGTAAAAAAAAGATTACTAAGCATCTATAGAGAGGGGGGGGGGATGGGATGAGAGATGTTATTAAGATAGGGCAAAGATATTTAAAGCTTGGCCACTTGAGTAAAAAGAGGAAAGAAAGGATGGTAATTTGACCAAAAAAAGCTTGGTTGTGAGAGGAGCAAGAAAAAACTTTCAAAGGCTTGGCTGTTGAGCAATTTATAGTTTTACAGCAGTGGGTGAGGTTCAAACATTGCAAGAAACCATGTACAGCATTTAAAACACTTCATCTACCTGTCGAACAACAGCAGATGTCACTTCTGAGAAGCTGAGATCGGGATATGGCATGTCACAGCAGTATATCTCCCATAGACAGATACTAAAACTGTACACATCACACTTTCTATTATATGGATTGCCATTGAGAACCTGCTCAATCACAATATTTTGATGATAGATAAGATAAAAATGTTATCAAAGCTGAAATGAATGCTTGGAAATTGCTAAATTAAGCGGTCTCTATTCATTGACAATCAACCACTTAAATAGATGTACAAACTCTAGCACAGAAATAGAAGCCACATTAATAGCCTGAAATTTCAAACGATAACAATTTCAGTAATGCATATAATCCTTCCAACTATTTTCAACCCCCCCAATTCACCATATTGAAATGTCAATCTCCACCGGCGAAAGAATCTACATTAGAATATCTGAAGCATGCAAGTAAAATTAAGAGACAACTGTTCTTCATGGCCGAACTTGAGTCTTAAATTCACATTCTCGATTATAACACTATTGTTTCAATGATAAAGCACTTTAATACTGAATTGTCAAGAAGCAGAGGCCTGTGTGGCTTCTAAATTTATACCTCTGGTGCCATGTACCCAAGGGTTCCAGTCTCGCCGGTCATTTCATTAGGATTTGATGCCTCAAGGCGAGCAACTCCAAAGTCAGCTATCTTCACTGTACGTGTCTTGTCCAGAAGCATGTTTTCAGTTTTAACATCTCTATGGACAATCTTCTTTGAGTGGAGATAGCTCAACCTATAAGGAATTCAAGAAGGCAGCTTCAATAATTTCGAATTGCATAGCATGCTTCAATGGCAAAAACGGAAAACATCCGAATGGTTAGAAGGTCAAAATAAAATACAAATGGGCATGAGTATCTGACCCTCGTGCAAGATCTAGTGCCATTTGAATAACCACTTTGAAAGCAAGCTTCCTTCTCCAATTCTTTATGAGGTAAGATTTCAAAGCACCCCCAGGGCAATATTCGACAACAACACAGCAAATATTACTTGGCATGCCAATGTGACCATTCTCTGTTTGTATGTTTAACTCTGATGAGCCGATTGTAGCTCCAATAAACTGCAGAAGGAGTATGGCTTGATTCAGAGAAAGTAGATATAAACATGAGAGAAATCCTCATCGAAGATCTAAGACGGGTACTTGAAGAGAATACATATTGAAATACTCCAGAAATGCTATGGAAATGTTACAGTACACTTTGCAAAACTCATTCGCTTCGCCACTCAAAATAAAGAAAACTCCAAAAAACGCACCAAATTATATAAGCCAGTTGCATTCTAAGTATCCAAACCAGGGAAGCATAAGTAAGTATAGCACGTCATTGCTTTAAAGTTCGAAATTGATTATCCGTGATACTTTGAATGATAGAACAAGTTGCATCCTTTATTGTGAAGGTTCACATGCATCTTTTAAAGATGCAAGGAAGGTTGAATGTTTTCAAACTTTTTAGTCAGTGTCATATTATCTGGGGAAATCAAGAGGAGAGAAGGGTCATGCATGAAACAAAATCTTACCTTAGTCACGTTGGGATGATCAAGCTTGTGCCAAACGACAACTTCTTGCGTAAAAGCTGCTCTAAGAGAAGCTATCTCGGCATCTGACCGGTGGCCTTCCTCCCCCCAGTCGAGAAGCTTAACTAAGCCAGAGGAAGAATATAAAACTCAACACGAGAAAATAGGAAAAAAGAAAATAATGATAGTGGGGCAAGGCTTTTCTTAGGTGTTTAGGTGGAGCACTTGGCAGTTCATATCCAAGGTAGATATTACTGGAGTTGATCTTAATTAATTCTCAAACCTTTTTTTTTCCAGAAAGTAAGCCAAAACATGACAGAAAAATAATTAAACAATAACAATAATAAATTCGGACACATGAGAGTTGAGGTTAGAAAATGAAAAAGCTAACGGAGATGCTGCTGCGTCCAACTGCCAAATCATAAAATCTCGTGAAATCACGGATTTCTGCAAGGATCCAGGAACAAGTTAAAGAAAGCAAAACACCTTTCCTTTTCCTCTTTTAAACCCAACTGATGAGATGGCTAATGTAAATTATTTGAATTTACCTTCTTTAATGTACGAGCATTCCTCAGCAACCAAGGAAACACAAGCTCTAATGATCAATATGTTTATGATTTCAAAGGATTTTATCGCTTTTGATGCATGTAAAGCCAAGGGTTAACTATATAATTACGCCTCCTCGTAAAATTAATTAATATTTTCAACTTTTTAACAAAGCCAAAGGGCACACCCTAGCTTCTGATAGCAAATTAGAAACCAAATTACATCAAGATAAATAACATTAATTTCACAAACTAAAACACGTTCAAATTATATTGATGTAGCGGAGGAGGAGGAGGAGGTGTGGCGGAGTAAGAAGGGCATTTGAAGAATAAGAAAGGGAACACATGTACAAATATGAACACACACACACACACACATGGAAACGTACCAGCAACATCTTGGCCATCATAAATGCCACGGTGAACGGTGCCAAAGGTGCCGCGAGCTATAACACTTTTGATGATGAGCTTGGAGGGGTCAATCTCCCATTCTTGTCTTGCTATGGTGGTACTGTTATTGTTATTGGCGAGTCTTGGGGTTTCTTCAATATCTCCTTCTCCTTGATCTCCATCTTTCTTGTTTTTGTTTTTTTCCATAGTCCATGTCCTACTCAAATGCCTTTGCAGTTGCTCGTCCAAGCTCTTGAGATCTATTTGATCTGCTCTCACATACCCACCATCGCTCTCACTCTTCTGGTCCTTCATCTCTCTCTTCTATTTCTGGAATTAGATAGACCAAAAGAAAACTTTGAAGTGCGGGCGCAAACCGGGACAGAGACAAACCGTAACTACCTGCGGACCTGCGTGGGTTTTTGTTCTTTAGAATTTCAAGGGCGGTATAAGGATATGCTAAATTTGTGATACTGATGACGACGATGACGACGACGACGACGACGTTGTTGTTCTTGTAAATTGTAATTATGGCAAGCAAGTGAGCTATCGAAGACTAAAGAATTAGTCGTGACACTCTTCAAGATGGTCGGGTTCCCACGCTTTTATCTCTCTCCCTCGCGTCACGCGCACACGTCTAGCTATCACCCAGCCCACAAAAGTACCTTATCGAGCATTTGAGAGCCTAGCTGTTATAATTAATTGTGTAACTTGTTCTGTTCTTGTTCTGGATTTGATTTTTTATGTGCATGTTTGTCATTCCCGCAGTGCTTTACTTGCTCACTGGACTTGCAAGATGTTCAGTGGGCCATGGAGAATAGTCATGATGCGCGCAAACTGACCCGGACACCCCACACTAATTAAAAAAAAAAAAAAGATACCTTACCGAAGTTTAGTTTTCCCCCTCCTCATTTCCTGTCTATGCCCCTCCAACCATACCATCACTCATAATTATTATTATTTTGGTTTAACTTAATTTGTTTTTCGTTTCTAATTTTTTTAAAACATATTAAATTGATAAGTTAATAAAATTACAAATGATATGATTTTTACATGATTTAATTTAAAATTTAAATTTAAAAAAATAAATCTAGTTTTAACCATTACACCAAGTTTATGATAATATCAAAAATATTTTTATAATTTATATATTATTTTTTACGCTAAATTAGTTACCAACTATCTCTCAAACTTTTGCCGAGTTAAGTTAATTACATCGTACATTTAATGTTAAATTAAAGTTAGATCTGTTGAATCTCTTTATTACTTAGTTTTAGAACATATTTAATTTATAATTAGATTTCTATGTCTGAAATATTGTTAACAATAATTTATTAACTCACTATATATTCCACACGTGTCTATATACTCAATTTAACATTGTTTTTAATTTTTTGAAGTAAAAAATGGCTTGAAAAAATGAAATTTCATATTTTAAAATTTTAAAAATTAAGAAAAAGGATCGAATAGAGAATACTTTATTTCTTTTGGTATTGAATTAACTTTTTTCTTCGGTGACAACCTCGCTTGATCCTGAAGTTAAATACACTTATATATATTCTTCGTTTCCAAATTCATTAATTAACCTTCAAAAGAAGTTCTTTACATGGAAATTAGATTCTGGGTTATAATAATAAATTTTGGAAGAGGAGAGACTTGACACTCTGCGTGTACACCTGTAACATGAGTTTTAGATCGTATTTGAAAACATAATTGAAATTATATTTTAAAAATAAAATTAATTTTTTTTATGTTTTTATATTATTTTAATGTACTGATATAAAAAATAATTTAAAAAATAAAAAATTATTATGTTAATATATTTTTAAAAAAAAACATTTTAAACCGTAATGGCTACCGTATTTTTAAACTCTTTTTTAATAGACTTGTGTACATTAACATTTAACACAGCATCGTACGAAAGCAATATGCATAAATTAATGCATAACTTAGTTGTATTATTATAAATTAAAAGAGATACAAGATCACCCCTATTATTGCATCAGTAATTTATTCTGATGATCAGCTCAATATGTATGAAAATCAAAGTGATGAACGTAAATATGATGATCACCCAAGACAGGGATTTAGGCCGCAATAGCACTCGTAATCACCTTCAGCTACGTACTGGCAATGAGCATCTGTGCAACCTGATGGGCAGCGGGAGGGACAATCAGAGTCACTTGAACAATATCCAAGGGCTTCAACTCCATCTAGAAAACCTGCAGTAAAATATTATTGTTTTTTTTCTTATTTATATATGTGTTGATTTGTTAATAATGAAAAAGAAAATGTATTTAAAAATAATGAACGTACGCTTAGAATGAAATCTTTCAAAAAAAAAATATTTATTTTATAGACTTCCAGCTATTTAAAGCGGATCGTACCAATCACATAAAAATAATATATGTTCATCACTTCATTAACTAATTTATTAAATAATTTTGGTGTTTATGAACGCAATAAACCCAAGATTTTTCAAGACTGTGATCCTTAAAAATTAAGCAGAGGACGAAGTAGCTAGTAAATTTGGAGAGAAAAAAAATATGAGAGAGACTTACAGGTCGGAGACAATAACAAAACAATCACGAACACCAACTTGAAAGAAGCTTTCTCCATTTTTATTTGTTTTTTTTTTCTCTTGTAGTATTGTGTTTGTTGAGAAAAATTGGTGTATGGAGAAATTCAAGGTTGTAGGTATTTATAGAGAAGAAAACTTGAAATTCATGTAGCACGATAAGGATATATCCATATATATCATATATATCAATAAGTTTTGAAATTATTTCAAATATGTTCTTTTAAATTAAATTTATATAATTGAAAGATTTCATTTATATGATTGAATGATTTGTTTCTATAATTGAATGATTTGTTTCTATAATTGAATAAATCATAATCCATAGCCCTTGTGTTGATTTAATATATTTCTGTGTATGTTTTCAAATGATAGATGCTGAGAACTTCTAGGTACGCAGTATGTATGGACAAGAAATAGTAATAATCTTGTGGGATAACAAGTTTTTTAAGAAATATAGAATTATTTTGTTTTATTATTTCTTAAGGGTAGAATAATCTCTTTAATTTTCTTTGTTTTAGCCTATATATAGTATTTTTGTATTTAAGTTAAGTTAATCTTTTTCGAGTAATTTATTACGTTATACAGTATTAATGAAACCTTAGCCTTCTCTCTTTATTTTCTTTGGATTATTTTTTTTTACTAATCGTATAATTCCTTTAATTTCTGTAATTTGGTATTTTGTTTTTCCTTTTTTTTCTTTTTGCTTTTTTCTTTGTTTGTTGATTATGGCTACTGAAAGAGATGATTCACTTCAGTCTGTAAATGTGAAGTTGGATGAAAAGAATTATTCGTATTGGAGTTGTGTGATGAGAAATTTTCTAAAAAGATGTGGGGATATGTTAATGAAACACTTGTGAAACCTAAAAATACTAACGAGAATTATGTTGTTTCGATAAATGCTTGGGATGCAAACAATGCAAAGATTATTACTTACATTAACAATTCTGTTGAGCATTCCATAGGCACACAGCTAGTGAAGTATGAGACAACAAAGGAGATTTATGATCATCTGTAAAGGTTATTCACTCAATCAAGTTTTGTAAAGCAGTATCAATTAGCGAACAACATATAAGCTCTTCACTAGAAGAATATGAGTATTCAAGAGTTTTATTTTGCTATTATAGATCTTTGAGATCAATTGGCTCTTACAGAATCAACATAATTAAAAGCATATGGTGCCTATATTGATCGTAGAAAGCAGTAATGATTAGTTCAATTTTTAATGGCATTTTACAATAATTTTGAAGGACTTAGAGGTTCAATTTTGCATCGTTCTCCACTTACTTCTCTTGACTCAATTGTTAGTGAGTTATTGATTGAAAAAATACGACTTCAGTCTTATTTTGAAAAGGAAATTCTCTCTACCTCTAATCCTTCTGTGCTAGTAGTATCTTTTAAGCCATTCTTCATTAATCAGAATAAGCCTTATACAAGGGTTGTCTTCGACAAGTGCAATTTTTGTAAGTAGAAAGGTCATTAGAAGGCTCAATATCCTAAGCTGAGAAAGTAGAATGAAGCCTGAAAACATGACAGTTGGTCACAATCTAATGCTTATAGACCACCTCAGGGTTACAGAACACCACACCATAATACTGTAGCAACAGTCTCATCAAGTCATTTCACCAATCCTAGTACTCTAGCTAAGCAATTTTAGAAGTTTCTCTCCTTACAACTACAAGCTAGTCTACTTCTTCTTTTGTAGGTCAGCTGCCTTATAGTTCTTCAGGTATATCACATTTTAAATGAGTCTTGGATTCTGGTACTTCACATCATGTCTCCAGATTCTTTATCTTTTGCTTCTATGTCCCCTTCGTCTTCTATTCATGTTATAATTGCTTATGGCACTCATATACCCTTAGTAGGTGTTGGTATATTGTCACACCTCACTTGTCTCTCCCTAATGTCTATCTTATTCTAAACCTCACATTGAATCTTGCTTCTATTGGTCAAATATGTGATTTTGATGATTATTTAGTCATTTTTCCTCTCTTTTTTTGTTGTGTGCAGGATCTGCATTTTTAGAAGCTAATTGGGACAGGTCGTAAGGAGAAAGGACTATATATTTTGGATGAGTTAAGAGTATCAGTTGTTGCTACTACTAATGTTGATTTGTCTTCTTTTCGTTTGAGTCCTTCTTTTTCTAGTTTTTATTTATAGCATTCTCATCTAGGTCATGTTTTATCTTCTCGTTTGAGATTTTTAGCATCCATGGGAACCTTAGGAAATTTACAAAACTTGTGATATTTCTTATTGTAATGAATGTCAACTCGTAAAATTTTCTGTTTTAACTTTTAATCGAAGTATTTATGTTTCTTCTTTTTTATTCAATTTGATTCATTCTAATGTGTGGGGACCTTCTCATATTGCCACAAAACAAGGGTCTCGATATTATGTTTCTTATTATTAATGATCATACTCGTTATTGTTGGGTTTATTTAATGAAACATCGTTCTAAATTCCTTGAGATATATACAGCCTTTCAAGCTCTTGTCAAAACACAATATTTTGCTGTTATTAAATGTTTTAGGTGTGATTTGGGTAGGAAAATACATCTCTAATAAATTTTATGAGTTGCTTACCTTAGATAAAACTATTTACCGAACCTTGTGTATAGATACTCTTGAGCAAATTGGCGTTGCTGAAAGAAAACATATGTACATTGTTGAAACTGCTCGTTCTCTCTTATTATCTACTTCAATTCCTATTGTGTTTTGGGGTGAAGTTGTTCTTGCTGTTATAGGTTTGATTAATACAATTTCATCTTTTTATATTTCAAGTTTATCTCATTTTGAAAAGTTGTATGGTTATACCCCTAATTATTTTTCCTTTAGAGTTTTTAGTTGTACTTGTTTTGTTTTTCATTCTTATATAGAACACAGTAAGTTTTCCTCTCGATCTACTATTTGTGTATTTCTTGGTTATAGTAAAGGTAAAAGGGGGTATTGTTGTTTTGATCCAATAACTTAGAAATTTAATGTGTCTCGTCATGTTGTCTTTCTCGATCATATACTTTTCTTTTTCATTTCATCCACTACTCATAACTTGACTAGATCTGATCTTATTCATATAGATTATTTTTCTGAGGATTCTGATAGTTTATCATTTCAAGTTCCTAGTACCCCTACCTTTTATTATGTTTGACCAATTTGTATTGATGATTCTACAAGTATTAACATTTTACTCTCCGGTACACCTGAAGCTTTATTCTCCTTTATAGTCCTTCTAACTCCATCTAAGATTATGGATCTACCTCTACGTCAAACCATACGCATTCGCAAGTCTATAAAGTTACCAGATATTATTTATTCTTGTTATTCTTCATCATTTACTTTCTTTTTAGCTATTATTCATTGTTTCTCTAAGCCTTTTTTCCCAATAAAGAGGTAATTCTTGATTCTCTTTGGTAGCAAGCTATGGATGGGGAATTTTCTGCTTTGTATAAGATAGATACTTGGAATTTGATTCATCTACCTCTTGGTAAGAGTGTTGTTGGTTGTCATTGGGTGTATAAGATCAAAACTAATTCTGATGGGTCTATTGAGCGATACAAAGGCAGGTTGGTTGCAAAATAATACTTTCAACAGTATGGTATGGATTATGAGGAGACATTTGCTTCTATTGCAAAAATGACTACTATTCATACTCTTATTATAGTAGCTTCGGTTCGTCAGTGGCATATCTCTTAACTTGATGTTAAAAATACATTCTTGAATGGAGATCTTCAATATGAAGTTTATATGGTGCCCCCTCCTGGTGTTTCACATGATTTTGGATAGGTTTGCAAGCTCAAGAAAGTGTTATACGGTCTCAAACAAGCACCTCATGCTTGGTTTGAAAAATTCTTTGTTGATCTCTTTCCTTAATTTTGTTTCTAATAGTCATAATTCTACTCTTTTTGTTAAATGCACTGATTCTGGTCATATTATTCTATCTTTATATGTTGATGACATGATTATTATTGGTGATGATATTGATGGTAGTTTAGTTTTAAAGACAGAGTTAGCTAGACAGTTTGAAATGAAGGATTTGAGTTCTTTATGATACTTCTTAAATATTGAGATAGTCTACTCACCTAGATGTTATCTTCTTTCTTAGTCAAAATATGTTACAGATATTATTGAACGGGTTAAACTTATTGATAATAAGACTGTAGATACTCTCATTGAGGCTAACACAATGTATTCTTCTTCTAATGGTTTACTCTTGCCAATTTCTACTTTATATTGTATTATTATTGGGAGCTTGATATATCTCACTATTACTCGTCAAGATATTACATATGTTATTCATGTTGTTAGTCAGTTTGTTACTTCTTTTACTCTCATTCTTTAGGCAGTTGTTTTTCATATTTTGCAATATCTTTCGGGGCATAGTCTTTTGGAGTCTTTTGCTTTCATTCACCTCTTATTTAGAGTTGCGTGCATTCTTTGATGCTGATCATAATAGTGATCTCACATATCATAACTCTGTTACTAGTTTCTATATCTTTTTGGGTGACTCTCTTATTTCTTGGAAAAGTAAGAAACAAACTATTATTTCTCAATCTTCAACCAAAGCAGAGTATCGTACTATGACATCTATTACCAAAAAGATTTTTTGGTTATGTTGGTTACTTGCAGATATGAGAGTTTCCTTTTCTCATCTTACTTCTATCTATTGTGACAACCAGAGTTTTATTTAGATTGCTCATAACTCGATTTTTCATAACAAACTAAGCACATTGAGATCGATTGTTATCTTACTCGCCATCATCTCAAAAATGACACCATTACTTTGCCTTTTGTTTTTTCTTCTTTGCAGATTGCAGATTTATTTACCAAATCACATTCTATTTTCCACTTTCATTTTCTACTTGGCAAACTCTTGATACTTGTAACTGCCACATCGTAAGTTTGATGGAAGATGTTAAAAAATATAGGGTTATTTTGTTTTATTATTTATTAAGAGTATAATAATCTCTCGTTTCCTTTGTTTTAATATATATATATATATATATATATATATATATATATATATATCCTCTTTATATTTAGGTTAAGTTAATATTTTTCCAGTAATTTATTATGTTATATAGTAATAATGAAACTCTAACCTCCACTCTTTATTTTCTTTGGATTATTTAACAAAGTGTGCATATATACATATATGTATGTATGTATTCCAATGTTTATTTTTGAGATCTGACAACTGTAAAATAAAATTTCTTTGTTTGGAAGATATTGTCATATTTGGATTTTTCATATAAATCAATTAAGAACATTATCAATTGATATATAAACATAACATTATTATTGTCTAGGTGTAGGTAAAAATTAATTACTTAACAAAAAAAATAGGTTACCGTGATTAGAAAAAAAAACTCTGTAATGAACAATGAAAAGCAAAGAAGAAAAAAGATGTGATATTTAACAGCTTTAATTATTTGTTTAATATTGAGTTTTTTTAAAATATATTCTATGTTTGGAAGATATTATCATGTTTTAATTTTCATATAAATTAATTATAAACATTATTGATTGATATATAAACAGAAATTTATTGTTGTTGAGGTGTAGGTCAAAATTAATTACTTAACAAAGAAAACAAGTTAGTATGATTAGAAAAAAAAACTTCGTAATGAAAAATGAAAAACAAAAGAAGAAGAAAAATGTGATATTTAATAGCTTTAATTATTTGTTTAATATTGATATTTTTAATATTTTATATATTTGAAATATATTGTAATTCAGATAAATTAATTAAAAACATTATTATTAATTGATATATAAACAAGAATTTGCCTAGTATATCAAGTTTTTTTCATTATCCATAATCGAATTGTTAGTTTATTCCCAATAATTATTTGAGTTAAAGAGTTTTTCTTTCTCAGATGATATACTTTAAGAATTTATTTTTGAAAATAAAATACATTTAATAACATATTTACTCCCATATCTACAGTCATTTTGGGAAAAAAAATTGAGTTATTAATTTGAATTAACATTTCACAAATTACTAAAAACATTACAAATACTCAGGGTAAAAAACTAGTGCTTGTGTACATTTGAACAAGGAAGCACCTAAGCACCTCCCTCTCCTTTTTTTTTCCTTTCTTTTTTTAATTTCACTCCTAACTTTTTTATTACTTTTAATATTATTTCACTTCACAGTAAGTTGATTGGATTTCTAGCCTGATAATTTATTTTGTTTAGCTTGATATGGGGCACTTGAGATGTTGAAATTTTTGTTGACACTCAGTTAATGATTGATTAGGCACAATAAAATTCAATGTTATGGATTTAAAACAATTAAAACTTAAGAGATCAAATTTAAACTTAAACAAATATCTAACCCTCTTTTCTACCAAATTAGAGACTAGATTAGACGAGTTGGGAAAGAATTACTGGCACGTATATCACATGCGCCAGCAAGTTAGAACAAGACTGACAATTCCATTTCATTTGGTGTTCTGTTTTTTCAATTAGAATGATATGTTTTGATTTTTGAGCGTTTCGGCGTGTCATTTCGAGGATGTACTATTCATTTAATTTATATTTGGATTTGAGTTGAAATTATGTTTGTGTGTATATATCTATATAATTGAAAGATTAAGTGAAGATTAAATCTTTTTTCTAAGATTAGATCAACTCTTTAAGGCTAGGTTATTATAAATCACAAGCCATCCATTTATCTAGTTTCTAGTAGTAATTCACATGAACCTAAATCATAAATCTTTTGATACTTTTTTAAAAGAGAGGGATTAATATGCCTTGTAAGCTAGCTTTTATATATATATATATATATATTGAGGTGTATCTCTATCTAACCACATCAGAACATCGTATAATTTATAATATTTTATTTATAGAAAAAACCCAATAACTCTATAAATAAATAAAAAATATCACACAAATTATTTAATGACAGCTTTAGAAATTTATGCAATCAAGCTTTTACTTAATTTTTCTAAGTTTATAATTGTAATTATTTGTATTAATTACATGCCAGTCCTTAATTTTTAAAAATTATTTATAATTAACTCACTCTTAATTAATCATTTCAGTTTAATTTTTTTAACAATGATTCTTTTTTATATGTGACCCATTAAATTCCTAATATATTGACTCAAATATAAATTACAATTCTAGATAAACTAGGATTAAATAAATTAAATAATAAAAAATATCAAAAAAAGTTAAGATCTAAGCGTGTTAGGTCTTTCTGCAAAACTATACCTAAGAGCATTGAGGCTGTCTACTACGCCTGACCCAAAAGTTAAATTTATAATATTAATAATAATATTAAACATGCATGATCAAAATTTAAATAGTTTGGTTGCAACATCAAACCCGGAGGCTTGGATATGAATCTGGCTACAAGGTCGTGTTATAAAAGTGTGATAATTAAAAAGGAAAAAAATTAATATTACAGAATGAAACTAAAAAAAAAAGAGATTAATTGAAAATAAAAAAAACAATAAAGCAAAGCATTATTCCGATGAATAGTTTTTTGCAAGGAGGGGTATAGTAAAATCTCTACATGAGATCACAATTATCTAATGAACAGTAAACAAAACAAATCATAAAGTTTAATTCTTAATCAAATCGATATTAAAAGATGAAATTGAAGGAAAAAACTACTTAAGAAAAAAAAATCTGAATCAACTGGTTTAACCCGATAAACCTGAGATTTGTGTCATGAAATTGGAAAAAAAAAAGGTTGATGCCTTTTAGTTATAGTTAATTATAATATTTAAAGATGAAATTGAAAGAAAAAAAACCAATGAAGAAAAAGAAAAAAATTTGAATCAACTAGGTTAACCCGTCAAACCTGGGATTCGTGTCATGAGAGCGTGATAACTAAATAGAAAAAAATTAACATTAATGAACTAAATTAAACAAAAAAAAGATTAATTAAAAAGAAAAAAATAAAGAAAAAAAACCTTAAGAAAGAAAAAAACTAATAAAGAAAAAAAAATGAATTAACTAGATTAACCCGTCAAACTTGGGATTCGTGTCATGAGAGTTTGATAACTAAATAGAAAAAAAAAACTTAATATTAACAAACTAAATTTTAAAAAATTAATAACAAAGAAAAAAAGCAAAAAGAAAAAAAATACTAAACAAAAAAAAAGATTAATCTAAAAGAAAAAAAAGCCTACATGAAGAAAAAAACCAATGAAGAAATACAAAAAAAAAATCTGAATTAATTGGGTTAATCTTTCAAATCAGGTTAACCAGTTAAACTTGAGATTCGTGTCATGAATGTTTGATAACTGAATAGGAAAAAAAATTACGGGTTAACCCAGAATTAGCTGGGTTAACCCGTCAAACCCGGGATCCATGTCATGAAAGTTTGATAACTAAATAGAAAAACATTTAACATTAATAAACTAAATTAAATGAAAAAATTAATTAAAAAGAAAAACCAGAAAAAAAAATCTAGGTTAACCCATAAAACCTGGAATCCGTGTCATGAAAGTTTGATAACTAAATAGAAAAAAATTTGACATTAACAAACTAAATTAAACAAAAAAAATATTCATTAAAAAAAACAAAGAAAAAAGCAAAACAAAAAACGGAAAAAAACTGCCCAACCTTTTCACAGTGGGTTAATTATAATATTAAAAGATAAAATTGAAAGAAAAAAACTAATGAAGAAAAGAACAAAAATCTGAATCAACTAGGTTAACCCATCAAATCAGGTTAACCCGTCAAACCTGAGATTCGTGTCATAAGAGTGTGATAACTAAATAGAAAAAAATTAATATTAATGAAATAAATTAAACAAAAAAAGATTAATTAAAAAGAAAAAAACTAATGAAGAAAAAGAAAAAAAATCTGAATTAACTGGGTTAACCCGTCAAACCTGGGATCCATGTTATGGAAGTTTGATAACTAAATAGAAAAAAATTTAATATTAACGAACTAAATTTTAAAAAATTAATTAAAAAGAAAAAAAACAAAAAGCAAAAACAAAAAAAAATACTAAAAGAAAGAGATTAATTTAAAAGAAAAAAACAAAGAAAAAAAAGCCTACATGAAGAAAAAAAAAATCTGAATTAACTGGGTTAACTCGTCAAACCTGAGATTCGTGTCATGAAAGTTTGATAACTTAATAGGAAAAAACAATTACCGGTTAACCCAGAATTATCTAGGTTAACTCGTCAAACTTGAAATCCGTGTTATGAAAATTTGATAACTAAATAGAAAAAAAATTAATATTAGCAAACTAAATTAAATAAAAAATTAATTAAAAATAAAAACCAGAAAAAAAATCCGGGATAACTCGTCAAACCTAAAATCCATATCATGAAAATTTGATAACTAAATAGAAAAAAATTTATCATTAGCAAAAAAAAAATTAAACAAAAAAATATTAATAAAAAAGAAACAGATTAAAAAAAAAGCAAAAGATAAAAATAACAAAAACAATATAATTCACATTAAAAAAACTAAGCAGTTTTAGTTATTATTAATGTGTAGTCTAACTAGATTGAACGCATATTATCTAATTCATTTTTTAAAAAAAAATAAGCCTGCGGGCTGCCCTCAAATGCCAAGGCATACCTAGTCTTTTGTTAAAAAAAATTTAAATAAAATTTATTAAAATTATATTTAAATAATTATCCAATTATATTATAATTTGAAAATGAAGTTTTTCATAGCAATATTAATAATCACTTTATAATTAATTATATATTAACTTATTATGAAGAATTGTTTAAATTTTTTTGTTAATATAGATATGTAAAAATTTATTAAAATTATGTTTAAATAATTGTTCTAGATTTATTACTCTTATATTTATTAATATAGATATGTAAAAATATTGAATCATGATTGTTTTGATTTATTTTATTTAAACTTGATTTTAATATCATAATAATTTTTTATTTGAAAAACCATACTATTAATAAAAACAATATTTTTTTTAAATAAAAGTATGAATAAAGAGAGTTTTTTATTAAAAAAATTATTTTTAATTCAAATCTAATTTTACGAACACTTTTTAATTACTATTAGCTTTTGTTAAATAAACTATTCTTTAATAAAATAATATCATTATAAAAAGATATATAAATGAGAAAAAATAATAATATTTTTTTATTATAAATATAATTTTATTAAATTTTATGTATTAAAATAATATTTTTTTATTTTTTAAAATAGTTATTATTTACATCATGTATTAAAATAATTTTTAAAAAACATGATAAACATCGAATGTATAAACGTGAAAAGAAAAAACAGATATAAAGTTGTGGCTATTATTAACTGCCCCATTCAACAGCCATGGTGATTGTAACGACATCTGGTTCATCATCATCATCATGTCTACACGTTCAAATCCTTCCTTGGGGCAAGCCCATTCCACAATTCCTGCAACATTTCAACCAAATCTACCCCAATTGTAAAAGACCCAGCAGACAAAAAGTGCAGAACTCGAATGGGGTCTTATCAGTCACAGCGTACATGGAGAATCCAAATTCTATCTCTAGTTTTGCCAACAAAGTGCTTGGCTCTCTCCCTGTTGTCGGCCTTGTAGCTAGGATTCTTAGTGATGAAGGTGGAGTTGGAGGTGATATTATAGATTTTGCAGAGTTTAGAAGGAGAGTGGGCAAAAAGTGCACTATTACTGATTCTAGAGCTTTCTATGAATTCCAGGACAGACGTGGCCGGGTAATCTATTTCTTATTAGTAACTTATAGTCATCTTGCCTTTTCTTTTCTGTTTCTGTGGTCGCCATGGGTTGTGCTTTTAAAAAAGTTGTGCTGGCCTTGGGTCGATTTGTATCAAGTTCAGTCCCACAAGAATTGAGTTTTGTTTCTCTTATTATCGTAATTCTATGTTTGGAATTAGTTGAGGTTTTGTTTCTGTGTAGGCAGGGGATCCTTTGTATGTTCTACTTTGCTGTTGGCTAGCTGCTGTTGGTGCCGGTTTTCTCAAATCCGAAGAGATTTTGGAGGGAGTAGCGAGGCTTCGGCTATCAAATGATATTGAGTTCGAAGAGGAGACTTTCATGGCTTTAATAAACGACACAAAAGAGGTGGGAATTAAGCTTTTTATTACACTATTGTTATTGTATTTCTCTCCTTAATAATTTGTCAAACTTCTGAGAAATCAAAGTGGTTACGATTTGGCTTTGGTTTTTATCATTCTGGAAATGCAAGTTGCATCTTATCTAGTCAAGTGGTAGTTCAAAGCTAAAATATCTGTAACTGCGTTGAGTGCAAAACTACTACTATATGTCATGCCTTACGAGATTGTTTGATGACTGAGGTTTTCGAAATTGTTATGCTTGTAAGCATACATAAGTGCTAAAAGAGATTCCAAATAAGTGAATACTGGTTTCCATGTTTAAAAGCTAGTAATTTCATCCTTTCCCAGGCACGAGCTGTAACTTGAGTCCTTAAGGTGAAATTTAACACACCTAGTAACAGATAACAGATAAATTGTGTTTAAGAGGGTTGCCTTAATATTTAACTAAGGTAATGAGCTTTTAAGATGCTGCATAGTTGGAAGTGATATATACTAAGAAATCCTTGCTCGACAGCTAAATTAATGGAACTTGTGTGGACATTATTGAGTCAATGTTACCGTGATCATAACCTTGACTGTTTTGTGTTTAGCAAGCATTTCAGTTGAACAGTTAAAACTGTAATGCTATATGGCCTGCTATTCCGAAATAAGTATGTGGATTCTCGCTTAAGTGTGATGGAATTCTAAGCTGTCCTAATGGTAAATTTTGCGTATAATATAGCTTAGAGGTTGAACGAACAAAAATATTTAAGGAAAATGCTTCAGTACTTTTTTCGTCGTTCTGTGTATTTAGTATCCATCAATGGGATTACTTAATGTATGGATTCGCATCCAAGACTTTAAACTGTTATCAACTACTATTTTTCTCACAAGGATGGTATGCAAACTGCAGAAACGAGCAAAAACAAAGACTGCAGCCACTGCTATCCCCATGGAGGTACGGGTTGAGAAGGCACTTGAGGCAATTTACATCTGCTGTTATGGGAAGGATATTATTGAAGAAGAAGACAAGAGACTGCTGAATGTCATGCTGAGTTCAGTTTTTCAATCAGTCGAGCAGCGTGAAATACAAAGAATTGTTGCAGAGAAGGCAAGAAAAGTGGCTGATGGCAGTGACGAGGTCAATATTCAAGAGCCAAAGCCCTTGCCAAAAGAAGCTGTTCAGTTGCAAATGAAAGACCTTCAATTCCTTAAACAAAACACAGAAATTTGAATAGGAAATGGTACTGTTATCATTGCTGTGACTTTTGGTTGAGTATATAATAATCGTATTACAGATAAAGCTGCTGGGATTTTCATTCTTATGCTACATGCCGCATCACTCCATAAAAACAAAGATAAAGGTCTCCCGAACTTCATTTTTTTTTGGTCTCCTACGCACTTGAAAATCCATCCTCTTTCCTTATTTGAACTCCTTTTCGTTTGACGAATTTATGTAACAAAATTGACTCTTATCTGACATCTATCCAACTCTTACTTGAGCTATTTCCGTTTAATCTTAAAGGTTCATTTCCTTTTACGGAGCAATGCTTGACTGCTCTTTATTTGTGTAATGAATCAGTAAAATCAAGTACTCCGCTACCAATAAAAGCCATTGAATGAAGATGCTTCTGCTTGAAAGAGTAGGGTAAAACTGTTCTCATTAGTTTATTGAATATCGTTCACAAATGTTTAGCAGCAGGTTACAGGTGAAACCCTAGTACATTACATTACGCTATAATTACTGTTTCTTTTATTGTTCCTCTACACTGGTATAGTGTGTCAAAGCAATGCGCCTGTTTTGGCCCCTCTTTTTTTTCTCCAATCCTTTGTACAATGAGTGAGATTATAATATGATACTTATTATTATTATTATTATTCATAACTCAGGTGTCCGGGCTAGTTTATGCGCACCACGACTAATTCTCGGGCCCACTGAACACCCTGCAAGCCTAGTAGACAGGCAAGGCATCGCGAGGATGACAAGCATGCACAAAGAGGATCAAATCCTGGTGCAGAGGAAGGGAACAAGTCCCTTCCCCTGCTAGACCACGACCTCAAGTGCTAATATGATACTTTATCATCAATTTTAATAATATGATACTTTATTATTAGAATTGATGATATCTTCGAAATAATAACTTTAATAAAGAACATATAATATAGAAATATGTGTTACCTTTTTTCTTTTAGAGGATATGTATATATGTACTTAATATATTGATTTGTTATGCAGGTCTATCTGGACAATATTGATTTCGTATCTAATTATTAGATAATTTTGTTTTAGGTATATATTATATGTACATGAATAACATAAATATTAGTTCTCTATGTATATAGTTCATGATGTAAAGACTCATAAATATTTTGGTGTAATTTTAGTAATTATAATATATCATATGTCATGTATGTAAATAATTAGGCAACTATTATATCATATGTCATGTACATAAATAATTAGGAACTATGAATTTGTTATAAATGGTTCAAGACTATATTGCATGGTCACTCAATGGATAAAAATTAAATTAATTGATGATACACCTGAAGCTACCTATGATGTGATGAATGATTGTGCATGTTGTGTGGAATTGATTTTATGCAGGAAATTAAGCATAATGAAATTTTAAATAGAGCCTTATATTTTTTTTAGAAAAACTCTGTAGAAATTTTATTAAAATTGAATAAACTCAAGGGATTTCAATTATAAATATATTGGACTACTTAACGATGAACTTATATAAAAAAAAGTTTTTAAGGGACGTAGCGTAATGGTAAAGGACTTAAGATCTGCACAGTAGATCTTGAGTTCGAGTTAGAGCATGCACCTCTTGTAAGAGCCGGGAACAGCCGGGGTTTTACTCACTCATCTAAACCTACAAAATACGCTTTCCAGGAGATGAGATTTTCTTAAATAATAATAATAAAAAAGATATTAAGTGATTGATAATTGCTTAATAATAAATAATGAATCCTTTAGTAATTATAATTGTAAACGATTGTGCTCCTAACTCTAACTCTAAAAGTATTTTAAACTTATAATTAAGATATTATATCTAGCTTGATTAAAATAATCAATAATCCAAAGCCTAATCCGAACTCAATTAGCAATTGAACCATTCAAGACATCAACCCGGTTAAAATTTAGAATGTGTTTGGTATTGCGGTAGCTGTTGTGGTTGTGGTTTAAAAAAGTTGTTTTATAAAAAGTACTTTTAGTTGTGGTTGGTTTGAAAAAATAGGTATTTGATTAAAACTGTGGTTGAAATTGAGGTCGAATAAAAAGTAGTTTAATGTGTTTGGTTAAGAATGTTTTTGAAATTGAGGTTATAAAATAATTTTAAAAAATATAAATTAATATTGATGGTTTTTAATTTAAATATTGTGGATTTAACTATGTTTTCAATTAACGTGAACAGTGCAATTAACGTGAACAGTGAAAAAAAAAGAAATTCTTATAAATACTGTGTTTTCAACACAGGAAAAAAATAGAATTTAATGAACAGTATATCATATTTTTATTTAACCAAACAGCTGTAATTACGTTTTATTTAATCACAGTCGCATAGCCAAACGGGCTCTTAGTTGACTGGGCTGAGTTTATAGTAAGTTAGGGCGCGTTTATTTTTTTATCCCGTCCGTAACCTCAAAATTCCAAATCCCTAATTTGCTATCCAATTTCAAACCCTAATCTCACTCAAAGCTCAAGCTGTTCCCTAATCCCAGCAATACCCAAATCCCACTCCCCAGCCAGCTACTGTCAAGGGTTAAGCACTCTTTCTCTCTTCAGGTAAATCAAGGCACTATGTTTCCTTCTTTTTTAAATGTCTCTCTTTGCTGTTTAATTTAAGAAATTGGCAGTTTTTTTTTTTAATCTGCAATCCATCACGAGTAGCCTATTCTCTTCCTTCGCTTATAGGGTGACATTCTTTGGAGATGGAAAGTGGTGGAGGGACGGTGACTCAAGTGGAGCAGTGGTCTGTTGAGGATCGGGTGTTCCGGATATACAATCTGTTCGCTAATATTCCTCCTGTAGCCCAAACCACCATGTAAAAACCGTTTATATATATGTTTATAATAATAAAAAAAATCATTCGTAATAATTTTGTTGTAAAAAAATAAATGTATATGTACAGGTTGGAGCTTCAACGTGACGAGCACATTAAATACCTTAATGAAGGTCTCAAGCAACTCGGTCCCTCCTTTGTAGCTCTGGATTCCAGGTTCGCTCGCCTGCTTTTCCTCCCTTCTTCCTTCCTCTCCGTTTTCTTTTTATTTATTTATTTTTTCAAATTTGATTTTGCTGTGCAATATTGCAGTCGACCTTGGCTTTGCTACTGGATCATACATTCCATGGCTTTGCTGGGGGAGTCTCTTGATTACCAACTCGAAAATAATGCCATTGACTTTCTTAACCGTTGCCAGGTATTATTTTTTTAAAGCTACTTCCATTTCTTCCTAATTATTATTATTTTTTAATGTAGCTTATGGTTGTGTGTGTTTAATAACCATTTTATTGTTATTTTCTTTTAGCGCTTGTGTATTGGAGTTTCCTCATTATAATGAAATAAAAGTTTAGCACTTCATCTTTTATTCATTGCATTCTTTTTTACAGGACCCAAATGGTGGATTTGGTGGCGGACCTGGACAGGCAAGTTCCATTATTTCGCAAGATGAACTTGTTCTTTTGATACACCGCCACTGTGTATGATAGTGTTACCCAACCTCCTCTTTCCTCCACAATCCCTATGCTTGTTTGCCTTTTAGTCTATGTTTTTTTGGATGGCAAGGTAAGGGAAGGACAAGGCTCAATCCATCCAAATTGAGATGATTGAAAACTACAAATTTAAAGAGGGCAAGGATGAAACTTGTCCTTCCAATGCTTCATTGGGTCTCCATCCTCTTTGCCAAACAAAATGAACACCAAATCCTTCATTTCTCATCCATCCCTTTTGCAATCCCTCCTGTCAAACACATGCAAAAGTCAGAGATTGGATATTCTTTTTCAAAGCTAATAATAAATTCATACCCCCATTTACTTTTTGCTATATTTGTGTGAAAGTGTTTCCTGCTGAAAAAAGGGACTCCAACTGTGGTTTTAAGCTATCCTAGGTTAGTCTAATGTGAGAAGTTATGGCGACAATAGAGAAGCCAATCAATCTTAGTTGTGATCTTGCCTATCTTACAGTGGTCTCCCTGAACAAATGTTAAATATTGTTTGCGTTTATTTTTGTGGTAGGAGAATGCTAGAGGCATTCCTCTTTTGTATATATGCATGATTTCTTACATGTTTTGTTTTTTTTTCTTTTTCTAGAAAACTATCAATTGTCAACTTGACTGTATTAGTTTGTTATTTTTGTCTTTAGATGCCACATCTCGCAACAACATATGCTGCAGTGAATTCAATTGTTACTTTAGGAGGACAGAAAGCCCTGTCTTCAATTAATAGGTGGTCACTTTTTTTTCGGCTGTTCTTTTAAGAATTCACCTTTCCTCACTACACTGCAACTTCAGTTTTCGGAATTGATTCAACTTCTTTTTAATCTTTCTTCTAGAGACAAAGTATACAACTTTTTGTTGCGAATGAAAGATCCAAGCGGGGCCTTCAGGTGTGATTTCAAATTTGTTCTACCAGTTCCAATGAAATTGATTTTTTCATTTATTTCATTCATGAATGTGTGTAAGTACATATGTTACGGTGACTGGAGTATCATTTCATATCTGAAACTGCACAATTTTGAGTTCTTACTGTCTAGTGAATGTTTATTTTTTCCATGTTCTAGCTTGCTTTTCTTATGTACAACCTTGGAAGCTGTTCTGGATTTGAATTTTTGGTGGTGTCAAGGGACTTGTGGAGATGGTTTAAAAGGATTGGGGATTAATGTAAGTACTAGAGTAATACTAGTAAGGTTTCACATTTAGGAATCTTAGGAGTCACTATCAAAAGCAGAGTTGCTAGAATTATTCATAAATTGATTTGCATTGTATGGAACGATTACATAACCTTTATATAGGTCTTATGAAAAAACATTAATGGTCTTATTTAGAATAGGAAAAGCCGAATAAAATGAACTCTTTGATGCTAAAAAATACTAAATAGTTCCATAATGTATATTTTTCCTAAATGAGAAGGCACAATTTTTAAGGAAACCAAAACTATATATTAATTTTTCTTTCAATGGTTTCTTATTCAACTTTGACCCCTAACTATATTTTATTTTTAGTGTATTTGGAAAATGATAAAGGGTAATAATGGATTGTAGGATATTGATTAACTCTGACTTCTTAAGTAGCCATTTAAATTTGGACTACCAAAAGAGGAAGGTAGGACACTTGTTTAGGGACTGGGAGACTGGAAAATAAGGTAAAGACAAATTTTGTAGTTTTCCAGCAAATGGTAACTACAAAAATGCCTTCTCTACAAAATGACGTTTGCTTCCTTTTATTTTCTGCACCACCTTATGCAAAATTACCATATAAATTTTTTGGTTTTGCTCATTTCCATCTAAACATGTTATAGAGGAAATATGAACTGTTTATGACTAGCTTTGAATGTCATGCATTTCTTTTCATTAGGATGCATGATGCTGGTGAAATTGACGTACGAGCATGCTATACCGCCATTTCAGTAAGATCTTTCTCTTTCACCTTGGAGTCTATTTCAGTTGCTATACCATTTCAGCAAAAAAATGGCATCTTTTGGCCAAAGCATCAGTTGAAATATGTGTTTAGAGTAGCCATCTATTATAGCTTAAAAATGCTGTCTATATTCTGTAACAGATCCTTATTCAAGAATCAATATAATCAATCATATAATTAATTAGCTTTGGTGTGAGATCTGCTAAAAGTTCTGTTCAAACTGCTCTAATGGAAATATTCACTATTGCTTGACTACTAGTTGAACATGGATGAGTTTTATGTACTATCTATAATTATGTGTGTAACTGGCATTGTTATTTCACTTTCACAAGGTCATTTAACTTTTAAATTTGGGCATTTATGTATCACCAGGTCATATTAGGCATTGCTATCTCACTCTTTCGATAGGTTATTTTACTTTTGCTTTCCTCACTTCTGCACTGCTCCAATCATCTTGTTTCAACCAGGTTGCTAGTATTCTCAACATTCTGGATGATGAGCTCGTTAGGGGTGTTGGTAATTTCATCTTAAGGTTGGTTTCTAGTGGTTCTTCAATATTTGATTTTTGGAACTATTCCAGCTTGAGCTTCCTTTTTTATTCATGTTTTATCCACTTCTTTCAGGCTTTATTTGGGGTTTATTTTTTGTATTAGCTATTTGTTACTTCTAGAATAACAGTCTTGGTGTGCAGCATGTGCCATTCTTCCAAATTATGAAATCATCTTACTTTCATGTTTGAAACTTTCAAATGTGCATTTACAGAACTTTATATGGAGACTTGATTGCATAAGAAAAAAATTCATGGTTCTTAATGGATGAGAACAAGTGTTAATACCCAAACTGTATCATTCCCATGGCTAGCTTGTGTATCTTCATTTTTTACATTTAATCAGAGTTGTTGAAAGTTACCATTTTATTTCTTTGCAATTCCTCTTGCCTTTTGCTTTCATGGATGTGAAGTAACACTCATTTTTTCTGGTTTTTCCCTTTTGTTAATGTACTTTGAGATAGTCAAGGACCATTCATATGTAACCCATCTAAATTGCCCTCTATATAATTTTGATACCTTCATATTCTCTAGTTTAGGGTTTTTGGTTCTTTTGTGTCCTTTCAAGCTGTGAGCTCATTTTATGTGCTCTTGGGAATTGTGGCTGTCAAGTTTGAAAGTGAGATCAACATGAGTGTAGATTGACCTGATGTGGCTTTTTGTGATAATTCATGTCTTGAAGGTGCTCATTTGTTTGTTGGGATGTTGGTAATTTCACAAATTTGGGAGTATAATATGGAGCCACTGGGAAGGCCAAACTCATTGTGATGAAATTTATTGCCTTTTTCTTCTGCGAGATGGACTACATCGCTTCCCCTAGCAATATTAATTCCTCAAAAACCACATGGAGTTTTTATTCATTATAGTTAGTTAGACATAATGATACAGTATAGGAACATGAAGTTTATTTATTTGTCTGTAATTTAGTACTTTTAGATTATTATTATTATTATTATAAGTTAATATTTTAATAGAATTCTTATTTTCTATTTAGTTTAGGATACTAGGGTTGCTTGGTATCTGTATAAACACCACCTCCCTTTGTAGAAGGGAGAATGTTAATGATGATGAATTGAAATTAAGATTTGAGTATTGTTTCTTCTATATAAAAATCATCTAGTAGCAACTTTAGTAAACCGAATATCCAACTTGCAAAAACCTTCATAAATACAATATCCATTGAGATTAGTCCAAGCAGAGATAGTGGTGAGATCTGAAATAAACTATAGCTGTCTTATCATACATAATAATCTATTCCTCAAAGCTATCCGGTTCAAAAATCTCATACAATACTTCATTACTAACCTGATATAAGAATCCATGAAATTTACAAACAAAACCGACTTGTATGAGTGGACTCTTCACTCTTCAATAATTACGATCTTTATACGTGATGGAAGCAATTTGTTTCTTGCCAAACAAAATCAGTCATCTTAAGCCCAACTTATAAAGCTTCTGGTGAATTTAAGATGAGAAGCAATGTGGTGCAATAATGAAGTTTGGTGTTTGACAACGATGTTGGCAGCAACAAAATATCTATCTTGACTTAAAGTAGTTGATATAGAAGCTATTCTAGGGTGAGAGGGATTTGTTTCCACATTCTCTAGTTGTCAATTTTTTTTTCTTCTAGACAACTGTTTTTTTTTCCCTTACAAAAAGAATTTAGGGTTTGTGGTTTAAGGTATGGTCCAACCTTAGGCTCCGATACCAAAATTGATGTAGCACAGGATAGGAGCAAAGTTAGAAAGAGCAGAATTCCCTAGAGGACAGGGAAAAATTGAGCAAGAAGAAAGAAAACCTATAGAAAAGGGTAAATCCCTATAGAAGAAGGTTAAAGATTTTTTTTTCCTTAAAAACCTTGTAAGAGGGTTCCAATAAATGGAAGAAACAATACATAATTCTGAATTTCAATTTATCATCATTAACATTCTCCCCTTCTACAAAGGATGTGTTTATATAGATATCAATAAACTCAGTATTCTAAACTAAATATGAATTAAGAATCCTAATAAAATATTTTTAACAACAACAAAATCCTAGAAATTGAGCTAAATAATAATAAGATTTTAAACATCAGAAATTACAAACAAACAAGTAAACTTTCTTTTTTCCTATACAACATCATATAATTTGTCAAATGATATTACTAATGATGCTGGAGTTATGATTGAGACTGGACTGTTGAAAGCTCTCTGTAAGCTGGTAGAGGAAATATTTATTTGATTTCATAGATAAATGAATCTTTATAGTGGTCTATAAGAATGGTATGATGGCAAAGCTGGGTTGTGTCATGTGCCAGAGAGATGGGCATCATATGTGCTTGTTGCATCAATAGGTGGTGATTAATTTGTGGATGAGGTTGCTTCAGTTACACCGTGCTGTCCTTAGATCTGCATTGTTTCAAAAAACTCTTTTAGCTCTATTATGCCAGTGACTATTCTGAAAAGTCATACTGTAGTTTTTCTATTTTCATACAAGATTAATTCCTCAAAAGTATAACACTTGCCTTTTGTTTATATTTCTTGATGGTGTAAGCAACTAAAAGTCTTTCTTTTTGATATCCAACTTAGCTGTCAGACATATGAAGGTGGTATTGCAGGAGAACCTGGTTCTGAAGCTCATGGTGGGTATGTTCTCTCTCTCAAAGTCCATATCTGTTAAAGAGATTATAAGTTTTCTATTTTGCTAGCCCTCAATTCAACTTCTATATGTGTCTGCTTGTGGTCCTATCTCTTTCCCAGTCAAGCAACGCATCTCATGGATTTGAATACCTGGTTATCAGGTATACTTTTTGTGGATTGGCTACCATGATTTTGATCAATGAGGTTAACCATTTGGACTTGGCTGGTTTAATTGTAAGACAATGTTGCCTTTCTTTGTCATCATTTGCCAAAATTTATCTTTTTGTACATGAAGTACTGTGGTGTTCTATATGTTGGGTCTCTTATGTATCAATTTTTCTGCAATGAATTTCCTGAACATGTCGTAAGAAAGCTTTTGGTGGTTATTTGTATTAGGATTGGGTCGTCTTTCGACAAGGAGTGGAGTGTGGATTTCAGGGGAGAGCAAACAAATTGGTTGATGGTTGCTACTCTTTTTGGCAGGTATTTTCTGTTCTTCGTTTCAAGTTGTTAGTGTTTCATTTTTTTACGGTGAGTTAAAAATTATGTGTATTCAGGGAGGTGTGCTTGCATTATTACAAAGAATAGATTTGGTTACTGGTGAACGTCTATCACTATTTGATTCTGGAGAAGAGGACAGCACTGGAAATAGTACTTCTGAAGGAGAAGATACTGATGGGATTTCATCTGTGGCTGAGGAGACTTGCCATTTTAAGAATGGAGGTAGATTGGTTATTTTTTTTGTTTTGGAGATTTTGCACTTGATCATATGTTGGCTTTACGGTTTTGCATAATTTTCATGTGATTTCTCTCACCTTTTATTCTTACATGGCTGCAGAGCAGCAGGATGCTTCTTGTTCAGTGAACTACACCAGTTCTAGTCATACTCGATCTTTGGGAAATGTAGAAATGGAACCTCTTTTTCACAGCTTGGCATTACAGCAGTACATACTTCTATGCTCACAGGTCGAAATTGAAAAAATCTTTCTATTTATTGATGACCCTGTCATTGAATTTTGAAGATCTCATTTCCTATGTCAATGACTTTTATGTCTATTTCTTATCTATCTGATTATTGCTTTTGATAGTATCTTGGAAAGCCTGAATCATATTCACACTTGTTTGCTAATTTTTTTTCCAGTATTTTTCATCCCTAACACAAAAAAAAAAAAAATAATATCATTTTGATTCCTTCATGTCATTGGTCAGGCCCTAGACTTTACTGTTTTATTTTCCCTGGAAAGAAAGGTGGTTTTCCTTGTATTACATTTTTATTTCCATGTTTTTAAAACAAGGCATGAGGTTCTCAGCATTCTGTACTTGCCAAACAATAGTGATCTGGACCAAGGTATTATTGGCTGGCATGTTAATCGTATTCGAAGATTCAGGTTCTTGCACCTCATTTGGGCTTGTGGTCCTATACTAGCAAAGAGAGGGAAAAAGTTTTGGCAATTTTATGCTAACCCAAATGCAGTGCCCATTGTTAAACCTTAACAGTCCTGCAAGTTGAGTTTGGAAACTTTCAATATGGTCCATAAAAGTTTATTTTTCATCATTAAGGTCAGTGTCATTTATTCGCAACGTAGTTCCTTCATCTCTGTGAAGATCTGTAAGGATCAAGTCCATTGCATGCCATAACTAGCACAACATCAAGACCTATTGATTCGATATATATGTGCATGCTTGTGAAACAGATATAACCATTGGGTACCCACACAAAAAAGAACTTTAAAAAAAGAGGAAATTTTGAACTTATTTGACCACATAAAATCCAGGGAGGAATTTGTAGATTGCCTCAAACTTAGTGGTTATGTTTTGTTGCATGGACATTTGTGGTAGCGGAAAATTGTGTTGAGTAGAGAGGTTGGTTTTACTTTGATATTTGAGCAGCTCTTGGATTATCTTATTTAACGGATATTTGATACATTTTGTGTAATGTGGCTACTACAGTTAGAGAATGGTGGATTCAGAGACAAACCAGGGAAGCCCCGAGACTTTTATCACACATGTTATTGTCTAAGTGGCCTCTCTGTATGCCAGCATAGCTGCTCCAAGGATTACGATTCTCCATCCGTGCCCGGGCAGGTGTTGGGTCCCTATTCAAATCTCTTGGAACCCGTCCATCCACTCTACAACGTCGTCTTGAAACAGTACAGGGAAGCTCGTGAATTCTTTTCTAGGTCTTGAGCAAAGTTGAATTGAGATGTATGATCCCGTATTTTGATAGTATTCTAGAAATTTTATCTATGGCATTACTATAAAAGAGATTCATTTTGCTGTTTGAACGCCTTACTCCAAACTTTTCAATTGAAGGGTATGTACCATCAATATTTAATCAATCAAGTATCTTAGGTTATTGTAAGTGTAAATATGTTGATATCTAAATTAAATACTGGAAATGTGTTACATAATTGTCTAGGTACTAGCAAACATGTGGCATGATCCAGATTGAGAACATTGGTTTCTAGTTCCAATATCAGGCATGGTTAAGATTCTTACAATTAATTGGATCAGCAAGATTTTTTCATTCATCCATGTATGCAATATTTTTTTTTGTTGTATTTATAAAAGATTCAATATTCTATTAAGTATAGGTTATTAATTTCTTTATCTAATTTGGATTTAGTGAATTCTCCTAACGAGAGTTTTTTCATTCTTTATATATTAAGTAGAATTATTAAATAATTTCATTAAGATCCATGTATGTTATCAAATTATTTTAAAAGTAAACAAGCTTAGTTAATTTTAATATACTTAAGTTTATTAATTATGTAATTAAATATTAATTACTATACATAATGAAGTTAATTAATTTAAAAATATTTAAGGTTATTTTAACCTTTTTAAATAAAATAAGCAACTCTCAAACTAAAAAATCATCACTTTCCTTGCCTTTTAAAGTGAAAGCTAATATGCTCTTAAACAACTGTTATAAAAATCATTTTCCACTTTAAGTAGTTGATTTTTAAAATCTAAACAAAACACTTTTTAATCCTTTATTTTAAAACAAAACAATAAAAGTTAGAAAACCAGGGGGCCAAACAAGCTCTTAGCCTATGGTTTATTGTTTGATTTTAACTTAGTTTGTTCTAAACATTGCGCAATCTGACGTTTGATATACACTTCTTTGATAAAAGAAAAAGAAAAAGAAAGTAAAGTCCTCTTTTTCCTTATTAGAATTGGTTGACTATTAGATCTTCCATACAATTCTAATATACTTCAATATCAATATATTTTTCTAATAAAAAAGAGACCAAAACATATATATAATTCTCATTCCAATATATACATCAATTAAAACCTTGATTAATACCTAAAAAAATGTAATTTTTAACCTAAGAGGTAGTCTAACTGGTCAGATTTTAGATTTGTTCTTTAATGATCACAAGTTTGAGTTCTCTTAAGACCACTAGAGACTTATATGGTCGTTAATTTTAGGACTCGTAGAATTAGTTGAGGTGAGCGCAAGCTGGCTAGAACACTCATGTTAATAAAAAAAAATTGTGATTTTTAATAAAATAATAAAAACTATGTTGTCATTTTTCATTTTTACCGAAACATATTATATAGTTCAATGTTCTTGTTTTAAGTATTTTTTTTTTAAAGAAAATGGTTCAAGGATAAAAATTGAAAGTGAATGAAACTATGGGAATTATTATACTTTGACTTTTAAAAATGTACACTCAAAATGGAATAACATATTGAGGGACAGCGGGACATAGGGAGTATAAAACAAGCTTTTAAATCATCAACAATAATTTATTGACTTTTATTTATTTTGACCATCAAATACTTAATATTATCATATTAAAGAAACCCGTCATACTGGACAAACGTAATTCACAAACATTTATGAATGAAAAAGTATTTTTTTTAATTACGTGTCAGTTTGCATGCATCACGACTAATCCCACGGTCCACTGAACACCCTGCAAACCCAGTGAACATGTAAAGCACCGTGGAAGTGACAGACGTGCACACGAGGGCTCGAATCCAGGAGTAGCGGAAGGAAACAAGCTCCTCCCACCACCAGGCCGAGACCCTTAGTGCAAAAAAAAAAGTATTTTTTTTAATAAGAGAAGACATTGCAATCATAGTAATATCTTGCATTCAATGATTTAACCACTTTTTGATTTTTTTTTAAGATTTTCAAGTTTTTTCTATTGTGGATTTTAGTAAATTAATAATTAAAATCAAACATTAAAAAATATTAAAAAATATTGGAGAGTTATTCATCCTATTTTTATTTTAACACTTAATTGTATTTATTTTCTTCATATAATTAAACTAGCTTTTTTTACGCCTAACAAATGCTACCAATTAACATTGTAATATAATCAATTATCATCATATTCATTAAAAGACTTTTAGCATAAAAATTAATAATTTGTTCAAATTTCCTATCTTTAAAAAAAATCATTTCTATACTTAAACTTATTAATCAATCAATTCAATCATTATTCCTCCAATCAATTTGATTATAAACTTATAAGTGTCTATATTCTAATTATCCTAATCAAATGTGAATCCATCTTTTCATTTTATTATTTACCTTACCTTTGTTAGTCAAAGTGCCGTTGATTTCCATGCCATGTACCTTACTTTTATCAATTCAGTCAATTCATTAGTTATATCAATCCAAGTGCATAATCTTATAATTTTCAGATAACTTAAATCGATACTTTAGTATAATCTTCACAATTTCCTAATTTACTATAAAAATCCCTAAAATATAACTAAGATATAAAACATATTAACCTTTGTTTTATCATTTACTATTGTTCTAAAACAATTGTTAACTTTATATTTTATAATTTTCAACTCATTATACTAAATGGAAGTGTCTCCCTTGGAATTTCCACCTCCTAGTTGCTAAGGAGGCAAATGCCCTAACGTGTACTCTTATACAATCTTCCAACAATCTTGATCCATACTTCTAGTCTCCAATCATATGTCTTAACCTCCTCACAATCATCTTAATCCAAATAATCTATACTTGCACAACACCTTACACCGTCTTTAGAGCCTAAAAATCCTCCCATGTGAACTGCCAGAAAAACTATCTTTTTACTACTTTTACATCACGATCTAGCTCTCCTATTAGTCTAGAAACAAGACACAATTATACCATCTCAGTAACTTGACTTACATTGCATATAAATACTTTTTATTGTCTCACCTTAAATTAACTTTACTTTCACTATTGCCACCACTCATAGTATATCTAAACACTGTTTTTATTCCATATATAAAACCTTAGAACAATAGTCATTCACCCATCATATGTACTGGCCTACAATCATCCATCATTTCCTGGTTTGACTACTAATATCATTACTCATTACTTTACTATGAGACCTGTCTGTTGTCTTAACCATCCTATGTTCTATTGATGTCTCACCATAATCTCATTCTATAAGTTTTCCAAATAAACCAGCTCTCTTCCCTGTATACACAATATCCATTTGCATTTATTTTTCTGTCACCAACCCTTAATTCGTCATCCGTACGACTCATCACGAGCTTTTCTTTGTTAATGACTTTTCCATATTTTTTCAGCTATTAAACAATCTTGTTCTTAATATTAATTAATACAGTTAGTCCTCGCCTGATGTCATATTCATTAAACTATGTCGGTCACCTTTAAACCTTCACTACAACTTGATGTCTTGTTTAAAACTTATTATCTATATAGTTGTCACATTGTCCTGGCTATCCTCACAAGTATGCCAATCAAACCAGTCATCCATATAAGGACACCGATCAAATTCAGTCATCCAAACAAGGATGACAATCAATTTCTCTTAGTTCTTTTACTTTATCCATTCTTTTCTTTTTATACTTTCAACATAAAGAATTCGAATATGCATTTATAGGATTTACAGTTATATAAGTAATAAGACTTTAAAAATAATTGTGAGGTGTCGAGCATCTATTTGGTGTATTTATAGGGTTATGCTCCTTCTGCTTTGAGTTTCTATTTTCAAAGTCCTTCTTGAATTTCAATGAATATCCCATATCAATGTTAAAACTCACAGTCACTCACATCATCATTTATGATTGAATTAAACTTTCATGAAAATACTATTTTGTTCTTAAATAACATTCATTCATATCTAATGCTTATTATGTCATTTTTGACCAACTAGTTTCGTTAGCTTATACCAATACTCATTTTATCATTTATATCTCGATAATATCACTTTTTAATCTTAACAAATATTATGCCATTTATGGCTTGTCAAGGTTATAAATATATAAAATCAAATATAATATCCTAGCCTTTTCGTCAACAATTTCCAATGTCTAGTATTTTCTCAAACATATGATAAATATTAATCCAACCCATCTATTTCATAGATATTTCACATATCCTTCCTTGTTAATCACACTAGCAAACATTTATACATTATAACTTAATTCCATCATGCTTTAAGAATTGATTTAACATTTACAACACACACCTGCATTTTTTTTTATCATAACAACCCACATTCATTCACAATTATCATCACGACTTATATATATATATATATATATATATATATATATATATATATATATTTCATGTTTATACTTATTCTTATCAGTTCAAATATTAGAACCCTCAATCAACAATAATTCGATTTGAAATTGATTAGTCCTAGTCGATTTAGTTTATCCAACTTCGAACACTGTTTGGTATTTTAATCATAAATAAAGTTTTGGAACTCAGTGCTAAACATGATTTATCTCTATAAAAATCTACGACAGAAAAGCTACAACTTTGATGAAGAAAAGAAAACCCAGTTCTGCCATTCACACACCTATTACAATAGCATATGCAATCTGTCCAACAAGATTCAGTTCAACTTTTCTTTGATTTTCTATCCAATATGGGGGTTTTACAGCTCTAAATTAAGCAAAGTACCATTTGAAATTTAACATTTTTAGCTTCAACTTTCATAAATAAACATATTTCAAATTTCTTCATTTTACTAGTTCTAATTCCAACTTTGTCCGGTAATAAAATTGTCCAAATTTTCCGTTTGCATATTTGATTCACAACCAAGTATTTTCATGCATTTATTAACCATTCAAGGCAATCATTTCCATTCAATACATCTTTTAGCATCATTTACACATGTCTCAAACATAACACAAATCATTCATCCATTAATTAGACAACTTAAACCTTTACATTATCAATGCATCATTTCATGTTAAACACATACAATTATACAACTCAATTATTCTCCCAAATTTCATATTTTGGCCAAAATCTTTCCACTAAAGGAGGGTATATTTTTCTTCCAATTTGTTTCTCAATTCACACTAGACCCATTTGTTATTCATGTCCAATAGCATGCTTTTAAATCAAAATTATCATTACAACAACTCAATCCCATAAAATTCAACATTTCATAATAATCCATTAAACACTTTAAAATTCAACATATGGCAAAACCAAAATCAAACATAAAAAAGATGGTTCTTACCTTTTAATCACATGGTATTAAAAGAAATTTGCAAAGCAAATCAAATTTTCCTCCACCTTCTTTTCCTCTTTTTTTCTAACTTTTACTTTCCTTCTTTCTCCAAAGCTTAAAAACCTTATTCTATCTCAATTACCTCTCTAAACTCATTAAAACTCCATTTTAAGGCATTAATTCTCTTAATTTTATAATTTTCTCTCATGAATTTAATAGAAAAAGCATGAAAGACCTAAACCCCAATTTCTTCTCTCTTCCTTATTTTCCAGCAGCTCACACCAGCTTTAATGAGAAGAAGAATATGGATTTTATTGCTAAATGACTCTTTTAGCCCTTACCTCTATTTTTTTTCTACCCAAATGTCCACATTCTTTCAGGGCTTTGCTAAACTTTGATTTCTCTAAAATCTTAACTTGAGATAAAACAATATGTCAAGTGACTTTACATAAAATCTCTTCGTGATCCAAAGATCAGTTTAAAAGTTATGTTTGATAGTGTAAAACTGGTTAGTATATGATTTTACATTAAAAATCTAAATTTTCTTGTTCAATCCCTATTGAAATCATTTCGGTTACTTTACTAAGTCCTTGAGATTATTTGTTTACTTCAAAATATATTTATTTTATCTTTTCATCATTATTTTTTTTACAGACTTGCTACCGTTGCACGGTAACATTACCAATTCTTAACTGAAATTTACACCAACATTCTATTTTTTTATATATATATTTTTAAATTTCATCCTTAATTTATATTATAATTCCTTGGAATTATTCTTATTCTCAAAACACATTCATTTAATTTTTTTTAATTCTTCTATCCATCGAAACCCATTACCAGTTTCGTTGATGTTATGAATTTTAAGCTAAAATTCACAATTCTTATTTGAACTTAAATACTACCTTTAAATATATTTATGGAGGTCATCCCCTCCGTTTCACATCACATTTTTTTTTTTATTTCCATCATTGATCTATCTTTTTCAATCCTAAATTTACATTATTTGTCGAGATCTTATCATCTTCGATCCTATATTTATATAAGGGTTTACATCATGAATTACTCATAATTCGTGAAACAATTCATGAATGTTCAAATTCATGAAACATATTCTTTCTCATCGCATACTTAATGTGTTGATTCATGCACTAAGATATTTTAAGGACTAAAAATAAATTATCAATCAAATAGGGATTTAATAGCAAAAAGTATTTTTCATTAACTAAACTCAAACCTAAACTCATGAGCCCACAAGCACATAACTCAATCTACAAAACTATTTTAGGATTAAAACTTTTGCTATTCAAAAGTATATTGAAAATAATTTCTTATTCACCTATAATTAATTTTTAAAACATGTTAAAATTCTATGTTAAAACTTATGTTGGATGACAAAATTCAATGTGATTTTAACCTAAAAAATAAATAAATGGAACTCTCATATAATTTGGCCTTAAAGACCAATTCCAACATAAGTGTAACTTACATATTTTATAAACCAATTCCAACACTAACAAATTTACCAAACTAGTTTCTAAGGAAAGCTTTCTACTCATGAAAGAGAAACTTAGGATTTCTTTGCCAGGGAATTATAGGCTATTTATTAAATTCAAAATTCAACTTAGTTAAACATGATAGGTTTGTAGATAGTCATGTATATCTGATTACATTTTCAAACTACATGTAATTACACGTACATACATTATCAATGAAATCAGTTGGCATCATTCTTCTAAAATATTGGACTCCATATTGAATGTGTGTGTGTGTGTGTGTAGTTTTTTAGGTTATAAAAGAGAAATTCAAACCCAATATCTCTAGAACGAGGCAAAAATTTGTTTGTGTTTATTACAAGCTATAGTATTACGTTTTTCGCAAAAAAAAAAAAAGTTGCATACAAACTTAAAATTAGACACAGAAATTGCATTAATTAACACATAAATTACCATTATGTGCTATGCTTTTATTAAATATATATTACCAAATTTATATTAAAGAAACTACTTATTACATATTGCATAACATATTCAGTTCCAGTAATCTAGAGGGGAGTGGTAATGGAATGGCAGAAGCTTCCCAATTTATTTTTCTTCTTAATATAATATATCGAATAGTTTGGAAGTGTGTTAATTTCGCACGGACACAAAGTTGCCTTTGCTTACTAGTCGGGAAAAGTCCCTTGCTTAAGAATCCAAGCACCAGCAGTAGTAATCAGATCTTGATATGGCAAACATTTCTTCGGGGCTCATCCTTTCAAGCTCACTTTGCCTCCACGAAGCAAAATTGTTTCGGTTTTGTGGATCAGAAGCGAGAGGGTAATCCTCTATCGTATGATTTTGTGATCTCATTCTTATGTAGAGCCTCATTGTAGCAACACAATCTTCATAAGGATCTTGCATGCCAGTTTGGATGTCATACCTGCAAGTAAATTAAACATATACTTAGACACGGAAGGAAAACAAATATAGCAGAAGATGCATATGCTTACCCGAGATAGGCTTGGGTTAGATACTTCAAGGAGTTGCTGAGCTTGCTTGTTTTCATCAGTGGCGGATATTTTGCAGTATCCCTGTAATGAAATCCATCCATCTTAATTAATCACATTATATTTTGTTTTAAAAAAGATGAGTTTTTATAATTTAAACTGATAAATAATTAGAAGTAGATCAAAGCAATTATTTTTGAGCTATGACTTGCATAGCTAAGCTTCGGAGAAAAACTTAACCTCATCATTACAGCTGGATATTCTAGTTGCAAACGGTCAAGGTCATGACCCACGAGAATCCTGGCTTTTCCTCCTCTAGGACGAATTTTCCACGTCGGTTCTCCATTACAAAGGAAGTCTTGAATCTTCTTTTGAACTTGCCTTAATGGTGTTGCATCCCTTAGGTATTCTGGTCTAATGCCTGTGGTTTCATACCTAGAAATATTTGAAGAATATTTAATTCACTATTAACGACTGCATTGTTTGATTTTCGGGCAGAAATTTATAGCATATATACCTATAGTTTGTGACAGGAATTGGTGGTTTGACATAGGTATGGAAGATAATATTTTCATTTTCGTCAATCAGGCAAACCCTTGCGCAAAGGTCTATGGAGCCATCACTGCCTCCTCCAACCATTTTGCAAGCTAGGGCAACTACCTGTCGACCTCTTGCATAACCATTGTCGATTGTCAGGTTGTCCCGAAGGCCTAAATTAGCAAAGCTTGCAAGTAGTCCCTGGAGTGTGCAATGAAAGAACTAGTGAGGCATCTTGTAGTTAGGAACTATATAATTCGGTTGAAAAAGCAAAACTTAATTTAGTTTATCTTTTTTTTTTTCTAAGTAATTAATTTAAAGATTAATACAGCATTTACACCGGAGAGCTGGCATCTTTCTTGGTGAACTCTGCGAGCATTAGGGCTATCATGGATGGTGAAGCAAAATTTGCATCCACGGACACTGAAAATATTCTTACATTCTTGCTTAGGCAATGGCCCTGTAAGAGAAAATCAAACTTTTAAGCTACGGAAGAGGAAACCAAGTGCTCCGAGTGGTACACGCTAAGAAAACAAACATTTACCTATAAGATGCTCCCTCAAGGACTCATAAGATCTGCAATGTTTCTTACAGATTCCACACATGGGTTCATGGACTGAGTGATACGATATTCTCATGTGCTCCACTAGGTGTTCCATTTTGTTGAATTGTCTAAAGCATGCAGCACACTTGTTCCTGCAGAAGGATAGTCATCAAGTTATTTATCGCTAGAAACTAGGGTTTAGGAATTAAAAGCTAGCTTGGCATGAAGGTCACCAATTTGACAATATGACATGCACGATATAGCTTGAATCAAAACCATGTACGTGTCGGTTTCCATGTATATGTGCGTGGAGAGGAGAGAGTGAGAGTGAGAACCTTGAAATCTCGGACGACTCATTTCTGGACTCCATGCGATCCTCGTAAAGTAAATAGTTGTTAAATCTGCAAGAGAAGTAGAAAACTAGTTAAGACGGCTTGGGGAAAGGGATGCCCCCAACAAGGTATTTATATTGATAGGCCAAGAGAATCTCCTCCAACTTGAACGTAAAGATAACTTAAGGTTGGCACAAGTGGTTGAGATCTAAGCCATTCGCGCAGACGTTATATATATGATTTTATATATTAGAAATATTCAGAACCATTGATTTGAATTTTTTTATAGTAAAAAATAATAAACATATCATTTTTTTTTAAAAAAAACAAATTCTAACTATACATATTAAATAATAAAAGATTAATTAATTATATTAGATTTCAATATTTAACAATTCCTTGATCTATGATTAACTGTGATGTCCTTCTTTCTTGTTTTTTAAAAAATAAAGAAAAGATATTGTCCATGAAAGGATTAAATACATCCCTCTCATTTTAATAATAAAAGAAAACTTAAATGGTATAACCGATTCCTCGAGGCATCCCATGTTGCTGAGCTTCGGAGGTTTCTAACCTTAAAAAATAAATCCTAGTTATTCGTAGCAATCCAAATGGTTGGGTCCACCATTGACTTATATAGCTGTATGATTCTCTCGCTCTCCTCTACCGGGAACCGTTGATGTACCTAAAGAATAGCTTATATAATTAAAAGATCATAAAAATGCCTCTCATTTGTATATTCATTGACAATATTTTTACCCAATAGAAAGGTAAACGATAATGTTCATAAACTCCTTTTAGTCTGAAAAATAGCGACCTTTTTCAAACTTCGAAAATCAAACTATTAAATAAGACCGTAAAAGAAATGTCATAATATTCTATTACACCATTTCTGCAAGAATGCTAAAAAACAGTTGGAGATTATAAACCTTATGCTGAAATTAATTTATTTTAAGTTATCCCATTTATTTTGCTTTGCGTAAAAAACTTTACATGTAAAATGTTTTACATGTAAAATGTTTTTAATCTTTGACTTCAAAAATTATTTTCCAGTAAAAAAATTATATATAAAATATTTGTTTATGGTAATGGTGGTGGAGAAGGTAGTGGTGAGAGGACAACAATGATGAGGACGTGGTCGTGGTGGTGGTAAAAGAGAAAGAGGAGGTGGTGATGGTGCGATGAAGATAGTGGAGGAGGAGGTGCTGGTGAGATGGTGGTGATGGTGATGGTGATGAGATGGTCATAGTGATGGTGATAGAGAAGGTGATGATAGAGGAGGAAATGGTGGTGATGAGATGAAGGTGGTGGTGGTTATGAGATGGTCGTAGTTGTGATGATAGAGGAGGAAATGGTGGTGGTGAGATTGAGGTCGTGGTGGTGAAGTGGTAGAAGAGAAGACGGTGGTGGTGGTAGAAGAGGAGATGATGATGGTGATGGTGAGATGAAGATGGTGATTAAAATGGTTGGATGATATTATAAGTGAATCGCTATTTGTAAAATATTTTACAAAATTTCATGAGTTAAAAATATCTTGTAGCAAATAAACTAAGTTTGAAGGTTGATTGTAAAATATATATTATTGATATTTTTCCTACAAAATAATTTAAGGAAAATAAATATATAAAAATATTTTATGAAAAATATTTTCTGAAAACAAACATGAAAAAATCTAGAAACATTTTATTATAAACTATTTTACATAAAACAAACAAAACCTAAGAATGGTACTAACCTATTAAGACATAATGGCCAAGAGGTTCGGTTTTAATATTAATTGAAATTATAGTTATAACTTGATTATGGCTATAGATGCAATTTAAAAAAATATTTGGTTAAAAAAGTTATGACTTCAAATAATATGAATAAAAAAACTAACGAATCTTCTCTTAGAAAAATTAGCTTAGGATTTTTTGTTTGTTTTAACTATAAATGAATTGACTTTTGCCCCAATATAGGTCTTAATGGAACAACTTGTAACATATATGTCACATGATGGATTTTTATTATTTAATTCTCGTAGCAAAGCATTTTTCTTGTCATAACTCATTTTTACCTCTTATTAATTTTCAAAAATATTAAAAATTATTTTTAAAGAAAACAAAAATTCCAAAGTCATTTTCAAATCAAGTTAGTTAAAAATCTTATCTAATAATAACAAAAATAGTTTAGGTTTAAATTGGATATGAATTTTTTTTTTAAATTTAGTTGAGATGTACTGAGAGGGATGAAATTGAAAAGAAATTGGTTAAAATTAAAAGAATTAAAGAATCAAGAATCAAAATGATAATTTTTCTTAGCTTAGGTAAAAGTTTTGAGGGATTTTTAATTCAAAAGAAAATATTAATATGTAAAAACAAATAAGGATTGTTGAAATTAAAATATTTTTTGGATATTATAAAACATATCCCGTGAAATTACAAATGAAAATAATAAAAAATGATAATTCAATTTTTCGTTGTTAGAAACTAATTTTATTGTAGTGATTCCTTGATTGTTGAGATAACATGCATGTAATATGCATCTGAATAGGTAATAAAAATTTATTTGTAAGTAAAATGAATAGTGATTTCATATTGTTAATGAACACGACTTGAATTATCTTTGACCATGTTTTAGCTATTTTTTTTAATTATTAATATGAATGTTCGGTAGCTTTATTTATATATATATATATATATATATATATATATATATATATATATATATTAATTTTATAAATTCTAAAATTAATGATTATATAAATTTTTAATAACTCTAAAATTTCTCGAATCCGTGAACATTATTTTAGTTGCTTTCTTTATAAGTGGCTGTTTGGTAACGTGGCTGCGGGTGAGGTTCACTCGCAGCCATGTTAATAAACGTTTGGTAACAAAAAAAAAGTGCTTTCAATGGGCAGGACCCACATGGCACCGCAGGTTTCGGAGAAGCAGCATTTTGTTGCTTCTCGTCTGGGAAAAACATCAACAATGGAGCATAGCTCCATTGTAGCACTGTTCACTAGAGTGAACGGTTTTTTTTTTTTTTTTTTAATTTTGAAAAACCGGTCGAGTGAATTAATTCACTCGCACTGTTTACATGAAAAGTTTAGAGTTTTTTTTTCCTGAAAAACCAGTGTAATTAATTGATTTCACTCGTACTATTCACGTGAACGTGAACAATATTTTTTTTGTTTGTTAAAAAAAGTAGTTTAAGGTGAATTAAATTTAATCGTATTGTAATCTCAATTTTATTCCTGATAATATTTTATCTAATTTTATTGCACACTCAAAAAATCATGAAAACTGTAATTCTTGTCGAATGAATTTTGTACGTAATGAAATTGTAATTTGTTTTTTAAAAAATTGAGTTTTACTCAAAAAACTAGTATTTAATATTATTTAATATATAACACTACATAAATTAGAAGGATATCACATGATGACGTAGCATTTGTGGAATTTAATCGCAATTCCAATTATGTTCTTGCCGGGTCCGACCCAGTTGGGAAAAATTCAGTTTTTATTTTTATTTTAATTGTGTTTTATTCAAAAAATTAGAAGGATATCGCTTGATGACGTAACAAAAAATTCAGTTTTTGTTGTTGCATACTTAAGAAACCATGCAAAAAATAGTCATTGTTGGATAGATTTTGTATGTGATGACATTGCATATAGTTTAATGAAATAATAAATTTTTTTTGATATCAATATTATTTATTTCATGATGTAATAATAGTAGTTAAATCTACAATATTTAAATTAAAAATATTTTTTAATTATTTTATAACTTCAATTTAAAAAGTGTTTTTTTAACCAAACACATTAAATTATTTTTTGTTCAATCTCAATTTCAACCACAGTTTTAACTTTTAACCAAATATATATTTTTCTTAACCAATCTCAACTAAAAATATTTTTTATAAAATATTTTTTTTAAAATTATAACCACAACAACAACCACAATACCAAATATACTCGTAAATGGATTTTGCTTTTCCGGAGGATGTTATACTTTCGCTGATGCTGTGATGATAGAATGTTAAACTGTAACATTTTTCTATGATTTATATGCCTTTTCTGGGTGGGTTATAATTAATTAATATATGGTAATGCTTATAATTGTTGGAATAATTTGTATTGAATAGAAAGAAGAAAATTTATGTTTTCATAAAAAAAAAAACTAATGAGTAATTTATGTAAATTTTTTTAAACCATTTAAACTTTTTTTTTTCTTCATTACAAATTACTCCAAAATCTCATGACGCTACAACGTACGCGCTTCCAAGTCGACTAGGGAAATGATAGCATGTCCAGTAGTTTTCGTTGACATTTGTCAAGATACCATACTTGACAAGTGATCCCTACAAACGACAGCTTACTTGTAAAATATTTCATGAATCTTGATTGCATGTCGGATCAACATATTAGCAGCTGATAATGCCATGACAGAGAGATGAAGATTAAGGATGATCAACCATTGGATAATTAAGTTTAAGTTATCGATAGCTAGGTTTTTCCGTTTCTTTTACTTCCTCTTGGCATCTGTTGGGAAAGAAAAATCTCAAATGCGTGGTTATTCATTGAAAGATTCACTTTCTTTCCTTGTTTCGATCACAAATTGCAACCATAATTCTTCACCGCTAAGACTTTTTACATGGTTTTCGATTATATATGCAAGAGACCAACTTTCTTCGGGATAAAAAGTTAAAAGAGTAGATGATGAGATGACAGAATTGTCAGCTAATGCATGTGGGCATGCAGTGAGTGGCAAACAGATAAAGAGGTTAAATACATAGCTAGATGGTTGATCGTTGTTAATCTCAAACGCTTTCGGCGAACGCATAAATAGATCGACAAGATCTTCAGGCGCAGAGATGCATAGGGGAGTTTGATTTTCTGTTTCTAACCCTTGTATCTAGCTAGGGCATATGCAGATATATTCCATTGATCTTGCGTGGTGTGGGGAAGGGGATATATGGAGGATTCCAACTTTTGAGCGTGAGGAATGTCAATGAGACTCTCTTTTGACTCTCGGATGGTCCCGATAGGATTCCTCTTTGGAGCTCAGAAGATACCCTATAGAAAAGTTAGTACAAGGAGAAAATAACATCTCTCTTACCTTGCCGATTCTTGTCCAATACCCCCCAAAATATCGATTCCAGCACATGATCGATGCACTTTAGAGAGTGCACGCTAGCTCTGCTCGTATTTGTGCTCTATGCTAGTATTTTAAGTAAATAATAATAATAATAATAATAATAATAATAATAATAATTTAAAATTTAAAATAACACAATTTACATTGCGTTTTCAAATACATCTTATCTATGCTACTTAAAAAAACAATTAAATTGCAAGTAAATGTTGCAAACAAAATTTTTTAAGTACAATTTGCAATAGTTCTAAAACCCAAAAAAAAAAAAAATCCTATTGCCAACTTCTAAATTTCCAGTTGTCAAAGGAGCTGTTATAATTTAGTTGCAAATACTTGGAGGTGTAACACTACCAAAAATTATCAAATAGAAATAAAAATATCGATAGAAATAAAAATATCAATAGAAATAATACCATCAAAAAATTATAGTAACATTTACCGCAAAAATATGACGTTGCTACTTCCTTTAGTATTTACCAACAGAATACTAAGGAAATTATAATTGAAAATCAAGAAATAAAAAAATAACTTGTCAATATTATAGAAGATATTTACTGATGAATTATGTTTATCACTAATACTTGTGCCAATATTTAAGTTATATTCTGACATATAATCCACTCTCTTCCCATTATCAAAACCCGCATGAACCTAATAAAAAATGTGTGTGTGTATATATATATATATATATTTGTAAAATATTTGGTTTTTTTTTTAATATAATGTGATATATTCATGTTGATAAACACATATATTGATACATAAGCCACTACTGACGACTTTCCGAGTTAAAAGTAGTTCGCCACTTATAATTGAATATAAAGCCAAAAAGCCAAGTTAGATATTTCTAAATTCAAGTTAGCCTTTAGATCTTATAGTAAACAATATTAATAACTTCACCCATGTGCTTTGTTAACCTATAATTAAGTAGCCCAATATCATTAATTAAGATCACTTGAGGAAACTTTTTTTTCCAACTTGAGATGCCCTGAACTATGTTGATGGGGACTTCATTATATTTGTCACCTCGACATTTAGGTGATCTAGACAAGAGGGTATGGTATACACGGAAAGTAGTAGACCGGCCACTCAAGGTTTTTTTTTTTTTTTAAGGTAAAACATAGAAATCCTTATATTGATTCTACCAATTTTAGTAGAGGATTTCTTCCACAATTTTAGTAAATTTGCACACAACTAAACTTCTTGCTAGCCATCACAAAAAAAGATCCTAATATAATAAATTCAAGTCTCGATTCATGCAACGCTTAAGAAAGCAATGATTATTAAGCTGAAAATCCAAGATTTAAGGGCCTAAACACCATGAAGTGTTGATAAAGAGCTAAATCAAATAAAGGAATGAATTAAGGATAGAAAACAAAAGGCAGCGTGGGAGAGATGAGGAGCGTTAATTAAACAAGGCAAAACGTACATAATTGTAGCGAGTGAAGATGTTTACGATGTCGGAAGGGGTTCGGTCTAGTGTTGCTTGAACCGTATTGATCAAACAATATATGTTCACCAGCATGAGACTTTGACGGCGGACCGTGGAGGATTGCACGATGATGTTTTCCTTTGCCACTCTTTCCTCCTTGTTTTCCTCTTTTTTGTTTACTAGGGTTACTGTATAGCGGGCATGGCGCACATAAGTAGTATGCATTAAGTTTTAAAAATAATTTATGGAAAACCAAACTATAAATCCTTGTAGATCTTCTAGCCTCTGCTTGGAGCTTCATAAAATTTGAGGGCACATATGTTTTGTGTCGAAGCAAATGGCGAGGCACTCTAAAATAAAGAATGAGGAGATTCAGTAGCTGAAAAGACCAAGTTGGGATGTTAAAAACTAAATGTATTAATTTGCATGTGTTCCAACGAGAGGATTTCACATAATTAAGGGACCTTGGCATTCAACCACCTAAATACATCCGGCATGTGATGTAATAAGAGAGGTGATCTCGGTGACTACCATACCACAGTCCACATACATTTTTATCATGAGTAATGTAACTCAATTTAAATTTATTCAACTTAAATTAAAACTTTCACTACCAGAAAACCGGAGAAAAGCAACGAAATTACCGACGGAATATTTCTGTCGGTAATTTATACCGACGGAAATAATTCCGTCTCCAAATCTGTCGGTATATACCGACGGAAATATTCCGTCGGTATATACCGACGGGGTATACAGTTCGTCTGGAAATATACAACGGCGTGGTGACGTCAGACGATTTTACCGACGTAAATTACCGAGGGATTCAAACTGAGATAGCCGTACAGTGACGTGGCGCTGTCACCGACGGAATCACCGACGGAATCACCGACGGATTTCTTCTATCGGTGATTCCGTCGGAAAAAACCATTATATGCACCCATCTGCCGACACTCTCTTCCTCTGTTTCTCCTTCTTCTTCTTTCCCATCCGACCTCTCCCCTCCCAAACTGCAGCCAAACACCCATCCCAAACTCTCCACTATTCTCAACACGAGCACTCAAGTTTCTTATATCTTGTACGTGGTCACAATATCCGTTTCTTGTAGATTTTATCATTTTTTTGTAAGTAAATCTATCCTTTTTAGTTTTAATATTTAATTGTGAATTTTATTGTTTTAGTATATGTATTTTGTTAACGTTTGTACTTGTTTAATTGTTATTTGTCAAAGAAACTTGTAGTATGAATGTATAATTTTGTAGTTGTTATAGTTTGTTTTAGATTTTGTCAAATTATATTTGTTTGTAAATTGTTGAAATTTTGTTTGAATTACACCAAATTAAATGTGTCGTTGTGATGAAATAAATAATTAATAGCTTGTTTAAGTGTCTTATTTAATTGTTATCAATTATATTTTGAAGTTGTGATTTCTGTAAATTTATATATGTATAAATTTGTATGTATGAACGTTGATAGTTGATAATTGATAATGAATATTTAACATAAGTGTTGTTTTAGTTTGTTGGATAATGTCGGGGAAAACCAATATTTTTGTTATGTTTTATAGAGGTTCAATAGAAGTCATGGATGATCGTTCATGGATGTATCGTGACTCACCCCAAGGATTGCGGAGGATGGATTATTATAACGGTGTCTAGGGTTTTATTAATTTCACAACATCTATTCCGAGGAATTTTACTAATGGCGGTATTAGGTGTCCATGCGGAAGTGTAAAAATTTAAAGTTTCGCATCAAGATGTTGTAACGATGCATCTTCTAACCAAAGGGTTCATGGAAGATTACTCGTGTTGGTATGCTCACGGAGAACTATTTGTTCCTCGATGAGAGCATGGAAGAACAAGTGGTTGGGTCAACTTCTAGTGCTAGCAATATGCATGAAGTTGGAAATGAGAACAAGAATCCTTACAAGAATATGGTTATGGATGCAATGAGAATGAGTGAAGGTAATGTCGGGGAATGTCCAATCGTAGAAGAAGAACCTAATGCGATGCAGCAAGGTTTTTTGATCTGTTGAGAGATTCTCGACGAACTATTATGGGATGGCTGCACGAACCACAGTAATACCCATCGGTGATTAAATGCCAACGGCATTACCGACGGATAATACCCGTCGGTATTACACAGAGAGTTGCAACAAAATTACCAGCCATGCCATAATTACCGACGGATTTTCCGTCGGTAATTACCCTTGAAATTACCGACGGATTTATTCCGTCGGTAATGTTCCCGCGGGAAAATTTTTTTTTGGCGCGCGCGTATCCGTCTGTAAGACCGTCGGTGGGTGGTTTTTTTTATTTGCGACAGAATTAGCGATGAAAATAGGATTTACCGACGACTGTTATACCGACAGACGTGTTCTGTCGGTGAGTCCGTCGGTATTATTTTCACCGATGGATTTCATTGTTGTCACCGACGGAATGAGTCCGTCGGTAAAACTGGATAATGTTGTAGTGTTTTTAATTATTATTAATTCTGTATATTTTTTTTAAAAAAATTTTCAACACAAAAACTATTTGGTATTCATTAGTTTACCTATTATTTATTCAATTCTAATATCCACAAGTTACATAATCACACTAATGACAAATTAAGCCCATTTCCCCCAAATCTCATACAAACTCCAGAATACAAATCATACAGTAATACAATAAAATTATTATTAAAAAAAAATAGAACAGCTAAATATATATGCATGTAAACTATAAATTCTACAAACAAATTTTAATAAATTAACTTCAAATATAAATGGGTGTTACAACAAAAATAGACGGCTTATTTTCTTACTTGACATACTGAAGTTTGACAAGAAATGCAACCAAGAGAGGGAGGATGTTGACGCTGGTGGGTTAGGTGGATGAATTTTAGAGAGAATTGTCAAAAAAATTAAAGAAATGTGGTTAGTGTTTGAATTGAAAAAAAAAAAGTTGAAGAAATCTTGAATTTTAATTTCTTTTAAAATCACCGATACAAATTTCTCCATTTCCCCCAAATCTCATACAAACTCATACAAATTCTAGAATACAAATCATACATTAATACAATAAAATTATCATTAAAAAACAGTCCAGCATATCTTATGTCCAGTTTATTTAAAATATCTATTTATTTTTTTGTCAAATGCTATCCAACTCTTTTCTTTGTGCATGGTTCCCCAATACAGAGTTTAATTACTACATGCAACAATATGGTTACATATTTGGGTTTTTTTTTTTTTTTTTTTTGGAAAAAGATTTGAGTATCCATCACCTATTTTTTCAATAATAATATAATTGAAGTAAAAGCTATCTCATTTTGTCATTCGGGTTCTTTTGGATATTCCCTCGAAGCATAAAAATGTGGGGTGTTTATGCCGATTTGTCGTCACCGAGACAGAGTCAGTGGCCGGAAAAAATTATCGGTCAGAAAAATAAAAAACCAGTAAGGCCAATGAATGGGAGGGAAAAAAAAAAAAAGAGGTTTGTCCGGTTGATTCCAACCCATGTCATGTATCTAGAGGCCAAAAAACGTGGAATTTTTGCGATAATATACACATGGTAGACCGACCCACTTGTTCTGAAGTCAAACTGGAAAGAAAAGATAGAAACCTTTAAAAAAGGATTGAAGATGCTTTTTTGACCAGAACACAACCTTTTTATCATCATGGTCTAGGTTTTCTTTGAGGCCACACGTGCATCAAAAAAGTATTAACAAAAGGGATACCCGAGCGCCGCTCATGACTCTCTTTTATTCCTGTTTGACTCTCCAGAACTTTCCAAGATTTTATTAATTCTTCAAGATTTCCAAAATATTGTTAATAATATTTTCCTGTTATTGGCTTATAGAAAATGAAAGCTTGATTATCTGACTCCAGCGGCTTTTGATCAGTCTCGTTTATACTTTGCAAAACTGCTAGGTGATCCCTCAAGAGATATCAGGAAGCCTGGCATATGTGGCGAAGCAACATAATTATTTGAAACAATTATCCTATATTTCAATTATCTTCATATTTATATGGTTTTTCAAAAAATAAAATAAAAAATAAAACAACATCATTGCAACAAAGTAAGAGGATAGAAGAGTAGAGGGAGGATTTATATATATATAAAATATATATAACGTAAATTCTTATAATTTATTAAGACTCTATGCATTTGAGATAATATACAAATTAAATAATGGAATTGTGCATTTTTTTTAAAGAAAACTAGCTATTGAAATATGTAGCATTCAATACCTTTTTTTTTTTTTTTTACAATAGTTCAAATTTAACTCTCATTGTATTTTTCATTATTAATAGAGGAGGGTCGACAGAGAAAAATACTAAAATTTTATGTTACTATACTCTATAAGTATACAATTGCATATAAATATTTTGGAAATATAGGAGGGTAAGTTGACCCTCCACATTTACACTTGACCATGCTAGTGGCTTGAAAGCCAGCCATGAAGAATTTCAATAGAAAGAATCTCAATCTCGAGCAAAAATATCTGAGGGTGAGCTTGGCAAGAATATTGCAGTCATGGCCGGAACATGCACCCACAAAAGAAAGCAAATTTATTGCTTAAATTTTAAGCAAATTTCAAAATATTTTCACACAAATTTTCTCACTCCCTGTATTTATTTTTTTCTTTAAAATAAACTCAAGAAAGTTAGTTACTGTTTATGTATCAAATTAACAATTACTTGTTCTTGTTTCCTTAATTAAAAACTTGATACAAGTATGACATAGAAAAGCAATGCCCGATCGAGGCCATGGACTAATATTTATGCCCTTAAAACTGTTTCTTTACAACCTTTAAATGTCCTATCTTTATAATCAATAGGAAGTACTGCCTTCTATTCTAAACCCCATCTATAAAAGAACTTGCTGAGTTAAACTTTATGCCACTAATTCAATGAGAAGCGTGGTATTTTGGCTATAAGTCTACGTTAACGGAGAAGTATATATCTAAAGTTATTTTTTGAGTGGTTCTTCATATCAAGCTCTAGGGGTTAATTCCAATACACAAGAACAAAGTTCGAGATATATAAAAAGTACTAGTATGACTTCAATTTGCAATGTTCAAACGTATGATTTTTTTATGACCACGATAATTTTTCTTCATGTTCACTAAAAGCCAATATGGGAGACTCATTTCAGTTTATCTTTCTTACTTGGATTCAACTATATGATTTGCTCATTATCAAGATAACATCATATCCAGGTTTATCCAGGTTGCTCCATCAATGATCTTAAAGTATTATGTGTTTATGATATATGCATCATTTTTCCTTTTTATATGAAAGCTACCCTCTTTAAATCAAGTTGTAAATATGTTTTTTGAATCATAGGCAATGATAATTGATTGAATGAACCATGGCTTTTGTAAACATTCACATTCACACTCATTATTATTATTATTATACCATTAAAAAAAAAAAAGAGGATAGAAATGCTCAAATGGTTAATGTACTGGTGATTGCTTTTGAAATTTTCTTATATGCTTAAGGAGACTTGATACTCTAGTTGGTGTGAGAATGGTGAAGATGTTCTTTGACCTTGTTGGAAAAGTATAGGATATTAATTATAAGGATTATGGGAATACATAAAAAAAACTAAAACTTTGAAGATTTTGATTTTGAGATAGATTTAATTTAATAGCACAACCAAGGTTGGGCGTTATTTGTGTTACACCTAATATAAAAATATCAGACCTCCAAAATTAAAGGAGAATATAGAAAATGGAGTTGCCACCTAGTTTTTAAAGAGAACAAGAATTCAAAAATATACATTGGTTTCTTATTTCTAACAAAGGGTTGATTATGCTTAAAGAAGGATGAAAATCACACTTACCACATTGTTTCCAAAGAAATGTTACCTTAACTATGTGTTTTATCCTAAATTTATTTATATGCATGCCATTACTATCCAAAATATTTTCTAAGGTTATTTTCAAGTTATTTATTATTGGTGGATATTCGTCAAGTTAGTGTCAAACCCTAAATCTGGAGTTTAACAACTTTTTTTTTCAAATTATTATTATTATTATTATTTATGAAGCAAAAGGTTGAATAAAATACTACGTTCATCTTATGTTGGTTGTAGTTTGAGGAGACTCATGGACCCATTATTGACATTATTTCAAGTTTTAAAGCATCATGTTAGGCCTACGTCGATTCCTAAAATTATAAGACATGCTGACCTAACCATTAAAATCCAAATTTAGATTTAATTGAAACTAGATGTTAATTTGACAAAAACTCATTGACTTATTACTAAACTTTTTTTAAGGTTTTAAAAAAAATATGTTAGGCCTACGTCAGTTCCAAAAGACTAGGAGACATGTTAACCTAGTTGTTAAAACCCAAACTTAATATAAAAAACATGATCCTAACTTGACAAAAACTCGTTAACATTGTTTTGTTTTTTTTTAAATAAATATTTACTCACACATACATATGTAAAAGACAAAGATGTAATTTTACAAAACGAAGTTATTGTTATATTGAAGAAAATAAAAATAAAACAAAATAAAAACACATGAATAAATATTGTCCATGCATGAATAGTAGTATCATATTCATTATTTTTTTCATTTGAATAGTAACAACACAAAAACATAATGTAAAAAAAAAAAAAGAAGAAAGAAGGATTTAGCTCTCTTTAGAGCTAGACCTAAATGAGGGAGGAGCTGTTGTAGTGGTAGAGATGGTGTCATATCAGCATGGGTGTGATTTTTCTATGATTTTCTCTCTTTACTGTATGGATCAAGCTAGCTTCATTTTTCTTAGCTCAATCTCTCATTTTCTTCTCTTTCTCTCTCTTTTTCTCTATCTCAACATTTTCTCTCTATATATTAACTCCTATTGTTTCCTGTTTTGCATCTCTATTTATAGATAATGATGAAGCTCCTAAAACCTTTCTTGGTGAATGATCATGGACATTGATTTCCTTGGGTTAATCTTAACCCTCCACCATAGTTGTACATTTTGGCAAAACATGCTTAGATTGGCCTTTTTGCACCAGTTTTACAGCGATTTCATAAGGTAAATGCATGTATGTTTTTGATTAAAAATGTAGCACACATGAAGAGGAGATGAGTGGTGTGTTTGTCATTTTTGAAAGGCATAAGAGAGAAAAAATTGGCCAATGTCGGGAAAAAAACCATAAAAAGATAGAATAGAAACCTTTTTTTGTAGCAAACCTGTAGGAGAGAAGACACTTTTTGTGCCCAAGCACAAAACAAGATCATTTTGATGCTATTTTTGTTTAGTTTTCGAGTGAAACAATGTTGTTTTTCTCAAAAGATTTTGTTTCATTTAATTGAGATTTTCATGTTTACACATAAGTTCCCAACATTAAAAACTTACAAAAATTTTTTTTGGTTGTTATAGTATGGTCGTAATGGGGTGAAAATGGAAAAAAGAGTTGTTGCCTAGTATTATAGTTACTAGAAACTCTATTTGGTCTTCAGAGTTCCAAGGTAAGAGACTAATTATGTTAAAGAAAAGATACTATCACCTTTAAAAATTCTATCTAAGGTAAGTTGCGTTACTACTCTTGTCTTTTATTCCTAATAGTTAGTTGTGCATAATCTATCGATTGTCTATCTACATGGGTCTACTACAATGAGTCAAACCTAGGGTAGGTTTGATGCCTATCCATTCTAAAGTCCTAGTTATTTTTTGTCACTTCCAACTTTTTTGGTGAATTGTCACTTTTAAGCCCAATTACTCCTAATCTCATTATGACTGTCATAACCCATTTCTGGCTTATTCCTTAAATTCACTTCCTTTTCTTTAAAAATAAAATCAAGAAATAAAATAAAAATTAGCACAGTGGAGAAAACAGGACAAGAAGGATCTCAAACATATAGGAATATCAAGCTGCAATTTTGAAGGAAATTTGAGGCCTAATTATACATCATTTATGCCCAAAATGGAGAAATAATGCAAATTTAAGGTCAAATTAAATGATTATTGGACGAATTTGCATAAAAATTAAGTCCAAAAATATATTTAAATTTTTAATAGGACAATTTGATTTAATTATTGGCCAAATTAAATTTCAATTATGTTTAAAAATTAATTTTGGTCCAATTAAAGGATTTAATTAAGTGCAAGGACTTAATTATACTTTAAATGGGTCAAATTAATTTTATTAGAGTCTTAATTGGTGAAAAATAAAGTTTGGGATCCTAATTTTGGCTTAATTGAGAAGATTGAAAATTTAAGAGACCAAATTTAATTTTATCAAGTTAATTGATTGAAATCAAAGGCAAAATTGTAAGAAAATCAAAGTTTTTGGGTCAATTAAGTGTTAAATTAAAAATATTCGCAGCCAAGGACCAATTAGCGAAAAGAACCAAACTATAGGGGCTCAATTGATTAAAATTAGGGGTGAAATTAAAGAAATTGAAAGTTTAATGGTCAATTAAGGGTCAATTTGCATAAATCCGAAACTAAGCACCAAAGTGAAAGAGGCGAGCCAATCCGGGGTTAAAATTGATGTTTTTCTAGGGACTTAATTGTATAAAATTAAAAGTTTGAAGCCAATCAAGGGTGTATATGACATAAATAAAAAATAAAAAGGACCAAAATGAACTTTACCAAAACATCGTTGTTTTAGTTACTGTTCGTCTTCTTCTTCAATTTTATCTGAAATGACAACTCAGGGAGATTACTTTGTAGGTGCATTTAATGCCTCTAATCTTCACCAAATTTGACAAAACTTGCACATAAATGATCACCTGACATTTATCTACAACCCCATGTGGTCCATTTAGGTTGATTGACACCACAAAGGTCGCGGAGCCGACTTAAAATGACCAACTCAGACAGTCTTGAATTGTCAAATTTGACAGTTCATGGTGCCTACTTTGAACCAACAGTTGGGATTCTTTCCAACTAAATCACGGGCCAAACTTTTTCCCCAGTGTAGACAAGATTTCCCTCTTCCACCCCTTATAAACAGGGGTGGATTTTGTGGCCTGAAGATGAAGAAAATCGAGTCCAAAGTCGCCCAAAAACTAGCCCCTACCCCTAGTTTCTGCACATTTTTCTCTCCCTCTCTCTTTTCGCTGTTCCAGCCGCCAACCAACCCCACCATCAATTTGTCTGCCATCAGCTCCGCCACAGGTAGCTAGCCCAACTACCAAGAGCCACCGTTGTTCCCTCTCTCTTCGTTATAGAGCTATTTCTTTTTCTTTCTCCTTTTGCCATCGTCCACCAACTCCACCATCAACATTGCCACCAATCCCCATCACGACCAACTAGACCTCCAGCTAGGCACTCCGGCGCCAGGTAGCTTTGCCCCTCGATTGCTGCAACCGAGTTGCTGCATGCAAAATGAGAATTTGTTCTGCATGCAACATAATTAATTAGTATTGTTGCACATGACAACGCAGCGGCCTTAAAAAATTAATGAAAAGAACATATTTATAGCATCTTGTTCTTTGATGAGTAAATGTTTGGTTTAAGGAGTCGCCACCTAGTATTATGGTCACTAGGAACCCTAACTGGTCAACAGAGATTCTATGGTACGGGACTGGTTACGTAAAATAAAAGATATTATCACCCCTTAAATGTCCTGTCTAAGGCAGAATGCATTGCTAATTCTGTCTTAAATTGCTAAAAGTTTGTTGGTTTATGATATGATGGTTTGCTTGTAATATTTTTGACTCTAGTGTCACTGAATATTTAACTACACATACTTCCAACTCTAGCGTTCATAAATATTACATAGTAAAAAAATGTATGGTATTCCTGACTCTAGCGCCAATGAATATTCAACTACGGATACTTCCAACTCTGGCGTTGATAAATATTATATGGTAAAAAAATATATAGTATTCCTGACTCTAGCGTCAGTGAATAAACTAGTAAAATAATTTTAAAATCAATGCATGCATATTTTTTTATTTTTCAAAAAAAGTATCATACACCGGATTTGCATTTCACAAAAAACAAATCCACATATTAATTGTATAGTGAAATACAAAAAAAAAAAACACGAAGGACTTACAAATAAATTTAAAAAAGTCAAATATTTTCGGACACCCTTGGCCCAAAACAGATTGGGGCAGCTGGGCCTCAACCTTAGCTTTTTTCTATTTTTTTGGGTTGGGTCAGCTCAACCCATATGAGCTGGGCTGGACTTAGCCGCCCCAGCTTGGTCACTGGTCCAAACCAAAGGACCCAGCTGGTCACTGTGCATACATGTGTGAATTACTCATGCATGTGTGAATTACTCATGCATGCTTTGCATAATGATAGGGTAATTATTTTGCCTTTGTAACAACTGAACTGAATTTGCAAAGTGGGGAAGAGGTAGAACTTACCTAGTAGCTGGACGAAGATGATGGAGGACTGGTCGGATAGAAGAAGATTGGTGCTCGTCTTTCGCTCTCTTGGCCCTCTTTTCCCTAGTCTTCTCTTTCTGTTCCTCCTTTTTTCTTGTTTCCTTCCTTTTCTGCTTCTCCTTTACTCTCTGTGTTTTTTTCATCTGTCTCTATTTTCTTTCTCCTTTTCTTTCTTTCTATGTTCTCTAGTCTCTCTCTATATACTCTCTCTCTCTCTCTCTCTCTCTCTCTCTATTTTTTTTGGTCTTCTCTCTCCCACTAGGTTTTCTCCTCCTCTTCTTCTCTCTTTTTTTCGTTCGTTCTTGGCTCCTGTGTTGTTCTGCCCTTTTCTACTCCTCCTCCTCTGCCTTTTTTCTTCTCCCCATGTTTGTCTTTCTCTGGCATTTTATAAGTCCTGCTCATGCAAAACTGTTAATCGATCTGGAAACGGAATCATGGGTAAGAGATGTGGTCCAAGTTTGGTGCCATTTCTTTCTGTAAATGAAGCCATTAACAGTCCTCTCATGCAGGACTGTTGATCGATATGGAAATGAGGTCGTGACGTGGTCTGATTTTGGTGCCATTTCTTCTTGTTTAATCGGTCATTTGAAGAAGGTGATGAGCAGTAGAAACGACGCCAAGTTTTTTTTATTAAAATGGCTATCTTCAATTTACCCCCTGAACTTCTGACATTTACAATTAGGTCCCTGATTTCATTAATTCAACAATTCGAAGTTCAATTAAGTCCCCAAACTTCCAATTCTTCTAATGTTTTACCAAATCGACCACCAAATTTATAATTCAATCCTCAAACTTCAAATTTGTATTGTCTTAACCCAATTCTCAAATATTTTGTATTTATTCATTTTTTTATCTTATTATTTATTTTTTTTTTGAAAATTAAAAAATTAGGTTATGACAAGTATGGTTGTTGGGCTGGGCTAGCAACCATACGGGCCTAGGTCAAACCCATTTTAGTCCGGCCTGGCCCAAAAAATAAAGAAAAAAGATCTTTTGGGTCGAGATTGACCCAACCATTTTGGGCGGAGATCAGCCCCACCTAACCCTTTCTTCGGCTGAGCTCGACCTAACCCATATTTTATAGTAATATAATAATATATATTATATATGAAAAAAAAAGAAAAAATTCCAAAATAAAAATAAAAATCCTTTCAAAAATTTGTGATTTTCTTGCATGTTTTTCTATCAATTTTGTTTAATATTAAGTTGTATTTTTACACTATAAGATACAAATGCTATATTAAAACACCCAGTTTTCTCCAAAATATTTCTAAAAAAAGTTCAAAAAAAATTCAAACATATTTTCATAATTTTTTTTCATGCATACGGTCAAATTCTAAAAACTTTTCAAGCATATTTTCATAAAAAAACAAAAACAATTACATGTTTCTCATATTTTTAAAAAGCAAAAAAAAGATATCGTAACCAGTATATGATTATCCACTAGGTTTTGGTCAAAATGTCAAAAACCCTTTACCAATAATTTTTTATTTCATATTAGGGTTTAGATATAGACTTTAATATTTGAAGTTGTAAAACTACACAATAGAGTATACTCTCAAGTATTAAATATACAAAGTGCAAAATAAATACGATGCTAAAATTCAGACTTTAGAATGGTTAGGATTTAATTCGATAAGGTAGAGTTTCTCTCACGAAGGGAGATATTCCTTGAACCATAAACGAGACCAACGAATAAAAACCCGAGCTAGAAAAACAGTCAAACAACAATGCAGCTTACCTTAGGTAGGGTGCACTAGGGGTGATGTGTCTTCCCCTTGCACAACCAGTCCTTTACCCATACTCTCGCATATCATAAGTTTCTAGCAAACAAACAGAAACAGAAAAAAAACAAAGAATACCGGGAGGAAGGAGAAGATAGAGACGAAAGGGAAGGAACCGCAAGAAAAATGGAAAATAAAAACAAAAAAAACAGGGAGAACCAGAGGAATCAGAAGAAAAACAAACGAAAAGGAGAAGATAGAGGTCCAAAGCATGTTGTTGCCTTAGCTTTGCTTCCAGGTAAACTTCTCCAACTTTGTAGATACATCGTGACTGTAGTAGGCGTGCGTGAATTGTTCTCACACACTTGCGGGTAGAAACCATCTAGTCCAGCCCAGCCACATTATTTCAAAAAGAAAAAAAAAGAAAATTTTCTTCAAAAAAATATTTCAAAAAATTTTGTGATTTTGATTTTCCACAAATCTTTTTTATTGAATATTGCTTAGTATTGTTTTGTATTTTTATACCGTAAAGATACAAATCCAGTATTAAAGTACCTAGTTTTCGTCAAAACATTGAAAAAATTAAAAAAAATGTTTTGTTTTCACGCATATAGCCAAATATCTCAAAACAAATATATCATATTTTCATATAACAAAGATTCAAAAAATAGATATTAGCATGTATTTTGGCTTTAATAACCAGTTTATTAAAGCTATTGTAACCCATTTTTGGGTCCTTGCACAAAAAAAGAAGAAAACGCAGAAAAAATAAAAAATATATTTGGAAGAAAAATAAAAAATAATAGCAATGAAAAGAGGATGCCAGAACGCTTAGAAAATGACTAAAAATTGGTTGAGGAGGTTGAAAAATACAAAGATTGAAATTTGACAGGATATTTTTAACTGGTGTTAACCTTGTTGACAAGAAAATTTCAATTTGAGGAAGAAAAGTTTGAAATCAGATGTTTATAGACTCAATTAAATTTTATTGAAGGTTTAATTGAATTTATGGAGGGTTTGATTGCAAGAAAAATTGTTTTTTAAGTCAATTTGGGCTTTAATTGGAAGAAATTAAAGTTCTGAGGTTAAATTATAATTTTTGAAAGTTAATTTGGTCAAATCAGGGGCTTAATTGCATAAATATTGAAGTTTAATGGCCAATTAGAGACTTAATTGAAGAAATCTAAAACCGAGGACCAAACTAGAAAAAACACGTAAATGGAGGCACTGAAATTGACTGGACCAGGGAGTAAATTGAAGAAAATCGAAAGTTGTTGATCACTTGAGGGTTGAATTGCACAAATCCAAAACCAAGGATCAATTTGGAAAAGGCAGCCAACTTCAGGGCCGGTGATTAAATTTAGCAGGGATACAATTGAATTGATTTTAAAATTAAAATTGCAATTTAGGACTTGATTCAATAAATTTCAAATTGAAGACTGATTTGGACTTTGACACGTTTTTGCGGCCTTTTATTTTAAATGAAATGGCGCGTTTAGTCCAAAACGACGCCGTTTCATCCACTGTTTATTACAAAAAAAAAGCCCAAAACGATGCCATTTTGAACGGTACTGTGGGTCTTCTTCTTCCCCTGGACGCACGAAGCACGGGAAGAAGAAGATATATCTTCCTCTATTTTCCACCGCCTTTTCTTTTAAAAAGACGCCGACCAAGGACCCCCACTTGCCCAAAGCTTTCCACGTGTTGGAGGAAAGGGAGGATAGGTGTCCCTCAGGTGGTGTAGGGGAGGTTGCACAGTTGCCGCCCTGGCCACCCTACCCCTGCGCCATTGACTGGGCTGTGGTAGTAGGTCTCCTTTTCTCCCCTGTTTTGCTTATAAATATAGGGGAGAAAGGAGACAAGGGGGACGAGAGAAAAAAGGGAAGAGAAAGAACAAAAAAAAAAATAAGGAAGAAGAGAGAAAGAGAGGAAGAAAAACAGAAAGCGAAAAAAGAAAGAAAAATATAGGGGAGGGAGAAAAAAAAAAGAAAACAGAGGAATAGAGAGAAAGAAGAGACGAGAGGGAAAACTGAGAAGTGGAGGAGGATAAAAGAAGAAGAAAAGAAGAAGAAAGAATGAAATAAAAATAGAGAGAGGAAAAAAAAAGAACAGTGGAGAAGCAGATGAGAGAAGAAGGAGCGCCACTGGGTCCAGCCACCGTCTCCGCCACCGCAGACGACAACAACCACGCCCCTTCACACCAGGTAATTTTCTCTCCCTCGTTGCTCCATCTTCCATTTTCTTTCATTTTGCATGCAAAACGAGAGCAATTCAAGTTCTGCAGCAAAAATGAAAATAATTGGTCAAGTTCTTGTGTTGTGCACAGTAACCAACCAATTATAGTCTTTTGGGCCATTGCTGGCCCATTTTTATGTTGGGCCGTTGCTAGCCCATTTTCTTTATGTTGGGCCGTGTTGGCCCATTCCAATTAAATACACCGTAAAAATATAAATCTGGTATTAAAATACTAGATTTTCGCCAACTAAAAAAAAGAAGAAAAAATATTTTTTGTGCATACGACCAAGTGTCTCAAAGCTAAACAATCACATTGTGTTTTTTTCACGCACCAAAAAACAATGTTTTAGTATGCATTTTGGCTTTAAGAACCAGTTTATTAAAGTCAAGAGAACATTGACCAAAATTTCAAAAACAACAAAAATTTTATTTTGTTTGTCTTTTAGTATCCGGGGTATGATATTACACGTAATACGTATTCTGGATATTAAATTCTTTTTTTCAGACGCTAGAACAGTTAGGTTTTACCCTATTAAGAAAAGAACCTCCTTATTGAGGAGGGCTTTTTTTGAATCTTAGACAGATATGACCAACAATTAGAAAACATGACCAAACCTTAGATTTTGATCAGACAAATAAAACAATGCAACTTATCTTAGGTAGGGCGTATTTGGGGTGTTGATATCTTCCCTTTATGCAACTAGTCTTCATACCCAATCTCTAAGACCAGTTAGGGTTCCTAGTGACCAAAATACTAGGTGGCGACTCCCATTCTATTTTTACTAATAAGAGACAAGAATTCCTTGTCTCTCCATTTTTGCCAGATAGACCTTATACAATATACCTTTGAGGATGGATGATCGCCGCACACGTGCGATAGAATGGTGACTCCACTGGGGAGCTTGTGGACTAAGCATTGTTTTTGTCTGATAATTATGTTTTGTCTGATAATTGTGTTGTCTTGTTTGTGTGTTTTCTCGTTAATATGGTGTTCTTTTATTTATTTTCTCACACGCTTTAATTTCTCGTACATATCCGTTCATGACATCACATGCTTTAAGTTTTTTTGAAAAGCACACACAAGCTTCTAAGTTAAGTGGGGAATTAGCGATCCGCCCTATGACTATTGGTCGTGGTTCGATGCGTGAAACACCCAACTCATATCTGAGTGCCTGCTTGGTAATGGCGGGCATACGTGCCTTAGCTGTTCTTTGCAACGCCCCTATACTGCCTTTACGAAGGCCGTCACTGGGCAGATATGAGACCTGTTTTGAGACTAGGTAGAAAACCTACCTTTTGTCTCACATAATAATTAGAGCTTGACCTTAGGATATATATTACTTTCATCTGCATTAAAATTAATCATGTTAAAATCATCATTGCAGGTTGAACTAAAATCATGACCGAGTATCAATCTTTTCACAAGTTCGAGCAAGAATATGAGTTGACTCAGGTAGTTGAAAGAGAATGTCCAAGAATCAATATCAGTAGATTACCTGAGATTACCAAGATAAATCACACGGTAAATGATTTGGAGAAATTATGGTCCATTATGGGATATGTTGACGATACTCTTTTCAAAGGACGATATGGGAGAATTGCACAACTAATGAGGTTACCCTTACAAACAGCAGCAATCAAAGCCTTAGTGACCTTTTAGGATCCTAGTTATCGGTGTTTTTCTTTTGGGATCATAGATATGACAGCTACCTTGGAGGAATATGAGAGGATCCTGAATTTTCCAAATAACAGCCATAAAATTTACCTCGGATGAAATTTTGAAGGCACAACCGCAGAGGTAGTAAAGTTATTAGGCCTGGGAAAGATCAGTCAATGCATAATAACTAATGGGGGTTTTAAATGGAAGGTCATTGAAGCTAGGATGAAGAAGAACGCCGAGGAAGGCAAGTTGGGAGATGAATGATACAGGTTAGTGGCTTTCGCCATTTTTGGACTTGTATTGTTTCCATATGAAATTGGGGTCATCAGTCTAGAAGCTGCGAGTGTTTTCATAGAATACGAGCATGACTAGATCAATCCTTCTTCAGCAATTTTGGTTGAAACCATGTTGTCACTCAACCATTGTAGAATGAATGGCAAGGGAGCTATGAGATGTTGTGTCCCTATGTTGTATTTATGGATCATCAGTCATATTGAGACACTAAGGGACATCTTCAACAACTTTTGGTGGCTTGACCTTCGACCACTAAAGGTTACAATGTAGGAGACTTAGAGACATTGGGATGAGAAAGCATGGATAAGGAAGTATGTTGCACTACCACAAAACAACTTCAAATGGAAAGCACCGTGGATGAACAACACAGTCTGCACAATGAGTTGTGGAAGCAAGGTATGGGTTCCCCTGATTAGTGTAACTGGATATATCAGCTATGCCCCGACACTTGTAACAAAATAGTTAGGTGGAATGCAGTATGCACCAAGAACTTTGGGTTTAGCAGATTTCATGGGTTTATTCAAACATTAACCATACCTCTTAAAGAAATGGGACTCATTCGACAAGACTGGGAAAGGCCTTTATTGGTGAAAAGGGAAGAAGGTAGCAGGTTTGAATCATCTGTCAGTTAGAATTATGCAGTCTGGAGAAATGGAAAGCTTTTTGGGGTAGTAGGGTCCTCAACACCTAAGCATCCTGAGTCAACAATAGAGCAACAAAAAAGAAAAAGGACTGATAATGAGGAAGAGCTAAGAAGACAGTTGGAAAGATGCGACACCAATCTCAAAGAAAAGCAAAGGGCAACAACGAATCCTGGAAAAAACAATTGGAAGAAGAAAATACGATGAGGATTTGCTTAAACCAACAATTGTAAGATAAAAAGGAGCAATTAAAACAATGGCAGAAAAGGGTAGAGATAGCTGAAGCAATAGCCAAAGCGATTCAATATGAGTTGAAGGAGCATAACTGAAAATGATAAACTGGTTGACAAAAATGGGCTCACAGAAAAAGAGTTGGCCAAGATCAAGAAATTAGCAAAATACAAGATAAATATGGATAAAGAGATATTGGATTCCTTGAAGAGAGAAAGGAGTAGTTTTCTATGGAAGATGGGAGCTGAGAAAGAGAAGAATCGGCTAGACCACTTTGACATAAAAGAAGAAAGAAGAACGCGTGGCCAATATATGGTACAGTTAGAGGAGGAGAGAAGTATGAGAAAGGCTGCCGAGGCTGACATGAGAGATAACCAGAAAAGGGTCGAGTATTCAAAAGAATAGATAATGATTCTATAATCTGAGCTGGAGATACAAGAAGAGGGGTTGAGAAGTCATTACGATGTGATAGAGGAAAAGTTAAATGAGCTGAAGCAAAAATGACAGGAATGTCAAGAATATATTGACAACCTTTGCGCTCAAATGAACTCCAAAATAGCCGAGCTAGACATCGAAAGAAAAGAACTCCAGAGAGCCAAGGCTAAATTAGCACGGTTAGAGACAATGGTCCGAGCATTGGCAAGAAGGAATGAAGCCTTAGGAGCCAGCAATGAAGTGATAATCACAAATAACACCTTGTTGCATGACAAACTAAGACATATGACGAAACAGGTCGAGCAAGTGGCCCGCTATGCTGAGAGGATGCAACAACAAGCCACCCAAGTTGGAAATAGTGCTACAAAGTATCGAGAATACCTGAGGGCTCTCACTTTTTTTATTAAAGCCTTAGCCAATAAGGGAAATGCCTTTTAGAGTAGTAATGTATTAGGGCTGTTGTGATTTTGTAAACTTTTTGTACAAACTCCGGTTAGTTATAAAAAGGTCATAACCTATCTTTCTTTCTAAATGAGTTATGGTAGTCAAATCCTGATAAAGAACTAGGCATATACTCTTTTACAGCAATTAGTTTGGTTAAAAAATCTTGCTTAAAGGATTACGAAAGTCATGAATTAGTTCTAAAAAACACACATCACATATGCATCTCATTTTCATCATACATCTATTTATAATATGTCATTTGCATACTCTAGTGAAACATAGGTCCCCCACCTAAGGTCCACAAGCTCAGAACAAGAATGGAACACGAAAAAAGGGCTCTCCTAGAATCCCGTTACCAGAGCGAATTAGAATCAGTGAAAAATGAAATGTCACGGATGACTAATCTGCTTGAACAACTATTAAAAGTTAAAAGTGGGGAGGGAACGTTTGTCCAGCCATCTACAAGTTCACTCGCGTCTCACATTCCTACCACATCTCAGAATCTAGGGGCAGATTCAGTAGCAGAACAACATTCTGTGCCAGCCATCCCTATTCGGTTGGCTTAATCGCCAATCATCGTGATTTAACAGCGGATGGGCCTTCTGAAAGGAGGTCCAACGGTATTATGAGCCAAGATAAGATATCCTCAGTAGAAGAATGGTTGAGAGCAGTCGAAGGAAATGATTGGTTCGACCCAATGTGAGCAGCTGAGGTATGTTTGGTACCAAACATCGTGGTACCAAAAGATTTCAGGGTCCCGCAAATTTATCAAATATACGGGTTTGGAGTGCCCAAACACGCACCTTCGATCCTACTGCAACAAGATGGCCAAATTAATCCATGACGATAAAAGGCTTATCTATTTTTTTCAAGATAGTCTATCAGGCTCTACTTTAAGCTGGTATATGCGGTTGGAAAATGTTAAAATCAAGAAATGGAAAGATTTGGCAAAGGCTTTCCTCAAGCAGTACAGGTTCAACCTAGAAATAGCTCCGGATCAAACAAGTTTGATGTCAATGGAAAAGAGAAGCCAGGGAGTCGATCGGGGGTATGCCCAGAGAGATGGAGGGATAAGACAACACATGTCCAACCCCTTTTAATCTAAACGAGAGATGGTGACTTTATTCGTCAATACTTTTAAAGCACCTTACTATGAGCATTTAATGGGCAGCTCATCTCAGTATTTTTATGATGCGGTACGCGTAGCAGAGAGGATAGAGCAATGCATTAAAGTCGCGCATACCGGAGCCTATGGAAAAAAAAGGGTTTTACCGGAAGAAGAAGAAAATGGGATGTTAACAACTTGGAAGGAGGGTATAAAGGCAAAAGAGTAAATTACCCAAACCCATAAATGTCTACCCCTCAATTCACCAACATAAACTTTACCAAACCCTTGCACCCAAATTCAACCAACCGAATAAATCACCCATCAAACAACCAAAACAACTACCAAAGGCCATATATGAAATATACTTCTGAGCAGTTACCTCCATTACCAATGCCTTTAAATGATTTGTACGCTAAATTGCTGAGCATTGGGCAAATAACTTCAATCCTTCTACCGCCGATCCAACCACCCTTTCCCATATGGTACAAGCCAGAACTAGCTTGCGAATACCATGCTGGTAATCCTGGGCACGGAATTGAAACTTACTACGCTTTCAAAAGGAAGTTGTTAGAACTCATCAAAATAGGGTGGGTATCTTTCGAAGACGCGCCTAATATCAATTCAAATACATTGCCTAATCATGCTACTGGTAATACGGGAGTGGGCATGATAGAGATTGGCAATCAAAACCAATTGTTGAAGGTATCTATAAAAAGGTTGTACGACATGTTGTTACAATCAGGACTACTAAAAATGAACACTGAATATCAGCTGGGAAGGGATAACTATTGCGAGTTCCACAGGAAAGAGGGACATCATATCGAGGATTGCATCAAGTTTCCCTAGAAGGTTGCAAAGATGCTAATCCTGGGAGAATTGTGGATTGAAACCATGAGGGGCAACCAGGAGGTGAGTATGATGGAAGGCCGAGATAAATCGTCAAAAGTATATAGAGTTCAAACTATAACTAATGGGTTACCAAAGCTGATCCTGACTAAACCTTTATTTACAAAAAGAGATCATAGTGCAATGCCATATAATTATGGTTAGACCTCAAACATTCAAGCCCCCCCTCCCTTAATTTCATACCGAGATCAGTGGGCTAACGCGAAGTGGTCGTTGTTTTACGCCCGAGGAGTTGAAGAGAGCCAAAGGCAAGGAAATGGTGGATCTTGACAAAGAAATAAAGGTTAATAAGCTAGTAACGGAAGAGGAGTCAAATGAATTTCTGAAGTTGATAAAGCACAGTGAGTACTGCATAGTAGATCAACTCAAAAGGACTCTAGCTAGGATATCTCTCATGTCCTTGATACTCAACTCTGAGTCGCATCAAAATTCCTTGCAAAAGGTATTGAATGAGGCATATATACCCCAAGACATTGAACATAAAACCATGGAGCACCTGGTAGGGAGGATCCACGCATCTAATTACCTATACTTCATGGCTGATGAATTAGATGCTGAAGGAACTGGACATAACAAACCCTTGTATATCACCGTTAAATGCAAAGATTGCCTTATCGAAAAGGTACTCGTCGATAACGGCTCGACTCTTAACGTATTGTCGAAACACATGTTGAAAGAAATGTCAATCGATAAATCTCATATGAAGCCTAGTACCATGATGACAAGAGCATATGATGGCTCGCCTAGATAGATCATTGGGACTTTAGAGGTAGAGCTATATGTGGGACTATAAATGTTCTTTTTGGCACTGTAAGTTATGGATATCCACCTTTCCTATAGTATATTGCTGGGAAGGCCTTGGATTCATGCAGTTGAGGTAGTAACTTCATCATTACACCACTGTTTGAAATATATTATGAATGGGATGTTGGTAACCATCAAAGCAAAGGAAACAATATCCATGATAAAGAATGTGGTCATACCTTTCATTAAGGCGGAGAATTGCAGGAATGAGAATCTCAATGCTTTTGAGATTGTAAACACTGAGTGGGTACCTAAAAGCACGGTGCTAAGAAAGCCAAGGATTTCAGAAGCAGTAAGGATGGCAACTAAATGCTTCTTAGAACGTGGAATCCCATTCCACTATAATCTTATCACTGGAATAGCAAAAAGGATTAATCCGATCAAGATGAGATGTGCTGACCAAAGATTTGGGCTAGGATATAAGCTTAAAAATAAGGATCATCGTTGCGCTGCCGATAGACGAAGAGAAAGAGGAATGGCTAGAATCGAGGGAAGAGAGCCCGAAGAAGAACTGGAAATCCCTCCCCTTATGGTGTCTTTCCTAAAGGCAAGATATGTGATACAACCAGATAACGGAGCAGAAGACGTTCAAAGGTTGGTAACTGTGAGCATCAACACCTTGGAGGAAGATAAGGTGGAAGGAAGTGACATGAAAACAGTAGTTCAAAGGGAAGATGAAGCGCTACCACAACTGACTGTTCATATTTTAGAAGAAGTCCCCATCAAGACTTTTGTGCGAAAGCTGGCCGAGGGTGAAAAGTTTCAAAACTGGGTGACCCAAGAAGCTCCAGCAGTGTTTAAAATGTAAACCCACTTTGTTTGCCTTTACATGCCTCTATCGTTATTTTATTTGCTTTTGTCATTCTGGTTGATAATCAAGGCTCATGATGTCAGCCAGATTTTGTCTTTGTCATTGAGCCCACTTTCATTCTAATCAATGAGATCATGTTTTTCTCTACATTAATTTGTCTTAATATTCTTGCTTTTACATCAAATACTTTTCCTGAAAGCGGATCTTCCACAACATCACACACATTTAGCATCAATAATGAATGGCCAAACTTTAACGAACATGTAATCATAATGGAAGAAGAAGAATGAGATGAAAGCAATATCAGAGAATTCACAAAGCTAGTAGAGCAACATGAAAAAACGTGGGAACCTGTTGCTGAAGAACTCGAAACCATAAATATAGGTAGTGATCAGTCTAATTTTTTTTTGAAAATAGGGACCTTGATCATGACTCAAAGAAAGGGCGGAGTTAACTGCTCTACTACATGAGTATGCAAATGTTTTTGCTTGGTCTTATGAGGATATGCATGGGTTAAACACAAATATCATAGTACACATGATCCCATTAGAGGAAGGTTGTAAACCAGTTAAGCAGAAATTGAGAATAGCACACCCGGATACATGGATCAAAATGAAAGCAGAACTCGAGAATCAATGGAATACTAGATTCCTAGAAGTTGTTAAATACCCGCAGTGGGTATCTAACATTGTTGTCATACCTAAGAAGGAAGGAAAGATTAGAGTTTGCGTGGACTTCCAAAATTTGAACAAAGCTAGCCCCAAAGATGATATTTCACTGCCCCACATAGACATTTTAGTTGACAATACTGCCCGTAGTTCCACATAGTCCTTTATGGATGGTTTCTCAGGATACAACCAAATAAAGATGGCTCCAGAAGACAAGGCAAAAATAACTTTTGTCACCCCTTAGGGAACCTACTGCTACAAGGTTATGCCGTTGGTTTAAAGAACGTAGGGGCCACCTATCAGAGAGCCATGGTGACTCTATTCTATGATATGATGCATAAGGAAATTGAGGTGTATATAGATGATATGATTGCTAAGTCAAAAGGGGGAGAAGATCATGTCAAGGTGTTGAGGAAGTTATTTGAAAGATTGAGAAAGTATGAACTAAAGCTCAACCCTGCAAAATATTCGTTTGGGGTTAAGTCCGGTAAGCTGCTAGAATTTGTTGTTAGTGGAAAAGGTATAGAGGTGGATCCTGATAAAGCAAAAGTCATCCAATCCATGCCAACCCCAAAGATAGAGAAAGAGGTGAGGGGATTTTTGGGGAGGTTGAACTATATTACCCGATTTATATCTCAACTAACTACCACATGTGAACCTATCTTCATACTGCTGAGGAAGAAGAATCTTGGGACTTGGAATGAGGATGTGAGGAGGCATTCAATCAAATTAAGCGTTATTTGCAAAGTCCGCATTTGTTTGTTCCTCCTGTGTTTGGAATGCCGTTAATATTATATATGAAAGTGACAGAAATAGTTATGGGATGTGTACTGGGACAACATTATAAAACAAGGAGGAAAGAAAGGGTTATCGATTACCTGAGTAAGAAGTTCACTGAATGTGAATCTAGATACACGATGATAGAGAAATTATGTTATGCATTGGGATGGGCGGCAAAAAGATTACGATATTATATGTTATATCACACCACTTGGTTGATTTTAAAAGTGGATCCATTGAGGTACATATGTAACAAGCCCTATCTCTTCAGCTGAATTGCAAGGTGGCAGGTTTTGTTGTCAGAGTATGACATAGTGTACATGACAAGGAAAGCTGTGAAAGGGAGTGTAATTGCTGACCACTTAGCTGATAACGCTGTTAAAGATCACGAGCCGTTGGATTTTGATTTTCCGGATGAAAATTTATTGTCAATAGAGGAAGAAGAAGAGAAGACAGATTGGTGGACTATGTTTTTTTACGGAGTAGTGAATGTATATGGTAATGAGACCGGTGTAGTGATAGTCTCTCTTAATCAGAAGCAGTATCCAGTTTAAGTTAAATTGCACTTTGAATGCACCAACAATACAGCTGTATATGAAGCCTGTATACTCGGTTTAGAAGCTGTATTAGAGATGAAAATTAGAAAGGTGGATATATATGGTGACTCAATGTTGATTATCTCTTAGGTGAAAGAGAATGGCAAACCAAAGAAGAAAAGTTGAAGCCTTACCAGGAATACTTGTCCACACTATCAGACGACTTTGAAGAGATAAAGTTCACCCACCTGGGAAGAGAAGGGAACCATTTTGTGGATGCTTTGGCTACATTGGCTGCTCTGGCTACCATTGATCTCGGACATAAGGTACAACCAGTACACATTGACATCAGAAATAACCCAGTTTATTGTTGCTCGATTGAAGGAGAGATAGATGGTAAGCCTTGGTATTACGATATCAAGAACTTTGTGCAAAATTAGGAATATCCAGAGGGAGCTTCGAAGATGGTTAAGAAAACCCTAAGGAGATTGGCCATGGGTTTTTATCTAGACGGAGATATTCTGTACAAAAGATCATTTGATGGAACCTTACTAAGGTGTTTGAATGCAACAGATGCTAGAAAGGCTTTGCGAGAGGTCCATGAAGGGATTTGCTCAACCCATGCTAGCAGACATATGATGGCAAGAAAAATACAAAGGGCCGATTATTTCTGGATGACGTTAGAGAAAGATTGCATCGACTATGTCAGGACATGTCACAAGTGTCGGGTGCATAGTGATAAGGTCAATGCACCTCCGACCTCTTTGTTTAATCTGGCATCTCCCTAGCTATTTGCAATGTGGGGAATTGATGTGATCAGGCCTATTAACCCAAAATCCAGCAATGGGCATAGATTCATTCTTGTATAGCTATTGATTATTTCACGAAATGGGTAGAAGCCTGTTCATACGCCCATGTGACTCAAAAAGTGGTGAAGAGGTTTATAGAGAAAGACTTGATTTGTCACTATGGTCCGCTAAAAAAGATAGTGACTGATAATGCACAAAATTTCAACGACAATATGATAGTGGAGCTCTGGACCAAATGGAAGATTAAGCATTCAAATTCCTCACCATACAGGCCGAAGATGAATGGTGCGGTGGAAGCAGCCTACAAGAAAATTATTTAGAAAATGGCAGTCACTTACAAAGATTGGCATGAGATGTTGCCATTTGCTCTCCATACATATCGCACTACAATAAGAACCTTGACAGGAACTACGCCATATTCTTTGGTATATGGAATGGAGGCGGTGATGCCTTTGAAAGTAGAAATCCCCTCGTTAAGGGTGTCGATGGATTCAGAATTAGAAGAGGCTGAATGGGCCAAAGTGAGATATGAACAGTTAAACCTGATCAATGAAAAGAGGATAGTCATAATCTGTCATTATTAACTTTGCCAGAAAAGAATGGACAAGGTATATGATAAGAAGGTTAGACCTCGTGTGTTCCAAGAAGGAGATCAAGGCAAATTATGAAGGTCCTTATATAGTAAAGAAGGCTTTCTCAGGAGGAGCTCTGAAATTGTCTAGAATGGATGGAGAAGATCTAGCCAGACTTGTGAATTCCAACTCTATAAAGATATATTATGTCTAAATGTGTCCGGTTTTCTCCCAAAATCAATAAAGTAAAGTTTGGCCATGATTTCTTTATGTGAAGAACCCTTTCATTGCATTGATCTCGCGACACTTATTTTATTTATCTTGGAAGAACTGATTTTATGCATGATTACAAGAAATGCATCATAAAGCCCTCAAAGATGAAATTTAAGCATTTTCTGGTAAAGAGGTGACCAAACCAAAATAAACCTCAAAGCTAACTCTGAGATAAAACCTTGTCTCTGATAGCATTTTGTTTTTTAATTTGCATGGATAAATGGTTAGGTAATCATCTCTGTCATCACACACATTTTCCTAGGATAAGAACAAGGTTTATCAATTCTAACAACGTGCGTTTTGAAATGAGGAAAGGCTATTTTGGTCATCCATTCACTTTCTAAAATTTTCATCCTTTATGCTCCCCATTTAAGCTAGATCTCGTTTCTTCCTTATGACAACTTGAACTAGGATCACACCCCACACTGGGGGCAAACAAGAGATATTTGGAAGACACTAATAGAATCAATAGGAAAGGGGAAGGTTAAGAAAAAGTCCAACGATGGTGAAATGGTTTTAAAAAAAAAGAGACATAGACTAGAGGGCAGAAAATACTGATGTCAGTCTTTTCGTTATCATCCAGACAAAGCAGTGAAGATGGATGCTAGAATTGATCATGTAATATTTGGTTTTTCATTATCATCCAGACAAAGCAGTGAAGATAGATGTTGGAATTGATTATGTCTCATTTGGTAAACACAACAAAGGCCCCAAAGATGACATTCTGGAAAAAAAAAGAGGAAAAAGAAAAGAAAAGAAAAAACATCAGGGTTACAAACTTTGGCTTTTGGTATCGAGGATAGAATCTCCAAATGACTTTAATAGATTAGAGAACGAAAAATCGATTATTGTAGTATGACCCATGTTAAGAGAATTCTGATTGTTAAGGTTAACTAGGTTAGATGTTTGTTCCCTACAAAAACAATAAAAGAAAGATGATTGATGAATAGTTGATCCTAGGTCTTTGAAACCCTCAAACACCTTTTGAGAATGTAAAATTACTTTCTTTCATAGCCCATAAATGTAACCTACATTACAAGCCTTTCGAAGTCCTTTCTAATCAAGTGCTTGAAACTTGGTTTGATAAATGTTGGTCTCATGATCCATAAGATCTGATAAGTATAAGACAATCCTTTTTTTTTTACAGCCTTTTCAAGTATATACTTGAAACCTTTTGATAAGATTAAACATAAGGTCACCTTTGTACAAAGGGTCTGACCCAAAGATAACTGCATTCCAAAACCTGAGAAAACCTTTGATGGGAGTTGTTTAAACGAGTCTTTAGTGCATATGTTGAAAGTTCTAGTAGTCATGAACAATTTCAAGTTTTTTTTAAGATTTCTTCTAGAAAACTTGTCCTTTTCTTTTTATGGTAAGACAAAAACCCAAAAGCCCTTCACTTTGAGAAAGACAAATAGAAGCATTGGCAAGAGCATGATAAACAAGGGTAATGAAGAATTAAAAGGGAGGCATCCAGTAAAAAAGTGGAGACTTCTTCCTTGAAATATGATGGGTAAGAAGGATAGTGCAACAAAAACATGCCAGCATTTGACTGCAAACACACGAAATAAGCTCATACTAGGGGAAGGGTTTTACGAGACGTCGGGGACCTATGTTTCAAGTCAGGTAAAGGTGCATGCATTATCATTCCACTTTAGAGTATTGCATACATAGTTTTGTTTTTGACTTGTTTGAGGAAATATCTGAATTGAAGTCCAGCGAGTTTGTGGACAAAGAAGGAATCATTGAAGGGGGAGTAACAAAGAGATTAGTTTTGACCCGGGAAGGGAAAAAGAAGGGAGAAATTTTGTTTTCAAGAATAGTCTTTAATGAACCGTGGTATTATGAACCACAAACAAGATTTTGGTTCTGGTTAAAGGGGATTGACGAAAGGAATCTCAATTTAGCCCAACCACACAAGATTTTGGTTCTGGTTAAAGGGGATCGACGAAAAGGATCTCAATTTAGTCCAAACACACATAACCTTTTAGCTTTGATACAAAGGAATCGTCGAATGGGTTCTTTGGTCGACCAAGCTTGAGAAGACCAGTTTTGTAAGACCAGTTTTGTTTATCTTTACAAAACTTACTACGCAAAATCTTTACTCTGTAAGTATTGTAAAGAGGGGGCATCTGTTGTAACCCATTTTTGGGTCCCCACAAAAAAAAACACAAAATAAATCAAAAATATATTTGAAAGAAAAATAAAAAAATAATAGCAGTGAAAAGATGATGTCAGAACGCTCAGAAAATGGCTAAAAATTGATTGAGAAGGTTAAAAAATACAAAGATTGAAATTTGACAGTATTTTGTTAACTGATAAGAGCCCTGTTGACAAAGAAAATTCAATTTGAGGAAGAAAAGTCCAAGATCAAATATTTATGGACTCAATTAAATTTTATTGAAGGTTTAATTGAATTTATGGAGGGTTTGATTGCAGGAAAAATTGATTTTTAAGTCAATTTGGGCTTTAATTGGAAGAAATTAAAGTTCTGAGGTCAAATTATAATTTTTGAAAGTTAATTTGATCAAATCAAGGGCTTAATTGCATAAATATTGAAGTTTGATGGCCAATTAGGGACTTAATTGAAGAAATATGAAACCAATGACCAAACTGGAAAAGGCGCGTAAATAGAGGCACTGAATTTGAATGGATCAGGGACTAAATTGAAGAAAATCAGAAGTTGTTGATCAATTGAGGGTCGAATTGCATAAATCCAAAACCAAGGACCAATTTGGAAAAGGCGGCCAACTTTAGGGTCGACGATTGAATTTAACAGGGATACAATTGAATTGATTTTAAAATCAAAATTACAATTTAGGACTTGATTGAAATAATTTCAAATTGAAGACTGATTTGGACTTTGACCCGTTTTTGCCGCCTTTTTTTAAGTGAAAATGGTGCATTTTGTCCAAAATGGTGTTGTTTCATCCACTGTTCATTAAAAAAAAATGCCCAAAAAGGTGCCGTTTTGAACGGCCACTGTGGGTCTTCTTCTTCCCCTAGATGTGTGAAGCAGGGGAAGAAGAAGTTTTTCTTTCTCTATTTCCACCGCCTTTTCTTTCAACAAGACGCCGACCAAGGACCCTCACTTGCCCAAAGCTTTCCACGTGTTGGAGGAAAGGGAGGATAGGTGTCCCTCAGGTGGTGTAGGGGCGGCTACACAAGGGCCGCCCCGGCCACCCTACCCCTGCGCCATTGACTGGGCTGGGGTAGTAGGTCTCCTTTTCTCCCTTGTTTTGCCTATAAATACAGGGGAGAAAGGAGACAAGGGGGACGAGAGAAAAAAGGGAAGACAAAGAACAAAAAAAACAAGGAAGAAGAGAGAAAGAGAGGAAGAAAAATAGAGCAGAAAAAAGAAGAAAAAAACAGGGGAGGGAGAAAAAAAAAGGAAACAGAGGAATAGAGAGAATGAAGAGACGAGAGGGAAAACTGAGAGGAAGAGGAGGAGAAAAGAAGAAAAAAAAGAAGAGAGAATGAAACAAAAACAGAGAGAGGAAAAAAAAGAATAGTGGAGAAACAGATGAGAGACGAAGTAGCCCTACTAGGTCCAGCCACCGTCTTCGCCACCGCAGACGACAACAACCACGCCCCTTCATACCAGGTAATTTTCTCTCATTCGCTGCTCCATCTTCCATTTTCTTTCATTTTGCATGCAGAACATGAGCAATTCACGTTCTGCAGCAAAAATGAAAATAATTGGCTGGTTACTAGCCCATTTGGGCCGTGTTGTCCCATTCCAATTAAATACACCGTAAAAATATAAATTTGGTATTAAAATACCGGGTTTTCGCCAACTAAAAAAACAAAAGCAAAAATATTTTTTGTGCATACGGGCAAGTGCCTCAAAGCTAAAAAATCATAGTGTTGATTTTAATCATGTTAAAATCATCACTGCAGGTTGAACTGAAATCATGACCGAGTATCAATCTTTTCACAAGTTCGGGCAAGAATATGAGTTGACTCTGGTAGTTGAAAGAGAATGTCCAAGAATCAATATCAGTAGATTGCCTGAGATTACCAAGATAAATCACACGGTAAATGATTTGGAGAAATTATGGTCCATTATGGGATATGTTGACGATACTCTTTTCGAAAGACGTTATGGAGAATTGCACAACTAATGAGGTTACCCTTACAAACAACAACAATCAAAGCCTGAGTGGCCTTTTGGGATCCTAGTTATCGGTGTTTTTGCTTTTGGGAGCATAGATATGACAGCTACCTTAGAGGAATATGAGAGGATCCTGGATTTTCCAAATACCAGCCACAAAATTTACCTCGGATGAAATTTTGAAGGCACAGCCGCAGAGGTAGTAAAGTTATTAGGCCTGGGAAAGATAAGTCAATGCAGTTTACCTTAGGTAGGGCGTATTTAGGGTGCTGATACCTTCCCTTTACGCAACCAGTCTTCGTACCCGATCTTTGAGACCAATTACGGTTCCTAGTGACCAAAATACTAAGTGGCGACTCCCATTCTATTTTACTGATAAGAGACAAGAATTCCTTGTCTCTCCATATTTGCCAGATAGACCTTATACAATATACCTTTGAGGGTGGATGATCACCGCACACGTGCGACAAAAGTCACGAGAACTCGGCCAATATTTCAAAAATTCCAAAAAAAAATCATTTTGTTTTCTTTTAATATTAAGGATTATGAGCTTATAGATAAGGCGTAGTATTGATATTAAAAAGATAATTTTTTTAAAACTTTAGAATGGTTAGGTTTTTACTCGATAAGATAAGGATCTCTTTATCGAGGAGGACTTTTCTTAAACCATAAACGGACCAACAACTAGAAACCACAACAAGACCTTAGATTTTATCAAACAATAAAACAATGCAACTTACCTTAGGTAAGGTGTATTTGAGGTGCTAATACCATTCCTTTTTACAAACAGTGTCCGTACCCGATCTCCGAGATTAGTTAGGGTTCCTAGTGACCAAAATACTAGGTGGCGACTTTCATTCCATTTTTCCACTAATAAAAGACAGGAATTCCTTCTCTCCCTATATTTGCCTGATAGATAACACATATGAGAGTGGATGTTTTTCACTATGACGCCACACACGTGCGAAAGAATGGCGACCCCACTGGGGACCTTGTGGACTAAGCTTTATTTTTGTCTGATAATTGTGTTTTGTTTGGTTTGCGTGTTTTCTGTTAATAAGCTTATTTATTTATTTATTTTACATGCTTTAATTTCTGTACATATATGTCCATGCATTGTATAGAACTGCCTCATGCATCACATACTTTAATTTTTGAAAAAAGCACACACAAGCTTCTAAGTTAGGTGGGGGATTAGCGATCTGCCCTATGACTGTTGGTTAGGGTTCAGATGCGTGAAACACCCAACTCATATCGGAATGACTGCTTGGTAATAGTGGGCATACGTGCCTTAACCATTTCTCGCAACGCTCCTATACTATCTTTACGAAGTCATCACAGGGCAACTATGAGACCCTTTTTGAGACTAGATAGTCAACCACCCTTTGTCTCACTTAATGAATAGAACATGTCCTTAGGTTGTGTGTGTTGCCTTTTGTTTTACATCAAAGTAAACCCTTTCTGAAGCATTTTGAACTCAAGACTTGTGGTTGACACAATGACCGTTACTCAGGAAATTTTTGTTATAGCAAGAATCAAAATTCTTGTATCATCATGCAAGGGTAACAACCATGTGTCAACCCTATAAGGGTGAGCTCATCATATAGGAACATACTCATACATTTATCATCCATTCCAGGTTGAAACATAGGTCCCCCACCCAAGATTTGCTACAACTAAAAGATGGAAAATGAAGAAAGAGATCAATTGGAGGCCTATTATCAAAATGAAATTGAGAGCATCAAAGGTGAAGTAGCTAGACTTACAGATCTACTTGAACTAGTGTTAAGCTCCAAGAATGAAAAAGGGATTTTTGCACAACCTCCTGTGAAAACACCATCAATCCACGTCTGTCACACATCTCAGAACTTGGGGGCAGACTCAATAACTGGGAATCATTTTGTCCCTTTCACCGTTGTCTATCCAAGTTAAGCTCAGATCATTGTGAATCCAACAACGAAAGGACATTTTGACAACAGTTTTACCAATCCCATGGGCCATGATAAATGCGTTGCCCTAGAAGAAAGATTGAGAGTAGTTGAAGGAAATAACCTGATTTAGCTTGTGATAGCAGCAGAAGTTTGTTTAGTTCCAAATATTGTGGTGCCGAAGGAGTTTCGAGTACCAGACTTCGTCAAATACACCGGACTGGAATGTCCATACACCCATCTTCAGTCATACTACAACAAGATGGTTGAAATAATCCATAACGATAAGATGCTGATATACTTTTTCCAAGATAGTCTTACTGGATCTGCTCTAAGCTGGTACAAGAGACTAGACAATATTAAGATCAAGACATGGAAAGACCTGGTAGATGCCTTTTTGAAGCAGTATAAATTTAATCTGGAAATTGCTCTTGACAGAACCATCCTAATGGCTTTGGAGAAGGAAAACCAAGAGTCTGTGAGGGTATACGCGCAAAGATGGCGAGATAAGGCAACATATGTTCAACCTCCACTAATAGATACAGAAATGGTGATGTTGTTTGCCAACACCTTTCAATCCTCTTATTATAAGCATTTAATAGGAAGCTCAGCTCAACATTTCCATGATGTTGTGAGGATTGCTGAAAGAATTGAACAAGCTATGAAGAGGGGAAAGATTGAAGGTTCTGCCATGGATTCCAGAATAATGATGAGAGATGACTCTGAAGGTGGATGAACAAGAGGCAAGTTGAGTGTGTGAAAGGTGATGTCATTGGCTATATTGTCCCCTAAACATCTTTAAAATGACAAGTGATCGAAAATGCTTGGCAAAACACAGATATTGCCAGACAAGCTAATTCAAGAATGGCGATGAATTGTCAATCATATTGTTATGGAATTTTTCCATTTTGCATTTTGTTTTGGGATCACATCTCATCCTTTTAACGAAACATGTCTTTTTATTTGTCTCTTTGTTGTTTCGAAATAACGAGATGTTTCTTTCAAAGTTTATTTTGGCAAAATATTTTGATCGAACTCCAACACGCGATTAAGGCTAATCAATCCTGAAAGTTTAAAAGTATTTTGATTACAGAAATGACTCGATGCTTGTTAAAATGATATGGGGTGACAAAACAAATTTTGAGCTCACACATGAAACTGAATCACCCACCCTATAACTAAGTTTTAGCAATGTGTATAATGACATGTAGTGGATTCGGTAGTTATGGACTCACGAATCAAGATTCTTGCAAGTCCAAATCATTACACTTGACAAGGTCAAAATTTATCGGTTTACACCGACCTTGCTTGAAATGAGAAAAGACCATCTTTGTTTTATCCTTTCACAATACTGGAAATATATCATTTGCAATCCCATTTTGAGCCTGATAGAATATTCTTTTTAAAAAAAACCCTGACCAGGATCACACCCCACATTGGGGGCAAATAAGAGATTTTTTTTGAAGAAGACAAAAGTGAATCAATGGTAAAACGAAGGCTAAGAACAAAAGTCTAACATTTGAGAGAGAGCTAAAAGAAAGAAGACCTAGACTAGGGGGCATGTTAGAAAACTATGAGAAAGGCTATGTGAAAGCCATAAAAAAAATACTAAGCTACAAACCTGACTTTTTGCCTCTATGATAAAGCTCTTGATGTTATCAGATGATTGAGATTTCATCAAAGAAAAAGTTGTATTTGCATTATGACTTATGTTAAGAGAATTCTGATATTTGAGGTTAATAAGGGTATATGTCACTTTCTCTACAAAGACAACAAGAGAAGGAGAAATGATGAATAATCAATGTTGATCCTAGGTTTTTGAAACCCTCAAACACCTTTTGAGCCTATAATATTCCTTTCTTTCATAGCTATAAATCATAGCCTACATTACGTGCTTTTAAAAGCCCTTTTTGATCGAGTAAGCGATTTGAATTGATAAACGACACTCTCAAAGCTTGAAGAGCTTTTCCATAAGGGTCGTGACTTCATAGATTAAACTACTTGTTATTATGCATGCTGATAAAATAAGTGCTAAAAAAAAGAAGAAGAAACAATCTTTCTCAATAAAGCCTCAAGTTTTGACTTGAGCATCTTATTTCTTGAAATTCACAAAATCTCATCTCATCATAGATCATCAAATGATATACCCAATATCAAAGATTAAAACTAACACAAAGAACCATGAGAAAGGCCATTTTATTCTTGAAACGGGTTAATTTTTGTTTTTCAAAATACAAGACAATCAAAGGATTACATTGAATAACATGTGTTGGATCTTTGATCGAAGAAGCTTGACTTAAAAAAAAAATTGAAAAAATAAATAAATAAAAATGACATTTTTAATTTCATTTCAACAATTAGACTTTGAATAGACATGATCTTTGAAATATGAGAGTTGATTCCCGAACAAGAAAGATTGTCAAACAAGAAAAGCATCGATCGAGTTTGCAAAATCCTTGACAGAAGTGACATCAATACTTCTCGACACTTTTTGAAAAGTTGAGCAGCTAGGGGCAATACAGTGGACCCTAAAAAGGAAAAACAAGCAGTATTCAGATCAGCTAGGGGGCAATAAAAAAATGATTAAACGATGAATCGGTGAACTGAGGATAATGTGGTTCAAAGAAGGATAATTCAGATCATACTGGAGGTAAGTCGATGGTTGATTAGCAATCTAAGATGAGGACGACACCAGAAAACCTCTTAATGAGTGCTGGTAGGATTTACACAGCTAATCAAAGAACGATTCTTGAGAGAATCCAGGAGATGAATGATTTGTTAAGCTCCTTCATGATGAATCAAGCAACACCATATTTGGGGGCATTGTCAAGCTTGATAAACATTGAAACCAGTAATCATCGAAGACAGCCTAGGATAGGTGCTGCATTTATAGTGGAGTGGATGACTAGCACATAAATGGGTCAGTACATGGAAAGAGCAAAGAAGGCTCTGGATAGCAAACAAAGGCACCCTTGACAATGGAACATCAAAGAGGGGGGGGACCTATATTTCAAATCAGGTAAGGATGCATGCATGTCATCTAACCTCAAAGCATTGCACACATATTTTTATTCGTTACAGGAAAATCCTTAAAGAAGTCTAGCAAGATTAAAAAAGAAAAAAAAATCATTGAGCTGATAATAACAAAGAATCATAGTTGTGACCCTGGAACGAGAAGAAGATGAGATGAACCCTACTGTTAGGAAAATCTCAAAGAAATGAGAAGATCAACCTTGTCATCATGAGGAGTCTTCAGGTCAACCCTGCAATCAGGAAACACCAAGTTTTCCAACCTTTTCATCGAGAAAAACCCAGTTAATTTCAGTCATCAGGAAGGACAGATGTCAACCCTGCAATTAGGAAGGACAAATGTCAGTCCTACAAAATCATAAAATTCAAAAAAGAAAGAAAGCATCAAGTGAAAAGTTTGATCAAACCTTATCATCAAGAAGAAAAATGAGAAGAACCTTACCATTAGGAAATTCTCAAAACAAAAGAAGAAAGTTCAAACCCTGCCATCAGGAAGAACACACTAGATTGCCAGATGGGATCTTAGGTAAACCCAATCAAAAGGGCAGGTCGCCCTTGAAAATAGACTAGGATGAACATGCGTGGGTAGGTTGCCTGTGAAAATAAACCAGTATGAGTGTGTGGGCAGGTCGCCCATGAAAATAGACCATGTGAGTGTGTGGGTCGGTCGCCCCTAAAAGTAGACCAAGATGAACATGTATGGGTAGGTCACCCGTGAAAATAAACCAGTGTGAGTGTGTGGGCTAATCGCCCCTGAAAACAGACCACTGTGAGCATGTGTGGGTAGGTCACCCGTGAAAATAGACCAAAGTGAATATGTGTGGGTAGGCCGCCCATGAAATTAGACCAATGTGAGTGTGTGGGTTGGCCGCCCTTGAAAATAGACCAGGATGAAAATGTGTAGGCAGGTCGCCCGTGAAAATAGACTAGTGTGTGTGTAGGCTAGTCGACCCTGAAAATAGACCAAGATGAACATGTGTGGGCAGGTCACCCGTGATAATAGAACAGTGTGAGAGTGTGGACTAGTCGCCTCTAAAAACAGACCACATGGGCCGGGCTGGGCCCTACCCGAAAAAAAAGAAAAAAAAAAAGAAAACTTTCTTCAAAACATTATTTCAAAAAAATCTTTGATTTTGATTTTTCGCAAATTTTTTTTATTGAATTTTGCTTAGTATTGTTTTTGTATTTTTATACCAAAAAGATACAAATCAAGTATTAAAGTACCCAGTTTTCATCGCCAAATATATATATATATATATATATCTATATCATATTTTCATATAACAAAGATTCAAAAAATAGGTATTAACATGCATTTTGGCTTTAATAACTAGTTTATTAAAGCCACGAGAACTACACCAGTATTTCAAAAATTCCAAAAAAAATCATTTTGTTTTCTTTTAATATTAAGGATTATGAGCTTATACATGAGGCGTAGTCTCAATATTAAAAATATAATTTTTTTTAACTTTAGAATGGTTAGGTTTTTACCCGATAAGATAAGGACCTCCTAACTGAGGAGGACTTTTCTTAAACCATAAACGGACCAACAACTAGAAACCACAACAAGACCTTAGATTTTATCATATGATAAAACAATGCAGCTTACCCTAGGTAAGGTGTATTTGGGGTGCTAATACCTTCCCTTTACGCAAACAGTCCCCGTACCAGATCTTTAAGACTAGTTAGGGTTCCTAGTGACCAAAATACTAGGTGGCGACTCCTATTCTATTTTTCCACTAATAAAAGACAAGAATTCCTAGTCTCCTCACATTTGTCTGATAGATAACACATATGAGAGTGAATGTTTTTCACTGCAACGCCGCACACGTGCGACAATATGGTCGGACTAAGCTTTGTTTGTTTGATTGTATGTCTATTGATTTTGGTCTATTCAATTTTATCTCGCATTTTCACTGCTTTAGCATTTTTATTTCTTTTTTATGCATAGGTACATTAGGCATTTTAATTTTACAAGTAACCCAACTCTAGGTTAGGTGGGGAGTAGTGGTCTGCCTCATGACTTTTAGTCAGGATTCAGATTCGTGAAACATCCAACTAAGAACCGAGTATTTACTCGGTAATGACAATCACATTATGTCCGAACCATTCTTTGTAAACCCTTACACTACCTTCACGCAAGATGGTCACTAGGCAGTTCATAAACCTTTTCAAGACCAGGTAGAAAACTTACCCTCATGTAATGGCCTAAAATCTTTTATTAGAGGATAGGCTACCTACCCGATGTGCATGCACATACATTTGGATCCATACACATACATCCATTCATTATAAATAACATACATGCATGAATCAAGTTGATATATAGATCCCCAAAGAGTTTACAACACTCAACTCTAAGCGAGAAACATGAAAGATGAAGACCATACTCATCGTGATGCTCATTTTCAAGAAGAGTTGGAGTCTCTGAAGACAAGCGTGGCTCTCCTCACCAGCTTACTTGAGCAAACACTCAGAAATGTTTCTGGTAAAGGTCTTTCCAACTAACCCTTTCATTAGCCCTTGCAGTCATAGATGCATTTGCTAACAAGTCCTACAAGACCAAGTCATTTGATGGCATTAATCAAGATAAAATGATGGCTCTAGAAGTAAGAATCAGAGTTTTTGAAGGGGTAGATTTATATGAACCAGTACGGGCAACAAAAATGTGTCTGGTCCTAAATGTGGTTGTCCTGAAGAAGTTTTTGTGTTCCTGAATTCATCAAATACAATAGAACACAATGCCCTATAACTCAGCTCAAGTTCTATTGCAACAAAATGGCAGAAGTAGTACATGATGAGAAACTACTGATGCACTTTTTTCACGATAGCTTAAGTGGGGCAGCATTGAGTTGGTATATGAGATTGGACACCACAAAGACCTGCAATTGGAAAGACTTGGTGAATGCATTTGTCAAGTAGTACAAGTACAACATGGACATTGCTCCTAGTAGAACCAGAGTGTCCAATCTAGAGAAAAGGAACAAAGAAAGCATAATGGAATATGCTTAAAGATAGAGAGATCTAGTTGTACAGGTACATCCCCCACTCCTAAACAAATAGATGGTCACTCTATTTGCCAACACGCTCAAGGCACCTTACTACGAGCATGTGATGGGTAGTTCAACTCAGTAATTTACTGATGTTGTGGCAGTAGCTGAGCGCATAGGGAAAAGAAGCTTTTAAGGGAAAGGGAAGGAGGTCAACCATGTTGAAGGTGGTTATGAAGGTAGGAGAAACTCTTTCCAAAACTACCACACTCCATCTCAGTGCCAACATCAATCTCAACTCTCTATTTCCCACAAAAAAAACATGAGCCCCAAACTTTCCAAGCCAAAAGCCAAATTGAAAATTTCCAAAGAAGAATTACCAAAGGGACCAGGAAAAACTACCCCCATTATCGTTGCCTTTAAATGAGATGTACCAGAAGCCACTGAGCATCAAACTTGTAGCTCTAGAACCATTCATGCCTCTGCAACCACCTTACCCCAACTGGTCTAAACCCAACCTCACCTGTGAATATCATGTTGGCACAATGGAACATAACATTCATTCCTGCAGTGCCTTCAAGAAAAAGCTCATGCAATTAATTAAAGTTGAGTGGATAACGTTTGAAGAAAATCTAAACATGAGTGCAAACCCCTTATCCAATCTTGTTTCAGGTAGTGGATTAGTAAATGCACTAAAGGTAGAATGCCCAGGAAACCTAAAAGAACCGATGACAACAATAGGGTGCGAAGAAGGCAGCATATATTCTCGAGGGTGTCCATGATAGATGATGAAGTTCCACCGCAAAGAGGAATGTACCAGAACGGAGCCTGCCCCTATTGTGTCCAAAATAATTGCCTCTGTTTGATCATGTCTATAAAGTTATTTTGATTTTGTCATATTTCAACCTGTTGGCAATTTGGCTCATAATGCCATAAGAACTTTCTCTATTAAATGATCCTTTCTTGTTAATAAGATTAAGTGCTTTCTTGTGTTCATGATGTGCCTTCATTTGTTGTTGTTTCATGCAAATAACACACTGTACAAGTACACCTTTCAATCACAAAAACACTGCACTAAGACTTCTTTGGTGTTTTCCTCTTTTCTCTAAAAACTACGCATGATCCTATGTTTTCACAAGCATTTTTAGGAAATCAAAGTTTTAGTATAAAACAAAAATCAAATTGGTGTTTGTTCTAATAAACAAGTTCTAAAAATTCAAGTGATATCCTAGAAATGTAATCATACACCTAGAAAACCTGAAGAGGAACCCAAACATCATGAGATGACTTCAAAGCTGAGTTTTAGCTGCATGAGAAACCATTTTGCTTATTCGCAAAGGAGAAAGCAAGGTTTGCCGATTTTGAATGCATGCGTTTGAAATGAGAAAAGATCATCTTTGATAATTATTTCATAAGGCTAAATGTATCCTTTCTCGTCTCTGTTTGAGCCTATTAAGTTTTTCTTAAAAAATAATCTTGGCTAGGATCACACCCCACACTAGGAGGCAAATACTATAAACACAAAAACCCCTTAATGATTAAAAGTGTCCAAACAACACTATGGGGGAAGAGTGAGAAATAAAAACCTCAATGATTAATGGTGCCTAAACAAAGCTAGGGGGCTTGAAAAAGTTCAAAGAGCCAAAAATATTTGAGCACACCACAAAAATTACTAATATGATGATGCTCAAAACAAAAAGAAGAAAAAGGCCCAAACCCATGGGAGCATACTTTTGCAAATCAATTCCAAGGTCCAGAAAATCCATGAACCAAAAGAGGAGGTCGGGAAATAAGCATTAGTGATCCTTAATCTTGAAATCCCTTAAACACCTTTTGAGCCAATAAGTATCCCTTTTCTTCATAACCAAGAGCCTAAACCTACATTACGTGCCTAATCAAGTCCTTTTTTATCAAAGGCAGGCAATCTAGATCGGTAGGCAATCTAGATCGGTAGGCAATGATTTCTCATGTGAAATAATTCATTATTCGTACAAGTAAAATGAATGCTTTGAAGATTAGTTCTTTATAACCGTTAAATTGAAGCTTGAATCTCTTTGACCAACAAAACATCACTTTACACCAAAAGCAAAACAAATTTTTTCAACACTTATGCAAACCTATCCATAAGAATCGCTTGAATTTTTCAAAACAAGTTTGTTTTAAACTAACATCAAAATAATTTTTTGTTTAGAATAACTTTGAAATTCCAAAAGTCTCTATGAAAATATCTTCTTGTAAATAACCAAATCTTCTTTCACACAGTTTCATCCCTAAAAAAACCTGAATTGAACATCTGGGACATGATCAGGCCAGGGGGCAGTCGAACAAACATAGAATAAGGTTAGGTCCATGACTCCTCCTTTCTATGAAAAAAAAAATATAAGGCGAAGCTGGTGACCTTGAGATAAAGGCTTACTGATATTATGCCCTTCCTAGAGGTGAAAATCATGAGATGTGAGATGAGTGTAGGAGTATCGAAGTAATAAATAACCTAGCAAGACCGAGGTCGAACCACATGAAGGTTAACTATATAAACTACAAATAAAGAAATAGATAATAACAGAAAAGGAGTTAAAGAGAGCTTTCAGATGTGATATTGATGTAAGGATTTAAACAAATATAAAAAAATTTCAAGGTTAAAGGATCCACTAATGGTATTTCAAATAAGTATAATATAAACTCTTTTTATTACTCAACTGGAAACCACACACAAAGGAGGTTCCAATCGGATTATAATTTATTAACATGATTATATTAATTATCTTATTTGAGTAATGCTAATACTTGTAAATGTTGTCAGGTATTTATGATGATAACTTATGTTAACAATAAATCAAGTTCCTTTCATAGCACAGGTGTCGGTTATACCATATAGTTTGATTATGAAAGTGCCAAGTATTTGTTGTACCAAGGGTTGTTCAACACAAATCTAGATTAAACATTTAACAAGCAAGGTATTAAGAGTGAGTAAGATAATAAATACAAAACATGTTAGTATCAAACATTAAAGTCCATGTTGAGTTTATACTATACTTATTCTTATACCATTAGTGTAACATTTTCACCTTGACATAATAAACTTAGCTGAACATTATGAATAAGAGAAACATAGATAAACAAGATAAGAACATAATTATATAAGTATAGTAAAGGAAATGAAAAGCATAAATAAAAGATTAAGGAAAATATAATATGGAATAAAACTTGAACATTACAAAATACAAAGAAAGAGAGTAAGAGCAAGATCTTGATTTGAACAACCCAAATGCCTAAATACATGACAAATGCCTCCTTTTATAGGCTAAAATTCAGAACTATTGATTTAATGACTAATTGTTGAGTGGGTGGCCACATCTTGACTTGGTGACAATCCTTATCTTCTTGTATGAACACAACATCATTGCTAACATTAGAATTTGAATAGATAGTCTTTATGAAAGTTCTGGAAAATTGTCTCACCTTTCCGACAAAACAAGAATCAGTGTATTTGGACATCTAGAACTCGAGATATGAGCTGAACACCGAGCGATTAATGTCCTGGCTGCGGACGATTCCGACTTCTCCATTGTTGCAACCATTTGAACTCAAAAATGACACTTTTAAATCTTGGACTCTTCATGAAAGTTTTAGGCCTATGTTTTAGCTTTCCATACATATAAACCATATCTAAATCCAAGTTCTATAACTCCAGTTATGATCCAATAACCGAATGATATTCCAGTTTGACCGAACCAAAGATCTCTTTTCGAGCTTAGCCCTCTCTTTGTCTTCTCAATTTCAGAAGTTAAACTCATCAATCAATCCTTTAATTTATGTGATAGGCCAGCATTTAAGATGAACCTTTACCATAAATTAAACGTATCTTATATTATCAGACATGTTATTATAAAACATACTCTAGTTAAGGAGTTATTGATACTTTAAGTGCAAAATGATGATATAAAACCTTGATAAAAAATGCACTTTTAAGTATTAATCACACCCCCAACCAGCTTATTACTAGTCCCTAATAATCAAAGCGTTAAAATAAAAAAACAATTTGCAAGTTCTACAAAGCAAGGCATTTATCATTCAACTTCTATTAATCTATCCAAATAAACAAACTCTCATTGAATCTATATATCTGCTTCATGCTGTTGAAACAACATATTAATAAACCTTCTTTTTATGTGCTCAATGTATGAAAACATAGATGATGGGGCTTTTATTGGAAGAAAACAATATTTTGTTAATGTTTTTCTAAGGTTAACTTCCTTGGGTTGGGATTTTTTTTTTAATATATATACATATAACTTAAAACACAATGCATCTTTAACCCAGGTAATGAGTTTTCGGCTAATGACTCCCAAACTAGTTGGTCTTAGGGCATTAGGTGTTGAGACACCCCTACGAGCTTAGTAACTTGGTTTGTAGATACTGATACTTAGATAGTGCAATGTTTGATTCCTTTAAGGTTTTCTCCTTAACCCATGTAACAAGCATTGCACCAATAGCTCCCAAGTCAGTTGACTTTAGGGTAGTAGGTGTTAAAACACCCCTTCGGGCTTAATTGCTTAGGTTAGGGAGGCTACGAAACCAAACATGTCTATGTTTTTATTATCATCAATATTATCAATTTGTTTTTTTTTTTTTGCAAATTATATACTATCCATTTCCCTTAGTTGTTACCTTTAACAAAAGAACATAAATAATGTAATAATCCAATGCACAACCCACAATCATATATTAAAGTGTGTGTGTGAAAATTAAGGTTTAAGAATACTTGTTAAATAAGTATATGAGCAGAATCAAGTGATAACAATGTGAGAGTTTGTAAACCTGAATATTTCAAGAAGTATTCTAATAGACCTTGATAAGAATATTTACTAAGACGCGTCTCAAAAGTCAATAAAATTCCTCTTTACTTTGCCATCCTAATAACAATTTTGTCAAATGGTTTTAATAATAGCAAAAAAACAGTTAGTAAGTTAGTTTTTTTTTAATGTCAACTACTACCCTCTCCCTCCAACCAAAACGAGACAATGTCCTTAATGTCCTAAGGTAGAAAGATAGAGTATAAAAGACATCACCTGAAACAACGAACACTTACAAACCTGAAACACACCTAAACAAATATAAGAAATAACAAAACAAAATAATATGCTATTAATAAAACCAAAAGACACAAGGTTTCACAAATAAAGGCTCAAATTCAATCTAAGCTTTTTACGGCTTTCCATAGTAGACCAATTTATACGACTTATGGAGAGATCAATTACAGGGATGCAAGATTGTAGTTGGTCAATTAATTGTTCAACAGTAGCAGCAAAGATTATGATTTGTCGTGTCGAAGATGTTAGAAATTTCTGTTCCATAGCATGATCAAGAAAAGGCAACAAATTATCATAAAAACCATTAACCTTGAGCAAACCTATAGGTTTATGGTGAATGTTCAGGTGGGCCCAAGAGGAAATATGAAATATTTCTTCTAATGCACCCAGATCACCTGGTAAGGCAATGAAGGCGTCAGCATGATCAAACATTGTGGAGACATGTAGTTCCTCTCTAATTGTTTTTCCAATGATGTCCCCGTTTGCTAAAACTTTAGGGACGACCCCTAAAACTTGATTGCCTCCTAAAAATACAGTTATTGACACACCCCCATTAAACCAAGGCTGCCTCCCCATACACTAAATGAATCTTTCTCTCAGCTAGTACCCAACCGAGATGATACAATTAGTGGATCATCTAACCTTGACAATTGTTTTATATTTATTTAAATCCCTACATCAATATCACATCTCAAAGTTCTCTTCAACTCCTTTTCTGTTATTATCTATTTCGTTATTTGTAGTTTATATAGTTAACCTCCTTATGGTTCGACCCTAGTCTTGCCGGGTTCTTTATTACTTCGATACTCCTACACTTGGGAGAAGACATCAAATCTTTTGAGTAATAAAATAAATATTATAATTTAGAACTTTTTATGCTTTTCATTTCCTTTACTATACTTATATAATAAGTGTTACTTTCCCCGGCAATGGCGCCAAAAACTTGACACGATCAAAAGATTGATGTCTTATCCCAAGTGCAGGATTGTCTAAGTAATAAATAACCCGGCAATACCAAGATCAAACCACAAGGAGGTGAACTATATAAAATTATAAACAATAAATGAAAAGTAGTTGAAGAGAACTTTTGAGATGTGATATTGATGTGAGTATTAATCAAAGATAAAAGCAATTATCAAGGTTAGAGGATCCACTAATAGTATTAGAAATAAGTATAGTAAAGAAAGAGCTCTCAGTAGTGAGAAGTAAGAGAGAGAAGCTCTAGGTTGCAGGAAAGGTCAAACCCGCTACTGTTTGTATCTTTACCATTTTCTTGTGCAACGATTTCTTCCTTTGCTTTCTGCACTCCGTTTGGCTCTTTCTCTATTCTCTTGGTATATTCATGGCCAAGTCAAAGAAAAATCATCGGTGTTGCTGTCCGCCCAGTGTGATTACGATTTCTGTTCATCCCGCTCATCTTCATCCACTGGTCATCGCGCCCTGAGTCGAAGTGTATCTCCTTGTGGACAGCACTCCTCTGGTCCTTCTAGGTCCAACTCACCCCCTCTCGCCCCTCCACATACAACAATTACTCTCACGAGATGTTGTTCATTCTAATTGTAAAGCTAGGGTTTGCTCAAAGCATCGAAAGAGGGATTTTCAGAGCCTGCACCCAGCTACTCCTCCATCGTCTTCCTCTAAGCCATGTGTCATCCCTTCAACCTCCCCTGTATCTATTAGACCACGTTGTGGTCTCCCTGCTGAGTTTGGTTCGCTGAACTCACGGTTTGGCGCTGGTAACCCTAACACTGGGTTGACGGTTGGAACTGCTCCTTCGCTGATTCCCCCACCGCATGGTGCACCCTTTTCAGGGAGCCCTGGCCCCTCTCCATCACAACATCCTACAGATACTACCATTCCATCGCCTCCTCCCTTAGTGCATTTCTCTGAATACACGGCTACATCTGCTTGCAATTTCCTTGAATCTGATTTAGGCGAACACAAAGCATTGTGGCGATATAGTTTAATTGGGTTCATAGCTGGAAAATTTCCTGGCTATTCGTCCATTTCCAAGTTTGTTAATTCTGCATGGAAATGTAATGTTAATTTCTCTATGCACGACTTTGGCTGGCTCATTTTCAAGTTTGCTTCTGAATTGGATATGACTGAAGTGCTAAATGGAGGGCCATACTCTGTCTATGGCCGGTTATTGATTTTGAAACCTATGCCTGATTATTTTGATTTTAACACCTCTGATATGATTAGGATACCAGTTTGGGTTTGTTTTCCCAATCTCCCCCTACAGTGCTGGTCCCCATTGTGTCTCTCTAAACTGGCCAGTGTGATTGGGAAACCAATGCATACTGATTCTCCAACATCTTCCATGACTAGGCTTTCCTATGCCTGAGTGTTGATTGAGATTGACTTGCTTGCTGACTTACCATTATCAATTGATATCACTCTCCCGAATGGTGTCTCCAAAGCACAAGTAGTTGTATATGAATCCCTGCCCAGATTTTGCAAGCAGTGCAAAACATTGGGACACTCCACTTCAAAGATGCAACTCAGCTTTCAGTCATAAGCGTAAAAAGCATCCCCCAACTTCTGTTGTTCCCTCTAGATGCTCTAATCCCTCAGCTAACACTGAAGCTGTTGAAAAACAGTCACCCAGGAAGGACCATCGATTGACCCAATGGCAGCTGAGGCAGCTGTAGCTGTTGATAAGGGTCCAGGATGTTCAGTGCACAAGAGGGCAAAGTTGGATTCGCATCCAGGATCCCCTGAAGTTTCTTCTGGCTCTCCTCAGGCTGTTCATGTATCTAAAGCTTGCTATGAAGCCGCCGCAGCATCCCCTCCAAGGAGGCAATACTTGACCAGAAGTAAAGTTGCCTCTACCATCGAATGACCAGGTGTGCCATCAGGATGGCGTGGAAGACCTTCCAAACACTCCTCCTCAGCTGACTCCAGGATTCAGGGCAGCACCCCCTCTTCCTCCCTTTGAATTATTATACTCTTGTGGATTTAGGCTAAGGCATATATCCTTGTGTCTACTCTGGGTTTACTTCTTTTGTATATTGTTGTTGCCTTCTTAGGCCTGTCTTATAGTTGGTGCAGATTTGCTGGTTGGGATTGTTTGTTGAATTTGCCAGCCTTTTATTGTTGGCTTGTTGCCTCTGTTTTCTATAGTTGGTTTGCATGTTTTGTGGCTGCTGGTTGGTTTTGGTATAAGCCCTGTTTTGCTACTGTTAGTTGCTATTTGGCATGTTGTTGTCTAGATATGCTCGTGGCCCTGCTGGTTGGGTTGGTTTGAAGCTGTTTGTCGTTGCTCTTTTGCTCCAGATTAGGAGGCTGCTTTTCAGATCCTGGTGTGCCTTGTTGAAGGGCTTTGGCTGTATATTGCTGCATTTCTTATTAGGCATAGTGGGAGCATGTTTCCCCTAGGTTTTTTTTATTTCTACTTTGCCCTGTATGAGGGTTGTTCATGCTTTTGTATATGGGATCCTATTTCCTACATTTCGGGAGCCTGTTCCCCTTGGTGAGGCATTGGATGCCCTTTGCTGTTAGTTGGTCGTCTGTGGGTCCAGGCTACTGCTTGATCCACTTCTGGTTGTTGCTGCCATATGCATGGCTCATGCAAATTGGCTTCACGTGGTTTTTTTTGCTGCAGGGCCCTCTCGTTGGGCCCTCTCTTCCCTTGGAAGGTTTTTCCCCGCATGAGGGATGTTCATGCTATTTGAATATGGGATCCTGTTCCCTTGGTTCATTCTTTAGGGAACATGTTCCCTTCGGCTATTTACCTTTGTTATTATGCCTACTATGGTATGTTCAAGGGAGTTTGTTCCTTTTATTGGTGTATGTACTGTTCTGCTGGTTTCCAGCTTGTATCGCAAGCTTGTCTTGCTATTTTTGATCTATACAATACTTACATTTGATAAAAAAAAAAAAAGAAATAAGTATAGTATAAACTCTTTTTATTAATCAACTGGAAACCACGCATAAAGGAGGTTCCAATCGGATAATTTATCCTTAATAGTTCATTATAAATTTTTAACATGATCATATTAATTATCTTATTTTAGTAACACCATACTTTTAAATATTGCCAAGAATTCATGATGTTAACTTATGTTAACAACAAATCAAGTTCCTTTCATAGCACAGGTGTCGGTTATACCATACAGTAGGTTATGAAAGTGTCAAGTATTTGTTGTACCAAGGGTTGTACAACACAAATCTAAATTAATTATTTAACAAGCAAGGTATTAAGAATTAGTAAGTTGAAAAGATAAGACATGTTAATAACAAACTTTCTTGGATAATAACATTGAAGAGAAAAACAATATTGCAGAGAAGATTGAAACAAAAGAGAAATAAAAGGGAAGAAAAAATAGGGGAGAACAGAGGAAGAAAAGGGAAGAAGAAAGAAAGAAAAAGAACAAAAGACAATAGAAAGCAGACGGGAAAAACAGAGACCTGAAAGAGAGGCAGACGGGAAAGGAAGAAAAATCAGGAAGAGCAAACAGACGAGGGGGAGAGAAGACACAAGGACTGGTGTCTTTACACCGAGAAGTAGATGCTTCACAGCAGCTGCCACCAAGCTTCCCAGCCACCGCCACAACAACACCACAACGCCACTATCAACTCCAATGCCACCAAGGTCACCGCCAGGTTAGCCATCTCCCATCATCTTATTCTTCTGCTTCATTCCCCCATCCCTCGCCATCTCCATTGTTCAACTAATGAACAGTGGAGAACTTTTGCCTTATGCATGGGGCCAGACAATGCTGGCCTAGACCAAAAATGGTTGGGCCGGGTCTGGCCTAATTTTTTTTAAAAAAAAAGCTTTTGGACAGATGTAAGTTTGGTATTAAAATACCTGGTTTCATCGAAATATTGCAAAAATGCAAGATTAAAAAAAAATGAGTTTGTTTTTATGCATATGGCCAAGTCTAAAAAAAAATCATATCGTATTTTCATATGAAGAAAATTTTAAAATACATGTTTTAACATGCATTTAGGCTTTAATAACCAGTTTATTAAAGCCTCGAGAACTTGGCCAATATTTTAAAAATTCCTAAAAAAATCATCTTGTTTTCTTTTAGTATTTGGGATTACGAATTTAGACTTAAAACGTACTCCTGATATTAAAAAAAGGTAGTTCTTCAATAGATATTAGAACGGTTAGGTTCTTTCCCGATAAGATAAGGACGTCCTTACCAAGGAGGACTTTTTTTAAACCGTAGACAGACCAACAATTAAAAATACAATGAAACCTTAGCATATATCAGACAATAAAACAATGCAGCTTACCTTAGGTAGGGCGTATTTAGGGTGCTAATACCTTCCCTTTACGAAACCAATCCCCGTGTCCGATCTCTGAGACCAGTTAGGGTTCCTAGTGACCAAAATACTAGGTGGCGACTCCCATTTCCTTTGCCACTGACAAAAGACAATAATTCCTTGTCTCCCCGTACTTTTTAGATACGAGATAGATACACATACGTGCATAAGGGTGGACGATAGTCGCGACGCCGCACACGTGCGACAATCTTCTTCAAACCTCTTGTATTACATACAATGGTTTAAAATAAGTTTGTTGTACCCAAGGCTAATTATGAAGGAATCGAATCTCTTGTACCAACACCTCGGTGCTTGTTTGAGACCATATAAAGATTTGTTCAATCTGCAAACCAAGTTCTCCTTACCTGTTTCAGCAAAACCTTCTGGTTAGAGCATATAAATTTCTTCTTCAAGTTCTCCATGAAGAAATGCAATTTTCACATCTAACTGCTCTAAGTGAAGATAAAATATAGCACACATCACCAAGACTACTCTAATTGTAGTAAGTTGTACCACTGGAGAAAATATTTAATTGAAGTCTATTTCTTCTTTCTAAGCATATCCTTTCACCACCAATGTTGCATAATATTGTTCCACTTGATCATTGCAATCACGCTTTATCTTGTAAACCCATTTGTTGCCAATGGCCATCCTTCCTTGTGGTAACGGAATAAAATCCCAAAAGTTATTCTTGTGTAGAGCTTCAATCTCTTCTTAAATTATTGTCATCCACATAGATACATCTATGCTTTTTATAGCCTCATAGAAAGTTGATGGTTCTTCATCCTCTGTTAGAAGACAGTATGCAATGTTGCTCTCAATAACATATTCCGAGTTTCAGACCGGTGGTTTTCTTTCACAAGTTGATCATCGAATTTCAGGAGTTTCAGACTCTATCTATTCTTGTTCTTCATGCTCTAGTGCAGCTTCAGAAGAAGTATGATTCTAGGTATTTTCCATTTGGATTGTTGTAATCTCCTTTAAAATGCTATTATTTTCTTCCATTTGCATTTTATCTTCTGTAAATATGACATCTTTGTTGATGACTACCTTGTAGGCAGTGGGATTCCACAAGTGATGATACCTCTTCACTCCATCAGCATATCCCAAGAATACATATTTTCTGGATTTTGAATCCAGCTTGTTAACTTCTTGAGTATTGTACATCACGTACACATCACTTCTAAATATATGCAACCGAGAATAATCACCTGGCTTCCCAGTCCACCTCTCCATTAGTGTCTTCAGCTCAATTGTAGTTGATAGAGATTGATTTATCACATAACAAGCAGTATTAAATGCTTCTGCCCTGAATGGCTTTCCTAGACCTACAGCCTTCAACATTTCTCTTGTTTTTTCTAATAAGGTTTTGTTCATTCGCTCTGCCACTCCATTTTGTAGTGGAGTGTATGTCATTGTGAACTGCTTTTTGATACCTTCATGTTGACAGAAGTTATCAAATTCATCATTGGTATATTCTCCTCCATTATCAGTCCTCAAACACTTGATCTTCCTTTATATTCAAGTTCTACCCGCGCTTTGAAGGTTTTGAAGACTACGAGCACATATGTCTTACTTTTAATTAGATACACCCAACATCTCTTGAAGAAGTCGTTTATAAATGATATGAAGTATCTTGCTCCTCTCATGGATACAATCGGTGCTTGCCAAACATCAGAATGAATCAAGTTTAAGATGCATTTGCTCTTAATTGTTGATGTGACAAACTTCAACCTATGTTGTTTACTTGTAACACAATGCTCACAAAAGGGTAGAGTAACCTTTGTAAGTCCAAGGAGTAACTTTTGATCAGAGAGAATTTTCAAACCTTTCTCTGCCATGTGGCCTAGTTTTTTATGTCACATCATCATCTTCTCTTCTGCAGGACTGACTGATGCGATTAACACCTCTGTCTTATGATGTGTTTCTCACATTAACACAAACAAGTTTGTAACTATCTTTCTTACCTTTAAAACCACTAGTGCTCCTTTGATAATTTTCATGATTCCATTGTCTGTTCGAATCTTATAGCCATGACTATCAAATTTTCCCACGGACAAAAAATTCTTCTTTAAGCCTTTCACATGTCACACTTCTGAAATAGTATGAATTAAGTTATCATACATCTTCAACTTGATAGTGACAATGCCAGCAATATCTAAAGCATGATAATTACCCATGCACACTAAGCCTTCAGATATGGGTTCATATGTATAAAACCAATGTCGATTAGGAGTCATATGCCATGTTACTCCTGAATCCATTAACCAAACCTCATGAGCTCTTTTCTATCTGTAGAGACTATTGTTGCTTCACTATATAAGACCTCCCCATCTTCTGAGGTGCTTGCAACGCATCCTTGAGGTTTTGATAACTTTGTAGTTTTATTGATACCCTTTTAAAACCAACAATCCCTTTTAAAGTGCCATTTTCTGCCATAGTTGTAGCATTTCACAGTCTTCTTACTTCTTGATTTGGACCTCTCTTTCTTAAAGATTACAATATAAGTTGTAGATCCTTGCAGATATTGCAGATACTGAAGATTAATGGAGCAGATACTACAGCATCAAGAGAAAATATACAAGATCCTGTAGTTATTATATTTCATATATGTTATGTTATTATATTTCCTATATGTTATGTCTATTTCCTATTTTAGATGATCATGTAATTATTATTTATTTCCTTCATAACCAAGGATAGAATCAAATTTAGTAGCTGCCATGTTAAAAATTGATTATAGCCTATATATACTTGTACTCTGCCATCAATAAATTTATGATTAAGAGATTATACTTCTTTAAATTTCTACATGGTATCATAGCTAGGTTTCTATCATTAATTGAGCATTAGTCTCTACTCTTATGGAAGAATTTTCTACAGCCACTATGGAAGAAAGTTCTAGCTCAAAGGTAACTCCTTTTTTTAACAATAATATTGATGACACCAATACTGCTCAAGGATTGAGTTCAGTATTACTAAATGTATTCAATTATCTTCCTTGTTCAAGAGTCGTCACTATTGCTCTTGGTGGAAGATCAAAATTGGGATTCATCAGTGGTTCAATTTTGTCTCCAGATATGGATTCTCCCAAATATGAAATATGGTTATCCAAAGATCAGTTGGTGATGTTTTGGATTCTTAATTCTATGGAACGAAATTTGGTTGAAATTTTCAGCTACTCTGAATCCGCACATGATCTTTGGAATGCCATTTGCGACATGTATGGCAACCAAAACAATGCAGCATGGATTTTTCAGATTCACTGTGAAATTGCAAATCTTCATCAAGACAATACCATTTGTTCAACTATTAGGAAATTTGAAAAGTTTATGGAATGAACTAGAGATTTATCATCCTTATACATGTGATGCTGTTGTCCTACGCAGAAGAATAGAGGAAGACAAAATTTTCCAGCTTTTGGCAAAGCTTGGTTCAGCGTGAAGATCTGCGGAGCCTCATCCTAATGAACCCAGAACTGTCATCTTTGTAGTCAGTTACAATAATGGTTCAGCGTGAAGAAATTCATAGGAAGGTGATGAATCATGAAACTCAGTCTAGAACAACAGCTACCCATGGTTATCATGTCAAGACAATGCCCCGTAATGAGAACTCCAGTTCTAGTATGCCTGAGCATGCTTGTTTATCAAAACAAGTGGGTAATGACAGATCATTCAAGGGAAACATTCAGAGTTGAAGTGCAGCTACTGTCATAATACTGGACACCTCACTGACCGGTGTTGGCAGCTGCATCCAGAACTCAAACCTAGATTTTCTAATGAGCAAAGAGGACTCCAGAAGAGAATGAACTGTAAAGCACATTTGACAGATTCAACTCTGTCAACTAATAACTTCACTGCCAACCCCGCTGCCTTGATACAAGATTTTGCCAATTATCTGCAGGACAAACACAACTATGGGAAGATGCAGTCTGGAATCACTAGAATTGCTGAACAAGAACAACATCAACAGAACTCAACTGCATTGATCAGTCACCTCACAAATTTTCTAGCAGAGACAGACATAAACACCAACCAAGGTATTCTGACTACTTTTATTACTGCATTAGAACTTGATAATATGCATGATCTTTGGATTGTTGATTCTGGAGCCACTGATCATATGTCAAACAAGTTGATAAATTCCTTTAACCTTGAAAGATTTGTTTCTTCTGCCTTTGTTTCGGTAGAAAATGGGAAGGGGTCTCCTGTGAAGGGTAAGGGAAAAATTAAGATTGTCTCTGAAATCATGTATGATGTTCTATATGTTCCTTCTTTTCCTTTTCAATTACTCTCGGTCAGTAAGATAATTTCTACTTTAAATTGTGATGTAATTTTCACTCATCATAAGGTTATATTTTAAGACTAATTAACCAAGAAGACGATTGGTTAAGGTTTTTTACTACATGGTCTCTACTATTTTTTTCAGCATAATCGTGTTCCCAAAAGCCTTTAGACTAGTTTCAAAACATCATATGAATCACTCCTATGGCATCATCGTTTAGGACATCCATCAGATTATGTACTTAGCAAAATAAATTCAGTTTCCATCTCGAAACCTCTTGAATGTGAGATCTGCCATTTTTTCAAATCATCTAAACTTCAATTTAATAATTCTACTACATATATATCTCATGTGTTTAAACTTATACACTCAGATGTATGGGGACCTTTCGATACGTCTCTTGATGGTTATAAATATTTTGTAATCTTTATTGATTAGAGTCACATGGGTGTATTTGTTAAAGGCTAAGAGTGATGTTTTTTCCTGCTTTCAGGATTTTCATACGTTAATTAAAAATCAATTCTCTGGTCATCTTAAAACATTTTGATCAGATAATGGCTCAGAATACATGTCTAAAGACATGACACATTATTTACATTCTAATAGCATATTGCATCAGACTAGTTATGTTGGTACACCACAACAAAATGGAGTCTCTGAACGAAAAAATCGTGATCTGCTTGAAAAAACTCATGCTATAATGTTACAAATGCATGTTCCAAATGGGTTTTGGTCATACAGTGTTCTTACGGCTGTCTATCTCATAAATCGCTTACCCAGCCGCATGCTGGATTTTAAATCCTCCTCTTGAAGTTTTGCAGGTTACAAGTCCTAAATTGGCACATCTAAAGGAATTTTCTACCCTCATATTAGATATTCAAATGGGAATATCTTGAGCTTCTGATATCGAAATCAAGTGATTCAAAAGCTCAAATTCATCTACGCGTCTAGGACTACAACTTTGATGAAGGAGTCGAAGTGAGATAAAATCTTTTTACAAAACAGAAACCGACAAGTAATCTAGTTGGTCAAAAGGTTCTTGATCCGACAATACCGAGCATCCAAATCTGATCGAGAATCTACTCTAAGAAAAATGATCCCTAGGACCTAATAAAGGTGTACGTCAATTTTTCAACATGTAATGAGTGACAGGATATACCTAGGATGGTCAGATATCGTACGAAACTGAGTCAGAATCAGAGCCTAAGTTGGAACCAAAAAATTGCGACAACAGCAGAACCATTTTTTTTTAGAGCAAATTCTGAGGGATTTATTCAACCTTAAAGACCAGATAAAAAGGAATGAATTTAGCATTATAAAGACTCCTGATCAACCTAAGAAAACCTAATGATTTTGGTAGCAAAGGGGAAGGATAAAAAAGAGCGTAAAAACAGCTCAAACAAGGTTAAAAAAATATATATATTTCTTTTTCCTCCGCTTTTGTCAATCTTCTGGCGAACATGAGCTAAACTCCTACACTCCTGTTCAAAACGGGTATACACCATCTCCAGCACATGGGGTCCAAAATTGAGTAACAACAACCAGCACCAACAAATCCTATATATATGGTATTTTTTATTGCAGTGATTATTTTCCATAACCAGCACGAATCAAATCATATATCTATGATATTGCAGTAATTATATATGATTTAGTAATTATCTCCTTGACATATTGCTTCCTTAACCCTAATGCTCTATGTTCTCGCCACATGTAAATCTTTATTTTTTTATTTTTTTATTTTATTTTTTTTATTATTTTAAAAACAATTATCAAAACATGGGTCAAATTTTGGGTAGCAATAGATGCCCCCTCTTTACAATGCTTACGAAGCAAAACTCCTCAATGTTTTGCATAGTAAGCTTGTAAAGAAAAAGTCTTCCTTGCTTGCTGAGTGATCCACTCATCCAAGGACTTCATTTTCTAAAAGAATATTTGTCTCGTTATCATGGGTGACCTGCCCCTTTTTTTTTAAAGAAAATTGATCTATTTTCACGGGCGATCTGCCCACACACATCCAAACCTGGTCTATTTTCAGGGGCGACCTGCCCACATTCTAACACTGGTCTATTTTCACGGGCGACCTACCCTTTTGATTGGGTTAACCTGAGATCCCATCTAGCGATCTCTTTTAATCTGAAGCAAAGTCGGTGTGTAGCTCGGTTAACCTGAAATCCCATCTGGCGATTCCCTTTAACCAAAGCTAAACTCTGTGTGGGTTTGGGTTAACTTGAGATCCCATCTGGCGATCTTCTTTAATCCGAAACCAATACAAAAATGTGTGTGTTGTCTTATTATGACAGGTGACCTACCCAAATGCAAGATGGTCTCATTCTGACGGGTGACCTACCCAAATGCAAGATGGTCTCATTGTGATGAGTGACCTACCCAAGTGGAGAGAAGGGAAGAGTAGTCTCATTCTTATGGGTGACCTACCCGGGGGAAGAATGGCCTCATTATAATGGGTGACCTACCCAAGTAAAAAAGATGGAGAACGGTCTCATTCTAATGGGTGACCTACCCAAGTGGAAAGGGGGAAGAGTGGTCTCATTCTTATGGGTGACCTATCCAAGGGGAAGAATGGCCTCATTATAATGGATGACCTACCCAAGTAAAAAAAGATGGAGAATAGTCTCATTCTAATGGGTGACCTACCCAGAAAAAATGGTCTCATTGTGATGGGTGACCTACCCAAGTGGAAAAGGGGAAGAGTGGTCTCATTCTTATGGGTGACCTACCCGGGGGGAAGAATGGCCTCATTATAATGGGTGACCTACCCAGGTAAAAAAAAAGATGGAGAATGGTCTCATTTTAATGGGTGACCTACCCAGAAAAAATGGTGGTCTCATTGTGATGGGTGACCTACCCAGGTGGAAAATGATGGTCTCATTATGATGGGTGACCTACCCAGATGTAAGAGAAAATGATTTTAGAAAGGGGTCTCAATATCTGGAGACCTGCCCGTTTTATTTTATTTTTATTTTTATTTTTTTAGAAAAACTCCATGCTTTTTCTAGGGAATGGTCTCAAAATCGAATGACCTTTCTATTTTAAATTTTTTAGAAAAACTCACGTTTTTTTTTCAAAAAAATGGTCTCAATATCGGGTGACACATCCGTTTTGAACTTCAAAAGAAATCATCTTACCTCGAGGAGTGAAACAGTGCCGGCTCACAATTCATATTCTTTTCCGTAGTTCCATTGACCTGAGATTCTGGATCTCAACGAGTCCCAAAAACTTGGAACTATTTGGCTTTTTTCACACCTTTCCTGCCAGGTTAGTGTTATGACAATATAGCATGCATGTTTTTTGTTACCTATTTTTGGAAATATAGGTCCCCTCTTTCCGTTGTGGACTTCTTCGAGCTCTTGTTTCCATTTGTTTGTACGACCTATCCTCTTGAACCGAAATATGCTCCATGCGCTATATTTCCTATCCTTTTCATGCTTGATGAAGAGATCTCCGAGTTCCTTATGGGGCCCTTTCTTACTCCATTAAACGTTGCTTTGTATTATACTTTTGCCGATGTTTTAATTGCCTTTTCCATTTTTTGAGAAATTACTTTTAAAAGGAAAACTCAAAAATATTGGTTTTGTTCATGAAAACTAAAACTTTCAATGTAATCATCATATATATTTTTTTAAGCAACTCTCATAAAAGGTGTTTCAGAAGTTCTAATGATGAAACCCCTTTGGACTTTGGTTCACTATAGACCCCTATGTGCACTTTTTGCCCCCTAGTGTGGTGTGCAATACCTATCAGGTTTAAATTTGGTTTGGATCCCTTCAATTTGAGAATTGATGGAGTCATCTTCTTAGTCATGTGTAAAAACAATTCTTTTAAGTAAAAGATTTTGAATGCTATGAGATCACGCGCTTTATGAAGAAAAGGTTCTTTATAGAGAGAATTCATGGCCGAACTTTATTTTATGGATCCGGAAGCATAGTATTTCTTTATAGAGTCAGCATTCACATGTCTAACTAGATCTTCTCAATCCATTCTAGATAACAATAAAGCTCCTCCCGAGAACGCTTTCTTTACCACGTAAGGGCCCTTATTGTTTGGCGTCCATTTACTCGATCTTCTCTCGGTAAAGGCTATATTTTCTTCGTACAAGATCTCCTCATGGAATCCTCAAGGTCAGACCTTCTTATCATATGATTTGGTCATCCGTGATGATGATAGATTGCAGCTATCCTCTTTTTACTGATTAGATTCAACTATTCATATCTAACTTTTACCCACTCTACGTCTTCTAGCTTAGAGTCTATCAATACTCTTAATGAGGGGATTTCAACTTTTAAAAGCATCACCGCCTCCATTCCATATATTAACATATATGAGGTGGCTCCTATTGAGGTTCAGACTGCGATGCAGTACGCGTGAAGGGCCAATAACAACATCTCATGCCAATCCTTGTAGGTGAATATCATCTTCTCGAATAATCTTCTTGACATTCTTGTTAGCAACTTCTACCGCACCATTCATCTTTGGCCTATATGGCGAGGAATTGGAATGCTTGATTTTCCATCTAGCGTAGAGTTCTATTATCATCTTACCATTGAAGTTCGGGCATTATTAGATATAATCTTTTCTAGTGGACCATATCGATAGATCAAATCTCTTTTCATAAATTGCTTCACCACCTTTTGCCTCCACGTCATCCAAATATCTCAACAATGTTCCGTCAGATGATTTCTTATACAAAGTTTCCCCATTAAGATAGGAATTCATTGCCAACCTCCTCAAAGTCTTCTTGTCGATTGTGGATGCCCCCATGGGATATGTTTGGTTTTGGATGAAATTCTTGATATCATAGTACCAAGGGTTTCCATCTATTCCTCTTTCAACCGAGCAACAATGAGCCGAGTTATTTCGGTATCAATGTGTACCGGCCACACCTTGTGCCCAAAGTCTATTCTAGTCATAGAAGCTAGCGTGACCAAAGCATCAGCAAAATGGTTTCCTTCCCTTCCTAGATGGGTGAACTTTATTTCCTCAAATTTTCTAGCCAATTCGAGACAGTGTTCTTGGTAAGGTCTCAACTTCTCGTCCTTGGTTTGCCCTTTTCCTTTCACTTGGCAAATAATCAAAAATAGAGTCTTTATACATATCTATCTTTCTAATATTTAATGCCACCTCTAAAACGAGAATGCAAGCTTCATACTCCTATGTTGTTAGTGCACCCAAACTACGACTTAAATGAAACCGGATAATGTTTCTTATCAGGAGAGATTAGCATTGTCCCCACTTCGTTACCATAGCACCATCAAAGTACATAATCCACCAATCTGATTTCCCTTCCTCGACTAAAAACACATCTTCATCAGGAAAATCAAAGTTTAACAGCTCATAATATTCCATAGCATGGTTAGCTAGGTGATCGGCGATGACATTCATGGCTTTCCTTGTCATATATACTATGTTGTACTCAGCCAGTAGAACTTGCCATTTGGCTTGATAGATAAGGGTGGATTCAGTAGGTACTGCTTGATTTTCACGAAAGCTTCTTCACACTCTTATTCCAAATTCCAAGATTCTTCTTCCTTAACAATCAAAGATTGGGTCACAAGTCATGGTTAATTGGGATATAAACCGGGCAATGTAATTCAATCTTCCTAAGAACCTTATTACATCCTTCTCAGTCTTAGGAGGTGGCATAGATTGAATAGCCTTTACTTTGTTGGGATCCACTTTTATCCCTTTGTCACTTACCACAAATTCTAACAACTTCCCGATTTCACCCCGAATGAACACCTCGTTGGGTTAAGCCTCAAATTATATTTCCTTAAGTCTTTCAAACAATTTCTTCAATATTTGGACATGATTCTTTCCCTCTCTAGATTTAGCAATCATGTCATCTCTTTATGCATCATGTCGTGAAATAGAGTCAACATGACCCTTTGGTAGGTGGCCCCAACGTTCTTTAACCCAAATGGCATGACTTTGTAGCAAAAGGTTCCTCATGGTGTTACAAAGGTTTCTTCTCCTTATCCTCTTGTCATTTTTATCTGATTGTAGCTCGAAAATTCATCCATAAAGGAATATGTGGAGCTACGTGTTGCATTGTCAACCAGCATATCTAGGTGTGGTAGAGAAAAATTGTCTTTAGGGCTAATTCGGTTTAAGTCCATAAAGTCCACACAAACTCTGATTTTATCTTCTTTTTTAGGTACTACCACTATGCTGGACACACGTTGTGGATACTTGACTGCTTCTAGAAAATCGGTGTTCCATTGCTTTCAATTTTTGCTTTTACTAAGACATCCAGATGGATTCTTCTCAACTTTTGATTAACCGGTTTGCATCCTTCTACTAGTGATATCCTATACAAACCAGGCATATCCTTGTAGGACCAGGAAAAAAAAATCTATATAATCTTGGAGTAGTGCAATTAACTTTTCTCCTTCTTTTAGGGGTGATCAAAGTCCCTATCTTCAACTCTCTCTTGATTTTTTCATTGCCCACATCTATGGTTTTAAATTCCTCTTTAGCGGGTTTCCAAGCTTGTTCATGTTGTTCTTATTAATTTTTGTGAATCCCCTAATGTTATTTCCCTCTCATTCTTCTTCTTCTACAACTAATATGTATTCTTTAAAGTTCGGCCATTCATTCTAAGTGTAAAGTGTAGATGTTGTTATGGAAGATCCACTTTGAAAACGGAAAGTGATGTGTAAAAACACCAAGATGAACTTTTGAAACTTTTGAAAATGCATGATCTCATTAAAAGGAAAAGTTTGGCTAAAAAAAACAATGATAAAATCCAATTGACATTTGGAACCTTGATTTAAAAAGGTGAAAAAGGCAAACAACACAATATCATGACCAAACAAGCATTATTGATTAAATTTGAACACCTATGGAGCTTCTTGGGTCTCCCAACTCTGGAACATCTCTCCCTTGGCTAGCTTTTGAATGAAGGTCTTAAGATTCAAGATGCTTTGAGCTTAGACTGGTTTAGATGCAAAACGATATTATGGAGCATACATCCTAATGATAGGTTCTAGTTCCTTTATGTGAGACATAGGGTAGGTTTACTACTTGGTCTTTAAAAAGGGTCTCTTCTTTGTCCTAGTGATCACCCTCGTAAAGGCAATATGGGGGTTCAGCAGATAGTGGGATGGTACATGTACCAATCACTATCAGTCTAAACACTCAGCAAAGAGTTGGGGTTTACACAAACTTAAACCTTGACTCAAGTCATAAGGCAAGCTAGTCCCCCACTTAACTTAAAATTTAATGTGTGTGCTCTCCAAAAAGAAAATAATAATAAAGTTATGAATGACTACATCATGTATGACGAGAATGTAAAGATGCATGCTAAAGCTTTTAAACAAATTATCTTTCATAGTAAAAAAAACAACGACACATAGCATAATAAAAAAACAATTACCAAGCTTAGTCCAAGGGTCCCCGTGGAGTCGCCATCTGTTGCACCCTCGCGGCGGGTGCGGCGTCCGGCGATCCCTCGATTGGTTTCGGGGTCGTTTTCGTTTTTGTGAATAACGGAGTCGCCACCTAGTATTTGGTCACTAGGAACCCTAACTGGTCTTTCGTGAGAATCTAAGGTAAGGGACTTTGGTTACGTAAAGGGAAGGTATTAGCACCCCTAGTACGCCCTACCTAAGGTAAGCCGCTTGGTGCTTGGTTTGCTTTATAATTGCTATAGTGTTGGTGTTTTCTAATCCCATCGGTTTTCTAGGTTTGATTCAAACTAAATTTATTAAGATAGAAATCCAAGGAAGTTCCATGTGCTTTAAAAGCTCATTTTCCCCTTGGTATTTCAAGAGTTTGCGACTCGTAAATCGCAAGGAGGAAGGACAAAAATTTAGAAATCTAGGGTGCTTTAAAAAAACTTATTTTTTTGTCTTAGTGTTTTATACTCTCACGGCTCGTAAACCGTGGAGTAAAAAATTGAAATGTCCTCGATTATAATCAAGGCTTCTTTCAAGGATGTGTGCGATTTATTATTCCTAGAAAATTATTTTAGATATTTACCACTCCGGGTTTCTTTATCCAAATATTAACAGTGAATAATAACAAATTATTCCCAATAATATTTTGGATATTCGTCCTTTAAAGATTTCTTTATCCAAACATTAGCAGTGAATAATAGATGAACTCCCCCCCAAAATAAGATTTTTTTATTTTTTGGAATATTGGCCAATACCCTTTGGAGTTTTACAAACATGTTGTAAAATCCAGAAATACAAGAAAATAATTTTTGTGTTTAAGAAATCCATGCGGAAACACATTTTCAAAACTTCAAATATTTGGTTTTTTTAGAGGAAATTTAAAAAAGATGTTAGGGTATTGGTCGTATGCAACACACAAGAAAACAAATTTTGATATATATGTATATTTGCCGCAGTTGCGTCGAAAACCGGGTATTCTAAATACGAGATTGGTATATATTTTTTTACAACATAAAAAAAAAATTCAGACTTTAAATAAATATTCCAAAAAATAAATCTCTTTCTCTTTCTTTTATTTTATTCAAAATAAAAAAAAGAATTAGGTCCGGCCGGATCACGTGCCTCAGCAGGGGACCGGCAGGACACAAAATTTAGACAAATTGTCCAAGTGAATTATAATTCACTTGAACAAGTAACCACAAAAGATTGCACAGTAACATATAATTAAAATGCAAAGCAAAGAGAATGCATGGTTTCATTTTCTCGCAAACGAGGCTACCGCGTATAAGCCCTAATCTCTCCTCCTTCGTTATTTTTATACGACCGGGTGCAAGAATCGCAACGTGCCATCTCCTTCGCCTGTTTCGCGCCAGGTAAGTCCATGCATTTCTCTTTGCTTTGCATTTTAATTATATGTTACCGTGCAATCTTCTCGTGGTTCTTGTTCAAGTGAATTATAATTCACTTGGACAGCTTTGTCTAAATTTTGTGTCCCGCCGGTCCCCCCCGAGGCAAGTGACCCGGCCGGACCTAATTCTTTTTTTGTTTTGAATAAAATAAAAGAAAGAGAAAAAGATTTATTTTCCGGAATATTTATTTTAAAGTCTGAATTTTTTTTTATGTTGTAAAAAAATATATATCAATCTCGTATTTAGAATACCCGGTTTTCGACGCAACTGCGGCAAATATACATATATATCAAAATTTATTTTCTTGGGTGTTGCATACGGCCAATACCCTAACATCTTTTTTTGAATTTCCTCTAAAAAAACAAATATTTGAAGTTTTGAAAATGTGTTTCCGCATGGATTTCTTGAACACAAAAATTATTTTCTTGTATTTCTGGATTTTACAACATGTTTGTAAAACTCCAAAGGGTATTGGCCAATATTCCAAAAATAAAAAAATCTTATTTTGGGGGGAGTTCATCTATTATTCACTCGCTAATGTTTGGATAAAGAAATCTTTAAAGGACGAATATCCAAAATATTATTGGGAATAATTTGTTATTATTCACTCGTTAATATTTGGATAAAGAAACCCGGAGTGGTAAATATCTAAAATAATTTTCTAGGAATAATAAATCTGCACACATCCTTGAAAGAAGCCTTGATTATAATCGAGGACATTTCAATTTTTTACTCCACGGTTTACGAGCCGTGAGAGTATAAAACACTAAGACAAAAAAATAAGTTTTTTTAAAGCACCCTAGATTTCTAAATTTTTGTCCTTCCTCCTTGCGATTTACGAGTCGCAAACTCTTGAAATACCAAGGGGAAAATGAGCTTTTAAAGCACATGGAACTTCCTTGGATTTCTATCTTAATAAATTTAGTTTGAATCAAACCTAGAAAACTGATGGGATTAGAAAACACCAACACTATAGCAATTATAAAGCAAACCAAGCACCAAGCAGCTTACCTTAGGTAGGGCGTACTAGGGGTGCTAATACCTTCCCTTTACGCAACCAGTCCCTTACCTTAGATTCTCCGAAAGACCGCTTAGGGTTCCTAGTGACCAAATACTAGGTGGCGACCCGTTATTCACAAAAACAGAAAACGACCCCGAAACCAATCGAGGGATCGCCGGGACGCCGCACTCCGCCGCGAGGGTGCGACAGGATGGCGACTCCGCTGGGGACCCTTGGACTAAGCTTGGTAATTTTTTTTTTATTATGCTATGTGTCGTTGTTTTTTTTACTATGAAAGATAATTTGTTTAAAAGCTTTAGCATGCATCTTTACATTCTGTCATACATGATGTAGTCATTCATAACTTTATTATTATTTTCTTTTTGGAGAGCACACACATTAAATTTTAAGTTAAGTGGGGGACTAGCAGCTTGCCTTATGACTTGAGTCAAGGTTTAAGTTTGTGTAAACCCCAACTCTTTGCTGAGTGTTTAGACCGATAGTGATTGGTACATATACCATCCCACTATCTCGCTGAACCCCCATATTGCCTTTACGAGGGTGATCACTAGGACAAAGAAGAGACCCTTTTTAAAGACCAAGTAGTAAACCTACCCTATGTCTCACATAAAGGAACTAGAACCTATCATTAGGATGTATGCTCCATAATATCGTTTTGCATCTAAACCAGCCTAAGCTCAAAGCATCTTGAATCTTAAGACCTTCATTCAAAAGCTAGCCAAGGGAGAGATGTTCCGAGTTGGGAGACCCAAGAAGCTCCATAGGTGTTCAAATTTAATCAATAATGCTTGTTTGGTCATGATATTGTGTTGTTTGCCTTTTTCACCTTTTTAAATCAAGGTTCCAAATGTCAATTATATATATTTCTTTTTCCTCCGTTTTTGTCAATCTTCTGGCGAACATGAGCTAAACTCCTACACTCCTGTTCAAAACGGGTATACACCATCTCCAAGACATGGGATCCAAAATTGAGTAACAACAACCAAGACCAACAAATCCTATATATATGGTATTTTTTATTGCAGTGATTATTTTTCATAACCAGCACGAATCAAATCATATATCTATGATATTGCAATAATTATATATGATTCAGTAATTATCTCCTTGACATATTGCTTCCTTAACCCTGATGCTCTATGTTCTCGCCACATGTAAATCTTTATTTTTTTATTTTTTTATTTTTTTTATTTTTTATTTTTTTATTATTTTAAAAAAATTTATCAAAACATGGGTCAAAATTTGGGGAGCAACAATTGTATCAAATGGATGTACACAATGCATTCCTGCATGGAGAACTTGAAGAGGAAGTATTCATGAAGCTACCGCAGGACATCCACAAAGTCATTCTCCTAACCTGGTCTGCAAACTTCACAAATCCATTTATGGATTGAAACAGAGTCCATGAGTATGACATGTAAAATTATGTGTTGCTTTACAGACACTTGGTTTCACAAGAAGTAATGATGACTTTTCACTGTTTATTAAACAGAATTCTGCAAACAAGTTGATTGTGCTTGTATATGTAGATGACTTAATTAATGACACAATTAAAAGATTGATGTCTTATCCCAAGTGCAGGAGTGTCGAAGTAATAAATAACCTGGCAAGACCGGGGTCGAACCACAGGGAGGTGAACTATATCAAATTATAAACAATAAATGAAAAGGAGTTGAAGATAACTTTTGAGATGTGATATTGATGTAACGATTAAACAAGGATAAAACAATGTCAAGGTTAGAGGATCCATTAATGATATTTCAAATAAGTATAATATAAACTCTTTTTATTACTCAACTGGAAACCACACACAAAGGAGGTTCCAATTGGATTATAAATTATTAACATGATTATATTAATTATCTTAATTGAGTAAAGCCAATACTTGTAAATGTGGTCAGGTATTCATGGTAATAACTTATGTTAACAACAAATCAAGTTCATTTCATAACACAGGTGTCGGTTATACCATACAGTTGGTTATGAAAGGATCAAGTATTTGTTGTACCAAGGGTTGTACAACACAAATCTAGATTAACCATTTAACAATCAAGGTATTAAAAGTAAGTAAGATAACAAATACAAAACATGTTAGTATCAAACATTAAAGTCCATGTTGAGTTTATACTATACGTATTCTTACACCATTAATGTACCCTTTTCACATTGACAAAATAAACTTAACTAAACATAATAAAGATGAGAAACATAAACAAAATAAAAAATATAATAATGATATACATTAACTAAGTAAAGGAAAGGAAATGAAAAGCATAAACAAGAGATTAATATAACATGAAATAAAACTTGAACATTACAAAATACAAAGAAAGAGAGCAAGAGCAAGATCTTGATCTGAAAACCAAGTGCCTAAATGTGTGGCAAATGCCTCCTTTTATAGGCTAAAATTCAGAATTATTGATTTGATGACTAATTATTGAGTGGGTGGCCACCTCTTTGACTTGGTAACAACTCTTATCTTCTTGTCTGAACAAAACATCATTGCTAACATCAGAATTTAAACAGATAGTCTTCATGAAAGTTCTGGGGAATTGTCTCAGCTTTGCAAGAGAACAAGAATGAGCTCATTTGAACTTTTAAAACTCGAGATATAGGATGAACAATAAGCAGTGTCTAGGTTGCAGGACAGATTCTGATGTCTCTTTTGTTGTTATCATTTGAACTTGAAAATGGCCGTTTGGAATCTTGGACTCTTCATGAAAGTTTTAGGCTTATGTCTTAGCTTTCCATCCATATAAACTAGACCTAAATCCATATTCTACAGCTGCAGTTATGATCCAATAACCGAATGGTGTTACAGTTTGAATTGAACTAGCATCTCTACTCCAAGCTTAGCCCTCTCTTTATCTTCTCAATTTCAATAGCTAAACAAATCAATCAATCCTTTGAATTGTGAAACATGCTTGCATTTGAAATGAGCATTTTCCATAAATTAAAGATATCTTATATTATCAGACCTGTTATTATAAAACTTGCTTAAGTTGGGGAATTTAATGATATTTGAAGTGCAATATGATGATATAAAATCTTGATAAAAATGCACTTTTAAGTATTAATCACACCCCCAAACCAGCTTATTACTGGTCCCTAGTAATTAAAACGTTAAAATAGAAAAACAATTTATAAAATCCAAAAACAAGGTTTCATCAGTTAACTTTTATTGATCTATTCAAATAAACAAACTCTCATTAGATGTATACGTCTGCTCCATACCTCTTTACCAAGATATTAATAACCTTTCTTTTATGCTTAATATATCAACACATAGTTATGGGGCTTTACTTGGATGAAAACACAATTTTGTTCTAATATTTTTCTAAGGTTAACTTTCTTGGGTTGGGATTATTATCTTATTTTTTCTTTTTTTATTATATATACATATAACTTAAAACACAATGCATTTTTAACCCATGTAACGAGCTTTAGGCTAATGACTCCCAGACCAGTTGGTCTTAAGGCATTAGGTGTTGAGACACCCCTACGAGCTTAGTAACTCGGGTTGCAGATACTGATACGTAGATAGTACAATGTTTGATTCTCTTAAGCTTTTTTTCTCAACCCATGTAGCAAACACTAGGCCAATAGCTCCCAAGTCAGTTGACTTTAGGGTATTAGGTGTTAAAACACCCCTTCGAGCTTAATTGCTTAGGTTAGGGAGGCTACGAAACCAAACTTATCTATGTTTTTATTTTTTTATTTTTTTTATATTATCCCTTCCCTTAGTTGTTACCTTTGACAAAAGAACATAAACAATGTAATAATCCAATATGCAACCCACAATCATATGTTAAAGTGTGTGTGTGAAAATGAAGGTTTAAGAATACTTGTTAAATGAGTATATGAGCAGAATCAAGTGGTAACAATGCGAGAGTTTGTAAACTTGAATATTTCATGAGAAGTGTGTGATAGACCTTGTTATGAATATTGCAAATAACCATTGAAAAATGTTTACTAAGATGCGTCTCAAGAGTCAATAAAATTTTCCATTACTTTTCCATCCCAATAACAGTTCTGTCAAATGGTTTTAATAACAACAAAAAGTTAGCTTTTTTTTTTAACTTACGACTACTACCCTCTCCCCTAACCAAAATGAGACATTGTCCTCAATGTTCTAAGGTAGAAAGGTAGAGTATAGAAGACATCACCTGAAGCAACGACTATTGGCAATCATGAAACACACCTAAACAAATATAAGAGATAACAAAACAGAAAATCATTATGCTATTAATAAAACCAAAAGACACAAGTTTTTACAAACTAAGGGTCAAATCCAATCTAAACTTTTTATGGCTTTGCTTGTTTGACCAATCTATTCGACTCATGGAGGAATCAATTACAGGGATGAAAGAGTGCAATAGATCAATCAGTTGTTCAGCAGTAGCAGCAGAGATTATGATTTCTCGTGCTAAAGATGTTAGAAAATTCTGTTCCACAGCATGATCAAGAAAAGATAACAAATTATCATAAAAATCATTAACATTTAACAAACCTATAGGTTTATGGTGAATGTTCAGTTGTGCCCATGTGAAAATATGAAATATCTCTTCTAATATGCCTAGAGCACCTGGTAAGGCAACGAAGGCATCAGTATGATCAAACATTGCATTCATACGTTTAGATATTGTGGAGACCTGTAGTTTATCTCCAACTGTTTTTCTGATGATATCCACTTTGGCTAAAGCTTTGGGAATGATACCCAAGACTTGACTGCCTCCTAAAAATGCAGTTGTTGACACACTCCCCATTAACCCAAGGCTGTCTCTCCCGTACACTAAATGAATCTTTCTCTCTGTTAGCACTCGACCAAGATGATTTGCTGATTCAAAAAACTCTTTTTCTTTCCCAGGACTGGATCCACCAAAAACACAAATAGTTTTTATTGTAAGAGCCGAGGATACCTCCATTTGTTACACTCTTTTATTCTTGGTGGTTGTATGGGTTGAGTAGAAATGAGGGGAAGTAGAAGGTTTTATAGATGAGAAAGTGAAAATGCAATCATACCACCTATATATAGGCCGAGTTGAAGTCACTCTTTCTTTTGTTTTGTTTTTTTTAATTAGAACAAGTGTATGCACAAGTAGTTATGATTGCAGCTCACATCTTCCCTTGGTTTTACGTTCAAGAACGGCTTAAACGCCCTCTATGGGTCAGGGATAGGCTTCCCATCTAGTTTTCTTAAAAACTGGCAAACATGGTCTTTTTTAGTCAGATTCCCAAGGCTATGTCGAGCATGTTCTTTATCAAAATGGGGCTATAAATCATGAATTGCACAATGCACATCTCCATTATGGTATGTCCCAAAAGTCAATAGAAGATTATCTAAGGACTCTTTATGTTTTGAAATAAATCCTAACTTTTGACAATTTTCACAGGTTTTGTAGAACACATGTGTGTCGTTGAACATGGTGGGCCAACAAAATCCACTTTATAAGATTTTTACAGCTTTATTTTTACAAGAAATGACCTCCACATGCCTCAGAATGACAAAATTTAATGACACTACTTAACTCATTATCGGGAATGCTTCTTTGAAATATTTGGTCAGGATAATATTTGAATAGGTAAGGGTCATCCCAATAAAAGTTTTTCACTTCGCTCAAAAAATTTCTTTTGTCTTAAGTATTCCAATGAGCTAGCAAAAATCCTAAAGCAAGAAAATTGTCAATATTAGCAAACCATGAAAGTGAAGATTCATCAGGAAAGTAATCATCAATTGGTGTGATGTTAGATGTGGAATCTATTATCAATCTTGACAAATGATCCGCGACAACATTTTCGGTGCCTTTCTTGTCCTCAATTTTTCGTGTTTGAAAGTTTCAAAGATTTCAGAATCGTGATTGACTTTCCTTTGTTTGGTCATGGCATGAGGAAATAAAAGTACTAGTGGGGAATCAATCTTTTCTTTGCAATGTTCAGGTTTAACCCCTTCCTTACCCTCAGAGATTGACTCATCATCTTTCTTACAAAGTTCAAGAATTAGTTTTTCAATAACCTTACCACTATGGAGAGTAATGATTGATTGGACTTGATCCATATGTTGGCTTCTGGAGCTTCTTGCACTTAAATTGTATTGTCCTTTGGGATTTTGTTGTGGTTGAGATGGAAACTTACCTTTCTCCTGAAAACTAAGAGTAGATATGAATTTTGCGAGTATCTTTAAAATGTGTTATACTTTGAGCAAGTTGAGTGTTGATTATCTCTTGCTTTTCAATGAATGCATACAAAGTTTCCTAAAGATTTCTTCTAGGAGGGGGAACATGAGGAGATGCATATCCATGAGAATTTTGAAAATTATGGTGTTCTTGAAATGATGGTTGTGAAGTTTGTGCATTATTGTTACCACTCTTCCAACTGAAATTTAGGTGATTCCTCCAACCATAGTTGTACATTTATGAGCATGGATCATGATTTGGCCATTGGAAACTGTTTAAAGCATTGGCTTGCTCATGGAGACATTCCCTAAAAGAAGGCAAGGTTGGACAATCATTTGTTGTGTGGTCATCGCCATTACACAGATTTGACACACAATATCCTGAACAGATTTTAATTGACCATTCTTTTTAACTCTTGTGCCTCGACTTTTCTCCACTAGATGAAGGTTATGATCTTCCCTAAGGTTGTACATTCCTTCACTAGATGTATGAGGTTGAGTTTTACTTCGTGCCTCATAAGTGTCTCGTAGTGTCCCAATTTTGAGCATTTTCGGCTAGCAAGTCTAGGTACTCCATTGCTTCATTAGGGTCTTTATCTTAAAAAGTTCCATTGCACATCAATTCCACCATTTGTCTATCTTTAGGTGTTAACCCTTCATAAAAATATGAGACCAATCTCCATGTTTCAAAACCACAATGAGGATAGGTATTAAGCAAGTCCTTATATCTATCTCAACACTAGTAAAATGTTTCTCCTGGTTTTTTAGTGAAAGTGTTGATTTATCTTTTGAAAGAGTTTGTTCTATGAGAAGAGAAAAATTTCTTTAAAAATTATTGTTGCATTTCATCCCAAGCATGAATGGATCCTGACCTAAGATTTTGTAGCCATGTTTTAGCTTTATCATTTAATGAAAAAGGAAAAAGCTTTAATCTGATGGTGTTCATGCTACAATTTAAGTCATTATAGGTGTTACAGACTTCTTCAAATTCCTTTAAATGCAAGTTTGGATTTTCTAGATCTAAACCATGAAAAGTAGGTAAAAGTTAAATAATACCTGGTTTAAAATTAAAATGAGATGCAGCAGGAGGGAAAACTATACATGATGGTGCACTTGTTCTTGTTGGATTCATGTGATCTCTAAGTGTTCTAACTCGATTATTCTTATTATTCTCATTATAAAGCGACTGATTATCCTCTTCGGCCATGTTTTCTGAAAATGATGAGGGTTTCCTAGAAAGTCTTCCACTTAATGTGCGTATCCAAACTCTCATGCAAGTGCATAAGGAAAGAAAAATAAAAGGAAGAAACAAAAATTAGAAAAACAATAAAAGTGAAAATAAAAATAAAATAAAATATATAATTTATACAGTAACTTACCTCCCCGGCAACGATGCCAAAAACTTGACATGATCAGAAGATTGATGTTTTATCCCAAATGCAGGAGTGTCGAAGTAATAAATAACCCGGCAAGACCGAGGTCGAACCACAGGGAGGTGAACTATATAAAATTATAAACAATAAATGAAAAAGAGTTGAAGATAACTTTTGAGATGTGATATTGATGTAAAGATTAAACAAGGATAAAACAAATATCAATGTTAAAGGATCCACTAATGGTATTTCAAATAAGTATAATATAAACTCTTTTTATTACTCAACTGGAAACCACACACAAAGGAGGTTCCAATTGAATTATAAATTATTAAAATGATTATATTAATTTTCTTATTTGAGTAAAGTCAATACTTGTAAATGTGGTCAGGTATTCATGGTGATAACTTATGTTAACAACAAATCAAGTTCATTTCATAACACAAGTGTCGGTTATACCATACAGTTGGTTATGAAAGGATCAAGTATTTGTTGTACCAAGGGTTGTACAACACAAATTTAGATTAATCATTTAACAAGCAAGGTATTAAAAGTAAGTAAGATAACAAATACAAAACATGTTAGTATCAAACATTAAAGTCCATGTTGAGTTTATACTATACGTATTCTTACATCATTAGTGTACCCTTTTCACATTGACAAAATAAACATAACTAAACATAACGAAGATGAGAAAAATAAAAAAAATAAAAAACATAATAATGATATACATTAATTAAGTAAAGGAAAGGAAATGAAAAGCATAAACAAGAGATTAATATAACATGAAATAAAACTTGAACATTACAAAATACAAAGAAAGAGAGCAAGAGCAAGATCTTGATCTGAAAACCAAGATGCCTAAATGTGTGGCAAATATCTCATTTTATATGCTAAAATTCAGAACTATTGATTTAATGACTAATTGTTGAGTGGGTGGCCACCCCTTTGACTTGGTGGCAACTCATATCTTCTTATTTGAACAAAACGTCATTGCTAACATCAGAATTTGAACAGATAGTCTTCATGAAAGTTCTGGGAAATTATCTCAGCTTTCCAAAAAAATAAGAATGAAATCATTTGGACTTTTAGAACTCGAGATATGGGTTGAACACTTAGCAGTGTCTGGGCTGCAGGACAGATTCTGATGTCTCTTTTATTGCTACAATTTGAACTTGAAAATGGTTGTTTGGAATCTTGGACTCTCATGAAAGTTTTAGACCTATGTCTTAGCTTTCCATCCATATAAACCATACCTAAATCCATATTCTACAGCTGTAGTTATGATCCAATAACTGAATGGTGTTCCAGTTTGAATTGAACCAGCATCTCTTCTCCAAGCTTAGCCCTCTCTTTGTCTTCTCAATTTTAATAGTTAAACAAATCAATAAATCCTTTGAATTGTGAAACATGCCTGCATTTGAAATGAGCATTTTTTATAAATTAAAGATATCTTATATTATCAGACTTGTTATTATAAAACATGCTTAAGTTAGGGAATTTAATGATACTTTAAGTGCAATATGATGATATAAAACATTGATAAAAATGCACTTTTAATTACTAATCAATTATCACGGGTAGTAATGAAACCTTTGTTGCAAAATTAAAAGTTGATCTACAATGGCAATTCTCAATTAAAGATCTTAGGAAGCTGAAGTATTTCTTGGGGATTGAAATGCCTACTTCCAGCAAGGGTGTGTTTCTTAACCAATGGAAGTATATTCGAGACATGCTACAATGTTGCATACCAAGCCAGCTATTACTCCTCTGGATAGCAAGCTGCGGTTGGATTCATCAAGTAAACCTCTCCCAACATTCACTACTTATCAAAAGATTATTGGAAAATTGATTTACTTGGCAATCACTAGACCAGACATTACATTTGTTATTAACTTATTAAGCCAATATATACATGCTCCTACAGCTCAACATCTTGACATGATGAAGCGTATTCTGCGATACTTAAAAGGAACTATTGGTCGAGGCATTGTTATGACACGCAATAGACATACACATATTATAGGATACACAGATTCTGATTGGGCAGGAAATGCATTAGATAGACGTTCTACCACTAGATATTGCATGTTTGTTGGAGGAAATTTAGTGTCTTGGAAGAGCAAAAAACAGCAGGTGGTCACGCGTTCAAGTGCTGAAGCTGAATATCGCGCAATGGCATCTGCTTCATGTGAATTAATTTGGCTCAAAAATCTACTTGCAGATCCCGGTTTTGTCTGTCATACACCTAAGATCTTATTTTTTGACAATAAAGTTGCCATGTATATTGCCTCTAATCCAGTATTTCATGAACGCACAAAACATCTCGAAGTAGATTTCCATTACATTCGTCAGCGGGTTCAAGCTAAACTTATTCAGACATCCTATGTGCACACCCATGATCAACTTGCTGATGTATTTACCAAAATCCTGTCATCTGGTCAGTTTCATCGTTTGCTCAACAAGCTTGGATCAGTTAATGCACTAGATCTAGCTTGAGAGGGACTCTTGAAGATTACAGTACAAGTTGTAGATCCTTGCAGATATTGCAAATACTGGAGATTAATGGAGCAGATACTGCAGCATCAAGAGAAAATATACAAGATCATATAGTTATTATATTTCATATATGTTATGTTATTATATTTCTTATATGTTATGTTTATTTCCTATTTTAGATGATCATGTAATCATTATTTATTTCCTTCATAACCAAGGACAGAATCAAATCTAGTAGCTGCCATGTTAGGAATTGATTCTAGCCTATATATACTTGTACTTTGTCATTAGTAAATTTATGATTGGGAGATTATACTTCTCTAAATTTTTACATAGTATCAGAGCTAGTTTCTATCATTAATTGAGCATTAGTCTCTACTCTAAATTTCTACATGGTATCAGAGGATATTATTGGTCAAGTTAATAATGAGCTAATCATATGAATCAGGAAGACTTTGAAGTAGAAGCTCTGCACACTCATTTTCCTCTATTTGTTGACCCAACGTAGTGAGTTGTGAAAATAAAGTTCTTATTGTGTTGATGTGGTCAGTTACCGATGTGGCTTTTGCCATTCAAATGGTATAAAACCTCCACTTTAAGAAAATCTTATTGTGCAAAGACTTGGACTCGTACAACTTTGTCAAAGTATCTTATATCTCCTTAGTTGTTTTCTTCTCTGCCACACTTGATAATACTTTATCAGCTAATGTTAAATGTATGTTAGCAATAGCATTGCCATCTATCTCATTTCATTTTTCATTATCAGTAATCTCCGCGGGCCTATCTTTATTTGCTGCCAAGCAATTGTCTTTCCTTAAAATTGCATTGATTCTCATTTTCCACAGTGAGAAATTGCTCCCCCTGAACCTCTCAATCTCGTACTTTGCTATCATTTTATTCATTGAGATCTATTCAGCTATTATCATTTCACTTATCTGTAACATATACAGAAATAGTATCGTGTGAACAATACTTCACTAAGTAAGTTCCTGGGAAAGATTGGAGGGGTCACAAACGATCGCGTTCAAAACTCAATCTCCTTAGATAGAACTTCTTAAGCTGTATTTAGTCACCACACTGACTTTCTTTATACGCCAACAGTAACGTATGTGAACAGTATTGTATGGATGAATAGTGTTGTATAGGTGAATAGTCCCATAGACTTGAATAGTAACCGTATACACGAACAGCTTTTGTGTGTTAACAACACCAACCAGAATGCTCTGATAACACTGTTAGGATACTAGCATGCAAACCTGACAAGATAAAAGGCAAGGGACATGATAAAATGAGAAATGAGACACAAAAGAATTTACGTGGTTCACCCAAATTTGGCTACGTCCACAGGCAAGTATAGAAGGATTTTACTATGTAATATGGGAATTACAACCTCTCTCTACTAATAGGAGAACAATTGGGAATCTCTCTAGTAATAGGAGAAAATACATCACTTACTCTTTCACAAATTCCTCACAACTTCATGGGATCATTGACACAACCAAAAGATTGATGTCTTATCCCAAGTGCAGGAGTGTCGAAGTAATAAATAACCCGGCAAGACTGGGGTCGAACCACAAGGAGGTTAACTATATAAATTACAAATAAAGAAATAGATAATAACATAAAAGAAGTTGAAGAGAGCTTTGAGATGTGATGTTGATGTAAGGATTTAAACAAATATAAAAAAATTATCAAGGTTAGAGGATCCACTAATGGTATTTCAAATAAGTATAATATAAACTCTTTTTACTACTCAACTAGAAACCACACACAAAGGAGGTTCCAATTGGATTATAAATTGTTAACATGATTACATTAGTTATCTTATTCGAATAATGCTAATACTTGTAAACGTTGCCAGGTATTCATGATGTTAATTTATGTTAACAACAAATCAAGTTCCTTTCATAGCACAAGTGTTGGTTATACCATACAGTTGGGCTATGAAAGTGTCAAGTATTTGTTGTACCAAGAGTTATACAACATAAATCTAGATTAACCATTTAACAAGCAAAGTATTAAGAGTGAATAAAATAACAATACAAAACATGTTAGTATTAAACATTAAAGTCCATGTTGAGTTTATATTATACTTATTCTCACACCATTAGTGTATCATTTTCACCTTGACATGATAAACTTAGCTAAACATAATGAAGAAGAGAAACATAAATAAACAAGAGGAGAACATGATTATATAAGTATAGTAAAGAAAATGAAAGGCATAAACAAGAGATTAATGAAAGCAAAACTTAAGCATTACAAAAATATAAAGGAAAAGAGCAAGAACATGATCTTGATTTGAAAACCAAGATGCCTAAATGCATGACAAATGCCTCCTTTTATAGGCCAAAATTCGGAACTATTGATTTGATGACTAATTGTTGAGTGGGTGGCCACCTCTTGACTTGGTAACAATCCTTATCTTCTTGTCTGCAGAAAACATCATTACTAACATCAGAATTTGAACAAATAGTCCCCATGAAAGTTCTAGAAAATTGTCTTCGCTTTCCAACAAAACAAGAATCGGTGCATTTGGACTTCTAGAACTCGAGATATGGGCTGAACACTGAACAGTATCTAGGTTGCAGGACAGATTCCGACTTCTCCGTTATTGCTACCATTTGAACTAGAAAATGGCACTTTTGAATCTTGGATTCTTCATGAAAGTTTTAGGCCTATGTCTTAGCTTTCCATACATATAAACCAGGCCTAAAGCTAGGTTCTACAGCTCCAATTAAGATCCAATAACCGAATGGTGTTCTAATTTGGACTGAACCAGTATCTCTTTTCTAAGCTTAGCCCTCTCTTTATCTTCTCAATTTTAGTAGTTAAACTCATCAATCAATCCTTTGATTTATGTGATAGGCCTGCATTTAAGATGAACATTTATCATAAATTAAAGGTATCTTATATTATTAGACATGTTATTATAAAACATGCTCTAATTAAGGAGTTATTGATACTTTAAGTGCAAAATAATGATATAAAACCTTGGTAAAAATGCACTTTTAAGTACCAATCAATCACTTTCCTTCTTACTCTCTTCTTCTTTCTCTCTTGTGGTGCATCTTAAAACTTGGATATATTGCCTATTTATAGACAGGCATCTATTCTTTTGTCTTGCAAAAGACAAGAGACACCAATTGGTGTTGTAAGTAGCACTCAATTGGTGCTCAACATTATTGACTTAGGTAGCACCAATTGGTGCCCAGCTGGCTTCACACCTCCCACATACTGAACTTCATTAACCCATTTTTTTTCTTTTATTTTTTTGTATGATTTTCTTTGAGGTTTTAGATATAAAAGAATCACAAGAATATATATATTTTTCTAACAATATACTTATAATTATATTATATAATTACGCACATAGATGATACCATTAATTTAATTTTCTTTAAATTTGACATATTGTAACTACTATTAGAAGGGGGAAAAGCAGAAGTTTGATTAAAATAGTTGTTGTAATTTAAAGAAAAAAAAGTATCTTACATTATGTAATATATATAATTAATTTAATATTTTGTTTCAAATATAATACCAAATACGAGGTTGGGTAACTATATTTCTACAAAACAAAAATTAGATTATTATGTCCCTGTTTGTGGAATCTTATGTCCTTGAATTAAGGAGTCAATTAACCATGATTAGTTGTTGATGCGTGATATATTTTTTTTATTCTCCATATGTCATGTGTTATATCAATTGATTCACTATGTTCTTTTACTATATAGATTAAATTCACTTATGTCTCTGTGAAAAAGAATGTAGAAACATTTTTCATGTGTCATCATAAAAAAAAAGGAAAAAAAAAGCATGCCAAATGTCCACAACCATTCATAATAGGATGACTATGACTCATTAACTTAAGGAGACAAGAAGTCATTAGTATATTATAAAAGGACATAATAATTCATTTAAAAAAAACATATAATGAATCAAGTCAATATAATACATGATAATTTTCGAGCTTTAATTCAATGAATTAAAGATGTTAAGTGATAGTTTTATTTTGAGGTTTTTTTTACATGGTTTTATATATATATATATATATTATGGATTTTTTTTTTATAGAAAAACATTTTATAAAGGGAATTTGTTAATTATACCAAAAATATTTATTCCAATGAGTGAAATTTAAAAGTATAATGAGATTAAATTATAATGGTATGCCATTCAACATCAAATTTTGTTTAGTATTGCGGTGTAAATTTTTATTTTAAGAAATTATATTTATTTTTAAATTAATTTGTTTTTTTATTTTAAAATTATTTTGATATAATGATGTAAAAAATAAGATTTTTTAAAATAAAAAATTTATTTTAATATTTTTTTAAAAAAAATACTTTAAAAATACTACTAGCACTGACTTATCTTAAGTGGTTGAAGCAGCTAACGAGGCATAACTTTACTTTAATGAGCATTATTGTTCCTGTTCTTTTAAAAAATCTTGAGTTGAAAACTCTTAACAAATTCTGGGAGTGTGAACGGGAGGGACAAGTTTTGAGCCTCTGGGAAAATTCCGCGGAGCATCATCTGTTTCTTTTTCGATTGCTCGATCTCCGAAAGCAAAGCAAAGGAATCATATCTGCATAGACAGCTCACAAGATCACCATATTATCATCCAAATCCCAACAAATTCTCTCGCTCTCCCAAGACTTGGTCTTCATTTTGTGACCAACATGCCACTCCTCAACTTCTTGATCAATCTCTGTAGGCACCAAAACATCCCGCATTTGGCTGACGAAACATCTGATCATTCTTTTCTTTTGTTGCATTTCTTAAACCATGGATGAACATCAACATTTGGACACTTACAGAAGAAAAGGAAAATAATTGAACAAAACCAGTTAGTGAGATTGAGACGCGGAGGGACATAGAGTCATGGAGTTTCAAGAAGCTGTGGCGAGGCTAAGGATCCACAAGACAATACGCAAGGGAGCTATTGAGAGACAACACACGCAAACTGAAAACAAAGAATGGAAAATCTTCTTTCACAGATCATCATCATCATCATCATCATCAAAGAAAAAGACAAAGCCATCAGAAATCCCGATAGAGTTTCAATGTCCAGTTTCCGGTACTCTCATGAAGGACCCGGTAATTGTCTCCTCTGGGCATACATTTGAGCGTGCTTGTGTTCAAGCCTGCAATACTCTGGGTTTCACACCCACTCTAATGGATGGCACCGTTCCTGATTTCTCCACTGTCATTCCCAATCTAGCTCTCAAATCCACCATTCTCGAATGGTGCAGAAATTACTCTTTAGACCCGCCTAATGATAAAACGACCCTCGATTTCTTCTCTGCAGAAAAGCTTGTCCGCGCAAAAATATTAGAAACCCAACAACAGAAACCGAAACCTCCCAAGAAGAACGAACATCAAGACACTGGTGCTGGGATTGATCACGTAGTTACTGATTTGATCACTCAGACCCCAAGTACTCATGACTCCTGGAGCTCAGACGATTCTCCCCTCCAACTCAAGACTCGATCGAGTTACTACTCTTCTCCTTCTTCCTCCACGGCCGAGATAGAAGCCTTTAACCCTAACCCCAAAGATGAAGAGTTTGTTAGAAAACTCAAAAGCCCGCTAGTGTTTGAGATTGAAGAAGGTCTCATATCATTAAGAAACACAACGAGAGCTAGAGAAGATGATACCAAACTGCAGCTTTGTACCCCTCGGCTTCTCTCAGTATTACAGCCTTTGATCATTTCGAGGTACACAAACATTCAAGTCAACTCAGTTGCTTGTTTAGTTAATTTGTCTTTAGAGAAAAATAACAAAATTAAGATAGTACGGTCTGGGATTCTTCCTTTGTTGATTCATGTGTTAAAAGGAGGTTTCCCTGAGGCAAAAGAGCATGCTTGTGGTGCAATTTTTAGTTTAGCACTTGATGACCGTAACAAGACTGCAATCGGCGTTTTGGGTGCTTTGCCTCCACTTCTACATTTGCTGCGATCCGCTGAGAGTGACCGGACTCGGCATGACTCGAGCTTAGCTTTATATCATCTCTCACTAGTTCAAAGCAACATCACTAAGCTAGTAAAACTTGGGTCAGTGCCAATTCTTTTGGAGATGGTCAAGTCAGGTCGTATGGAGAGTCGGGTTCTATTAATATTGTGTAACTTGGCTTTGAGTCCGGATGGCCGGCATGCGATGTGGGGTTCAGGTGGGGTGGAGGTTTTGGTGGGCTTGTTGAAGAGAAGTGAGTTGAAATCTGAGTCAACTCAGGATATTTGTGTGTCTGTTTTGTATGGACTGAGTGATGGGGGTCTGAGGTTTAAAGGGTTGGCAAGGGCAGCAGGTGCGGTGGAGGTGTTGATGCAAGTGGAGAAGACAGGAAGCGAGCGGACTAAGGAGAAGGTAAGGAGAATATTCAAGATGATGACGGAGACAAGAATGGAGAAAGAGGATGTGAATTGGGAGGAAGTGCTAGAGGACTCGGGATCAACTCGATGTCGATTCGGTGGTGGAAAGGATGGGCTAAGCACAAACGCATGAGTTTTAGACTATTTTTCTTAACTTCGTTGGTTTTGTTAATTCAATAGTTCCCTTCTTCGTCTTGAGATATAATTATTAGTTGGTGCGGGCTTTGTTTCTCTTTTAGTAGCCTAAGTTCATAAAATTGTTCAAATAAATAAAGAAAATGTTGAAAAAACCAATATAAGAATCAAAATTCATTTTTTAAAAAATGTTTCATGGAATTTTTTGTAATTAGTCTAAACATATCTTCAATATTCACCACCAAATCAACACCAAGTATATGTACTTGCATGTTATATGAATACAAACCATACTTAATATACAAACGTGGGTGGCGTTGCGGTGAATATTCCATTTTAATTTATCTGTATCTATCTAGCAAATATGAAGAGACAAGAAATTCTTGTCTTTTACTGATAGAAAATGGAATGGGAGTCGCCACCTAGTATTTTGATCACTAAAAACCATAACTGATCTCAGAGATCGGGTATGGGACTGATTGCGTAAAGGGAAGGTATTAGCACCCCAAATACGCCTTATCTAAGGTAAGTTGTATTGTTTGATCGTCTGATAAAAAGCTAAGGTGTTATTCATATTTCTAATTATTGGTCTGTCTATGGTTCAAGAAAAGTCCTCCTTAGTAAGGAGGTCTTTATCTTATAGGGTAAAAACCTAGTCGTTCTAACGTTTATATAAAAAAACTATATTTTTAATATTAGGAATACGTTTTACGTATAAATTCATAATACTAGATACTAAAAGAAGACAAAAATATTTTTTTAGAATTTTTGAAATATTGGCCTAGTTCTCATGGCTTTAACAAACTTGTTATTAAAGCCAAAGTGCATGCTAAAACCTTTTTTTGATTTTTTTTTTTTGTGTTTTATGTATAAAAAACAGTATGATTTTTTTTTGTTGTATGAAAATACGATGTGATGATTTTTCTTATCTTTGAGAGACTTGGTCGTATGCATGAAAAACAAAATATTTTTTTTGTTTTATATTTTTTTTTTAATGTTTTGATGAAAACTAGATATTTTAATACTGAATTTGTATCTTTACGGTATAAAAATACAAACCAGTATTAAGCAATTTTTATAAAAAAAATATGCAGGAAAATCAACAAAACAATTTTAAGGATTTTTCAGAATTTTTAATTAATTAATTAATTGATTAATTAATATATATATATATATATATTACAACCCTGTTGGGCTAAGTCCGGCCCAGTTAGCTCGGTCGGCCCAGCCCATATAATTATAACAGTCCTCTCTGCTTCTTTTAGTCTGGGCCGGACCCAGCCCAGATATCAGGGCTGGGCCAGAACTGGCCCGGCCTAGAAAAGAAAAACGGGGGGGGGGAATTATTTCCCCCCTCCATCCTCCTGCATGCAGAACGAATATATTGTTCTGCATGCAGGAGAAAATTAAGTTGAAAATGAAGTAAAAGAGGAGGGGAAAGAAAAGTTACCTGGCACGGAGGAGGCGGTGCCTTGCTGGTCTGGCTGCTTCGCTAGCAGTGCTACGGTGGAGGCCAGTGGCGGTGTCGTGGCTCACGGACGGCAGCTCCAAGCAGTGGCGAGACGCGACTGTTCACTCCCTTTGGTATTTCATTTTGCTTTCTCTTCTCTTCATTATCAAACATCTTCCCTTTCTACACCCCCTGTTTATTTTTCTCTTAAATTCCCTCCCCTGTTTCAAGCTTCCCCGTATTCTTTCCTTCCTTTCTCTCTCCTGTCTCCTTTCTTTTTCTTCTTCTTTCTGTTTTCACCCTTTTCTTCCCTCTTCCTTTCTTTCTGTCCCCCCCTCTACTGTTGGCGTTGAGTGGTATTTATAGGGCAAAGGGGAGCAGGGTCTGCCTGCCCTGCCACGACGCCGAGCAAGTTGACCAATGGGCGTCGCTTGCATGGCACGGCCTCTGGGTTTCTCATTATGAGGGGGCATCGGGCTTTGGATTTTGGCAGAGCACGCGGCAGGAAGGAGTAAAGAAGGAAAAAACAAAAGCATCTTTCTTCCCCCGCTGCACGTCCAGGGGAAGAAGAATGAGGAACAGTGTCGCTCAAAACAACACCGTTCTGTTCTCTTTTTTTTAACATGAAATGGCGTCGTTTTGGACAAAACACGCCGTTTCATTTAAACATGGCACCAACACGTCAACTTCCAAATCAGTCCTCAATTTATCCTTTGTTCATTTAAGTCTTCAAATGTAATTTTAATTTTAAGAATCAATTCAATTGCATCCCTGCCAACTTCAATCGCCGCCCCTATAGTTGGCCTTCTTTTTCACTTTAGTCCTTGGTTTTGAATTTATATATTTTGACCCTCAATTGATTAATAAACTTCAAATTTCTTCAATTTGGTCCCTGCTTCGATCAATTTCAGTCCCTATTACATGCCTTTTCCAGTTTGATCCTTGGTTTTGGATATGCCATGAAGTCCCTAATTGGCCACCAAACTTCAATATTTATGTAATAAAGCCCCTGATTTGACCAAATCAACTCTTTAAAATTATAATTTGACCCCTGAACTTTAATTTCTTCCAATTAAAGCCTAAATTGACTTAAAAATCAATTTTCTTGCCATCAAAGTACCCTCTATAAATTCAATTAAACCTTTAATAAAATCCAATTGAGTTTATAAACATCTAATTTTGGACTTTTCTTCTCAAATTGAATTTTCTTTTCCAACAGGGCTCTCATCATTCAAGTATAAATTGTAAAAATTTTGATCCTTATATTTTTGAACCTCCTTAATCAATTTTTTTCTGACCATTTTCTGAGCGCTCCAGCCTCCTACTGTTATTATTATTTTTCCAATTTCTTCAGACCATATATTTATATATATATTTATATTATTTATTTTATTATTATTATTTAAAAACAATTATTTTATTATTATTATTTTGTGTTCTTAATGAATGACAAAAATGGGTTACAACAAGAGTATTAAAGAGTTTTTGGCTTCGTTCTTAATGAATGAAAAATTTCTTAGAAAAGCTTATGAACACTTTTGTTCTTTCTTGCTTTCTTTTTCTCATGTTTTAGAACTCTTCGAATGCTTTTTTTTTCCTGAACTCATTTAATACTTTTTTTCTTTTTAATTTTATCCCCTCCTTCCATTCCATGAGATCATGGGTCCATATTGACCTATCATGGGTGACTTGGATCCTTTATCCATTTTCTTCATCTCCTACTAGCCCATAAGGGGATCAACTCTCTCATTTACATTGCAATATTCATACGTAACAAATAGATAATAGGGTTTAGAGTACATATAAGATAATATACAACACCTTAGATCATTTATCATACTTTTTTTCATTACCAAAAAATTAATAAATATTAACGGAAACACCAATAAAATTTTTCCGTCGATATATTATAGTGATATTTACCAACTGAATTTTCCATTGCTAAATCCATCGGTAAACACAGTTAAAGCAGGATTTATGATTAATTAAAAGGCTTACACAATGCAATAGCCATCTTTTCTATTTATATGATTAGGGCAGTATACAGTAGTTACTATGTAGCGTACTACGCAACATAACTTTATACAGGGAAAGTATGATATTTCCTATATTACAACACATTCTATAATACACCCCCTCGAGCTAAAGGTGGGTTGTCCACATGAAGCTTGGACAGTAAATAGACAAATACAATATGAGAGAGTGGCTTAGTAAGAGCATCAACTAATTGGTTTTGGAGGATATGAAGTGAATTTGTATCTCTTTTTTAGCCACTCGATCATGAACGAAGTGATAATCAACCTCAACATGCTTTTTACGTGAATGAAACACCGGATTAGCAGACAAATAAGTAGCGCCCAAATTGTCGAACCAAATGGTGGTAACAGAACTGGGAGAGAAGCATAAATCTAAAAGCAGATAACGGAGCCATAGAACCTTGAAGAATACCATCGGCTAAGGCCTTATATTCGCCGGTGGAGGAGCGATCAACGGTGCGTTGCTTACTAGATTTCCATGAAATGGGAGTGATGCCAAGAAAGACAATGTAGCCACCAGTAGACTTCTGATCATCGGTACTCCTCGCCCAATCAGCATCAGTAAAACCATGCAATGATAAAGAGGAACCACGAGTAAGGTGAAGACCATATGAAGATGTACCTTTCAAGTACCGTAAAATAAGTTTGACAACATATGAAGATGTACCTTTCAAGTACCGTAAAATAAGTTTGACAATAGCCTAATGGCTCTTAGTAAGAGCATGCATAAACTGACAGACTTTGTTAACAGCATAGCAAATGTCTGGTCTAGTAAATGTGAGATGCTAAAGAGCACCGATAATTTGTCAATAACAAGTGGGATCTTAATATAAATCATTAGTCTGTAGGCCGATCTTGGAAGCAGAAGCCCAAATATCAATAGGTTTGCACGATGACATACTAGCCCAACTAAGGATATCAAGAGTCTATTTGTGTTGACTAAGCATAAGCCTCATACTGGTGGGAGTGACCTCAATCCCCAAAAAATAATGAGCATTACCCAGATCCCGAAGTTTAAATTTTGAACTCAACTTACTAATAAGACGGTGAATCAAAGTAAAATTATTCACAATGAGTAGAATGTCATCTACATAGATAAGCAGATAGCAGATATTATAATTTACAGTCAGAATAAATAAGGAGGTATCAACCTTGGAAGCGCGAAAGCCAACCGACAGAAGAAAGTCACTCAATCATGTGTACCAAGCCCGCAGAGCTTATTTTAAACCATAAAGCTGGGACTTGTAAAGGCAACAAACATGAGTTGGTAGGGCAGGGTTAACAAAACTCGTGAGTTGTTACATATAAACAACCTCCTGAAGGGAACCATTGAGAAAAGCATTATGTATCAAGCTGCCAAATCAATAATGGTGAGATACAGCAATGGCGAGGAGGAGCCGAACAATAGTCAGCTTAACAACAGGTCTGAAGGTTTTACGAGTAGTCAATACCTTCCTGTTGAGTGAATCCTCGCGCAACCAAACACGCCTTATAGTGATCGATAGCACCATCGGCCTGACGCTTGATTTTGTAAACCCAACAACAGTTAAAAACATTCATAGAGGGTTCAAATGAAACCAAGGACCAAGTGTTATTGGCATGTAAAGCTGCAATTTGAGATCTTATAGCAGACTGTCAGCATAAAAACTGGTTAGCATCTTTGAAATTCAAAGGTTCGTGATCAGAGGAATATGTTACCTTTGAGTGTGGAGGCAGCAGAAAGGCAAAAACTGAGCTCAAATTGCGGACTGTGCTGTCGGGGACGAAGCACCATTTGGTACTAGTGGGAAACCACTAAAGCAGGAGACCTGATGGGTGTGGTCTGCTATGGGATAGAAAAGTTGGAGAGATCAACACAAATATCTAAAGCTGGCGGAGACTGAGCAGGACATTGTGAGGAAGATAAGGACCAGACGGTGAGGTTGAGGGTGCTAATATGGAGGCACAACAGAGGGCACAACGGAACCAGTGGCTGTTATATTCAGAGCAGCAGAACCTGAACTTGTAAAATGATCAATAGACATAGTGGCAACTGGTGGTATAGGGACCTGTTTAGGCAAGGAGGATGGTGTTTTGGTTGTTGGGTGGTGTGACGGGAAGTGTGTTAAGGCAGGAAGGTGTGAGGTAAAGGTCGGCTATGGGTTAGAATCCGGTATGGCAGAAACATGATCAGTGTCAGGGAAAGGGAAAGGTTGTTCATGGAAGCAGACATGACAGGAGATGTAGACACTATCACAAGATAAGTCAAGACAACGATAACCTAGATGACATGAGCTATACCCTAGAAACACACATGGAGTAGAACAAAAATCTAACTTATGAGCATTATATGGTCGAAGAAACGAGAAACAAAAACATTCGAAAGTGTGCAAGAAACTATAATCAGGTGTTTGATGGAATAAACATTCAAACGGAGATTTGTTTCGTAAGACCGATGTCAGCATACGATTAATAAGATAAACAAAGGTTTCAAGCACATAATTCCAGAATTTTAGAGTTGTTTTACAATGACCAAGTAATGTAAAACCAGTTTCGACGATATGACAGTGATGAAGCTCAAAAGTACCATTATGTTCATGCGTATGTGGACATATTATGCGATGATGAATACCAACAATTTTGAAGAAGGAATTTAATTTACGATATTCACCACCCTAGTCAGTCTGAACCAATTTTATTTTGCAAGAGAACTATTGTTCCACCAAGACTTGAAATTGATGAAACACATTAAATACATCAGATTTTACACCAAGAGGATAAAACCAAATAAATTTTATGTGCGCATCCATAAATATCACAAAATAGCGAAAACCATCAGAAGATAAAATAGGGGTAGGGCCCCAAACATCACTAAAAATTAGTTCAAGTGGAGCAGATATTTTGTAACCTGTAGGTCCTAATGACAAACATAATGATTTTCCTAATGGAAATGTTGGACACTGAAAATTTAAAGGATGGGACGTACAAGTGACCTTTTTATTTGACACTAAGAAACTCAGAACCTGGGAGCTTGGGTGACCGAGTCGACGATGCCAAAAATCAGTAGAAGTGGATAAGCTAGCAGACAGAAAGGCTTAAGACAGAAACATGGCAGAAGACTCTGAAAGGACAAAGAGGTCATCTTATTCTGACCAGAAAGCAGAACGTCCTTGGTTATGAGATCCTTAACATAGAAAACAGAAGAGTGAAATTAAAAAAAACACAGTTTTCACGGCAGAATTGTTAAATAGATAGGAGTCTTTTTTTAATGTGCGGAACATGCAATATATTAGACAAAGTAAAGACTTGTTTAGGAGTACATAAGATATTATGGGTTGTATTAGATATGACAAGTCTCTTACCATCACCAACATGTAATTGATCTTTACCGAGATAAGGTTCTGCATGTGTCATACCGGCAATATCTGGAGAAACATGTTGATTTACACCGATGTAAGGAAACCAAGTGACAGAATTTACTGTTGAAGCGTCACTGAAAGAGAGGTTAGCTGAGGCTTGATTCCCATGATGCACAAGCTGTGAGCATTGCTGTGTAGAATGGCCAAACATGTTGCAGAGCTAACACTTAATCTACCACCCCCACTAACCGGTGTTGGTTCTGTTTTGCTATCAATCTAGACGGTGTATTGGACCCGGGTATGCTTGTTGTTGCCTCCTCAGAAGTTGTTGCCACCGTACTGGGAAGAGGAGGGGCACATATTACACTAGCCATTACGTTTTCCTCTACCCCACTGGGAGGAAGAACTATTGCTATTAAATACTGAAAATGCCCGATGAGCAGCAAAGTCAAAAAAGGGTTGTGTAGGTATTAGCAGCAGCGGTGAAGTTGTGGAACTGCATTGAAGGGAGCTCCTATATAAAAATTCATGAGTGGATAGGTGACTATAGAGCTTAGAATATGACAGGGGGTCAGCTTTTGTCGACAGACTTGTAACCATATCATGAAATTCACTATGGAGACCCCGAAAAACATATTGATTGAAGTCCGTGAGGAAGATGGGATGACCTATGGCAGCTAGTTCATCAAAGAACCCCTTAGCTTTCTGAAGATAGGTGGTTTATCATCACCTTGGCGAAAATCCTAAAGACAACCATGTAATTGCATGATTCGAGAGTTTGATTGAGATGCAAAGGCATGTTCTAATGTGCTCCATACACTAGTAAATGTTGGACAATCAATCACAAGGTGGAGAACATCAATGGACAGAGAAGAGAGGAGGGCGTTAAGGATGAGTTGGTCTTACTGTTCCCATATCAAAAAAGCTTGGGAAAAACCAGAACTGTTGGCAGTTGCAGTGGTAGAAACATCATTGTGCAGAGAAGGGCATACCAATGACCAATCAGATATGGCTTCATCTACATGCGCCAAAATAGATGATTTATGTTGGTAAGCTTAAGGTTGATGACTTGCTATGTGTCAGAAAGAGGGATGATGGATGTTTTTACGGCAGAAACTTTTGCAACAGTCATAACTGCATTGTGTGCAGAGATAAACACATCGGCGAAAAGCTTGTTGCTACTAAGAAAGAAGTAGGAGAGGAAGAGCTGCCATTGTTCATGGTTGTCGCAGCAACAGAAGCATCCATAAGTGAAGCTGGAGAAATCAGAGAGTTGTTACTGGAAAGAAACTGCAGTAGAGTTGTTTTTGTAAGAGGTGTGTTGATAATATTGTTTTATTTTCTTGCATGAGTACGTATGCTGCTGTAGATAAAACTTATGCTACTTGAGGAAGATGCTATCAAGGAGAAGAAGAGGCAGTGGAGAACGCAAAAGTGCGAGTGTCAAAAGCGCACCAAAATACTGTAGAAAGAGGAGGCGCCGATCAAGGAAAGAGGGAGGAAGCCTTGAATTTGTTTTAGATGTTTCAAGCTCTGATACCAAGTTAAAGCAGGATTTATGATTAATTAGAAGGCTTGCACAATGCAATAGTCATCTCTTCTATTTATATGATTAGGGCAGCATACATCAGTTATTGTGTAGCGTACTACGCAGGATAACTTTAAACAGGAAAAGTATAATATTTCCTATATTAAAAAACACTTTTCATAATAAACACTGATAGGAATATTTCCATGGTATATATCAAGGGAATCATAGTGGAAAAAGAAGGAATAAAAAAAGTCAAATAGTATAATGACATGTAAGTTTTACAAATGACATTACCGACAGAATTAACCCGATGATAAAATTTTTCTGTGAATATACCGACGGAAAACTTCCATCGGTATATACCGGCGACATTATAGATATTATTACAGTGAGATTGAAGAAGGCAAATCATACAGTGATATGACATTTATACCGACAAAATTGCTAACGACGTTACCATCGAAATAATTTTATCTGTCAATTTGTCAGTAATATTTAATTTTATGACCTGGCACTCAACCCTCCTCTCCCCCTCTTCCATTTCTACCTCTTCCTTGGGTATTTTTCTTTGCAACAAACAGCCACCCCCTCCCCCCAATCTCAACATAATTCAACCTCATACAACACTCTATTTGTCAGCATCTGTGTTCTGATTTAAATTTTATTGAGGGTTTTCCACCTAAAGTAAGCAAATCTACCCTTTTTTTTATTTGAACACAATTTTAAAATGTTAATTTTTTTGTATATTTTTTTAGTATATGTATTTTGTTTGGGTGTTTACTTGTTTTATAGTTTTTTCTCAAACAAACTTGTATGAATTTATGATTTGTACATGTTAGGATTTGTTTTAGATTTTGTAAAATTGTCTTTGTTTGTAAATTGATAAATCTTATGTCGATTTTTTTACTTAGGTGTGTTATGATTAAATAAATAATAGCTTATATAACGGGTCCGTTTTATATTTTGTCAATTTTATTGCCGAGTTGTAATTTCCGGTAAATGTGTAAAAATTTAAATTTATGTAAATAATTGATAATGAATTAAGAGAACTATAAAAATAGATTGAATAAACTTAAGCTAAACCAATATTTTTGAAAAATTATTTAGTTAATTAATACATATTGTCATCGTTATTTTAATTTATTTTGATTATTTTTGTACTTTTGTTCAATATATTTTTAAAAATATATATTTTTAAATAATTAAAGACGATATTACCGACGGAACAAGTTCGTCAGTATATACAAGAGGGTTGGAAAAGAATTACAGCAAATGTCATTGCTATTGTTAAATCACCGACGAAATAAGTTCATCGATATATTCCAGAGAGATGGAAAAGAATTACTAAAAATGTCACTACAATAGTTAACTCGCCGACAAAATTACCGATGATATTTTATTGATGATATGTGATTTTATCGATGGAATTATATATGGTTCAATTGTCGGTGATATGCTACATTGTTATGAGGGAATTACCAACACAATGAAGTGAGTAATTTTTTTTTTTTGCATGCATATTCCGTTTATAAATCCATCGGTAAATTTATTAACAACGGACTCATCAACAAATCAAAAATTACTGACGAGCATTTTTTCGATGGATATTTTCCGTTTGTGATCTCGTCGGTAAAATAATCACAGACAAAATCTTAATATAGATACCAATAGAAAATTTTGTCAATAAAACTGTTAAATCTGGTAGTGTCTTTATCATAATCTAATTAACTACACTCTTGTAATGATAATTATGTCTTATCGTAAATATAAAATTGACCAGTGAAGATAACATTAAATATTATCTTGTTTTTTTCTTGTTTCCTTCATGTTTCTATCTAACTTGCTTTTCTAATAGTGTCCTAGTGTATCGAATCATCCAAAATTCTTTGGTAACACACTAAGACATCAAAAATGAAATCTAAATCTCGAAAAAAAGATGACAGCCATAAGGGTACAAGTAAAGAATATTAATAATCTCTGGAGTCTCACACAAGATCAAATTGAGATCATGGTGTGTTTGTCCTTGTTAGTCAACTTTCACACACGTTGTTGTATCATCTCTTTTCCCAATGAGCATATGTTTTTATTATTAATAATACCATATAGATAATAGTTTAGACAAACTCAATGTCTAGCTTTGAGTTCTCTTGTCTACTCACTGAATTTTGACTCACTGATCTCAGGCAAGGGCTCTTAGTTGGTCCCCAATTTACGATGATGAATATATATTGCAGGTCTTTTACGCACCATCAAATCGGAAGTGACTTTTAGAGAATCCCTGATATTAGGAAGAATGCTTCGAAGAAGCTATTTGCCATGGATATTATCTAGATTCTAATAAGAGAAGGAGCAAGCATAGCAAATGATGTTATTCAAGTATAGAAAAAAGGAGATGAACAATGTGATAGCATAAATTCTTTTTTACTAATATAAGGTTTTGTAAGATGTAGGAATAGGGATATAACTAAAAAACAGAATTAATCTATTTTTAGAAATTAAATTAAATTTTAATATCTTTATTAATTAGAAATGGAGTTGAATTTATGTTTTAGAAGTTTATATATAAAATGTTGTCCAGAGTTACTAGATAATTAAGAACACTTGTATCTTTTTTCAGGGAAATTTACTTCAAAAAGACAAGTATAAACATTGGTCTTGTGGTGTGTATTCATATTTGTGTGGTTCAAAACTTGCGCTATATAGCTTAGATCCATATCACACAGAGAGAAATAAGATAGATTAGAATATAATTAATTAATTTTAGGCTAAATCAAGCTCATACAATACCCTGCATCTCTGAAATTAAAAAAAAAAAAAAAAAGAACTAGTAATTCTATGTTTTATTTATTTATTGAAAGCGACGGCCTTCCAATAATGGTTGGACTGGCAAACTACGTACATACAGGCATTTAAATTGGTTTTCAAATAATACCAAATTATTTATAAATTCACTCAAATGATTTACACCTTTGAGCTCAAACAACTAGTCGCCTTCGGCCTGGAAAAAACAAGATATATCTTCTCGCTAATTATGAATCCTGCCTTGTTAAGCCTTTACCAATAAATTAATTCAGCCGCCTGAGAACAGCCAGCAAGAGATCATTCCACACATCAATCGGACCTGGCAGGCACCAATGAACACAGTCATTATAACCCTTCATCCATTGATTACCCCAGAAAGCTCCAGGGTGCCCGTCAGGTCTCATCAGCATAGCCATGGTGACGTCCAAAACCCCAAAGCTCTTCCCTTTCTTCCCTCTCTTCTCTGCTCGTTCAATCTCTTCTACCTGCATGCTCCTAATTTCCCACTCGTAAGCTCCAAAATTAATCTTCTGGTCGTTGTAAGGACTAGTCCTGTTGCAGCTTCCTCCAGTGTTCCAAAATCCGTGCTCAAAATGGGATGGAGAGAATGTCCTTAGCAATGTGACTATGCCCTTGCATTTATTGCAGTGATTAATTTGACTAAATGCAGCTCGGAATGCCATTCTGAGGGCAAATGCAACGCCTCGGTCAGTGACATTTGCTTCGTTGCAGTAAACACATGCAACTACATTAGAACCTCTGTGTAAGTATATCTGTCTGAAGAACCAATGTGCATCAGAGATGACAACATAATCTAGGCTATGCAGATCTCTGGCCCAGTTTTCGTCAACTTTGTCAAGATACAAGTCAAAAATGCCAGATGATGAACCGTTGATCACCCTCTCCTCTCCATGCACAAGGAATTTTGTCCAGAGCATTTTAAGGGTGAAGTTATGGACGGGAAAGTGCCAAATCCGGTTCCTATCTTCAGAATCCACATATGCATCTACAGGAACTTCCTTCTGCAAGATTTACAAGTTTTTTGGTCAGATTCAACGCAAAGATTTATTTTAAAACTTTTCCACACCCTGTTTTAGAGCCAAGATTTTTAAGTTTATGATATGAGGTTTCGTATTCATTGGTTACATGTACAAACAGGAACTTAAAATGACACCAATATTTGTAACCTCGCTCAGCTGCTAATTCTATGTCAACAAAAAAACCATGGATGATCTCTTTCCTTTTTCATCGCCTCGGTCATCAAGACCTTTTATTGATTTACATTCCAATAAGGAGTTCTCAAATCTAATCATGATATCTATGTCAAATTAGCACCCTACACTCCCCTTCTATCTGCAGGGGACGATGCTCCATGCATGAAAAGAGACTACAGAGGAAGCAACTGGTAATTGATGAGCAGAAGATAAGGCAACTCTAGGTAAAAATGAAGCAATTGACTTGTCACGATTGGTCAAAATGAAAACTCAAATATCAGTATTACCTTCTATTAGGATTTCATTCCAACCACTGGCCCTACCTTCTGGCATTCACTTTATATGAAGATAACAGCTTTAAACCAAAGTTCCGATTCAATAATTCGAAAATTTTCCTAAACTCGACCTTCTTTTGACAATTTCTTCAAAAAAGAGAGTCGTGATGGAAAATCATTGGAGCCCCAAAGTTTACTGTATATATCAAAACTGGCAGTGAATTACTTGTATTTTTAACTCTTCCTAAAAGAGATAACCAGGTAATGTAATTCCAATAGAGAATGCGGTGCCTAGAAAGTAACAGCTGTCTTTCATCAATTTATCACAATTCCAAAGAAAACAAAATACAGAATTTCAAGTCTTGCCATCAACGGAGAAAGAAAAAAGAAAAGGAAAAACTAAACAACTGACCTGGGACAAGAGACATAGAAGTGATTCGATATGGTTCCTAGCAACAGAGTCACCGATAAATGCCAGTGTCTTTCCTCGAACGATGTCTAAATAGGCTGTGGCATCAAACCTAGGAAGATCACATCTTTCTGGTTTCCATCTCCAATTAAGGAAATCTTTGTCCTTCCTTCCATTTCTGAAACAGTTCTTTGAGGTCGGAATTGTTGCGCAACTGGAATTTGTGTATATCGACCCTTCAAAATCAGGTGCCCAGTTGCCGTTAAACAAGTCACACTTGTCTTCTTCTACAAAACCAACACAGCACAACAATTAGAGAGTGCGCAGTTTGCCTTTATACATATGAATAGCGTACAGATAAATAAAAGATGGTCTCCATGCATGCATATATTCTAGAGAAAGTACCCTTGTGTGGTTTGATCAAGAGGAGCTTTTGATCAATGTCATGTTCGGTGACGAACTTCAAAGGGTTTAGAGTGTAGAGAATGAACACGCTGAGAATTGTCGTTAAACCTATTAACAAGAAAGGAATAGGCCTCTCCATGTTAAGCCACCTGTCCTTTTTGCCACATTTGAAAGCAGAACAAGAGCAAGAGGGCAGCTTCATTTTTTCATGCATGGTCATAAAGTCAGACCGAGATATACATATATAGATCGGGAGGGGAAGTCGGATTGTGTTTTTCTAAGAGAAAAGGAGATTTAGTTTCTTTTCCAAAGGAGGACAATTCTCCTTCGCAGATGGAGACAGTAAGGGGAGGAACCTGAGAAGACGTGAACTTCCGTCAATCAATGTAAGCGAGTAGTGAAGGACCAGAGCAAAGGTGTTTGTAGTTCTGTGATTGGAGGGTCGAAAAAGCTCAGGAAAACTATAACTTAGTCCCCAAACTGTATGCCCCTAACAACTTAGTCCCCAATGTTCAAACTATAAATTAGTTCTGTGATTGAGACATGGATATTAAACTGTAAATCAGAGAACTGTTTCGAAACAAGCTCTTAATTACTTTAAACATCGGACAAGTATCCGCTAGATTGATGTCAAGTAGCTGGGTATATTTTGTCTAATATTATCACCCAGCAATAATAATTTTACCGTAGTATAGGGGCAATAAATCTATTTATTTATGAAATACTAACAAATAAATAAATAAATAAATAAATATTAAATTTACTAATTTTATTTAATGGAAAATTGAATATATGCGCACACATATTCTTCTAATCATAACATTTAACCATAAGAAAGGTCCATAAATATGATTAATCATGAAAAACAAATGGTACTCGGTTTATAAAAATAATTAGGAAGAAATTAGCAAAAGCTTAAAGGTCAGAAACTCATTTGTTATTTACAGTGTAGGTTTGGGACTGGTAAATGTTATGTCGTCGAGAGGTGTATTTGTCTTTTTGCATAGGAATAAAAGATGTATGATCAGAAACTTCGAATGATCTGACCGTTGATTGTTTATAGGTGTGTGTAAACATTTGATATTCGGTGAAGGCGTGTGATTGTGGAGTGGTGGGGTCACCACCAATTAACCTGATATCACGGAGATAATCTTGTGGAAAGGCGCACCTTTCTTCGACCAGAGCTCCACTTCCAGTCCTCTTTAATTTCCCCACTAAACCTCCATCGGAAAACAAAGGGAGATTCAAACAAGGAGCAAATTGTTACCGACATTCTAATTTGTAATTTAATAATAATTATTATTAAATATATTATTCATCTTCTTCTATCTTTTTCCCGTAAAAAACTCTAGCCTCCTCTCTCTCTCTCTCTCTCTCTCTCTAAAATCGAAACTTTCCTCCTTGATTTCTTCTTCTCCTACCTCTCTCTCTCTCTCACCTTTGACCTCTGTTTTCAATGAAACCACCAACATTCTCTTCATCTCAAAGCCTTTTATAAAACCCTTTATCAATTTAAGCTAACAACCCCTATATCGTTGTCAATTGAGGGGAGAGAGAACACAACTCCTAAAACTTTTCTCTTTAATTTCTCTCTTTTTTAACCTTTTTTTCTTTAATCGAGTTGAAAAAATATATTAGAATCTCTAATTTTTTATATATATTTGGTTTGATTTTCAGTTTTAGACTGATTAAAAGATATTTTAAAATTACAAGTTGAGTTTTTAAGGTTTCTAGAATTTTGTGTGTGATTTTAGGTGAAAAAGAATTAAAATTTAGAGTCCAAAAATAAAGATATTAATAAGAAAAATAAATCTTTGGCAAAACAAGAAAAAAATGCAAAGGAAATGAAAATAAAGAAATATTTTTTCTCTAGAATTTTAATTATTTGAACTCTTTTGAATTTTTATTTTAATTGCCTCAAAATTAAATGAAACTTGGTTTTCAAAATGACCCTACTCATTTCGCTCTCCCCTTTATTCAAGAGCTTATTACATCATTAACTAGTAGGACTCTCTAACATTTATTAAATATTTGCTTCTACATTTGTCCTTTATCCTTTGCTTTTTACTTTTTGCTTTGTATATTTATCCTTTGCTTTTTACTAGAAAAATCAACATTTTGCTTTAGTCTTTAATTAATAATCACAGCCTTTTTTTTATGAATTAGTAATTCATATATTTTGAATTCATTGTATTAAACACATACATAATCTTTTCATTTCTCAATTAACAAATTTCATTATACAAGAAAACAAATTTATAATATACACACGCCCACACACACACACATCTTTTTCTCATGTGATAGAAATTAATTTTAAATATTTTCCACATCGTAGTGCAAAAATAATTACTATTATAACAAAACCAGAAACAAAAGCTTGGAAGTGCAAAGTAGTAGAAAACTGGGAAATATATGCTTAATATTGATGCACTTCTGATATTGAAAATGGATTTATAAAGGGTGATTGGTATTATTTTCATTTTTTGTTTTTTGTTTTTGCTTTATGTTTTTAAAAACATAAAATGTGTTTGATCCATTTTCTTTTACATACATATGTTTGTGATTGTGGTAACAATTCAAAATACTTTTCGCTTAGAAATACATCAAAATAAAGTTTTTTTTTTCAAATTATTTTTGACATGAACACTTCAAAAACAATCCAAAAATATAAAAAAATTCATTTTAAACAAAAAAAAATTTTAAATTTTGAGAGAACGCAGTTTGCACCGCGTTCCCGAACACTCCGTTAATTTTAATCAAAAACTTAAGTTAGTGTAACTAATACTTATATAATCAAAAGTTATAAAGTATTGAAAGGTATAGTTCAACTGGTCAGATTCTATATTTGCTCTCTAGATAGCACCAGTTCAAGTCCCACAAATCTCAGGGTCACTGGAGGTTTACATGATCATTAATTTCAGGACCTGTAAAATTAATCAAGTTGCATATAAATTAATGCGAACACTCACATTAATTATAAAAAATAAAGTTGTAAAGTACATTAATTATAAAAATAAAGTTGTAAAGTACAGCCCTGGCCCTTGGTCCCTACTTGATTATCAATAATGATAAACATGGTCTCGGTTGACTCCAAGTGTTTCTAGTTTTAACTTTAGATGTCCTATATCGATAACCATCCCAATTTTTAATAACCTATAATCCAATTAAAACTCAATAATTGGATTGTAATCAAAACACTAAACCCCTAACATTCAAGACCTAAAGTGTATTTAGTTTTATAATCAAAACGCTGTTTATTTAAAATTAATTTATTTTTATTTAAAATTATTTTTTTAATATTTTAAATTGTTTTAATGTATTAATATTAAAATTATAAAAAATTTATTTTTAAATATTTTTAAATAAAAAATACTTTTAAACACAACATTTCCCTTATTACCAAACAAGCACCTAGAGACCCAAGTGCCTGGGATCATATCTTTTGGTTTCCAAAAGTTTAGAAAACTTGTTAGTTTTTGTTTACTAGAAAAAGGATGAAAACAAACATGTTTTCATTTTTTTTATTTTTTTTTAAAACAAAAACAGAATGAAAACGATACCAAAACAGGTCTCCTTTACACTAAAGCAATAAAAACAAAGATTCTCTGCAAACTCCTAATTATTAGAAATAATGGCATCCATTAGTTTAGCAAAATAGGCTTTCCCCAATGTTCTACACCTGGGATCTTATCACACGACTCTGATGCTATCTTTGATGCAATCCTGGCAAGGGAACAGGCTTCTTGCAAAGCCTATCAATCAAATCCCTTGGCAGGATAAGAACAGGATTGAACAACTTGGAATGGCACCAGCACAAACCTCTATGAACAACAAGCATTAAATGAAAACTCATCAGATCAAAGTTTTCAGGCATTTTAAATCTAAATTGACCATACTTCCTGAAAACAGACCCAACCAAACAAATAGACTGTGATTGCATGGAATGGCTCCAATACCTAGACCAATTCAGGAGGCTTTTTCATGCAATGTAGACTAGCACTAAGCAAAGCCTATTCCTAACAACCATTAGAAATCTAAAGAAGAAGATCATTACTCCAAGAGACTTGTAATTAGCAGAGAAAGTGACATGGGAAGATCAATGGCCAAAACAGCACACTAGACTATACCTGGAAAAAATATCTTTTAGAGCCACTTGAACAAACTGAAAACCAGTTTTCATCTTCATTCAATCGTCAATTAGTAAGAATATCAAACTCAGGGGAAAGAACACCTATTGACTGGACACTGTATCTGACCTAAAAAAACCAAAATATGAGCAAGAAATCATGGCAAAAGTCATAGAACAATCAATAGCCATGAAGTTATTTAGTTTTAAAACATCTGAGAAGATATTTGTACTACTATTGCAAACAGTGATAAGGTCGTGAAAGCTATAGCCTAGATGTTATTCAGACATATATGCTTATGCTCAAATTAGGTTGTCCTCGTTTAGTTCAATAAAAATAAATATTTGAAGCCAAAACATATTAATCTCATCTGTAAAAAACTGAGAAACTATCAAAAACTCAAAAATTATTGAGTGCCATATTGAGCTTCAAACAAAATGACTCAGACATGAAAACACTTTAATTATTATTTAGCAGCCGAGGAAGTGGATTGGATTATAGAACAAGCCATTATATTTGGCACTCTTTAACCAAAGATCTTACCTAATTTTCACAACTAACATTTAGAACCAAACGTCCACGACCCAATACTGAATGATTAATATGAAAGCGTGATAGAGGTAAACAAGCAGAATCTTGATCCAAGAAATATAATCATAAGCAAAATCTCTAATATGCTATAAACTAGCAGCATTGATATAAATGTAACACATTCAAATTATTAAAAAAAAAACTATTTCCAAAAAAAAAAAAAATAGAAAAATCATCCTTCTACTGTGTTACCAAGCACGAACGAAAAGAACTCTCGAACGGGCGAAAACTCCACTAACCCAATATCCATTGCATACCCAGCAACAGGCAATTTCAAATCCCTCAAAACACATAAAGACTCGGCCATTCTTGCCTTTGGGACATCCTGAGCAACTGCACAATAAGGAATCCAATTTTCGGGGCGATAGTCTTCACTAATCTCAATACCCTCCCTCCTCATCGCATCACATAACTGAGAATGGAATTGAAGAAGAGAAAGAGTAGGCGTAGGGGCCAAGAAGAGGAGATTGTTGTGGCAACCTATGGTGGAGAGAGATAAGGGTAATGGTTCTTGCTTAGATGCGAAAGTCTTGATGATTGATTCAAGCTTAGTGGGATCAATGAAGGGAGCTGAATACAAGGTTATATGAGGGCGAGACTCGATTTCAATTAATTGGCTGCTTATTTGGCGTCGAGCTAGCACGTTCCAGGCCTTCAACACCTGGTTTTCGAGTGCTGGATCCAAGTACAGTTCAATAGCATAACCGCCCTGTGACATCGAATTTCAGATCTAAGATTATCAAATAGAGGTTTTTGATGGAACCCTAGACAGTGATTTGTAGCAATGAGCTCAAAACGACAGAGATAAAATAAATAAATATATTAGACGAAATTAGAAAGGGGAGTGTTGACTGTCGAGGGAGGAAAGGGAAAGCTTTTAATTAACGGGTATCAAGAGCCAGAAGATGTGATGAGAGAGATGACAGACGGTGGGTGTGCAGGACAGGACACCGAGCTCACTTGAGGCATAGGAGAGACCAATGGAATATAAAGCAGTGTTTCTGTTCTTTTATGAGTGAAAAAAGCATCATATATTATTATGTTATAATGAGAAGAAGAGAGGGAGCCTTTTGTAAGTTGCAACAAGTAAAGAGCTTTTATACACACACACACACACACACACACACACACACTTACACTTTAACACGGCCAAAACAATATTTATAAAAGTAGCACGAGAGTCGTAAATAATATTTACTGGAAGTGTTATCTAGAAATTATCGCGCGCCAGTGGTTTGTATAAAAATAAATCTAGAAAAGATAAGGAAGAAAAAAAAGAGACTTTAAATCCAACGATATCATCAAAATTTCAACAAAAATATTATTAATACTATCAAAAAAATCTTAATAATAGAGATCACTGATGATGACCACAGTGGGTCACACGAGCTGTCTGAAAGTTGTGGTATTTATTTGATGTTTAGTGACTCGTGTGGCTCCTCTAATCACTGTTGATGATCTTTTTTGATGTCGTTGATTCATATCATTAAGATAATTTTTATGGTACTAGTTATGTTATCATTGGAGCTTTAGTGTGTGACTATAGTCTTTTTTCTCTCTCCTCTCCTTTCATAAATTATAAGGAGAAGAAAGAAAAATAAAAGAAAACAACCCTAGAGTAAACACGCTGAAACTTCAATTACGACACCATCGATACTATAAAAAAAATCTACTTAAACAAACCAAAATCAATAAAGGATATTACTTGTTGAAGTATTTAGCATATAACCAATCTAAAATTTATTGTTGTTGTCAAGAACCAATTCTTTGCCTTAAAGCTTTATTGATCCTCATTTGTTGCAAAAGAATTAACTTTAATAAGCCTCCTAGAATTACAATAACTCCTCACAATCCTAAACAAGGTTCAATGACCTTAAAGGAATTTTTTTTTTATTTAAATAAGATGTCTTTTGAGTTGAAAAACACTTCACGTTTTTGAAAAAATAGTTTTGGGAAAACTAATCAGTTTTTTACATTCAAGAGTTAGACAAAACAATAGGCTGGGTTAAAAGAAATAAATCTTCATAAACCAGACCTAAGCCTAAATTTAAGTTGATAAAAAAGAATCTTTCTTAGTCCAAAATATTATTTTACAATAAACTCGGGCCCTGACCTAAGCACGAGTCATGCGAGGCCAGGTTGTGTTCATGAATGTGGATTTAAACCCAAAGTCTACTTTGCTTAAGATCTCTCCCCTCTGAAAGCTTAGGTGCAATTTAGGCCCAATTACAACTTCTCACTATATAAATACCAAGAAAGCTTTGTTTATATATATGAGATAAAGTTCTTTTAGAGAGTTATGAGTTTCACCAAAACATGTCAACTAAGAGTTTTTTTAGATCAACTTCTCATTCACTCACAATTTGTTTAAACCATGTTAATGTTTCATGTTAAATAGCTTATGTTAGAGATTAAATTCTAATAAAATTTTAGCTCTCATTTTTAGTTTGGCCTAAAAATACCTATAAAACATGTTTTAAACAAATTTTCTGATAGGATTTACATGATATGCTAACTCATAAGGAGATGAAAATGAAGTGTGGCATGGGGAAGATAATTAAGAGTATCTATAAATGTCATAAGAGCTTCAGCCTAAAACTATAATGGTAGAGATGCTTGAAAGAGCATAGTACGAACACAATAAATGATAGTTTTATGCATTCATTAAGCAACTTAATTTTGTTGAGGAGTGTATTGACTTGACAAACAATAAATGATACCTTCTTTGAAAAAAATTTCAAAACTACAATTCAAATATTCACCTCCATCATTGTATTGAAAACATTGTACAAATAGAGATAACTACTTTTCAATTTCATATTTGAAGTTAATAAAGATTTTAAAAACTTCATTTTTACATCTTAAAGGATATATCCAACATTATTAATCCAAAATAAGAATGTAGTAACGATAACCTATGATAGATAGAATAGGTGATGTCCAAAACGTCAAAATAAATTAAAGAAAGTGGCCTTGAAGAAATTGAAGTGGAAGTAGAAAATGAAGTTAAATATGTTTTCCAAGTTGATTAAAAAAAGTTAATTTTATTTGAAGAACATAAAGGTATGTGAAGGGGTGTGTGAAGCTTATTTAGCTTTTGTAATGGATTCTAGATGGATGACTGGTGTGTTGAAAAATTTTCCTATCATATGAGATTTCCCTGATGTGTTTCCTAAGGAGTTGTCAGGGTTTCCCTGTTGGAGAAAAGTAGAAGTTTCTATTGATGTATTACTTGGTACATCCCCTACGACATAATCTACTTATCAAATGACTCCAGCAGAGACGGAAAAATTAAAGGTGAAATTGCAGGAATTGTTAGATAACGGGTTTATACGCTCCAGAAATTCATCATGGGGAGCCGTTGTGTTATTTATGAAAAAAAAAGATGGGACTATTTGACTTTGCATTGACTACCGACACTTGAACAGAGTGATGGTAAAGAACAAATACCCACTTCTGTGAGTAGATGGTTTGTTTGATCAACTCAAGGGAGCTAATGTGTTTTTGAAAATTAGTCTGAGGTCTGGTTACTATCAATTAAGGATTAGGGAACAAGATGTACCAAAGACTGCATTCAAAACTCGATATAGACATTACAAGTTTTTGTTAATGTCTTTTGGGTTGACAAATGCTTCTGTAGTGTTTATGGATTTAATGAATGAGATATTTTGACCCTATCTGGATAAGTCTGTGGTAGTATTCATACATGATATCTTAGTGTATTACAGTTCATATATGGAGCATGAACAACATCAAAGGCAAATGTTACAGACTTTAAGAGAGTATCAATTATATGCCAAGTTGAGTAAATGTGAATTCAGACTGAAGGAAGTGGTTTTTCTAGGGTATGTGATTTCTACATAAGTTATATTTTTGGATCCTAGAAAAGTGGAAGTTGTGTTGAAATGGGAAAGGCTTGCTAATGTGATCGAAATCTATAGTTTCCTTAGGTTGGCGAGATATTACACAAGATTTATTGAAGGGTTTTTCAAAATAGTTGTTCCAATAACCTACATAACCCGAAAAGAAACGAAGTAGGAATGAACATAGGAGTGTGAGAAAAGTTTCTAGTAATTGAAAAAGAGACTCACCATTATTCTAGTATTATCCCTACCCTCAAAGGCTAAAGGGTTTGTGGTCTATAGTGATACTTCGAAGAAGGGTCTTGGATGCGTTTTGATGTAGCATGGAAAGGTGATTGTTTACTAACACGACCAAAAGATTGATGTCTTCTCCCAAGTGTAGGAGTGTCGAAGTAATAAATAACCCGGTAAGACCGGGGTCGAACCACATGGAGGTTAACTATATAAATTATAAATAATAATAATAATAATAATTATAATAATAATAATAATAATAAGTTGAAAAAAGCTTTGAGATGTGATATTGATATAAGGATTAAACAATGATAAAAACAATTGTCAAGGTTAGATGATCCACTAATGGTATTTCAAACAAGTATAGTATAAACTCTTATTACTCAACTAGAAACCACACGCAAAGGAGATTCCAATCGGATTATAAATTATTAACATGATTATATTAGTTATCTTATTCGAATAATGCTAATACTTGTACATGTTGTCAGGTATTCATGATTATAACTTATGTTAACAACAAATTAAGTTACTTTCATAGCACAGGTGTCGGTTATACCATACGGTTTGGGCTATGAAAGTGCCAAGTATTTGTTGTACCAGGGGTTATACAACATAAATCTAGATTAACCATTTAACAAGCAAAGTATTAAGAGTGAATAAGATAACAAATACAAAACATGTTAGTATCAAACATTAAAGTCCATATTGAGTTTATACTATACTTATTCTTACACCATTAATGTAACCCTTTCACCTTGACATAATAAACTTAGCTAAACATAATGAAGAAGAGAAACATAAATAAACAAGATAAGAACATAAATAAGATATAAGTTAACTAAGTAAAGGAAAGGAAATGAAAAGCATAAACAAGAGATTAATATAAACAAAACTTAAGCATTATAAAAATATAAAGAGAGAGAGCAAGAACATGATCTTCATCTGAAAACCAAGATGCCTAAATGCATGGCAAATACCTCCTTTTATAGACCAAAATTTGGAACTATTGATTTGATGACTAATTGTTGAGTGGGTGGCCACATCTTGACTTGGTGACAATCCTTGTCTTCTTGTCTGAACAAAACATCATTGCAAACGTCAGAATTTGAATAGATTGTCCCATGAAAGTTCTAGGAAATTGTCTCAGCTTTCCAACAAATAAAGAATCGGTGCATTTGGACTTCTAGAACTCGAGATATGGGCTGAATATTGAACGATGATGCGGGCTGCGGGCCGATTCCGACTTCTCTGTTGTTGCTAAGATTTGGACTTCCGGATAGCGAGAATTGAGTCTTTCACTCCCATGAATGTTTTAGGCCTATGTCTTAGCTTTCTAGCTATATAAACCAAATTGAAATCCAAGATCTACAGCTTTAGATATAACCCAATGACTGAACAATGTTCCAGTTTGGACTGAACCAACATCTCTTTTCTAAGCTTAACCCTCTCTTTGTCTTCTCAATTTCAGTAGTTGGACTCATCAATCAATCCTTTGAGTTATGTGATAGGCCTGCATTTAAGATGAACATTTACCATAAATTAACAGTATCTTATATTAGTGGACATGTTATTATAAAACATGTTCTAGTTAAGGACTTATTGATACTTCAAGTGCAAAATGATGATATAAAACCTTGATAAAAATACACTTTTAAGTACTAATCACATACATATTAAGACAGTTAAACCTTCACAAAGTCAATTACTTAGTGCATGATCTCGAGTTGGCCACTATGGTTTTTTGTTTAAAGGAATAGAGGCATTATCTATCTTTGTCATTGAGCCCACCATTGCTTTAATGAGATCATGCATTTTTCAAATCTTGTCTATTTATATGTGCATTTACACTAGACACCTTCTGCTTTCAGGAATCCTGAAAGCGGATCTTCCACAACATCACATACACTTAACATCAAGAATGAATGGCCAAACTTTAACGAACATGTGATTACAGTGGAAGAAGAAGAGTGGGATGAAAGCAATATCAGAGAATTTACAAAGCTGGTGGAACAACATAAACAGACCTGGAATCTCGTTGCAGAAGAACTTGAAACCATAGACGTGGGTAATGATCAGTTCAAGAAAGAGTTGAAAATAGGGACCTTAATTACTCCTGAGCAAAGAACAACGATGATCGCCCTACTACAAGAATATATAGATGTTTTTGCTTGATCTTACGAGGATATGCCTGGTTTGGATACAAATATTGTAGTACACAAGATCCCACTGGAGGAAGGTTGTAAACCAGTCAAATAGAAATTGAGGAGAGCCCACCCAGATGTCTGGATCAAAGTCAAAGCAGAACTCAAGAAACAGTGGAATGCAGGCTTTCTAGAAGTAGTTAAATATACACAATGGATATCCAACATTGTTGTTGTGCCAAAGAAAGAGGGAAAGATTAAAGTTTGCGTGGATTTCCGGAACTTGAACAAAGCTAGCCCCAAAGATGATTTTCCACTATCGCACATAGATGTTTTGGTTGACAATGTTGCATATAGTTCCACCTACTCCTTTATGGATGGTTTCTCAGGATATAACCAGATAAAAATGGCTTTGGAAGATAAGGCGAAGACAACTTTTGTTACACCTTGGGGGACATATTGTTACAAGGTTATGCCATTCGGTCTGAAGAACACAGGGGCCACCTATCAGAGAGCTATGGTGACTCTGTTTTATGATATGATGCACAAAGAAATTGAGGTGTATATAGATGATATGATTGCGAAGTCCAAAAAGGGACAAGATCATGTAAAGGTTTTGAGAAAACTATTTGAAAGGTTGAGGAAATACGAACTAAAGCTCAACCCTGTAAAATGTTCATTTGGGGTTAAGTTTGGAAAGATGCTAGGATTTGTGGTAATCGATAGAGGTATAGAGGTAGATCCTAATAAAGTAAGGGCCATCCAATCCATGCCATCCCCAAAGACCGAGAAGGAGTAAGAGAATTCTTGGGAAGATTGAACTACATCACCCGATTTATAGCTCAGTTGACCATAACATGTGAACCTATTTTCCGACTACTAAGAAAAAAGAATCTTGGGACTTGGAATGAAGAGTGTGAGGAGGCATTCAATAAAATCAAACATTATTTACAAAGTCCACATTTATTTGTTCCTCCTATATCAGGAAGGCCTTTAATCTCCGTATCCGACGGTGATCGAGCGGCTATGGGATGTGTATTAGGTAAACATGATGGAACCAGGAGAAAAGAAAGGGTCATTTATTACTTACATAAGAAATTCACTGAATGCGAGTCTAGATACACGGTGATAGAGAAGCTTTGTTGTGTATTGGTATGGGCGACAAAAAGATTACGATATTATATGTTGTATCACACCACTTGGTTGATTTCAAAAGTGGATCCATTGAGGTACATATGTAACAAACCCTATCTCTTGAGTCAAATTGCAAGGTGGCAGGTTTTGTTGGTAGAATATGACATAGTGTATATGATAACGAAAGCCGTGAAGGGAAGTGCGATTGCTGACCATCTAGCTGATAATGCTGTTGAAGATTATGAGCTATTAGATTTTGATTTCCCTAATCAAAATGTACTATCAATAAAGGAAGAAGAAGGGAAGACAGATTGGTGGACCATGTTTTTTGACGGGGTGGTGAATGTGTATGGTAATGAGGCCGACGCAGTAATAATCTCTCCTGATAAGAAGCAATATCCGGTTTCAGTTAAATTACATTTTGAATGCACCAATAATACGGCTGAGTATGAGGCTTGCATCCTGGGTTTAGAAGTCGCGTTGAAGTTAAAGATCAAAAAGATATATGTGTATAGTGACTTAATGTTGATTATTTGTCAGGTGAAAGGAGAATGGCAAACCAAAGTAGAAAAATTGAGGTCATACCAGGAATATTTATCCACACTGTCAGAAAAATTTGAAGAGATAAAGTTCACCCATCTAGGAAGAGAAGGGAACCATTTTGCGGACGCTTTGGCTACGTTGGCTGTTATGGCTACGATTAATCTTGGGCGTAAAGTACAGCCTGTACATTTTAACATCAGAAATAACCCAGCTCATTGTTGCTCAGTTGAAGGAGAGATAAATAGAAAGCCTTGGTACTACGATATCAAGAATTTTGTGCAAAATCAGGAATATCCAGCGAGAGCATCAAAGATGGATAAGAAAACCCTAAGAAGATTAGCTAGGGATTTCTATTTAGATGGAGAGATTCTATATAAAATATCATTTGACGGAACCTTGCTAAGGTGTTTGAATGAGACAGATGTTAGAAATGCTTTACGAGAGGTCTGTGGAGCTACTCTATATTCTCTAGTGTATGGGATGGAGGCGGTGATGCCTTTGGAAGTAGAAATCCCCTCGTTAAGGGTGTTGATGGATTTAGAACTAGAAGAGGCTAAGTGGGCCAAAGTGAGATATGAATAACTAAATCTAATCAGTGAAAAGACAGTACCTGCAATATGTCATCATCAATTCTACCAGAAAATGATGGCCAAAGCATATGATAAGAAGGTTAGACCTCGTATGTTCTAAGAAGGAGATCAAGTGCTGAAGAAGCTATTGTCTTTACCAGGGGAAAATCAAAGCAAATGGGCTCTAAATTATGAAGGTCCTTATGTAGTGAAGAAGGCTTTCTCGGGAGGAGCTCTATAGTTGTCTAGAATGGATGGAGAAGATTTAGCCAGACCTGTGAATTCTGATTCTGTAAAGAGATTATGTCTAATATGTTCAATTTTCTCCCAAAATCAATAAAGTGAAGTTTGGCCATGATTTCTTGGTGTAAAAAAAAAACCTTTTTCCCATTACATTGATCTCACAACACTTAATCTGTTTATTTTCTAAGAAGGAAAATCTTGAAAGAATTGGCTTTGTGTATGATTATAAGGAATATATCATAAAACGCTCAAAGGTGAATTTTAAGCACTTCCCAGTAAAGAGGGTACCAAACCAAACAAACCAAAGCTAAAGAGAAAACCCAGTCTTTGATAGCATTTTGAATTGTATAGATAAAATGTCTGGGTAATCATTCTATAATCATATGCAATTATCGTTCGGGATGAGAACAAAGTTTATCAATCCTAGTAAATTTGTGTTTGAAATGAGGAAAGGTCATTTTTGTTAGCCCATCACTTTCTAAAAATTATATCTTTAGTGGTCCCCATTTGAGCCGGAACGAGTTTTTCTTTGAAAACCTTGACTAGGACCACACCCTATACTGGGGGCAATGAGAGATCCTTTGTTAGAAAAGATGGAGACAATGGTAGAATCAAATGTAAAAAAGGGGGCTAAGAATGGAAGCCCCATGATTGATAAAAGGCTAATAAGAAAAAGGAGAAGGAATTTGAGCAAATTGTCAAAGAGAACACTCGGATCTTTAAAAGTCAGAACCCAACACTTGGGGGCATAAAAAAAAGATATAATAATTTGATGATGCTTTAAGACTGAGATGAGGATTCTTAAGCAAGTTTTTTCCAAACACAACTGCGATGAGACGGCTTCACAAGAACAAGAGAGAGAAGAAGAGTGGTCCTAAGTCTTTAAACTCTCAAACATGACTTAAAGCATCCTTTTCTAACCCACAACTGTAATCGACATTATAAGCCTGTAGAAGTCCTTTTTAATCAAGCGCATATAACCTGGTTTGATAGACATTAGTCTTGCGGTTCGTTTGACATGATAAATGAGTGATAATCCATTTTTATCCAAGCAAGAAAATGCTAATATGAGACGATCCCCTTTTCTACACCCAATTTTCGGGAAGATATTTGAAACCTTTTGAAAAGATTAAACATAAGGTTGCCTTTGGTAAATAGTACGACCTAAAGTCAAACACATTTCAAAAACCGATAAAACCCTCAATAAGAATTACTTAAAAAAGTTTTCGATGCGTATATTGAAAGTTTCAGTTGTCATGAACAAAGCCAAGACTTTTAAAGATTTTTTTTTCTTTTCAGATTTTTGTGCTGAAACAGAATGAAAAAGCCCTTAATTTGAGAAAAGACAAATTAAAGCATTGATAAAAGCATGATAACAAGCAATGACGAGATCATGCATTTTTTTGGAAAAAAGGTCACTAAAAAAGGGTCGGGGATTTCTTCTTTGAGATGTGATGGGTAAGAAGGACGGCATGAGAGACAGATTTTAGCATATGATTTCAAACACAAGAACAAGCTCATGCTAAGGAAGAGTTCTACGAAATGGATGGGACTTATGTTTCAAAACCAGGTAAGAATGCATGCATGACATCTAACCTCAAAACATTGCACATACATTTTTGATTTGTTACAGGAAAATCCTCAATGAAATCCAGCAATATTGTGGACAAAGAGAGAATAATTGAGCTGATAATAACAAAGAATCATGGTTGTGACCCTGGAACGGGAAGAAGATGAGATGAACCCTACTGTTAGGAAAATCTCAAAGAAATGAGAAGATCAACCTTGTCATCATGAGTAGTCTTCAGGTCAACCCTGTAATCGGGAAGCACCAAGTTTTCCAACCTTGTCATCGAGAAAAATCCAGTTAATTTTAGTCATCAGGAAGGAGAGATGTCAACCCTGCAATCAAGAAGGACCGATGTCAGTCCTGCAAAATCACAAAAAATAAAAAGAAAAAGAAAAAGAAGAAAGGAAGCATCAAGTGAAAAGTTTGATTAAACCTTATCATCAAGAAGAAAAATAAGAAGAACCTTACCATTAGGAAATTCTCAAAAAGAAAAAAAGAAAGTTCAAACCCTGCTATCAGGAATAACACACAGATTTTGGTTCTGGTTAAAGGGGATCACCAGATGAGATCTCAGCTTAGTCAAACCACATATATTTTGGTTCTGGTTAAAGGGGATCGCCAGATAGGATCTCAGTTTTTAACCCAACCACACAGAGTTTGGTTCTGGTTAAAGGGAATCGCCAGATGGGATCTTAGGTTAGCCCAACCACACAGATTTTGGTTCTAGTTAAAGGGGATCCTAGATAGGATTTCAGGTTAGCCGAACCACACGATTTTGGTTTTAGTTAAAAGGGATCGTCGGATGGGATCTCGGTTTAGCCTAACCACACGTATTTTGGTTCTGGTTAAAGGGGATCACCAGAGGGGATCTCAGTTTAGCCCAACCACACAGAGGATTTTAGCTTTGGTTAAAAAAAAAAGAAAAAAAAAAGAAAAAAAGGGCACCAAGATCGGGTTCTCAAGATAATCAATTTTGGATCATTAGTTCCTGGTTGAAGGTAGATTGCGGTAAAGACAAAATTTCAGATCAGCCAAGTTTTGAGAAGATCAAGATTAAAAATTTAGATTTGTTTATCTTTACAAAACTTATTATGCAAAGTCTTTGCTTCGTAAGTATTGTAAAGAGAGGGCATATGTTGTTACCTATTTTTAGGTCCCCGCACAATATATATATTCGAAAAGAATAAAAAAAATAATAGGAGTGAGAAAAGGATGCTAAAATGCCCATAAAATGGCTAGAAATTGGTTGAGGAGGTTCAAAAATACAAGAATTAAAATTTAATAGTATATTTTTAACTGGTGAGAGCCCTTTTAACAAGGAAAATTCAATTTTTGAGGAAGAAAAGTCCAAAATCAAATGTTTTTAGACTCAATTAAATTTTATCTAGGGTTTAAGTGAATTTATGGAGGGTTTGATTGCAAGAAAAATTGATTTTTAAGTCAATTTAGGCTTTGATTGGAAGAAATTAAAGTGCTAGGGTCCCATTATAACTTTGGAGACTTGATTTGGTCAAATCAGGGGCTTAATTGCATAATTATTAAAGTTTGATGGCCAATTAGGGACTTAATTGAAACAATCCGAAACCAAGGACCAAACAAGAAAAGGTACTAATATTAAAGGATTCAATTACAATTTTTCCGGAGGTTTGATTACAAAATTGCAAAAAATTCAATGACCAAATCAGAAGTATCAAAACGGCGTCGTTCCTTTGAAGCACTATTCATTGTCTTCTTAAAAACATAACAGCTGGGCAGTAAAGGCAGGAGATGTTAGTAGCGACAATGGAGCCGTTTTCAATCAGGAGGCACGTCTCGCGGCTAACATCCCTCGCCACCGTGATGCACGCCGGCCGTTATAAAAAACGCCTGCATCCTCTGGCTATAAAAGCTAGAGGAGGAACCGAACACAGGGAGGAGAAAGGAGGAGAGGACATCGTAAGAGAGGAAAGAAAATTGAGAGAGGGAGAACGTAAGGAATAGAAGAGGAGGAGAGGAGAGAACACAGTGGGAAATACAGGAGATTGAAACATAAAGGAAGGCCGCACAAGGATACAGAAACAGAAGAGCAAAGAGAAACCGAACGGCGAAGCAAAGCACACAAACAGCAGGGGAGGTCAGCACCACCACCGGTTTCCTTTCTCCAGAACCAGGTATGCTCATTTCCTTTCTCAGTCTTCGCAAAAATTGATGCATGTTTGTCTCGAAAAAGAAAAAGAAAAGGAAGACACAAGAAAGCCAAAAGATCGCCATTTTGCACTCTGTTAATAACCAGGGGTGCTCGTTTTTGCAATCTGCAAAAACGAGGAATGCGAAGGTAATTTAATTACCTTCGCACTGTTCCATGCACGCGTAAAATTTTACACGTGCATGGTTTGGGTCACTGGCTTGGGCCAGTGACCAGGCTGGGTTGGTTAGGTCCAGCCCAGCCACACGGGCTAGCTGGGTCTAGCCCAACCACATGAGCCGGGCTGGGCCCAGCCCGAAAAAAATAAATCCTTCAAAAAAATTATTTTAAAAAAATATGTGATTTTATGAAAAAAATTTACTGCATTTTGATCCGTATTGGTTTGTATTTTTATATTGTAAAGATACAAATCCGGTATTAAAATACCTGGTTTTCATCAAAATATTTTTTTTAAAAAAATAAAATATTTTGTTTTCATGCATACGGCCAAGTCTCTTAAAAATAAATAAAAAAAATCATATTGTATTTTCATACAATAAAGAAAATTTCAAAAATATGTATCAACATGCATTTTGGCTTTAATAACCAATTTATTAAAGTCATGAGAACTAGGCCAATATTTCAAAAATTCTAAAAAAAATTATTTTATTTTCTTTTAGTATCTGGGGTTACGACCTTATACGTAAGACGTATTCCGGATATTAAATTCTTTTGTTGACGTTAGAACGGTTAGGTTTTACCCGATAAGATAAGGATCTCTTTACTAAAAAGGACTTTTCTTAAACCATAGACGGACCAACAACTAGAAAATACGACAAGACCTTAGATTTTATCAGACAATAAAACAATGCAGCTTACCTTAGGTGGGGCGTATTTGGGGTGCTAATACCTTCTCTTTACGCAACCAATCCCCGTACCCGATCTCGAGACCAGTTAGGGTCCAAAATACTAGGTGATGACTTCCATTCTATTTTTCCATAAATAAAAGACAAGAATTCCTTATCTCCCCACATTTGCCACATTAGATAATACAAATGTTGAGAGTGGATGTTTTCACCGCGACACTGCACACGTGCTACACTATAAGTAATGGACCTTTGTACTTCTTAGGATATGCCCTCGTATTTATACTTATCCAAAAAAAAGTTACTTTGCAAAACATTTTTTTTGGTAAGTAAGATAACTTGGTGATCTCAAGTTTAAGGATCATTTACACAACTATCATATGAGACTTTCCATACACACAAGTGATCTCTGTATATGGAATTTCCATGCGTGTCAGTGCACAATGTACATGTTTTCTGACAAACACCTACATATTAGTTCTAAGTATCCCTCATACCTTAGCTTATTAGAACAATTGCTTCCTTTTATAAAGCAAAAAACATAAGATGTACTAGTCTCAACAGCTCTAATTAATATCCTATCTTAATAGAACATTGACCAAGAACATTTAGAAATAATGCTTTGATGCAATAAAAATCTTATAATTATAACTACTTTATAAATGTAATATATCCCACATTGGCGGGTGAGGGAGTGGTAGTTGGCCTTATTAAGAGTGCTGGTTGCAAACTTGTCATACGCGTTTGAAAACCATGCGGGTCGGCAACCCTGGGATGGGAGGGACCCAAAGCGGACAGTATATGACAAGTGTGGGCCGCTGCACTACTCTGTCGTACACGTTTTGGGGCGTCAGGCTCGAGAGTGGGCTCGCGTCACCAGGAACAAAATCGTGAGAGCAGGAAGGCCCAAAGCTGGCCATATATGGCAGATTGGGCCGGGCTGTTACAATAATTTTTTTATAAGGTTTTTTTGTCCCGGGGATTTTATATATATTTTAGATTCATAATAAAATATAAATTACTATTAAAAATAAAAAATGCTTTTATTAATAATAAATATGTTTTGCATAAACAAAGTTAGTGTAACGTGTAACTAACTAATTAAGTATATAACATATACACTAACATAAAAACTATTAAAACCATAGGAAATAGAATAATTGTATCGACAAGATAGTCCATGTGATCTTTTAAATGTAGAACGGTAATCAACATTATGCAGAGAGTGAGCAAAGCCTTGTTGCTTATTTTTAAAGCGATTATTCCAACATGTATGATTACTGTCACACATGCAAGTGGCGTGCGGCAGAATGACGACTCCATACAACAATTAACATGATTCCAAGAATTAAAAGGGCTTGAGAAGACTCGGTAAATGCTTAGGGAAAGCTAGAACGATGTTACTGCAATCTTGATTCGTAAAAAGCCAAAAAAATTAAGAGTTCAAAATAAAAATGCATGGGCTTCCTGGTAAACATGCTAGTGATGACATCAGAGGACTGATTATGAATATAAGCCAGAAAGAATTTTGAATTGTGATATCCTCCTTAAAAAATGGTTTACCAATAGCCATCAACAAATCAACAATACTTTTGACAAGTTAAAGATATTTAGACATTGAGCATTGTCTTTTTTCTCTTCGTTCAAGTCTCAACTAAGTGCAGATATTCTAACTTAAAATCATTATAGAAAAGATGCTCAATTTCAAGTTAAGTCACTTACGTAGTAAAGAAGCACCAGATCATAAAATATGATGAAAAATATTAGTAAAGATAGTTGTAGTAGTCCAGGATACACAGTCACACAATCCACTTATTTCTAATTTATATAGGTTGGATTCACTAAAGATTGTCCAGAGGAATCAACAAGAAACTCATATAGACATGGATGTATATCATTAATATGATCATATACACAATGGGATTGTAAAAGATTAGTGAGCAAGCTTTGTCAAACTAGAAAGAAAATAAAAAATAGAAGTTTATAGTAGTTGAAATAGAGTCTTGATATTGCTCACATTGAAAACAATTTGCGTCGGTGGTGGAAAATTAAGATAAGGTGTTTACACCAAACATAAACATTCACATATCAATTAGATAAATACAATAATGGTTTACTGTCATGTAAGGAAAGATAAGCTAAAATTGATCGTGAATAGTATCATCAACTAAGAAGTTCATGATCGACCAAAGACAAGAAAGATAGAACAATGATCAACTAGTATGAAATAATTGACCATATCAAAGGAGTTCATATAATCAATCAAGATGAAGTAATCGTCCATGAAAAAAAATTTATTGGTTGTATTCTTAGGCAACCAAGCTAGCTTTGTTTTGAACAATTTCTCCATATTCATCAAGTTTGCTGTGAAATTCCTATTTGGTTTATTTATTGACTAAAAACAAAATTTGCATCTTGACTTTTCAATAAACATAATTCTTATCAAACTCTTAGCCAAGAATCCTAGTTTTGATATCAAATGAAAGTCTTAAAAGCATCTAAAAGGGAGGGAGGGAGGGAGGAAAGGGGTGAATTAAGAGCTTAATTGAAGGTTTAATATCTTTAAAACTTTTGATCCTTTAACTTCTCGTAGTACCAAAACTAAGGTTTAAGTATAAATTGCCTTGATATATATCCTATACTTTATTGAAATAACCAATCATATACATGTACAATTATTCAATATAAAAATGCACAAAGTAAAAGATTTACAGAATAAGAGCAACACAACAAATTTATAATAGGTCGACCAATCTTATTAGGTCCTGTTTATTTTTGTGTTTCAAAAATATTTTTGAAAAAAATTGAATTTTTTTTCTTTACTTCAAATTAAAATTTTTTTATGTTTTCAGATCATTTTGATGTGCTGATGTCAAAAATAATTTTTAAAAAATAAAAAAATATTATTTTGAAGTAGGTCGACCAATTTTATTAGGTTTTGTTTGTTTTTGCGTTTCAAAAACATTTTTGAAAAAAATTAAAATTTTTTAATTTTTTTATTTACTTCAAATTAGTATTTTTTATATATATTTTCCGATCATTTTGATATGCTGATATCTAAATTAATTTTTAAAAAATAAAAAAAAATTATTTTAATATACTTTTAAATAAAAAATAATTTAAAAAACAACTAGAAAAATACTCAATCATTATTGAAGTATTTACTAATCAAACATTATCTTTTTGCAAGTGAGAACTTCCAGGTACCAAGTTTTTTTTTGTTTGACTTCTCAAACTCATCAATATTTCACTTTCACTCCTATATTTTAAAGTTTTCTAGTTTCATACCTATTCTTTAAATATTTCAGCTTTCCCCTTTTAGCTATTGAAAAGTTTTCATACTTTGTTTTGCTTTTTTTTTTTCGCTTAATATTTTTATCCTCGTAATTTGAAAATTTAGGCTGTTTAATGGTAAAAAGAAACTGGGCTGTCTGATAGTCAATGATAAAATCGGATTTTTTTTGGAACTGTAAGGGTAACAGTTGAGAATCTCAAACATTAGGGATAGAAAGGAAGTTTTTAAAAAAGAAGAAGAAGAAAGTTCTTGTGAAATTGATGGCGGTAGTCTGGTAGAAATGAAGATCAACCAACCAAGAAAGAAAGAAGTTAAACTAAAATTCCTCCATTGACTTGAAAGACTCCATTCCATCCACTCAAGAGCAGTGGCAGCTGTTTTAGATTCACAGCAAGCATACTGGGACGGTATTTAGATCCCATGATCTTTCACTTCCATCCCAGTCGAATTCCTCCTTAAGCCTGTACGATGTCTTTCTCCTCCTACATTGGAAGTGGTGGCAACACTCGCCGTGGCAACATCTGGCCCAACTCGTCTCCTCTACCCACCACCTCTCCCACCCCGACCAAATCAAAACACCCATCAAGAAAGTCACGCAAAGGGACGGCTATGATTAATTTCATATTCTCAAACTTCTTCACCATCGCTCTCTCCATCTCTCTCTTGTTCCTTCTAATAACAATCCTCCTCTTTGGTGTCCCAAATCCCCTCATCTCCTCTCCTTTTAAATCAAAGCCTCCTCCTTCTTTCAAGGTCCGGAATCGAAAGCCCCCTCAAAAAGACAATAACAGAAACAAGAACAATAACAGCATCAACGAAGGCGGTGGTGGGGCTACTGTGGATATAACCACAAAGGGTTTGTATGATAGAATCCAGTTCTTGGATGAGGATGGTGGGCCGTGGAAGCAAGGGTGGAGAGTGAGCTACAAAGGGAACGAATGGGATACTGAGAAATTGAAGGTTTTTGTGGTGCCTCATTCACATAATGATCCAGGCTGGAAGCTTACTGTGGAGGAGTATTATGATAGGCAAACAAGGCATATACTTGATACAATCGTCCACACACTTTCCAAGGTAGGTAATCAAATATTCATGTAGTATTTTAAAATTGGGTTTGGTAAACATTTCATTCGGATTTTGTAGGATTCTCGTCGGAAATTCATATGGGAAGAGATGTCTTATTTGGAGAGATGGTGGAGGGACGCAACTGTGGAGAAAAGAGAATCCTTTACCAATTTAGTCAAGGCAGGCCAGTTGGAAATTGTTGGGGGCGGTTGGGTAATGAATGACGAGGTACGTAATTTTGATGTTGATCAGCTTATCATTCATTCTACTTGCAAAGTTCCCCATGCATCTGCTGCCTATTGCTTTTATCTAAAGAAGACCACATTTATTTATTTATTTATTTTTCCTTCTTTCTTTCTTTTATCCAATCTCTAGATTTAAAACACCTGTTTCTTTTTACCCTTTGTTTCGTTATTGTATAAAGTGATTTATGACTGATACATTCATTTGATGACCATTTTTCTCTCTCTCTTGATGCAGGCTAATTCTCATTTTTTTGCCATAATCGAGCAGGTATATACTCTTAAACATTCATTTCCTTAAATGCATTTATCGGTTATGGTAATGAATTTTGTGCTCGGAATTTGTTAAACTACTATGATTGGACACTGGATTCATATCCTTGTATTCATATGCTGTTTAATTATGTCTTTCTTTTTCTGTTGAAGTTGACAAGTTGAAAGCAATGTTTACAGTTTCCAATCGTCTTTCCTCAGTGAAAGTGGGGAATGTAAACCACCTTGGTCGTATTCCAGGAGAAAAAGAACTCATTTTTCTATCCCCAGAATGGGAAAATAATACACCGTTTGGCCTTTTACTTGTTAGTATCGCTTGGTAGTACAATCTGAGGAAATTAAATTTGGCTTGTATTTTCCAAGTACCGTGTGCACACACACAAATTGAAGATCAATGCTAAACTGATGAGTATTTTAAAGCCTAGCATTTCTAGGAGTTCCTTTTATGCAGTTAAATTTGGCTTGTATTTTTCAAGTCACTCACACACACACACATGCAAATGGGAGATCAATGCTGGGCTGATGAGTGGATTCAAGCATGCCATTTTTAGGAGTTCATGGTATGCTGTTAATCTTCCACGATGACATCTCTTATTTTATTTTTTTATTAGTTTTTGCACACTATAAGATAGAATATTAGGTTAGTATTACTTATTTTCTAAGTTTGTGGTTTGATGCATTTGGTTTTACTCACAATCTGGTTTTGGAATACAGAAGCATTGTTGTGTGATGAAAAATATGCCTTGGATTTTATTTTTCCTGTCTTAATGATCTAGATTAAGCTTTTGGAATTTATGTTTCAGATTACAGAGGGGAATATGTGGTTGAATGACACCATTGGGGTTGTTCCTAAGAATTCATGGGCAATAGATCCATTTGGTTACTCTCCTACCATGGCCTATCTGCTCCGTCGTATGGGTTTCGAGAACATGCTTATTCAAAGGACCCACTATGAGCTGAAGAAGGAACTTGCTTTGCAAAAGAATTTAGAATACATTTGGCGTCAAAACTGGGATGCTGAGGAAAGCACTGATATTTTTGCACACATGATGCCCTTCTATTCCTATGATATTCCTCATACTTGTGGACCAGAGCCTGCTATTTGTTGTCAATTTGATTTTGCTCGAATGCATGGCTTTAATTATGAATTGTGCCCTTGGGGCAAACATCCAGTGGAAATCAACCATGAAAATGTACAGGAGAGAGCCCTAAAGTTACTGGATCAATACAGGAAGAAATCAACTCTGTACCGGACTAATACTCTCCTTGTTCCTCTTGGTGATGATTTCCGCTACATCAATATTGATGAAGCAGAAGCTCAGTTTCGGAATTACCAAATGTTATTTGATTACATCAACTCTAATCCTAGTTTAAATGCAGAGGCAAAATTTGGTACTTTGGAAGATTACTTTCGCACTCTTCGTGAAGAGGTTGATAGGATAAATTATTCTCTTCCTGGAGAGGTTGGCTCTGGTCAGATAGGGGGTTTTCCATCTCTATCAGGTGACTTCTTTACTTATGCTGATAGGCAACAGGACTATTGGAGTGGCTATTATGTTTCAAGGCCTTTCTTTAAGGCTGTTGATCGGGTACTAGAGCAAACACTTCGTGCTTCTGAAATAATGATGGCTTTGTTGCATGGTTATTGCCAGAGAGCACAATGTGAAAAATTGGCCACAGGATTTGCCTACAAGATGACTGCTGCAAGGAGGAATTTAGCTCTTTTCCAACATCATGATGGGGTAACTGGCACTGCTAAGGATCATGTAGTTTGGGACTATGGAACTCGAATGCATACTTCTTTACAGGACTTGCAAATTTTCATGTCCAAAGCTATTGAAGTACTTCTTGGTATTCGCCATGATAAATCTGACCATAACCCATCCCAGTTTGAGTCGGAACAGGTGAGATCTAAATATGATGTTCAGCCAGTACATAAGGTAATCGATGCTCGTGAAGGAACTTCACAATCTGTTGTGTTTTTTAATCCCTTGGAGCAAAGTAGAGAAGAAATTGTGATGCTTATTGTTAACAGGCCAGATGTCACTATTCTGTATTCAAACTGGACTTGTGTCCCAAGTCAAGTGTCCCCTGAATTGCAGCACGATAAAAGCAAAACTTTTACTGGAAGGCATCGTGTCCACTGGAAAGCTTCTGTTCCTGCCATGGGGTTGCAAACATATTATGTTGCTAATGGTTTTGTGGGATGTGAAAAAGCAAAACCAGCTAAACTTAAATACTTCTCGACGTCCAATTCGTTTTCTTGCCCTGCTCCATATAATTGCTCCAAAATTGAAGGTGGCGTGGCTGAAATTCAGAATCAACATCAAACTCTCACCTTTGATATCAAGCATGGTCTGTTGCGGAAAGTAACTCATAAAGATGGTTCCATAAATGATGTGGGTGAAGAAATAGGAATGTACTCTAGTTTTGGAAGTGGGGCCTACCTATTCAAACCCAATGGTGATGCTCAGCCTATCATTGAGGCTGGTGGGCACATGGTGATATCTGAGGGTCTAATGGTGCAGGAAGTGTACTCGTATCCTAAAACGACTTGGGAGAAAACCCCCATCTCCCATAGCACTCGAATTTACAATGGAGATAATACTGCAAGAGAATTGCTTATCGAGAAAGAATACCATGTTGAGCTTCTTGGCCAAGATTTTAATGACAGGGAATTGATAGTTAGATACAAGACAGATCTTGATAATAGAAGGATTTTCTATTCTGATTTAAATGGCTTTCAGATGAGCAGGAGAGAAACTTATGATAAGATTCCCATGCAGGGGAATTACTACCCTATGCCCTCTCTAGCATTCATGCAAGGATCCAATGGTAAGAGGTTTTCTGTCCATTCTAGACAGTCGCTGGGTGTGGCTGGCCTTAAAGAAGGATGGTTAGAGATTATGCTTGACCGTCGTTTGCTAAGAGATGATGGACGTGGTCTTGGGCAAGGAGTGATGGATAATCGTCCAATGAATGTGATCTTTCACATTCTTTTTGAGTCCAACATTTCTTCCACTTCTAATCCTGTTTCCAATCCTCTTCCCCTGAGCCCTTCTCTTCTCTCTCACTGTGTTGGTGCTCACTTGAATTATCCATTACATGCATTTGTTGCGAAGAACCCCCAGGAGTTATCTATGCAACCACCTCCTAGATCCTTCTCACCTTTAGCAGCTCCCTTGCCTTGTGACTTGCATATCGTGAATTTTAAAGTTCCCCGGCCATCAAAATATTCTCAGCAGCTGATTGGAGATTCTAGGTTTGTCCTGATATTACAGAGGAGACATTGGGATACTTCATACTGTCAAAATTGTCATTCTCAGTGCGCCAGTGTTGCTAATAAACCTGTGAATCTTTTCAACATGTTCAAGGAGCTTGAGGTGTTGAATGTGAAGGCAGCTTCTTTGAATCTTTTGCACGAAGACATAGAGATGCTTGGATATATGGAGCAGGTTGGGGATGTAGGTCAAGAGGGACACGTATTCATCTCTCCCATGGAAATACAAGCATACAAGTTGGTATTGCGGCCTCACCAGTGAACGCAGAAAATTGATTGGACTATGATGTCTTTGCAGGTGTTGATAGTATGTGGATGAGTTGCAAAACAGAATTAACTTTTCTACCTTATTGAACATTATCAAACTTCAAGAGCAAAATCATTTATGGGATGCCATCCCATGAAATACAGTCAAGGTTGTCTTGGAAGCAGGTGCCGTTGTGCAGAAGTCGCAAGGCTGTCAGCAGAATGATTTAATAGAGTCGTCAAAGTTTAGCTAAAAATTTGTATGGAAGGCCTTGATGCAAGTTTTTTTTTCTTGTTCTTGTGTACAATTCCTGTTATCCATTAGATAAAAAATTCTGACTTGACGTGATCAAGAGATCTGCATTTGCTCTTCTATAGCTAAAGGCAAACAGTGAAGAAATTTGAATTTAGCTGCATGCGCTAGTGCCTTGGTTACTGCTATTGTGATGCCTTTTCTTTCATTGCATACCATAAAATGGCCAGTCGTTGCTTCATCCTTTTCTTGTTCTCTTTTCATCACTATCTTTACCTTAGATGATCAAAATCCAGGCCAATACACATCATGGGTAATTTGCTGGTTCCTTCCACTGGTTCTTAGGGGTTATTGAGGCATCATCAAAACCTATTTTCCCTCCCCTGCACTTGCAGCTTCATGTCTGTCACACCCCCGATCGTTGCGTTCTTGTTCTCTATGCGAACTTGTAGTATAGAACTACTGTAAAAATGCTGATCACTGGGGCTTCTTGTTTTTCATTTGCTTTTAATTTAATGAGACCTCCATTATTCTGCTGTCATAATTAGTTGGTCCTAAGCAAGCAAGAATTGAAGAAAAACAATTGCATCAAGTTTACGATATATCCTACATTGATTTGAGATGAATCGTATCTCGTGACTCAAAAATTCATGTAGCACTTGAACTTTATAAAGATTAATGATATAGTGCTGTTGTTGGTCCTAATTGATGCTGGCAATTCAGTGAAAAAGAAAAGAGAACACTCTTGAAGACATTTATGAGGAACAAGAAGAAATGCAAGTCGATGAAGTACAATCCTTTGGACTTTATCCAGAGCACTCTAAAAGTGAACTGATTAAGAAGACAAGATAATGTAGCAAGAATCATGAAGAACAACGTTAGATCTTGAGAGATGTTGTTATTGACATATGTCATGATGTTGAGAGATGTTGATAGTGAATATGTTTTATAGTTAATAATTAGTTGTTTAGATCGTAGTAATACTGATTTTATTAATAAAAAAAAATTAATATTTATTTATATTTCATTAATAAATTTAATGTTTATTTAATAAATCATTAATCAGAAATTAAAATGAAATTATTAATTAAATTTTAAAAATTTAAAAGTAAAATATAATTAATATAGAAAATTATAATTCTAATACGTAGGGTTAAAAGGGGGGACAATTGCTCTCTTAATTTTTTTTTGAATATTTTTTATATTAAAATATTAATATAATAGTGTGGCTTGAAGGGTTGACACACGCAGAGACGCAAAGGAAATATTGTTGACTTGTATTTTATTATAATAAATAATATATATAATATATGTCTTATGTTTAGGTTTCCAGCACTCACTCCAGCTCATTTCTCATTTTCCCAAACATTTTCCTTTTTTTTTTTTCTTCCACTCACTATCTGAGAGTTTTCTATTTTTTTTTAGCTGCTGTTCTGTGTCTCTCTTCCTTGTACAAATTTCTTTTTAAGTCCAATTAAGTAAGTAATCTTTATTTACTTTAGATAAATTTCCTTCATTTTTTTCTATTTATTTTATTATCTAATTTTAATTTTATTATTTTATAATTAGTTATTGAAAATATTAAGATTTATAATAATTTAGAGGTTTTGGTATGTATAATATTTTGAATAAATTAAATTTGAATGGTAAACAGCAGTAAGATTTTGAATAATAGAAATTGATTTGATTGTTTTGAATTAATTAAGTTTTATATAATTTTCAATTGAATTGGTTACAATATGGAATTAAACTTTTCCATGAGATGAACAAGCAAACATTCCAATTGTTATCGGTGAGTAAAGATTGATATTTGTAGAATTAAAATTGTTTTAACTTGAGATTGGTTCTTTTTATGATGTTAATTTTCTTGTACCTTCCTATAAAATAATCAGATTAAATAGTTCATATTTTATTTGTTTTTTTTTCTTTTTTATTTTCGTCAGACAATTTGTGTTTTGCTAGAGTCTGGAGAAGAATTAACGCGTGCGTGCAAATCTGACTTTAATTAGTGCATATTAGTTTTTTCTTAAAGAAGGAAAGAAAAAAATATTTTTTTATAAATTTTTTATTTTAAAATTATTTTAAAATTAATTTTGCTTTATATGAGTTACTATATTTATTTCGAATTGATTTCTAATGCATGTCTATATAATATAATATTTATTAGTAATTTGCCCCCTCATTTAAAAAATTCTGGCTCTGCCACCATCTATAAAAGATTTGGTTGAATAAATTTTTAAAATTATTCTAAAATAATATAGGTAATATTATTTAAAAAACGAATTGATATTGTTTTTTTATTTATAAGGTTTTTATACTTTCCTATAAATATAATATTATACGTCATGAATGGTTCATTTATACTTCGAACGTGATAAATTTGGACTCATCATCACACAAACAAACATTCAAATTTGTCCTTATCAGCCACAATATATATATATATATAAATCTGAAAGGGATTGTGTATATATATATATATAGTTAAATAAAAATTATATAAAAATCTGAAAGGGATTGTGGCTGATAAAACTATGTTCACTAATAAATTAGTGAACATAATTTTATCAGCCACAATCCCTTTCAGATTTTTATATAATATATATATATATATAAGCAAAAGCCGCACATGGTGAAGAGGCTTGTAACACTTTATATTCGCACAAAAACATTTAGTTAAAATATTAAAAACAACAAGGCACATGCATATGGCAAAATAAAAGGATTTAAGGACATATAAATGCAATGAGAACATCTACACACGAGTCCAGACCACAATAATAATGTATATTATAAAAAAAAAACTTTAAACAAAAAGTTTGAAATGGATTTTAACAATGAAAACAAAATTAAATTGATTCAATTGTGAAATAAAAATTAAAATGGTACGTAAACTATGTTCACTGCTAAAAAGTTGGCAAATAAAACAGAAATATCGATATAATTTTTCTGTCAATATATTGCGGTGAATTTTACTGACAGAATTTTTCATCTTTGTATCTATCGGTAAACACAAATGAAATTTTTTCATCAGTATATAACAACAAAATTGCAGTAAAAAAAATAAGAAATAAAAAAAATTGGTCGTTTTATTGGTCTTTCTATCGGTAAACACGAACAAAAAATTTTCATCAGTAACCGACAAAGTTACTGAAGGAATAATTTTGTTGGTCATTTTATCGTTAATATTTAATTTATAACCAGACAATCAACCCTCCTCTCCCCCTCTCCCCTCTCCCATTTCTCCTTCTTCATTGTGTATTTTTTTATGCAACAAACAGTCACCCCCCCAATCTCAACACAATTTAACCTCCCACAACAAATTGGTCACAACAACACTCAGTTTTTCAGCATCAATGTTCTGATTAAAATTTTATTGAGAATTCTCCACTTTAAGTAAGCAAATCTATCTTTTTTTTTTAATTTAAAAACAATTTTAAAATGTTAATTTTTTTTTTGCATATTTTTGTTGTATATGTATTTTGTTTGGGTGTTTACTTGTTTTATAGTTTTTTTAACATACAAATTAAATTTGTTATATGGATTTGTGATTTGTACATGTTAAAGTTTTGTTTTATATTTTTTAAAATTATATTTGTTTGTAAATTAATGAAACTTATGTTAAATAATGATTTATTTAACGAGTTCGTTTTATATTTTTGTCAATTTTATTGTCGAGTTGTAATTTTTGATAAATGTATAGAAATTTAAATTTATATAGATAATTGATAATTAATTAAGAAAAATATTAAAATAGATTGAATAAGTTTGAATTAAATCAATATTTTTATAAATTTATTTAGTTAACGTAATTAATTAATTCATGTTAATCAGCCTGCCATTCATCAGCTTAGTAATATTACATAATAGTTTATATTTGTGATAATCAAATTATAAAATATTAATTTATTTCTTTAAAATTAAAAATTATCATGAAGATCTTATTTTTTAACTATAAAAATGAAAATCTTTATATGATATTTATAATAAAAATTAAACTCGATCTTTTCTAGAAAATTCTAAAAACATGGAGCATTACTCTTTCTGAACAACCTTTAACCTATTTAATTTCTATCACACGTGTTTTAATTGTTTTTTTTTGTTTTTAATGGTTAATGTTTTCTATTTTTAAGATGATATGAAGATATATCATAAACTTTATAGAAAATAGAAAATAATTAATTAAAGTTCATATATATTTGCAATTATTACCGACAAAAATGGATTTGAAATGATGAGGGATTGAAGCTCTAATTAAGAGAATCTTGTTGCTCAAAGCAAACATTTAATTCTTTCTCCCCTTTCTTGGATATGTATAGTTTACTTGGATATATGAATTTGAAGCCATAATTATTTATTAATAGCACTACTTGAAGCAAAATACTAAACTCAAACATGAATTGCCTTCAAAAAAGAAAAAATCAAAATCAAAAGAAAGAAACTGCCTCTAATAACAGAGAAAAGAAGAAGATTAATTTGGCATTCAAAATGTTAAAGAGTCCTTTCAGCACATTAATTTCGATGACAATCAGATTAAAAGAAAAGGAGAAAGGAATAACCCCAGGCTCAATTTTCACCCTGATGACCATGTTCAATAATTAACTGAATGCGGCGGTCGTGGCGGTGGCACTGTTTTGTGTTGTCCTCTGGGCTTGGAGACGTACAAACGAGTGGTAAATCCCGGTGGGTCTCTTCGAGAACAAAGATGAGTGGGTCCCTTTCTCCACCACCTTCCCTTTATCCAGGACTGCGATGAGATCACAATTCTGAATGGTACTTAACCTATGCGCCACAACTACGCTTGTCCTCCCCACCATCACACGCTCCAGGGCATCTTGAACAACCTTCTCCGACTGGCTATCAAGCGCGCTGGTTGCCTCATCTAACAGCAAAACCACTGGATTTTTCAGTATGGCACGGGCTATTGCAATACGTTGTTTTTGGCCCCCAGACAGCTGCACTCCCTTGTCTCCACACCAGGTGTCATATCCATCTTTTAATCCAGCAATGAAATCGTGAGCATTTGCTGCTTTAGCTGCCTCCATTACCTCTGATTCACTCACTTCATTGGCTGCGCCGTATGTGATGTTTTCCTTGACCGTGCCGGCAAATAACGTGGGTTCTTGACTAACAAGAGCAATGTACTTCCTCAGTGACCTCAGGTGATATGACCGAATGTCCCGGCCGTCTATTTTTACTGTGCCCCTTAGTGGATCATAAAAACGTTCAATTAATCCAATGATAGTTGATTTTCCCGACCCACTTTGTCCAACCAATGCGGTTGATTTCCCTGCCTCAATGCTGATTGAGAAACCTTTGAAGATCCTGACATCGGGCCTGGCTGGGTATGCGAAATCAACGTCACAAAGCTCTACATGCCCTTTTATTTCTGCGGGCTGGTAACCTTCAGGGTCCTCTGGTTCAATTCTCGTGTAACGATCCAGCACGGCGAAGACTGACCGGATGGAATCTGACCCCTTGGCCAGATCCGTCGTCATGCTTCCTGCATCGGCTATTACTCGACCAGTGCTTACGAGGATCATGAAGGTCTCGAACAGGGCTTTCGCTGTGATGTAACCTTGAGAGATGAGTCTGCCACCATACCAAAAATCTAGCGCCCAAGTGCACGACATCAGGCTTTGAGAAGTGCCGAGCCCAATACCAGCATACCACGACTGTCTAATGTTCTCTTTTCGTGGACCTTCTTGGGCTTTTCCGAGCATCTTCAGGATCCGATCTTGAGAGGAGAAGGCGGTGATGGTTCGAAGGTTGGAAACTGCGTCTGCAGCAAGCTTGGTACTTTCATCTTGTGCTTTGATGGCCTTCTGAGACATGCTTGTCAGTAGAACTCGCCGGACATAAAAGCAGACTATAATAATGGGTTGGACTGCAACCATCACAACCGCTAGCCTCCAGGCAATGATAAGGCCCATGGTGCAGGCTATGGTCACGGCAGAGATTGTCTGTACAAGAAGAGCCATCCGGTCTCCCACTAGAGATCTCACCTGCCCAACACCATAGTCCACAAAGGTCTATGATCAGGGAACCAGCTACTGGCAAGAAGTTCATCATAATGCCTTCTCTTTGTGCATCATTAAGAAATAATAATACACATATGAAGGCGATTCAATAAACCTAGAGCAAAGAAACAAAAATCTCCCTGCCATCTTCAACTAATAAGCATCAATAAGCTTAACATTTCCCTCTCAAGCCCATGAAAGAAAAATTGAAAATAAAATAAAATAAAATAGTCTTATATGAAGCACATTCTACTCTCAAGAACCCTTGATATTAACTAATATCATTTACATGTTAGTTTTACCATCAAGATTCTATGTATAGTCAGGAAACATGGGGAAAGGAAGAGCAAATCATTTTTTTTTCTTTTCATACACACTAATAATAAGACAATTTATAAAACTAGTTTATGTATCCAAGAGGGGGTATTACTTAATAATTAGCAATCAGTTTTAAACAAACCTAAAATCATAGTAATTAACAAAGAAATCAACGGCTTGTATTGAAATTTGAGGTTTAAAAATGCATACCACATTAGCATCTGTGGCAAGTCTCGAGCAAATTGCCCCACTTGAATTCTTGTCTTGATCAAACCATCCAACTTCAAAGGTGAGAATCTTTGAAAGCATCCTCTCTCTAATCCTCTTCGTTAAATGCTCGCCCATATATGCAAAATTATAATGCTGAAGTACATTAACTATCAGCGACAAAAACGCCAAGCCCAGAAAACACAGCGAATAAATCCTTATCTTCTCCTTGATCTCATTATGATCTGCCAGAAAATATATGGATATCATTGACCCCATTGTAAATGCATATAAGGGTTGAACACCACCAAATATAATGGCACCTAAACACCCAATGCTAGCTTGTTTCCATTCTGGTAGATTCAAAGCTAGCAACCTTCTGAATGACGGTACTGGAAGTTGTTGTTCCTCAACTAGGGCATTCTCTCCCGCAGTAAGTGAGGCTCGACTTGGTGTTACTGAGTTTTGAGAGCTTGACCTGCTAACAATTGACAGTCTACGACTGCTAGCATTATTCACGTCCATGTTTGAAACAAGAGATGGCGGTGAAATATCAGTACTGGCATCTTCATTAGTTTTTTCCTTTTCTGTTTGCTGAAGAAGGACTAGAGATGTGTATAGACCGTTTTCATTTTCGATCAGTTCGCCATGAGAACCGCTTTCCAAGATCTGACCATCTTGGACAACGGCAATCACATCGGCGTTGCGTATAGTGGAGAGACGGTGAGCGATGATGATCGTGGTGCGACCCACGGCAGCCTTATCTAGAGCTTCTTGGACAACACGTTCCGATTCAGAGTCCAAAGCACTTGTTGCCTCATCCAGGAGGAGGATTCTCGGTGCTTTGATTATTGCTCGTGCAATCGCAATTCTTTGCTTCTGTCCTCCTGACATCTGAACCCCTCTCTCACCAACCTGTCAATCACGTATAGTTAATTTCGTCATAAGTACTTGAAAATTTAGATTGTGCTTGGGGATCTTTAATATTAATTACTTCTTTCTAGTCTTAATTTAAGAAGTAGTTAAAACTTAGAAGTACATTATTAGTACGTACCTTTTTTCTTTTTCTTAAAAAAAAAACACATTCCTCGGATGTATATATTATATATGATTTGATCAGGGAAAAAGAGAGCTCCATTGTAAGTGGCCAGACAAATCATTTAAAGCCAGCAAGTGAAAGCATTGTTTGTGGTTGTCAACACAAATAGACACTCATACGAGATGGACAATTATAATTATTATTATTATTATTATTTTTTTATTAGCGTGGGGTGTTCGGGCCAGCTTGCGCGCACCATGACTATTCTTTACGGCCCACCTGAACATCCTGCAGCCCAGTAAGCAGGTAAGACACCGTGGGAGTGACAGGCATGTATATAGAAAATCGAACCCCGAACAGAAACAGAACCAGCCACACAATTCACGATTGACGATGGTCGGCTAGGCTAAAGTGCGAGATGGACAATTATTGTAATAATAAGTGGTGCCTGTTCTTTATTAAAAAAATAAATTTCCTTTTCAAGAAGAACTCGAATCGAGGAAAGGAAAACCAAAGAGATCTTTAGAGGGGGGGAAAGGTGCTCGAGTCAGCTCCATCTTGAGTGGCTGTGACGGCCACGCACTCTCTGCATGGATTTTGGTACTCTCTGCAATTGTAACTTGCAGAAGGATATGGGGCAAATTTAATTACGTGGGGGCCAACTCCCAATGACTTCGAGTAGATAAATAATATAGACTATATAGTAATCCTAAGCAGGCGTATTTGTTCCATACTACCAATAAAAAATACATACTTATACTATCTAAAATACTATTTTATTAATTTAATATTAAACTGCCTTTTCTCTCCTAAAAATATTATTTTTATATATCTCTTAAAAAAACAAAAACTAATAAAATATAGCTAACAAAAAAATAAACTAAATAAATTAGATAATGTGGAAAAAAAAACATCAAACTTATCAAGAAAAAAAATAAAGCATTTAATTTTTTTTAATACAATTATCTTTTTAAATGGTTTTTTCTATTAAAGTATACATTAATTTAAAAAAAAAAGTTATATTTATACTATTTTAAATATTATTTTATTGATTTAACTATTCAAAAGTAGCATCTTTCTCTTGAAGATGCTCTAAAAAAAGGAAAAAAGTATTAAGATGACAATCGACATGTGGTTGACTTGATGTAGACGCTACTCTGGGACAGAAATCAAAATAAGACAGGCAATGTTTATGTTAAATGTTTGGTATTGCAATTTCCGAGGTCAAGTAGTTGTGTAGGTAGGTACGAGACAAACCTGGGTATCATACTCCTGTGGCAAATGACTTATGAAGTTATGGGCGTTAGAGGCTTTTGCCGCCTCAACAACCTCATTTATGGTGGCGTCTTCCTTCCCAAAAAGGATGTTCTCCTTGATAGTTGTGGCGAAGAGAGCAGGCTCCTGGCTCACCAAACCCATTTGTGACCTTAACCACTTGAGTTGCAACTTGTCAACAGCGATGCCATCAACGAGTATCTCACCGCCTAGTGGGTCGTAAAATCTCTGCAGCAGTGCAATCACTGTTGATTTCCCCGACCCACTACCTCCCACCAAGGCCACCGTCTTCCCTGCTGGGATTCTTAGGCAAAAGTCCTTGAAGATCATGCTTTCTGGCCTTGATGGATATGCAAATTCCACATGCCTGAATTCTACTTCGCCTGTAACATTTTCCAAAGTCTCACCTTCCATGTTCTCTAGATCTATTTTTGGGACTCTATTTATCATCTCCACGATACGTTCTCCAGCTGAAGATGCTTCCGAGAAGTACTTCACATTTGATAAACCAGCACCAAGAGCCCTAGTTAAATAATCGAAAACAAATAAATAGCTCAGGGACGGTAACAATTAATCAACATTTAAATGAGACAAGAAGTGATTGTACTTACAAGCCACCCACAGCTATGGCGGCACCGACAGCAAAAACAGTTCCTCCCGCAGAGCCATGGTACATGACCATTCTGCTGCCATAATAAGACATAAAAGACCAAATACCGAAAACAACACCATTGCTGCCGATAGCCAAGCCCTTGGCCAGCCCCTGTCTTAACCCCAATTTAACCGAAAATTCTAAAGCTGCAGAGTATGCAGCTATGGTTTTGGCCTCACTAACAAAGGCAAAGACAGTCCTAATTGAAGATATTGCCTGCTCTGCTATTGTGCCCGACTTGTTATACTCTTCTCTTGTCTTTCTAGCTATTCCCATCAAAGTCCGTCCATACACTAGACCAGGAATTACTAAAATCACAACAAAAGGAAGTCCCACGATTGCTAGTCTCCATAGCAAAACGAATCCGATTATGTAGCACCCAAAAAACATTGCAACGTTCATCAAAAAGTTTGGCACCTGATTCCCATTGAAAAATCGTCAGAGTTAACTACAAATTTACACTTGAGTACAAATTACAAACAAATCTTATATTTTTGCTTCCAAATATTCTTGTAAGTGCTTAATTATGCCTACGCATCGTAAAAGAAATTAATTAGCTAGGGAGAAAAACGCTTCTTTTGACATAATTAAGAAATCAAACGGACATGCACCTTTTCACTAAGAACATCCTGAATTACAAGGCTATCGTTGGAGACACTTGTGATGACTTCGGCTGTACTTGTTACATGCAAATCAAAGTAACCAACATCTTGTCTTAGCACGGCTTTCAAGTATCTTGCTCTCATTCTCGTGGCTTGTCTCTCACCAGTTCTTGTCCAACAATATCCCTCTGATAATCAACACCAAAGTTACATGTTTATATATTATTACTCGCCTTCTCTTAATTTATTAACTATATATTGAGGTGATAACCTCTTATATATAGTAAATAATTTACTCACCGAGGAAAGAAACAACCCATTGTCCACAGGCCAGGTAACAAAGCGCCAGCGCGTTCTGTCAATATATATCCACATGTTTAATTAAAAGTCGTCAGCCTTGGATACGTTTGAATAACAAACAACGAAAAGAAGAACTAAGAGAAGGAGAAATGAAAGAAAAGTACCTTGTTAATGCTATGAGTGAAGGCTTCAGCAGAAGAAGATGTTCCACCGAGATTATTCATCAATTTGCTAGTCACGAACAGCACAAGAGGCGTTGAGAACCCATCACCAATGGACCCAATGAACCCAAGAACCATCAACAACCAATCTACACGGTCTGCATGCATGAAAATCGAGCGTATGGACCCAACATGATCTCTGCTTTTCTTGCTATTTTCCTCGGTCCCCATGATCTTGATCAAGCATGCACAAGCAAATAGATATGAGAGTGATGAGAGGGGGGGGGGGGGGCGAGAGAGAGAGAGAGAGAGTTCACAGCACTATATCTATGTGGCCGTGAATTGCTAGTATTTGTTTTCTCTTAAGAGGTTGCGACGCCCTTCGTTACTGACAAGAAACAAATATGGAGATGCTAGCTCCCGGCGTATCTATTATATAGAGGTGATTCTGAAATACATGAAATAATATATATTTGTTTTTAAAAAATATCATTATATCATGAACTAAAAACATAAAAAAAAAAAAAAAAAAAAACAATAAATTTTGATTAATTCCTGCTCAACCCGGAATCCCAAACAGTCATTAAACCCTTTTACCTGTGGGACCTGACCCAAATAAATTTAAAGTAACTACTTTTTCTCGATAAGAGCTCAACGGGTCTCCTTATTGACAACTGCACAGGAGTTCTGATCAAGGAGGCAAATGATGTAAGCTTGTTTATTACATGTGGACAGGTGTATTACTATTTATTAAAATAAAACTACAGGGTTGCAGGATCACGGTTGACTTTTATCTTCAATATTGCCATGAGAGCGTCATTAGTGACGCCCAGAGGGTTACTGGGAGCCACTTGATGACTGCTTGCTTAAATACCCTTATATATATATATTCTTTTTTAAAAAAATAAGTCTTTTTTTCTTTCTTTCTCTAGGCAGTCTGTGGAGGTGGCGTGCTTCCTTCTATTTCCGCTCGTTGTAATAATGATCCCATGGATGTCTTAAACAATTCCAGTTGACTCATTGGTCTTATTTTAATGACCACAACTACACCTCTGCTACAGTGCACCGCCGCTCTCGTTCAATGCAGTGCAGTGGTGCCTCTGAATGCCGCTGCAAATGTGCCCCCTAAATGAACCATTAGATTCCCACCATCTCATCGACACCGTTCAGAATAAAGGAAGATAGAACCGGGCTGCCTGATTCTCCATTGTAGCCTCTCAAACATTTATGAACAGTAGTGTGTATAATTTTTATTTTTATTATTATTATTATTAACGTTGGTATTCGGGTCAGCTTGCGTGCACCTCGACTAATCCCACAAGCCCTGAAATTAACGATCATGTAAGCTTCCAGTGACCATGAGATTTATAAAACTCGAACCGGTAACCTCTAAATAATAAATTTAAGACTTGACTAGTTGAGCTATACCACTACTACATTTAACAGTTTTACCGACGAAATTTTTTTGTTGGCGTAAGACACATATTCTGTCGGTAATTAATTTACCAACGAAATCATTGACGGAAATGCTCCATCGGTTAATTTTTCATTGATAATTTTTTGTCCGTCGGTAAATCTGTTGGTAATAAAAAAATATTATTATCGACAGATTTACTGACGGAATAGACACGTAAAAAAAAATTATCTACTTCATTTTGTCGATATACCCCTTGAAAAATATCATCATTAATTTTCTTGGTAATTTATCAAGGAAATATTTTTATTGGTAAGAAATATTTCTCTTGGTAATTCTTTAAAAATTTACGGATGAAAATATTTTATTGATATTTTTATTACGTAGCTGTGCATAAATTGCTCTCAAGGGATTTGAAAGGGTTTTCTTTTCTGACTTCTTTCTTTTACTTTTGAGTCCTTGTCTTGGAAACCGTCCACAACTCTTATCTTTAATTTAGATTTATAAGTAATTACTTGAAGCTTATTTCTTTTGATAATATTTTACAATGGATTATCTAATAAATAAATTTACTACCAACAGGAATTCTTTTTTAATTTATATGCATTTATGTTACACATAAGATCTTAATTATCGTCTGAAACTCCATTTAGCCTTCTTGAAGATGTTTTGATAATAAAATGTGTGTGTTTTTTGTGTCTGTTGGTGTTTTGTGATCCATTCTGCAAACTCCCTTCATAACTTTCATCCCTCTTTCATTGAGATTGATTGATTGTTCTTAGTTCACCAGATTGGTAATTGAAATCCTTTAAAATTAGATGTTTGGTAGGAAATTTTTTAATAAAATGTGTGTTTTGTGATCTATTTTATAATTGAAATCCTTTAAAAGATGTTTGGTAGGAAAATTTTTTAATCTTACACCCTCCCCGATCTGGGACAACATGGTACCAACAGATATTGTGTTTGTTCTGTCACCAAATGCAGAATCTTGAAAAGTTGATATTCCATCTCATATCATATTCTTTGCAAAGCAGAGAAATGTAATTCTTTTTTTTTTAAAATAAGAGAGATCACATTTCCTGATACTGCAAAAAAAAACAAAAAAAAACATATATTTTCTTTCTTTTTATTAAAGTGCCATGTTTTTAATAGCAAGTGGACTCGTGCACGGTTGTTTTTACTAGTAATAACAAAAGTGTTCCAGGCTTAGTATCAAAAGTAGGTTACTTGCATTGTCATGTTGCGGACTGAATTAAAAAAAAATCAGCATATGAGGTTTATTTTTTTTTATATCATTATTAAATTTAGTCTATTAAAATAAACTTGAATATTATCAATTTAAATTTTTATCTAATTTGAGTTTTAAATTAAATTATATCAAATAATTAATTTTAAAAAATTTCTTATTAGTACTTTATGTGAATTACTATTAAAATCTGGACAATTGGATAACTTATAATTTTCGACAAGTCAGCCTTAAGAAGTTGATCAAACCAAGAGAAGAATTGTTTTCCAGATAATCTTTGTACAAAACCTAAATGATCCTAGATTGTCTAACAAGATCTTTAGGACTCATAAAAAAACTAAATTTATTGTTTCTGCTATGTTTATGCATTTCAGAAAACCCATTAATGAAGAGACTCCATTTAATCCTAATATATATAAACTAAACTTCTTTTAATATGAACAAAGACATGTCCGAATTTGACCTTAAAATATCCATTGACTAGTTTTGCGAGATTAAACATATCTCTCAAATCGTACATCAGAATGATTTTACGTATTATAGCAAGAAACAAGACACATTGAGCTATATATTTGCAAATGTTCAGGTCAAATGGAGTTCGGAAACATATTATTTCAGAGGGTCGAAGTTACTAGATAAATCTTGTCAACTCTACCAGACTAAATCTTTATGTACTATTTGGGACATATCGGGAGTTAAAAGTAGAAGTTTGTTGCGATGCAAGTTTTTATATGGAAACTAGAAATCTCCAGCTTTTCACCCACCACCCATATAAGATAGGCTTAGTAATTCATCTAGACAAGAGAGAATAACGTGTTTTAAGTCAAGATTGAAAATCTACCAAGAATATGCAAAAATTGAAGATTGGGGCTACATGGAGGAATTTTAGCATGAAGACTTTATTTTTATTATCCTATTTTATTTATTTACTTAATGCTGAATAATTATTTTTAATTTGGATTTGTTCTGGCCCATTAGATATTTTTTAGGGGCTTATTTCATTACTGGACTTATATTAATGGATTAATAGTTTAAGTCAATTGGCTTGCAACCCAAAAGAGGTCCATTAGGGTTAGTTAGAGGAGACTATATTATGTTTTTTTAGCTGCAATTTTCAGCAGCAAGTTGAATAATAAACGTGATTTTTTTTGTTTGTTTGTATGTGACAAAACAACATTTTTTTGCAGAGAAAAAGATCGTACACTGACTTATCAAAGATTAACTGGCTTCGCGACATCATTCACATACTTAGGATTCTTTTATACAAGGTTATATATGGGTTCAAGACTTTTTTCAATACTTGATTTTCAGCCTTTTTGGTTTGTTATTTATTTCGTTTGGGGTTGCTTGACCACATGATCAAGAGATTCGTATTAGTTGGTATCAGAGCTAGACTCCAAAAATCAAGTTATATCCTTTATTTTATTCTTGTTAGTTTTGGCTTCCTTAGGTTTAGTTGTTTTTTATTCGGTTTTTGATTATTTTGTGTCTAGAGCTTAGTAGTTTGCATTTAGAGTTCCTTAAAAAAAAAAGGTTTTTATTTTAGTTTTTTGCTATCTCAAAATATATCAATAGCATAAAGAGTAAAAAAATAAATTAAAAAAAAACATTTAAAAGTCCCTTTTGTCGAATTTGTCATAGTACACAAATAGAGGAGAATTTGAAACAAATCAATTCATAAAATTCTGAAATTTTATATACTAGTTCTAGGAGTCCTTATCGCACCCCTTGTAAAATTTTAGCTCATTTGAGGATCATTTTCTATATTAACCAATGTCAGGATTAAAACTTGTAGTAATAGGTTAAATTCGTATCATAAGGGAATATTGGGTAAAATAAATTCTCAAATTCTCAAATTTTATATACTAAAGTTTAAGTTTCTAATCATACCCCATATAAAATTTGAGGTCATTTGGAGTTCTTTTGCTATAGGAACTTGTCGTAATGGGTCTAATTCGCATTAATAATTCAAACTTGTTTTGTTTCTGTTTTTTTTTCAATTATGACAGTACAATAACATTAGAATTGATATATTTAGGTGTCATTTAGATTTTTTTTTTATATAACCTTTGCATCTCTTTTCTTTTTTGCGTCTTCAAAAACTTCTATTTTTTCATACAAATTCGTTTGTTACTCATGAAATTGTAATCGTAGTTTTGTCTTTGCTTGTTTCCATATTTTTCTTGCTTATTAAGTTAAATACACATATTTGGATATGCTACTAAGGCTATTATATTTGGTGTTGATTCCATTCTACAAGAGTCGAAGAAAGGTAAGACGAAAGGAAAAAAACATAGCGAGCATATTTGAGTGAAAAACCTATATTTGAGTGAAACACAAGAGGAATCGAAACATGTATGGAAATGGGTGAGGAGTATATATTTCTTATCAACTAACCAATTTTTAGATGAAAAAATATCGGAGGCAAGCAACAATATGGCTCTACATAAAGGAGACAATGAAATTGTACGCATTATAAATCAGTGGATGAATCAGATGATCAAAGAATTTGGAGATAGGTTGGATACGTTGGAGAGGCAATATGTTAATAATCATGGTAGGGTTCAAATTAGACCTGTGCAAAGATAATTTAATGTTATGAGGGTTGTTAGGCGAGTTAACACTAATGTGAATGAGTTTGTGGTTGATAATATGGACATGAGTGATGTTGATTTTAAAGATGTGTCCGTAGGACATGATAAATATTTTAGACAATAACAGAATTGTCAGTTTATAGGGGGGAAATATTAGAGGCAAGTTGATACTTGAGAGGAGATGAAATCCCTTATAAGGAAGAGATTTGTGTCTAGCCACTATTATAGAGAATTGTATTAAAGGTTATAGAGTTTGAGTCAAGGTACAAGGAGTATTGATGAGTACTTCAAGAAGATGGAATTTGCTATTATTCGAGCTAATGCTGAGGAGGATAGGGAGTCTACTATGACTATATTCATGAATGACCTTAACCATGATATAGCTCATGTTGTGGGGGTTGCATCATCATGTAAAGTTAGAGGAGATGATGTATATAACCATAAAGGTGGAGAAACAACTTAAACGAAAGGGTATTCATTCGACAAAGCCAACTATTAAGCCCTTTAAAACCTTGGAAACACAATTGGAAACAACAAAATGAGGAGGGCAAGGCCGAATACCCTAGAGAGAAGGAAGATACCTTGACCGTTGTTAAAGGTAGCAATATTGCTCCTGCTTCTCGTAATCATGACATTAAATTCTTTTGTTATTTGGATTTTTGGTCATGTTGTTTTACAGTGCCCAAACAAAAAAGACATGGTTATGAAAGCTAATAATGTGATTGAGATTGATGGGGAGGATGAAGAGGAGAAGATGTCGTCATTGGAGAATACTAATAATATTTGTGTTGAGTATCTGGTTGGGAGAGGGGAACTTGTGGTGAGGAGAGCACTGAATATCCATGTCAAGGTGGATGATTTGGATGGTTAGAGGAAAAACATATTCCACGAGATGTCATGTTTGTAATAAGGCATGTAGCTTAATTATAAATTGTGATAATTGTACTAATGTAGCTACTACCAAATTTGTGAGAAAGTTGAACTTTCACACTACTAAACATCCTATATCTTATAAATTATAACGGTTAAATGATGATTGTGAAGTGAAAGTCAATAAACAGGTTTTGAATGCTATTTCTATTGGCAAATATTGTAATGATATGTTATGTGATATTATGGTAATGTAAACTAGTCACTTGTTGCTTGGTAGATCATTGAGGTATGATAGGAGATTTATGCATGGTAGAGTGACAAATAGATGTACCTTTGAGATGAATGGAAGACCTATAACTATTGTATCTTTGACACCTAAACAAATATATACGGAGCAATGAAAATTGAAAAAGGAGAAGATAGTTGAAAATGAGAGCTTTCATATCAGGGGAACCTTCTTTGCTAATAATATTTTTCTTGGTTTTGATGATGATGTTATTCTTCGACTTGGTATTGATTTGTTGACCTTAGAATATGCTTTCCATAATACAGATTCAAGGTTGAATCTTTTTAAAGAAGGGAAGGATGATACGAACCAAGTTTTAGTCATGACTTAAAATATATCGTTCTCTATTGTCTGAATGAATGGACTTACCATATATGGTTAGAAAGCTTGAGATGGCTAGTTTCCAGCAAAACTTGAATAACAACAAATGTCTACCTGTAGCTCCAGATATTTCCTAAACAATATCTAAAGGTTAGTACCCTCTAAAATAATATGTTCCCGAACTCTATTTGACCTTAAAATTAACAAAACTATAGTTCCATCTTCACACCTCCTAATTAGTCATGTTTTTTTCAACACGATCAATTTTATCTTCATTCGTCATTTTTGTTGTGAATAATTATTGTTTTTCTACAATTAACACGTGAATGTTTCTTTTTGGACTTCTTTCTTAGTATAATTAAGCTTTATAGTTCTTCGTGCATTCAAACTCTTCACGGTAATTTGTTTTTCTTTGATGTATCATGACTCTTGGTCATATGATTGATTGTTTCTTCAAACCTCTGGGTTAATTAGGACTCTTTTAACGTGATCACTTCCACTATACTCTATTGATTTTAACTTCTTTCCTGTTTTTTATTGCGAACAATCATTGTTATTATGTAATTGACACATAGATATCTATTTTTCATATAAACAAAAACATCAGTTGTTCTAGCCAACAAAACCAGTGGAGTTCAATGGCTTAGGACCCGTCTTGTTTTATTTATTTATTTTATCAGAAGTTATATCACATCAACCAGCCTCGAGTCACACGAGTATAAATAATATTTAAAACACGTTCTCGCCAACTGTGGAAACCCCCCCCCCTTTCTCTCTCTCACACACACGTGTGTGTGTGTGTGTGAGAGAGAGTCTCCAACTATGCTTGTGTGCGCAGTAATTTTGTAATGGAGAAGAGAGAAGAAAATAAAGAAAAGGAATCATGAGAGCATGATGCAGTAGCCGTTCTCTGTTGCTTCCATGCTGGTATATAGTGACATATCTGTGCTTAAGATACGCTCATGCTCTCAAATTAATTATCTGCCGGGATATGACTAGACATCCACATCTTTGACAGATATATGCACCGAGATGATAATGTTGGGGAATTGAGGCATCAAGTCTTCCCTCTAATGATCACTGTTCGTAGTCCTCAAACGGACACTTCATGGAGTTTTTGGGATTTTTCTTTTTAGCATCGAACCTTGTCAATGGAATGGCAGGCTGCGGTGAGGATTTAGGTATCGGGCTATAGTCGAGGCCCACTATACCTCCCATTGAATGAAAATTATCCACATTTTGGTAATATATAAACATAACAACAATACAATGAAAAATAGTAAATTATAACTATATAGTAGGTAATTCAGTAATAAAAATTTGGCACTAAAGAATTTGTTTTTTCTGTGGTTTCAGGTTCGAGCCCTGTGGTTGCTAATATAATAGTCACTAGAAGCTTACATGGTCGTTAACTTCAGGACCCGTGAGATTAGTCGAGGTGCACGCAAGCTGACCCGGACACCCATGTTAATAAAAAAAATAATAAATTATGTTTAAATATTTATGACTTTATTTCCTAAAAAAAAGTATGAGTTAAATGTTTTTTCTTGTAAACTTAACATTGAGTAGTTGATAGATAATGGAAACTTTCTTAATAACTTGCGTAATGAATCATAACCCTAAGTCTTTCGAATACATAGAACCTGAAGTACTGATATTGGCTCGCTATTAAAGGTATATATTAGGAATTATAGATAGTCTTACTGGATGTGTGATTTAATTGCTCTTTAACTATAATATAATAAGAAAAAGAAGAAAAGACTTACAAAAGAGAGCCTATATATATTTTAAATACATTATCTTAACTTTAATTACTGTTTAGTATTCCTATTTATAATCATGAACTCTTTTAAAATTTAAAATTAAAGGGTAATTACATCACATATCAAGTCATATTATTTTAATCTTTACAGTAAATAATGAATGTTAATAACGAGTTGAGGAGTGGAAATAACATCATCATCCTTACAAAATTTGCATTAAAGTTTCCATGTATTATTGCTGATAAAGTTTCAGCTGATAAATGTCACCAGTGACGTCTGATATTTCTAATCACCAAAAGAAAAAAGAAAAAGAAAAAAAAGGCAAAAGAAGAAGTAAAAGAAAACAAAAGCGAGAAAGAGAAAGGGATGGAGCTTGTCTTTTCTGCTTATGCAATAAAAATCAGGCCTCACTTACTAATTTGGTGGTGATCTTGAGTTTACTCCCAGTGGAGAGCTCCCTTTTTTTAATTATCATCAAAAAATGACATCATTTTTTCGTAAAATTCATCAGTGTGGATTGATTAGCTTCTTTCTCTCAGATGCATTTGATTGAAGCTATCATGGGATTAAATCATGAGTGGCTTCTTAGTTATCAGAACATTAGTTGGCCTCTGCCATTACTTCAATGGTCAAATTGGCTAATGGAAATTAATGCAGCTCCACTAACCAAACTCAGATCCCCTGATGTGCTTTAAAGTGATTGGAACTCTAAAAAAACAACATGAGCGAGCGAAGATGCGACACGAGTTGGATTTTTTTCTCTGCACAGTACTTGTACCATGATTGTTGTTTTATTGATATCTCCATTCTCTAACGACTGTGATCCAACCAGCTCTGAAGAGAAGTATGCCAATTGGAAAACCATCTTTCTTCACTTTCCCTACTGCTGTCTTTTTCACTTGTATCAATTCTGAATGGAGTGCAATACCTACTGGAGAGAATCCATTTCAATGGGGGTCAAGGGCATGTTCCTTTCCGAGAAATCCTGCATTCCTGATAGGGTATGTGCCTGGAAGGACCATTAGTAACAGTAAAAACTGCTTTAATATGTTGTTTTTTCGGGACTGTTGATGGTGGTGGTGGTGGCCGTGGTGGCCGTGGATAAATCTAAAAAGCATTTGGCGTACAAGGGAAGATTGTTGTTCTTGTAACAAGGAAAAGATTCTGCTCAAAGCTGACAGGGCAGTTGTTCCGGATTAGGAATGCGGAAAGCTATGTATGTGGTGGAGCTTTCGATGTGGTCCTCCATGGCTAAGTCTAGTCTTGTCCCTTTCTTTGGGTAGCAAGCAGGGACCCCAATAAGCACTTCAACTGAATTATATTGAAGCAAGCACCCCTAACTCATCTCAAAGAGAGACACCTTGCTTGGATGCTGAAGGTGGTCCACAACTCTCTCTCTCTCTCTCTCTCTCTCTCCGTACACACACTATACATTTATGTGCGTGTGTGTGTGTTGTGGCTTTCAGGATTCCAGCATCGCATGCCAATTTCATTCTACTGTCGTCAATCCACCACATGAATATGGTTCTAGTAAACTTTTTCTCTTTATACTGACAATACTGCATGTTTCCGCTACAGGAGCACACGGGAGAGAGCAGTCGGCAGGATATGAATTACGCAAGAACTTGGCCATGTAGTTGGTAAATGGCAGTAACATGAGAAACAGTATTACTGGTGATGAAGGATTACAGATTAATCAAGACTTGAAGGAGTAGCTTAAGTATTGCATTAATTAAGTTCTGACAATGGCTCAATGGGCTCAATATGACTGATGGGAGTGCAGAGAAGTCACAAATCTGGTTTCTAAATGACACAAATCTAGCAAGAGAATAAATCAGGTCTACTGGTGCTTAATTAGAAAGTAAATTCGGAAGCAAGAAGCATCAATCTGTACAGCAACAAATGCATGGTTACTTTTGGCACCAGCCCTCGATCCATGGACGAAACACAAAAGATCTCTCTGTACATCTGCGTTCCCGAGTGCATCTTGCTTGCTTTTACGCGTGAAAAATATGGTTTTGGCAGTACCGATTCTGCACACTTGTCCCTCTGATCTCCAGAATCCATCAGAAAAATTGATTTTATGAAGTATATACCACAAGTTGCTAGTGCAAGTATTGTACACTTGACGTGATTGGATCTCACGTGGTGGACAGAGAACTTTGTAATCTGAGATAGTGGAAACCATTTGACAATTGGTTCTCTTCTGCTTCTCTAGTCACTAGCGAAGCACAAAAGTTGTTCTATACTGAATGCGACACTTATTCTTTTGACCGGAATCGTCTACTTTCACCAAATAATTTCTTTTTTAGTGCTCCCTTTATTTCTTCTTAATTATTAAGATAGTTTACTTCCACCATGATGATGTTTGTTGGTGATCGAAGGTGAGAGAGACGCCATGGGATCCACAGCATTTTATAAATGCTCGTACTTCAGTATATTCCCCTAATCTTCCTGCCATTGGAATACCCAGCAATTATAGGTAATCCATCCAAAGTAAAAAAAAAAAAAATGATTTTCTTACGATCGATGAAAAATCTTTTAAGGGATTTTTAACACAAACCATTTTTTTTTATTTCTTTTATTGATTATGTGTGTTATCAGTAAAAAAAAAATGACAACTACTTCATCATCAAATAGAAGTTGGATTTCTTGCTAACCGGAACCAAAAATAAATAACTACTATAATTTTAATAAATACAAACAAAAATATTAATATAATTTTTTTATTAGTAGACATTTATGGTTAACTTTTACAGACAAACTTTATTATTGTTATATCTATCGGTAAATAATTGAATTATGATATTTAAAATTGTAAAGAAAATCATAAAACAAATATAATAAACTTAGGATTTAAATTGAAAGAAATATAAAGCATAGATCTAAAAGAAATTTGCCAACTAAATAATAATCCATATTGTAAAAGCTACATGGAATCGAAATAAATTGACCATATAAGTCAGTTTCTAATAAAGAAATCCATATGATTTAGCATAATTTATTAAATTAGAATCGAATTAGCATAAAAAAAAATATACTCAAGAAGCATGTGAGAATGGAAACAAAGACATTGCACGTGTTGTCTTGAAATAGAAACTTTAAAGATTCTGGTTAAAAATATCAAAATATCTCTACCGTATTCAATACTTGCTAAACATGTGTAAGGGTGATTGAGAGTATGATAGTAATTGTTTTTTAAAGTATTTTTTATTTAAAACTATATTAAAATATTATTTTTTTATTTTTTAAAAATATTTTTGACATCAACACATCGAAACAATATAAAAATATAAAAAATTTAAATTTAAATCCAAATTTTTTTAAAAAATTTCATAAAACACGATTTGCAGTACGTTACCGTACCGTATTCTATAAACTCATGCCTTGACGGTCGTGGTTTCCTACACGGGCAGTTTATCCTTTAATTTTAATAATATGTTTTTCTTTTGAGTGTCAATATATACCGAGAAGATAAACCCAAGTTTCTTCTCGGCTCGGCGGGGCAGCAAGTCTTCCTTCTTCCGAGTGAAATATATATAGGCTATGCCACCATTGCTGCTAAAAGAGAACCCAAAACGCGGAAAATATCCTTCAGAGAATAAAAGGGGGGAAAGAGTTGCTCAAGGAGTCACTATCTTATCGTTTTCTCCGATAAAATTCTCAGCTAAAAAAAGATAGATGGAGATCATTTGAATTGTCCATATCAGAACTACCTCAAGTGTCTGCCTTCCAGGGTTAACGCCGATGGAATCGCCATGTCATAGACCGCAAAATAGAAGAAGCGACCGAGTCACGTGGAGATGAGCCACAAGGATATGACTACGAGAGTATATTTGTTTTTGAGATAACTTGGTGGTTGTAGTTTAAAAAATAAAAATTAAAAAATATGGTTAATTGTGGCAAGTTGATTTATGTATTTGATAAAAATTATGGTTGAGATTTATGTGTAGTAAAAAATATTATAAAATGTTTGGTTGTTGTGTTTGGAAGTATGGTTGCGGTTGTTTTTCAAAGTGTTTTTTACTTAGAAATACATTAAAATAATATTTTTTTTTATTTTTTAAAAATTATTTTTGATATCAACGTATTAAAATAATCTGTAAATACAAAAAAATATTATTTTGAAGCAGAGAAAAAATTAAAAAAATTTAATTTTTTTCAAAAGCGCTTTTGAAACGCAAAAATAATAGGGTTTTACGAAACTTAGTTAAAAAACATGTAAAAACTAGTGTTTTAAGACCCGGGCCTGGGACCGGTCCGGGTGGAGGCAAAAACCCGCTATGGAATTGGCAGTCATTAAACGACGTCGTTTTTATCTCTAAAATGTCAAAACGCTGAAGACAGTGTGAAGAAGAACGAAGCAAAATCATTTAGTAATTGTAAATGAAATTGGCAAACCTAATTTACTCACTCTCTGAAACCCAGCTGCCCAGCTGATGAGGACGTCCCTGCCTATTGATTTCTGAGGAGCTGAGGAGCTGAGGTCGTCTTTGAATCCCCTTCTGAAACGCAGCGTTTTTCGTACTCTCACATCTCTCTATTTAGTCACCTTCCCGCTGCTTCCTGCCTCTGCCTCTTCTCTTCCTTCGACCACCGCGTCTCGGCCTATTGCACCGGCTGCCTCTTCCGATCAGTATTTCAAGTTTTCAACTACTATTTCTTTCATTCTTTTTGTCTCATATGACTGTGAGAGACTTGGGACTTTTGAAGCATAAATAGTTGTGGTTAAAGCTTGAATGTTGATTTGTTAGGTTTAGTTTTTGTCCACGGTTTTTAGCTTGAATGAGGTTGATAGTGAACTGAACACCCAAATAGGTTTAGTTTTTGTTGCTTTTTTGTCAAAAAGTTTAGAAGCGGTTTACTCGGCTCTTTTGTGGGTAAGAAAGAGGAGCTTGGCATGCTAATTATGATCAGTTTCTTTTATATTGTTGACCCAGCATTTTGTTAATTATTGATCTGTTTCTTTTATTTTGGTTGATCAAAATTTTGTTGATCCAGCACCCTTGTTAAATTGTTGATCAAATTTATGGATTCTATTTCTCTGCGTAATATTTTGGTTGGTGATTCATCGGGGGAATATATATTTTCTAAGATCAGCCTCACCATTGCTTGCTTGTATATGTAACAAGGGTGGAATATGAACAATTTCTACTGTTAATTTGTTGTGGTCCTTCGTTAGTATTATTTTGATAAATTGTTTATTTCTACTGTTATAAATTGTTTATTTTTAATTCTTTTGCATTGAATGAAAACTATGGGACTGTCATTGTTAATTTATGAATGGATTGCAAAGTGAGTTGGCTTGAAATTATATTCCCTCTTATAAATTATGTTAGGTCTTAAAATGTCTTCACATGATGGTAGTACTCCAAGTAGTGATCTTTCAACGGCCTAATCATCTCAACCTTTAATTTCTATGTCAAGTGGTAGTAGAGGAAGAACATATTTGGCATGGGGTCATTGTAGAGAAGCTCCTGAACTTAGTGTTGGGTGTAAAAAACAAAATTAGTTTGTTTATATTGTGCTAAAGTATTTGCGGGTGGTGGCATTAATCGATTTAAGCAACATTTAGTTGGAGCTAAAGGAGAAGTTGAACAATGTCGTAAATGTCCTCCTGATGTTCGACATCAAATGCTTTTGAATCTTAAAGGAAATGCTAAAACAAAAAAAAGAGTTAGAAAAATGCAAGCAGAATTCAATCCATTTAATGCACGACAAAGGGAGCATGAAGAGATGATGATTAGGCAAGTAGAAGATGATGATGATGGTGATGATGATGGTGATGATGAGGATGATGAGGATGTTAGTACTAAAAAACATATGTGGTAACCGAAGGTTGCAAAAAAGAAAAAGATTCAAAGCACCAGCACTGTAAAACAATCGACTACAAGTTGTGGAAAGTAGAAGAAATCTGCAACATTAGGGACATATTTCATGCCGAGAACAGCTCCTGGTGCTCAAAAGTCTATTCAGTATTGTTGGCAAAGGAAGGAAGCAGTTGAACGGTGTGATCTTGCTTTAGCGAAGTGGATGATTGATGTATGTGTGCCATTTAATGCTGTTAATTCTGTGTATTATCAGCATGCCATAGATGCTGTAACAGCCATGGGTCCTGGTTATAAAGGACCAAACTTGCATGCTATTCGTGGTTATTACTTGGCAAAAGCGGTTGATGAAGTCAAGATTTATGTTGAGACTTATCGAGAGATTTGGAAGAAGACTGGTTACACATTAATGGCTGATGGATGGACAGATCGAAGAGGAGGACTTTAATTAACTTCTTAGTATATTGTCCTAAAGGAACAGTTTTTTGAAAACCGTGGATGTATCGGATGTCTCAAAGACTGCTAGATTGTTGTATCGGTTGTTTAGAGAGGTTGTTTTGTATGTTGGGGTAGAAAACATTGTGCATATGATGACCGATAATGCTGCAAATTATGTTGCTGCTGGCAAGTTATTGATGGAAGAATTTCCTTCAATATTTTGGTCTCCTTGTGCTGCTCATTGCATCAACCTCATACTCCAGGACATTGGTAAATTGCAGTCGGTTTGTTGTGTTGTTGAGCATGCTTCTGGTATCACAAAGTACATTTATAATCATTGTTATCCATTGTATTTGATGAGGAAGTTCACTGGAGGAAAAGAAATACTTTGTCCTGCTCCTACTCGTTTTGCTATCAATTTCATTGCATTGCAAAGCATTTTAGCTCATAAAGATGAGTTGAGAGCTATGGTGACATCTAGGGAATGGGTCTCATCTGCTTATGCTAAAGATAGCAAAGGAAAAAAGTTTGTTGAGAGTGTGCTAGACTCTCTGTTTTGGGAAGAATGTGCAATAATTGTGCGAATGAGTGAGCCTTTAATTCGAGTTCTACGAATGGTTGATGATGATGATAGACCTTCGATGGGATATTTGTATAATGCTATTCATCATGCAAAAGAAGAAATGATGAGGAGATTTCAAAAGAGAAAGGCTAGAGTGAAACCTTTCATAGACATTATTAGTAATCGGTGGGATGGACAATTTTATAGACATCTTTATGCAGCGGCATTTTGGTTAAATCCTCGATTTCAATATGATGCAAATATAATGGATAAACATATGAGCACCATTTCTGGACTTCTAGATGTTCTTGAGAAGTATGCACATGGAAATCTACCATTGCAAAGTAAGATTACAAGTGAGATGAAGTTGTTTAGGAATGCTTTGAACATGACTTTGGTCGAGTGTCCGCAATAAATAATCGCACCCTTATGCCTCCAGGTATATAATTTTTATATTTAAAAATATTATTTGACATAGTCTCCTTTTACTTATTATTTTTTTATATAGATGAATGGTGGGTGACATATGGAACCAGCGCTCCAAATCTACAACAAGTTGGCTATACGAGTGTTAAGTCAAACTTGTAGTTCTTCGGGATGTGAGAGAAATTGGAGTATGTTTGAACATATTCATTCCAAGAAGAGAAATAGATTGGAGCACCAAAGGCTTAATGACCTTGTTTACGTCCACTACAATCTAAGATTGAAACAAAAGTATTTTTCTTTTCTCTAATTCCTTAAATATTATTTTATCTTGTTTAGTAACATTATTAATTATATTGTGTTTATCTTCACTTTTAATATATAGGAATTATTGGAAAGGGTGAAATTATGATCCAATTAATGTTGAGATAATTTGTGACATTGAAAATTGAGTAGTAGAAGATGACCCGTCAATCTTGACAGTTGAAGAAGTAGAGAGTTTTCACCAAGCTCTATCAACTATGACCATACAAGATACTTTAGATGATGGTGATTAATGATTGATTATTTAGTGATAAATATTATTTAAAATAAAGTTTTGTTTAACACATAATATTTATTTATTAATTGTGTTTGAAATGTAGATGTCATAAATGTTAATGATATTGAAGATGATTGTGACGATGAAGTTTCAAAGGAGCATGCTAATGATTTATTAGGTGTTGACGAGATTGGCTCAATTCCATCGACATTTGATCCAAATTTTGCTTCTATGGACACGAGAAGAACTTAATGTGTCCATTCAACAAAAGTGAATGTGTTGTTGATTTAGAATTTATGTGGTTGGATGTTTTGTTTTAAATATTTTAGAATTTATGTGGTTGGATGTTTTGTTTTAAATATTTTAGAATTTATATTTTGTTTGTGTTTTGGATATTGAATTAAATTTATGTTGTTGGTTTATAATTTAAATTTGGTTTATGTAAGTGTTGCATTGTAACTAGTTATGTGTTTTTTTTATAGGTTTTTTTTTGGTTGACCGGGGTCAACCCATCCGACCCGTGACCCGATCACTTGACCGGGTCGATGACCGGGTCGGGTTTCAAAACTATGGTAAAACTGCTTCATAAAAAATGTGTTTTAAACTCAATTTTTTAACAGGTCCACAACATAAAATACAGTTTAGTATGTTATTAAACATTTTGCTGAATTTGTTTCACTGCAATTACAAAAATCAACAGAAAAGAAACACAGCCTAAGAGCATCTCCAACCGGAGATGCAAATGGAGAGCTAAATCCAAAAACATGTACTTTTGCCTTTAGGATCTTTATTAAGTTATTCCAAAAGAGCAGCCATCAAAGAAGCCAAAATGGCTTTTTAATTTAAGCAGATGCATTTCTACAGGTTCCTGTAGAAGAGGTAAATTTAAGTTAACATTGCCAACGGCTATTTTTATAGCCGTTGGCAACAATATTTATTTTTTCTTTAAAAGGAAGGAAAAAACTTGTTTTTTTTTTAAATCTTGTATTGTGCCTCACTCTTCTCTCAAATTTAGAAAAACTCACTCTTCTCTCAAATTTAGAAAAACAAGAATCAATTATTCTCCCGGTTAATTAATAACATCGGTTGTGTTAATTAGCTGAAATTAAAAGGTATGTTTATTTAAAAGCTTTTTATATTTACTCTTTAATATCTCTTGATTTTGTAGATTTTTTTGTTGTTAATTTGATATTTGTGATGATTTTTATTTCTTTGTTATTTTATGTTTTTGATATGGGTTAAGGAAAACAATTTTTTATTTATGTTGTTATCTTTGACAAAATTAAGAGGAAGTAATAATGGTAGCTGATATTGATAAAAATATAGAGTGACATATTTAAAATTTATTTTTGGTTGTTTGTTTTAATTTGAGCTTAATTATATTTTGTCTTGTTGAAAATGCAATTAAACCAGTATATTAATCCTCTCTTAGTTCCAAAAAATAGTCAAATTGTAATGTTAGAACAAGTAGGATGCAATGCTTGTTATTAATTCACATGTATGTAAACTATAAAATTGCTAGACATTGAATGTGCGCTTCTTTTATACTCTCTTATAAGGTTTTAACTTGAGATTTTTTTTAATGTAGATGGATTCAAATTTTCCAAGCTCTTTCACCAACTTTCTTATGAGTGAGTCAGAAGATATTCTCTCTCAACCAAGTGATTCTAATCAATTAATTGATGACTTAACATACTCGAATTTGAATGTCCATATAAGAAAAAAATCACAAAGAAGTAAAAACTTCTCACCAGAGGAAGATTGTTTACTTGTCTTTGCATGGTTAAATACAAGCAAAGATCAACTTACAGGAGTTGAACAACAAACAAAACAGTTCTGGGCTCGAGTACATGCTTACTTTGTTGAGAATGGAGGAAACTTGAGTAATCGTTCCCAAATAAGCATCTCAAATAGATGGCAAGAAATAAATAGAGAAGTTGGTAAATTTGTTGGATTTGTTACTCAAATTAAAAATCGTCAGCAAAGTAGAATGACCGAAGAATCAACGGTAATTTTATTATTCGTTTTCATGTTAAATTGTTTAACATATATTTTAACATTATTTAATTTCTCTAATTTTTTACTTACCAGATTAATGATGCTCGACAAATGTATGTTTCTTGCGTTGGCAAACGATTTCAACTAGAACATTGTTGGGTTATCTTAAGAAAAGAACCCAAATGGCAATTTGAGTGTGCAAGTCAACATCAAAGGTCAAACAAGAAACAAAAAAGTCATGTCAATGCAAGTTCGACTTCATCAGCTCCATCTACCCCTGATTCTGTTAGTTTAGGAGAAGACAAGTGAACCGTTGATTTATCAAGATAGACCAATTTGTCGGAAGGCTGCAAAGGAACGACTTAAACGTAAACAAGGAAAAGATAAAGTTGGGGAGACAACTGCAATAAATCTCTTACAACAATTCAGGGATACTCTAGTTGAAATTGAGGATCAGAAGAAACAAGACAGAAAAAATTATGTTAGAGCAACAAGCTATGATGATTCAACAAAGTCAAGAGAAACAAGAATTGGACATGATTGAGAAAGAAGAACAAATTATGAAAATGGATATTTCTAATTTGGATCCAATTTCTGCAGCGTATTTTCAAAATAGAAAGTTAGAAATTATGCAAAAGAGGGGTTTTAATTTTTAATTAACTAGATTTATTTATTGTTTAATGTAATGTATTTTTTATTAAATATTTAAAAATTTATTGGTTATTTTAAATATATTGTTATAAAAGTGGTATCAATTCATAATACTTTTTTGAAGTTCTTCTAACACTTAACAACAATAAGTAGGATTAATTAACTTAAAAGATAACAATCATAATGAAAAACAACAATAAGTAGGATTAATTAACTTAAAAGACAACAACCATAATGAAAAACAACAATAAGTAGGATTAATTAACTTAAAAGACAACAACCATAATGAAAAAAAAAACATAAAAAACTTGAAAATTATGATGACATAAGAAGTTCAAAGCTAATGATTCTACTCGTTACCATATTGTTCCCATAAATGTTCAACCAAATCTTTTTGTAGTTGAGAGCTAGTTGCTCTATCCCCGATTCGATTATGAGTTTGAAGAAAATCATGTAGTTACGGTATTTCACCATGTGACACGATATAAAGGAATTGACTTCACGTTCATGGTCAAATCCAAGGTTCATTGCTCCTTCATCTTCAATAATCATATTATGCATTATTATGCAAGCTTTCATAATATTTGCAAGCGTTTCTTCATCCCAGTATCGAACAGGTCCACGTACAATTGCAAAACGAGATTGGAGCACTCCAAATGCCCGCTCTACATCCTTTCTTGCAGACTCTTGCTTACTTGCAAAATATTTTCTCTTTGCTCCTAATGGCCTTGGGATTGTCTTAACAAAAGTTGACCAATTAGGATAAATCCCATCTGCTAAATAGTATCCCATTGTATATTCATGCCCATTAATTGTATAATTGACGGGAGAGCGATACGATCTTCACAAGTGCGCGAAGATAGGTGACCGATCAAGAACATTAATATCATCTAATGATCCAGGCATTCCAAAAAAGGCATGCCATATCCAAAGATCTTGTGAAGCCACCGCCTCTAGAATTATAGTTGGTTCACGACAATGACCAGTATACATCCCATGCCATGCAATTGGGCATTTCTCCAATTTCCAATGCATACAATCAATGCTCCCTAACATCCCTGGAAATCCACACTGCTCTCCAATTGATAATAATCGACAAATATCGGCCTCGTTTGGTGCCCTTAGATACCAATCACCAAAAACTTCTACAATTGCTTTGACGAAAGCTCTAAGACTTTCTATCGCAGTGCTTTCTCCAATTTGAAGATATTCATCGAGTAAGATCTGCAGGGAATACCATATGCAAGTATTCTCGTGAGCTGCGAGTTACCTTTTGAAGACAAGATAAACCAAGAACACCAAGAGCATCTGTCCTTTATTTGAAATATGGATTATGAGCTTCCACTGCATTTGCGATCCGAAGAAAAAGACGACGACTCATCCTAAATCTTCTTCGAAATTGAGTTTCAGTGAATTTAGGATTTTCAGCAAAATAATCATTATATAACCTTAACTCACCTTCCTTTCTATTACGATTGACAATATTATGGCCAAGAATAGAGCCACGATACCCTGTTCTCCGCCCTTGATTATTCGATTCTTCTTCAGCAACCATAGCAGCAGCAACTTGAAAAGCCAACATAGGAGTATCATCATCAAAATCAAAAGCATCATAAAAATTAAAATTAGAATGATTCATGATGAATTTTAATGAAATATATTTTTGATTGGAGAGAAAACAATGGAATGATGAGAAAAAATGTTAAGGTATATGAGAATATTTATAGATGGATTATTTTTTTAAAATTTGAAATCTTAGAATGTTGGCGGTTATTTTTTCAAAATTTGAAATTTTAAAATTTAAAATGGTGGCGGTCATTTTTTCAAAGCATGAATTTTTTTAAAAAAAATTGAAAATCAAAATTTAAAATATTGACGGTTTTTTTCAAAGTTTGAATTTGAATTTACTTTTAAAAAATTAAATTTTTAATAGTAACATATAAAACTAAAATTAAAAATATTCATATAAATAAATTTTAAGTTTAATTTTAAATTATATCTTTTAACTTTCATATTATTTCATTAAATTTTAGTTTATTTTTATAAATTACTCATATTAATTATGTAATTAATAACATCATAATTATATTATATATAAAATATCTAAATTAGTTATATAATTATATAAAAATAAATTTAATATGAAATATATTAAAATATAAATGGCTTTTCTAAATAGCTTTTTACCATTGGAATGCACATAATCAAAAAAGCTATATTTATACTATTCAAAAAGCCATTTTATCAATTTAGCTTCTCAATTTAGCTTTTTGCATTGGAAATGCTCTAACAAGTTAACGCCACTTTGCCAAGTTAAGGATGGAAGTATGTAATTAATTAAATACATTTGCATGCTTTGATGAACTTACTTTCTGAAAATTGTTCTAGTTACAACTTGAAGATTTGCTGAAGCATGCTTCTCCTTTTTTCAGATTCAATTTCTTAAAAAATCTATGCGAACAACCAGTAGGAAGATTTTAATTTGAGGATTTCGAGGATAAAAAATGAAAAATAATATAATTTGTAAACGTATGAAAACTAAAGTAAACTTAAACACGAAGAGAGGGTTTCATTTCTTGAATGACAAAAAAGTAGTTTCAGGCCAGAACTGTCATCTACTATCCCATCTCTCGATATTAGAGATGACATGGAATAATATATACAAGAAGTCATGCATGCGTGTTGCTGCGGATTTATAAAATAAATATATTTGATAGTGTTATAATTATGAACCAGCACTAGATAAGTAATAAAAACTAAAAGTATGATGGAGCCAATATTTCATGATGGGAAAAAAAATTGTATTAGTTATTAAAAACTTAGAGACTGAACAAAATGATTGTTTTCGCCATATTTTTTAGCTTTTCTGTTAATAAAAAGAAAAAAAATTACAAAGCTAAATTCTTTACCAACTTAATATTAAAAAAAAACCAACAAAGATAATCTTGGAAGGAAAAAAAACCCATGAGGAAAAACGTTGTAGCAATTGACAATGTTTTGTGAGGAAAACTATAGTGTTTTCTCCAATAAAATCGACAAAGATAATTTTAGAAAAAATCATAAAAAAACCATTTAGAGAAATACTATAGCAATTCACAGTGTTTTGTGAGAAAAGTGATTAGTACTTAAAAGTGTATTTTTATCAAGGTTTTATATCATCATTTTGCACTTGAAGTATCAATAACTCCTTAACTAAAGCATGTTTTATAATAACATATCTAATAATATAAGATACCTTTAATTTATGGTAAATGTTCATCTTAAATGCAGGCCTATCACATAAATGAAAGAATTGATTGATGAGTTGAAGTACTAAAATTGAAAGGACAAAGAGATGGCCAAACTTAGAAAAGAGATGCTTGGTGCAGTCCAAACTGGAACACTGTTTGGTAATCGGGTCATATCTGGAGCTGTAGATCTCGAATTTAGGTCTACCTTATATGGATGGAAAGATAAGACATAGGCCTACAACTTTCATGAGGAGTCCAAGATTTAAGAAGGCCGTTTTCAAGTCCAAATTGTAGCAACAACGAAGAAGTCCGAATCTGTCCTGCAGCCCAGACACTGTTCAGTGTTCAGCCCATATCTCGAGTTCTAGAAGTCCAAATGATCTCAAATTTTTACCCTGGAAAGATGAGACAATTGCCTAGAACTTTCAGGATTGAAGTCTGTTCAAATTATGACGTTATCAATGACGTTTGTAGCAGACAAGAAGATAAGAATTGTCATCAAGTCAAGATGTGGCCACCCATTCATCAATTAGTCAACAAATCAATAGTTCCGAATTTTGGCCTATAAAAGGAGGCATTTGCCATGTATTTAGGCATCTTGGTGTTCAGATCAAGATCATGCTCTTGCTTTCTCTCTTTGTATTGCTTATGCTTTGCTTTCATTAATATCAAGTTTATGCCTTTCACTTCCTTTCCTTTACTTAGTTAACTTTTATCTTACTTATGTTCTTATCTTGTTTATTTATGTTTCTTTCTTTCACTATGTCTAGCTAAGTTAATTATGTCAAGGTGAAAAGGTTACACTAATGGTGTAAGGATAAGTATAATATAAAATCAACATGGACTTTAATGTTGGATACTAACATGCTTTATATTTGTTATTTTATTCACTTTTAATACTTTGCTTGTTAAATGGTTAATCTAGATTTATGTTGTATAACACTTGGTACAACAAATACTTGGCACTTTCATAGCCCATACTTGTATGGTATAACCGACACACGAGCTATGAAAGGAACTTGATTTGTTGTTAACATAAGTTATAATCATGAATGCCCGACAACATTTACAAGTATTAGCATTATTCGACTAAGATAACTAACGTAATCATGTTAACAATTTATAATCTGATTGGAACCTCCTTTGTGTGTGGTTTCCAATTGAATAAAAAGAGTTTATACTATACTTGTTTGAAATACCATTAGTGGATCCTCTAACCTTGACATTTGTTGTTATCATTGTTTAATCCTTACATTAATATCACATCTCAAAGCTCTCTCTATTATTACTATTATTGTTGTTGTTGTTGTTGTTATTGTTGCTGTTGTTGTTGTTGTTGTACTATTGTTATCTATAATTTATACAATTAACCTCCTTGTGGTTCGACCCCGGTCTTACCGGGTTATTTATTACTTCGACACTCCCGCACTTGGGAGAAGACATCAATCTTTTGGTCGTGTCAAGTTTTTGGCGCCGTTCTTGGGAGGTAAATTCTTGTACAAATTATAGTATTTATTTTGTTTTTTCTTTTTACTTTTCTTGTATTTAACTTTGTTTCTTTTGTCTTTGTTTCTTTTTCTTTTGTTTTCTTCTTCCTTTCATTCTCTTCTTACACGTGCATGAGAGTTTGGTCACGTACATTAAGTGGTAGACTTTGTAGGGTATCCTCATCATTTTCGAAAATATGGCCGAAGAAGATAACCAATCGCTTCATAATGAGAATAATGAGAATATTCGGGTTAGAACTCTTAGAGACCACATGAATCCCACAAGAACAAGTGCACCCTCATGCATAGTTTTTCCACCAGATGCATCTCATTTTAATTTTAAGACAGGCATTATTCAACTTTTACCATCTTTTCATGGCTTAGATTTAGAAAATCCATACTTGCATTTAAGGGAATTTGAGGAGGTTTGCAACACGTATAATGACTCAAATTGTAGCATGAACACCATTAGGTTAAAGCTTTTTCCTTTTTCATTAAAAGATAAAGCTAAAACATGGCTACAAAATTTGAGACCTGGATCCATTCGTGCTTGGGATGAAATGCAACAACAATTTTTAAAGAAGTTTTTTCCATCTCACGAACAAACTCTTTCAAAAGACAAATCATTACTTTCTCTCAAAAACCAGGAGAAACATTTTATCAATGTTGGGATAGGTATCGAGACTTGCTTAATACTTGCCCCCATCATGGTTTTGAAACATGGAGATTAGTTTCACATTTTTATGAAGGATTAACTCCTAGAGATAGGCAAATGGTTGAATTGATGTGCAATGGAACTTTTGAGGATAAAGACCCTAATGAAGCGATGGAATACCTAGACTTGCTAGCTGAAAATGCGCAAAATTGGGACACTACAGGAACTTATGAGGCACCAAGTAAAACCCAACCTCATACATCTAGTGGAGGTATGTACAACCTTAGGGAAGATCATGACCTCCAAGCCAAGTTTGCATCTTTAGCTAGAAAAGTTGAGGCACTAGAATTAAAAAAGAGTGGTCAACTAAAATCTGTTCAAAACATTGTATGTCAAATCTGTGAAACCAACGAACATTCAACCAATGACTGTCCAACCTTGCCTTCTTTTAAAGAATGTCTCCATGAACAAGCCCATGCATTAAACAGTTTTCAAAGGCCCAACCATAACCCATATTCGCAAACATACAACCCTGGTTGGAGAAATCATCCAAATTTCAGTTGGAAGAGTGAGAACAATAATGCACAAACTTCACAGCCATCGTTTCAAGCACACCATATTTTCCAAAATTCTCATGGATATGCACCTCCTTATGCTCCACCTCCTAGAAGAAATCTTGAGGAAACATTGCATGCATTCATGGAAAAGCAAGAGATGATCAACACTCAACTTGCTCAAATCATGACAGATTTTAAAGATACTCTTGCAAAATTGACATCTCGCTCTCGTTTCCAAGAGAAAGGTAAGTTTCCATCTCAACCACAACAAAATCCAAAGGGGCAATACAATGCGAATGCAAGTAGTTCTGGAAGCCAACACATGGATCACGTAAAATTAGTCATCACTCTTCGCAGTGGTAAGGTTATTAAAAAACCCATTCTTGAACCTTGTGAGAATGATGATGAGTCAATCTCTGAGGGTAAGGAAGGGGTTGAATCTGATCATTGCAAAGAAAAGACTGATTCTCCGCCAGCACTTCCATTTCCTCATGCCATGATGAAACAAAGGAAAGTCAATCATAACTCTGAAATCTTTGAAACCTTCAAACAGGTAAGGATCAATATACCTTTGCTGGATGCTATTAAACAGGTTCCTTCTTATGCTAAATTTTTGAAAGATCTGTGCACTGTAAAGAGAAAACTGAATGTCAAAAAGAAAGCCTTCTTAGCCGAACAAGTAAGTGCCATTCTTCAGAACAATAATGCATTGAAATATAAAGACCCTGGTTGTCCTACAATTTCATGCTTTATTGGAGAACATAAAATTGAAAGAGCTTTACTTGATCTTGGAGCTAGTGTGAATTTACTTCCATATTCAGTTTTTCAAAGTCTGTGAGTTAAAACCAACTTCTATAACTCTTTTACTTGCCGATAGATCTGTAAAAGTGCCTAGAGGAATAGTTGAAGATGTGTTAGTACAAGTCGATAAGTTCATTTATCCTGTGGATTTTATTGTCTTGGACACACAACCTGTTGAAGCATGTAATTCATTTCCTGTTATTTTAGGACGTCCGTTTCTTGCAACTTCTAATGCATTGATTAATTGTAGGAATGGACTGATGAAGCTATCATTTGGGAACATGACATTGGAGATGAATATTTTCAACATTTGCAAGCAACCTGGAGATGATAATGATTTACAAGAAGTAGATTCTATTGAAGAATTAGTTTATGATCAACTTGAATCTACTTTGAGTAAAATTGAGTTGGATGAATCTGAAGATTTGCAAATGACTTATTCTCAGGAAGAAATCACGGATGAAAAAGGCATTGAAAATGTTGATGCGAATCTTTTGTCAAGAGTGACAACAGATTCGATATCCGACATCACACCAATCGACGATTACTTTCCTGATGAATCCTTACTTTCTCTTAGTTCAATGCCTTGGTTTGCTAAAAATATCGATTTTCTTGCTACAGGAGATTTGCCAACTCATTGGAGTACCGAAGACAAAGGTAAGTTTTTGAACGAAGTGAAGAAATTTTATTGGGATGACCCTTACTTATTCGAATATTGTCCGATCAAATATTTCGAAGATGCATTCCTGACAATGTGGTAAGTAATGTCATTAAATTTTGTCATTCTGAAGCATGTGGGAGTCACTTCTCGTTAAAAAAGACCATTGCGAAAATCTTTCAAAATGGATTTTATTGGCCCACCATGTTTAAGGACACGCATGCATTCCGCAAAGCTTGTGAAAATTGTCAAAAGTCGGGATTTATTTCAAAACATAAGGAATCTTTAGATAATCTTCTATTGACTTTGGAGACATATCCTGGTGGAGGTGTGCATTGTGCATTTCAAGACTTATGACCCCATTTCCATAAAGAACGTGATCGACTTAGTCTTGGGAATCGACTGTAAAAGACCTGTTTGCCGCTTTTTAAGAAAACTGGATGGGAAGCCTATCCCCGACCCATAGAGGGCGTTTAAGCCGTTCTTAGACGTAAAACCAAGGGAAGATGTGAGCCACAATCACAACTACCCGTACATACACATGCTTTTTCAAAATAAATAATTCAATAAAGAGAGAGAGAGAGAGAGAAAGAGTGTGTGAGACTCCAGCTGGTCTACATATAGGGGTATGATTGCATCTTCAATTTCTCATCTATAAAATCTTCTCTTCCTTCCCCTCATTTCTACTCAACCCTTACATTAGACAGATATAGAAGTGTGTAGAAATGGCGGGTCCCTCAAGTTATCACATCAAAAATATTTGTGTTTTCGGTGGATCCGATCTCGGGAAGGAAATAGCATTTTTAGAAGCGACAAATCATCTTGGTCGGTCCTAGTCGAGAGAAAGATTCATTTAGTGTATGGGGGAGGTAGCCTTGGGTTAATGGGGGGTGTGTCAATAGCTGCATTTTTAGGAGGAAGTCAAGTTTTGGGGGTCGTCCCCGAAGCTTTAACAAAAGGGGATTTCATTGGGAAAACAATTGGAGAGGAACTACGGTCTCCACAATGTTTGATCGAATGAATACAATGTTTAACCATGCTTGATGCCTTCATTGCCTTACCAGGTGGTCTCGGGCACATTGGAAGAGATCTTTCATATTTCCTCTTGGGCCCAACTGCACATTCACCATAAACCTATAGGTTTGCTCAATGTTAATGGTTTTTATGATAATTTGTTGTCTTTCCTTGATCAAGCCGTGGAACAGGGAATTTCTAACATCTTCGGCACGACAAATCATAATCTCTGCTTACTCTTTGAACAATTGATCGACAAACTACAATCTTTCATCCCCGTAATTGATCCCTCCATGAGTCGCATAAATTGGTCAACTACGAAAGCCATAAAAAGCTTAGATTGGATTTGAGCCTTCGTTTGTGAATCCTTGTGTCTTTTGGTTTTATTTCTAGCATAGTATTTTGTTCTATTATTTCTTATATTTGTTTAAGTGTGTTTCGGGTTTGTCGGTGTTCGTTGTTTCGGGTGATGTCTTCTATACTCTATCTTTCTACCTTAGGACATTGAGGACAATGTCTCGTTTTGGTTGGGGGGAGAGGGTAGTAGTATTAAAAAAAAAAAAAAAAAAAAAAACTAACCAACTAACTGTTTTTGTTTTAAAAACCATTTGGCAAAACTGTTATCACTAGAATGGCGAGTAAGGGGGAGTGACTCTTGAGACGCATCTTAGTAAACATTTTCCAATGGTTATTTGCAATATTCATAACAAGGCCTATTAGAATACTTCTTGAAATATTCGGGTTTACAAACTCTCGCATTGTTATCACTTGATTCTCGCTCATATACTTATTTAACAAGTATTCTTAAACCTTCATTTTCACACACACACTTTAACATATGATTGTGGGTTGCACATTGGATTATTACATTATTTGTGTTCTTTTGTTAAAGGTAACAACTAAGGGATAGGGATAGTCTATAATTTGCAAAAAAAACAAAAAAAAACAAAAAAAAATAATAATAATGATAATAAAAACGTAGATAAGTTTGATTTCGTAGCCTCCCTAACCTAAGCAATTAAGCCCGAAGGGGTGTTTTAACACCTAATACCCTAAAGTCAACTGACTTGGGAGCTATTGGCCCAAAGCTTGTTACATGGGTTAAGGAGAAAAGCTTAAGGGAATCAAACATTGCACTATCTACGTATCGTATCTCTGCAACCCGAGTTACTAAGCTCGTAGGGGTGTCTCAACACCTAATGCCCTAAGATCAACCGTGCGGGAGTCATTAGCCGAAAGCTCGTTACATGGGTTAAAGATGCATTGTGTTTTAAGTTATATGTATATATATTAAAAAAAAAAAAGAGAAAAAAAAAAGAAAAAAAGAAAAAAAGAAAAAAAAAAGAGATAATAATCCCAACCCAAGAAAGTTAACCTTAAACATTAGAACCAAATATTGTTTTCTTCCAATAAAAGCCCCATCATCTATGTTTTTGTACATTGAGCACATAACAAGGAAGGTTTATTAATATCTTGTTTAAGAGGTATTGAGCAGATATATAAATTTAATGAGAGTTTGTTTATCTGGATAGATTAATGGAAGTTGAATGATGAATGCCTTGCTTTGTGAAAGTTGCAAATTGTTTTTCTATTTTAACGCTTTGATTACTAGGGACTAGTAATAAGCTGGTTGGGGGGTGTGATTAGTACTTAAAAGTGTATTTTTATCAAGGTTTTATATCATCATTTTGCACTTGAAGTATCAATAACTCCTTAACTAAAGCATGTTTTATAATAACATATCTAATAATATAAGATACCTTTAATTTATGGTAAATGTTCATCTTAAATGCAGGCCTATCACATAAATGAAAGAATTGATTGATGAGTTGAAGTACTAAAATTGAAAGGACAAAGAGATGGCCAAACTTAGAAAAGAGATGCTTGGTGCAGTCCAAACTGGAACACTGTTTGGTAATCAGGTCATATCTGGAGCTGTAGATCTCGAATTTAGGTCTACCTTATATGGATGGAAAGCTAAGACATAGGCCTACAACTTTCATGAGGAGTCCAAGATTTAAGAAGGCCGTTTTCAAGTCCAAATTATAGCAACAACGAAGAAGTCCGAATCTGTCCTGCAGCCCAGACACTGTTCAGTGTTCAGCCCATATCTCGAGTTCTAGAAGTCCAAATGATCTCAAATTTTTACCCTGGAAAGATGAGACAATTGCCTAGAACTTTCAGGATTGAAGTCTGTTCAAATTATGACGTTATCAATGACGTTTGTAGCAGACAAGAAGATAAGAATTGTCATCAAGTCAAGATGTGGCCACCCATTCATCAATTAGTCAACAAATCAATAGTTCCGAATTTTGGCCTATAAAAGGAAGCATTTGCCATGTATTTAGGCATCTTGGTGTTCAGATCAAGATCATGCTCTTGCTTTCTCTCTTTGTATTGCTTATGCTTTGCTTTCATTAATATCAAGTTTATGCCTTTCACTTCCTTTCCTTTACTTAGTTAACTTTTATCTTACTTATGTTCTTATCTTGTTTATTTATGTTTCTTTCTTTCACTATGTCTAGCTAAGTTAATTATGTCAAGGTGAAAAGGTTACACTAATGGTGTAAGGATAAGTATAATATAAAATCAACATGGACTTTAATGTTGGATACTAACATGCTTTATATTTGTTATCTTATTCACTTTTAATACTTTGCTTGTTAAATGGTTAATCTAGATTTATGTTGTATAACACTTGGTACAACAAATACTTGGCACTTTCATAGCCCATACTGTATGGTATAACCGAGCACACTGAGCTATGAAAGGAACTTGATTTGTTGTTAACATAAGTTATAATCATGAATGCCCGACAACATTTACAAGTATTAGCATTATTCGACTAAGATAACTAACGTAATCATGTTAACAATTTATAATCCGATTGGAACCTCCTTTGTGTGTGGTTTCCAATTGAATAAAAAGAGTTTATACTATACTTGTTTGAAATACCATTAGTGGATCCTCTAACCTTGACATTTGTTGTTATCATTGTTTAATCCTTACATTAATATCACATCTCAAAGCTCTCTCTATTATTACTATTATTGTTGTTGTTGTTGTTATTGTTGCTGTTGTTGTTGTTGTTGTTGTACTATTGTTATCTATAATTTATACAATTAACCTCCTTGTGGTTCGACCCCGGTCTTACCGGGTTATTTATTACTTCGACACTCCTGCACTTGGGAGAAGACATCAATCTTTTGGTCGTGTCAAGTTTTTGGCGCCGTTGTCGGGAGGTAAATTCTTGTACAAATTATAGTATTTATTTTGTTTTTTCTTTTTACTTTTCTTGTGAGGAAAGTTACAATACTTTCTCCACATGATTAAGCTTTATTACAAAGTTAAATTCTAACCAGCTCAATATTAAAAAATTAAAATTGACAAAAATAATTTTGGGAAAAAATATTAGAAAAAAAAAACACAAAAGAAATTGGAAAAAAACTATGTGGGAAAAAACACTATGGCAATTCACAGTAATTTGCGAGGAAAGTTACAGTATTTTTCTCACATATTGTAAATGTAATTTTTAACCAGCTTAATATTAAAAAATAAAATAAAAAAAGTTAATTTCGGAGAAAATTATCAAAAAACAAAACAACAAAAAACCATGCGGAGAAACACTGTAAGCAATCAACAATGTTTTAAAGAAAAAAATTACAAAACTAAATTCTCAATTAGCTCAATATTAAAAAAATAAAATCAACAAATATAATTATGAAAAATCAAAAAATAAAATAGAAAAACCATGTGAGAAAACGTCGTAGCAATTCACAGTATTTTAAAGAAAAAAAATTACAAAGCGAAAATTTTAACCAACTCAATATTAAAAAAGTAAAAACGACAAAGATAATTTTGAAAACAAATAAACAAAAAAAAGAAGAAAGTTGGAAAAAAATAAAAGTCATTTTGGAAAGAAAAAAAAGGGGGAAATTTGGAAAAAAAAAAGATGAAAAAAAATGAAAAAGTAAAAAAAAAAAAAGAAAGAGAAATGCACTGTGGATTACTATTGTAATCCACATTATATTGGGTGTGGGTGAACAATGAATCCCCCACACCCTTTAGCCTATTACATAATTGTAATTCCTAACCAGTTTAATATCAAAAAAATAAAATTGACAAAGATAATTTTAGAAAAAAAACAAAAAAAAAACTATATTTTAACTTTTTTGGTAAAAAACACTGCAAAGAATCTACAGTAATTTGCGAGGAAAGTTACAGTTCTTCCCTCACATATTGTAACTATAATTTTTAACCAGCTCAATATTAAAAAAAAATTGAAAAAGATAATTTTGGAGAAAATCATAAAAAAAACAAAAAAAAATCATGTGGTGAAAAACTGTAACAATCAACAATGTTTAAAGAAAAAAAATTACAAAACTAAATTCTCAATCAGCTTAATATTGAAAAAATAAAATCAACAAATATAATTTTAAAAAATAAAAGAATAAAATAGAAAAACCATGTGGAAAAATACCGTAGCAATCCACAGTATTTTAAAGAAAAAAAATTACAAAGCAAAATTTTTAACCAGCTTAATATTAAAAAGATAAAATTAACATAGATAATTTTGGGAAAAAATAAAGAAAAAAAAATAAAAAGTAAAAAAAAAAAAAAAAAAAAAGTGAAAAAAAAATAAAAAAAAGAAAGAAAAAGTGCAAAAGTGCAAAAAAAGAAGAAGGAAAAAGCACGTGGATTACAACGGTAATCCACGGTGCTTTTAGTGTGGGGGAACAAGTGATTCCCCCCACACCATTTATATATATATATATATATATATATATATATATATATATATATATATGGAGATATTTTATTTTATTTCACTATATTATACATATTTTATAATTTTAATATTCCTAATCACAACTTTGTTTTCAGAAAAAATTTATAATAGTTTTTTTAAAAATGCATATAATAGCTTTAATACACATAAAATCACATTAAAATAGATTAATATAAAATACAACATTGACTTATATTTTAAAGTATACATACAAGAAATTCAATAAAGGAAAAAAAAAGTAACATTGAAAAAAAAATATTTTGTCGATCTTGCAAGTTAGTCGCAGCACTGTCCATGTAGCAATTGAATGAATTATAAGATTTATTTCCCACACTTATTTTTATTGTCAGCTAACTTTCTTTGTGGGATGATGTTGGACCTTATGTAGAAATCTCATCTTATCTTATTAAAGGTGTGATAAAGAGATTCAGTCATGGGATCTAATCAAATATTCGTTTTGATCGTTGAACGTTTGCATTTTCAATTATGATCCTTTAAGATTAATATTCAAATTTTCAAAAAAAAATATATCAAAATTCTTCCTAGCTCTTAGAGAGAGAGAGTCATCAAAGAGGGTGCGAGTGAAGTTTTTGGGGGGAATAAACTGCATTGTGAAGTATGGAGACAATTTTAATCCTAATTAGTAGATTTTAGCCTTCGAAGTTTATTAACAATGTTATGGAGTTTGGTGATGTCTTTGAAAGTAGACTGGAGTCCAAATAAAAAAATAAATTTTGTAAATTTATTCGAATTTTTTGGGGTAAAATTTTAATGAATGCATTTTTTTAATAAATGAAAAAAAAACCAATGATGCAAATGACATGTCTTTTTCTAATGAAGGTAATGCATCCTTAACTTACCTTTCTTTCTTGTGTTTCTCAACGTTTTCTTTTATAGTCCATTTTTCCTGTTGATGTTGCTCTAAAGAGACTTTAGATGCTCTCTCACCCTCCTTTTCAACTTATAATTTTTTTCTTCTTCTTTCTTTTTAGACCTCTTTCTCTTACTTCCTACAATCTCAACCATATCTCATGAAGTCTCAACTTCTTGGTTTCTAAATGACTCCTCATTACACTATTTCGGGTACCTTTCACTAACTTGTGACATCTAGTTTTACCTAGTGCTCTCTAACACAATTAGGGAGATGACATCTTTGAAGGTGCCAGAAAACTGAGCAAGGTCGTCAGTCCTAGGAACACACTAAATATACATATACTACCTTGATACTGAGGCGGGCACATAACTAACATTATTAGTTACTCCTATTAATAGGACCTAGGGCTTCTATCCATAGCACATCAAACAAGTTAAAATACTTATTCATATAGCTCTCCAATTCAACTTTTTTTTAGGTAACTCCTAGAATTTCTTCATCTAGTCCCATTTGGAGTACTTTTCACATTCATCTGTAACAAATTCTTTAAGTGGCTTTTGATCATGCCACCAAAACATCCTGAATAATAGAGTTTCAACTTCTACTTGGCATACCATCTAAATATACAGTAATTGTATACAACATCTCATCGAGCCTCTTCCATACTTCCTACAGTGGTTGAGAGATAAGATGGTTTCAGCCAAAATTATAATTCAGGGATGAGTCCTAGTTTTCTTATATTCAACAAATAAGTTGGAAGCTTCTAAGCAGATAATGCTAAAAGTTGACAATCAAATGGAAGTTGGTGGTTTCATGAGTCTTACCTACGCTGATAGCTATTGGGGGTGTCGTTACTCCCCCACATAACATAATGTTAAGGTATGTGTTCTCAAAAGTTTAATGTCTTGTGTGAAGGCATAAATCCATATCCAATATATATGCATGATAATTATAGAATAAGAATTCATAGTAAAGTATAGCAAAAAATAAATAAGCATGATGAACATGGTAGCAATTAAAGACAGGAGGCAAAACTTAGCTCTAAGATCCCCAGTGGAGTTGTCATTTTGTCACACTTGACATCCCAACAACCCGCCCTCTTTCCTGAAAAGAGAAAAGGTTATTTTTATTATCTAGTGAAAGGGGAAAGATCTAAACTTTATAAAAATAAGTGGTCATCTAGTATTATAATCACTTGAAAACCCTAACTAGTCTATAGAGTTTTATGGTAAGAGACTGATTATACAAAATAAAAGATAATATCACCCTAAGTTCTCATTAATGATTTTTAGTGTCGTAATAACTTAATTTTCTTTGATAATTTTCAATGTCATAATAACTCAATTTTCATTGACAACTTTCAATGCAATAATGACTCAGTTTTCATTGATTATTTTCAATGTCATAATAACTCAATTTTCATTGGCAACTTCCAGTGTCGTAATGACTCAAATTCTGTTAATGATTTTCAATGCCCAATGACTTAGTTTTTATTGATAATTTTCAGTGCCGTAATGACTTAGTTTCCATTGATGATTTTCAGTGCCATAATGACTTAGTTTTCGTTGACAATTTTCAATATAGTTGAAATGAATATTTTATTATAATATTGATACCATGCAAAGATATGAGTAATATACACACATGTAAATATATTTTTATGTGTGCTAATGTACGCATATATGTGTGTGAAAATAATCTTTAATGATGCCTAGTAAGTAATGGTCTCTTTATGAACTAGGAGGTACAACATAAATCATCTTCGACTAGGCGAGGACATACTATGGGGGGGATCAAGTAGGTTATTTGAACCTTTATCTAATTTTGTTAAATTCATAAGGTATATTTTTAATAATGTATTATTGTGTGAATTATGTTATTTGATTAACCATGAGTAATAAAGAATATCAGGACTAACTTAAGTTAAGGATATCCGTAATTGGGATATCCGGGAATAAATAATGAGACGACCTAGGCTAATGGCATCCATGTCAGGATAACTAGGAACAAATGATGAGATTAACTTTGACTAATGGTATCCATATTGGATAGCTGAGAACAAATGATAAGATTAACTTTGGCTAATGAAATCCATGTTGTATAACCAAAACAAATGGTAAGATTAGCTTTGGGCTAACCCTAAAAAACTATGAATTTCAGTGACATTCATAGGTCTTTCCCACTTAACACTGCTTCCACCTTTTTAAGATCTACATAAATACCATTTTCAAATATCACATGTCCTAGGAACACTACCTCATTCAACCAAAACTCACACTTACTCAATTTAGCATACAATCATTTCTTCTCAAAGTCTCCAATACAATTCTTAAATGTTGTTGATACTCATAATAGGAGGATGAATATATCAAGATGCCATCCATAAATACCACCACAAACTTGTCTAATTAAGGTTTAAAGATTTGATTCATGAGATTCGTAAATATTGCTGGAGCATTGGTCATTCCAAATGGTATGACTAAAAATTCATAATGCCCATGACATGTTATGAAAGTTGTCTTATATACATTTTATTCCTTTATCCTCAACTGATATTACCCCAATCATAAGTCTATCTTTGAAAATGCTTGTGCTTCCTTGAATTTATCAATTCAAGGAAGTGGATATTTATTATTTATGATCATCCTATTCAATTGTCTATAATCTATATAGAGTTGCAGAGTGCCATCCTTTTTTCTTCACAAACAATATTAAAGCTCTACAGGGTCAATTTCTAGGCCGAATAAATCATTTATCCAACAATTCATAGAGTTGGATTTTTAGTCCAGCCAACTTATTATGCAACATCATATATGGAGACTATGCTACGGGAGCAATTCCTAGAAAAGTTTCAATTGAAATCTCGACCTCCCTCATCGGAGGTAATCTAGATGGTTTTTTTGGAAAAATATTAAGAAATTCTCTCACCACAGGAATTCTATCTAACTCCCTACTTCTTTTCCAACTTACCTCACATAAGTTAAGTACACAAGATATCCCTTCTTGATTAACTTCTTGACCATCATGATTGAAGTCGCATAAATGAGTATTACTTTCCTATCTCCTCTAAACAATTTTCTTTTACCCCTCATATAAGCTAAGTAAACAGGATATCCCTTCTTGATTAGCTTCCTGACCGTCATGATTGAAGTCACACAACTGGGTATTACTTTCCTATCTCCTCTAAACATTATTCTTTTACCATTTACCTTATGCATAATCACTATTTTGGTGACGCAATCCATTATGATGCATACTTAACCAATCCATACCCAGAATCAGATTAAAATCATATAACTTCAAAGGTATTAAATCTACCATTAACTCATAACCCATAATATTACCTTTCTATAAACATCATCAATATCTATGTTTTCTTCTAGGAGTGTACTAACAGTTACTCATTTACTCATTTTACAAGGTATTACATGCAGTTTATCTACATTCTGATATGACACAAAATGAATGACTAGCTCCTTGATCAATCAAGGCATATACTAGTAAGGATTTTAATAGAAATGAACTTGCAACCACATATAGTGTAGCTCCCACATCCTCTTGAGTTATATGGTATACTCTACCCTAAGTCCTTCTCTCCTAAGATCTAGGCAATCTCTGGTTAGCACTTGCTCTAGATTGAGCAAGCCTTGTAGGTTTATCTATTGTAATGGATTGTTGTTAGCTTTATGTAGTAGCTTTCTATCCCTGAGTACTCTCTGTAGTGCAATAAGGGTACTCCTTTTTCCCGTGGTCTATCTCCTTACAGTAATAATAACCCCTACTAAAGCACTGAAAATCCCTCCACTGATGTCCCTTACCTCGACAAATATAACACCTTCCTGGTGTAGCTGAATAATCTCCAGGGTTCTTTGTATTTCACCTCGTATATAAAGGATATATGGGTCCCCACTGCTCTATAAACCCTACCACAACACTAGCCCTTATACAGGCCTGGCCACTAAAGGATCCTTCAGCACTCATTTGCGTAGATCCTCATGAACTCCTACCAAGAGTAAAGTTCCCTCCTCTCTTCTGAAACTTCCCAGATGATTGTCCATCTTTCCTCTTTTTTTGAGAACAGGAGGTCTACTAGTAGATAATATTATCTCCGTCCTCTTAGCCCCTGTTATCTATCCCTATTCATTCACTTACCTCTGATCATCCTGAACCACTCTCTTTATAGCTTTGTACCAACTCTGTACATACCAAACCGCATAGCTATTAGTACCGTCTTCAGCTCCAGTCTAAGCCTATCATGAAATCTCTATATCTGATGGCGCTCAATAGGAAGATATGCAAAAGCAAAAATAGAGAGGTTCTAAAACCTCTTCTCATACTCCAAAATAATCATATCACCTTGTCTCAGATACAGAAACTCTTGTTCCTTATCCCTCTTATGTTGTTAGGAGTAATATTGCTCTTTAAACTGCTCTCTAAAGTCCTTCTACACTAGAACTTCTCCGGATCTCCTCTCTCTGATTATCTCTTACCAAAGCAGGCATTGTCTAATAATAGCATAGTCACACAATTAACTTGTGACTCCTCCGGCACTGCTATATGAACCATCACTCTTTCCACCTTCCTTAGCTAATGCCTAGCAAGCTCATCATCCTTCTTTCTTAAATATGTCACACAACCCATCTCTCGCATACCTTTCACCCAATTTATTATAGTGACCACCTTCTCTACCCTGAGTGGTGTTATGCTGCAAACCCCAGCTATCCCCGCAATCACAACTCTAACAACCTAATTTTTTTTTATTATAATTCTACCTAAATTTTAGTAAAGTTTACTCTAAAATTAAAGGTTTCAAGTTATCGACAATTTCCTATTTTACAAGTAAAATTCTCAACCAATGTTTCCATTTCCTTGATCCAATATCTCCTCGATCATTACCACATCAACACATTTCTAGCAAATTAATTACTTTATAGTATGTTAACATCACAATATAATTTTATTTTCTTTATATTACTTAACCACACAATATATTCATAAGAATATACTATTGTATAAAATTTCTACATTTATAACAAAAGAAGTTTAATGCATTAAATATTTAATTCACATATATTTACATTAACAACTTAGCATTATTATTTACGTACTCATAAAGAAATATTCATACATATGTCTTATAAGTCCAAAATAGACCTAATGTTATTATGTTACAAGAATAAAATATGAGGTGTTCTACTCTTGAAGCTAATGTGAGGAACATGAGAATAAGACAACAAATAATATAAACAAAACCAAATAAATTAAATATTTCCACCAAAAACAATTAAAGCAATATCTTCACTTTAATCATTTAATTACTATTGAATATCATTTACTTGATAATATTTATATCAATAACTCAATGCCAATATCAAATTTCGAATTGATATTATTAACCACCTCCCATTAGCATGATTAATCACAAATATATCGATACCAAATCACCTAGTATCATTAGCCACCAATCTATTGGTCACCTAATCAATAAATATTGATGCCAACATACTTGTGCTGACATTATTAGCCTTTCCTAATCTCTCAGGAATGACTAATCAATAAATGCCGATGTCAATATCCTCATATTAACATCATTAGTCTTCCTTATTATCCAAAAATGACAAATCTATAATGTTGATGCAACACCCTCATATTGACATCACTAGCCTTTCCTTTTACCCAAAAACAACTAATCAACAACTGTTGATATCAATGAACCATTGATATCATTAGCCTCCATCCTCAGAACGACTAATCAAATCATAAATATTTATTCTTATTCCATCGATTTAATTATTTTTATGTCAAGTTAGATCAATGACAATTCATTTAATAATTCTACCAATATAATAAATGACTAGGAATATGTGTGAAGCACTTACTTGCTGCTCATGTCCATGTCTACGATTGAGTTACTGAGGTATCCCTTTTCAATACATATGATTATTTCATCACCACAACACTTTATAACTTTATTCTATATCATAATTTTTATTACAATTCACTATAAATCACACTTCCATTATTTCTTCTTTCTTTTCTTTTCCTAATTTCCCAAATTTACTTAATCCAATCTATCTATATATAATTAATACCACAATTAATTAAATTTATTCACAATCTCTATAATTAACCCAACTCTTCCTAAATGAAATTCATGCATTCCTTCTATTTTTTATACAATTTCATTTAATTTACATGCATTATATACTTCAATTAACCCATTTAAACACAAATTCCATAACATTAAAATCAATAAAATTCTCTTCTAAATACAATTTATTGGCTGAATTTTCAAGCATAAGAACAAATTCAATTTTCTTCAATTTCTTTCAATTAACACTAAACCCATTAAATTCACTTGTTAAAGAACACCAATTAAATCAAAAGCTTCATCAACATTCTTAATTTCTCATAATTATAAACCCTGACTATCACCCCTCTAATCTCATATAAAACACAATTATTCCTCTCACCTTCGAATTACAAATAAACAAGAAGAATTTGTAAGAGGAAAAAGCTTTTTATCCACTTTTATCTTTTTCTCCCCTTGTTGCCATGACTACTTCTCTCTCAAATCCATTTCTTTTAATTTCCCCTCACTTGGATTTCTCTCAATTTAGTGTTTAGGAGATTTAACTCTTAGAAATTTGCAAGGTATCCTTTTATTTTTCTTATTTTTTCCTAAGGTTTTCTAAGATCTTTCAGGCTTCTCTCTTTTTTTTTCTTTCCTCCTTGTGGTGTTAGTCGTGAGCAATATATTTATACATAGCAATTTCAAAATTTCCCTATGAATACCTCATTTGCAACCTTTTAAGTTTATTGGGTAATGTATCTCAAATTTTGTTGCTTGTTTATATGAAAACTAAGTTGAGATATTTCAAATTTCATCAAATTACATTCCAATATTTTTATTTCTTCACATAACTCATTTCCATTCAGTTTTTGTTTTCATTTCTATATTTTTTTTATTTTTTTGGCTATTTTCTATATTTTCATATTTTATAAAAAAATATTACCCAAACTCTTTATTCTAGATTTTCCTATTCATTATCATTCCCTTAGTATAAATATTTAATTTACACACTCATCATAATATTTCTTTCACTAGTCTATTGAAATTTTTTATTTGAGGGTTTACATTAAGAAATAAAGAGAGGGTGTATAGAATTAGAAAAGGAAAAGGAAATCCTTGGAATTAATTGCAAAAAGCTCATCAAATTGGTTAATTAGTTGAGGTAATAGATTCCTTTATAATAAAATACACTTTTCTTCTTGAATCTTGATGGAGGATTGAAAATCTTCAATCATAATTTTTAGGGTTTATGAGTGGTTGTGAATGGAAATGTGAAATTATGTAATTATAAATTAATTGTGATTTAGATGATATGATTAAAGATTAAATTGAAAACCAATTATAGAAAATTAAAGCATTAACTAGCCAACCATGGTTAAGGATTTCTGGGGAATGAGGAAATTTGACTAAATTGTATGATTTTTTTCTCTTTTAATGATGTTGGGGATGCTTGAGATTTGTTTTGAATGTCGTAATGTAGGTTGCTAAAAGTTTACTTATTGTGGTTATATGTTAGAATAATAAAACAAATATGGAAATTTGGCTAAATCGTGTAGATTTTTTGGTGTTTTAAATGATGTTATGCTTAAACTTGATTTGTATGATGATGAAATTGTGTTTAATCATGATTGCGATTCATGTGAAATAGAATGCTTATGTTTGTTAAATATGAAAAGATGGAGGTATAAAATTGGGTATGAAAACGTTAGTTTGGATGGATTTTTGAGATTTTATGATAAGAATGATATAAACCTATTCATGTTTTTGTGACCAACCATGGATTCCAAGCCATGGGTTGCCGTTGAAGGTTGGGGAAAATTATAGGATTCAAAACTTTTGGCTTGGAATTGTATGAATTGGATATGATGATGTTGATTTGTATGTTTAAGTTTTAATTGTGATCATTGTAAATTGGTTATGATGCGTTTGAATCCTTGTTGAGGTGTTTGTGAAGTTTGGAAATTGTTAAATTATATGTAAAATATGATTTAAATGGAATGCTGACCATGTGTTTGATTAAACTTTAGACATTTGAAATTGTTGATGAAATGTTAGACATTGAAAATTATAGGTGAAATACTTAGATATAAAAATTTAGTTATGGAAATTGGATGATGAATGCTTGAGTAAAATGGATAAATTAGTAAGTGAAAAATAATATAATGGGGTGTTTATGTAAATGAATGGATATGGTAAGTCAAAAATGACATAATTGGATATTTGTGTATGTGAATGTATTTGGTAATTCAAAATGATGATTTTGGTAAAAATGACAGGAAAATGAGGGTTTTAGAAAAAAAGAAATAATTTAGATTTAATGCATACTATATATGTAACATTGTATGTTAAATGCAAGTTGGTAACATGGAGAAATGTGAATTTTTATTTTAGATACAAATCAGTAGTATAAAAAGAATAATGAAGTGTTTGAATAAGTATGAACAATAGGTTGAAATGATTTAAGTACTAATTAGGGATGTTTCCTTGAAAAATTAAAAGGAACATCCGAGGTTGGACTAGTAGTTGAGGAAGCATACATTATTGGAGTGTCAGGTATGTACTTATCACCTCACCTTTTATTTAAATAGATGTTCTTATTGAAATTCTTTTATACATGTGCTAAGAGTTTTGAAATAAATTATGGAAAATTGTGTTAAAAGAAAATTAGTCGCACTAGTGGAGAATAATTGGATAAATTAAATTTGTTCATATAGATAAAGACTACTTATATAAATTAAATTTGGCGTATAAAATAAGACTAATTATATAAATTAAAGTCAACCGAATGGACGAAGACTAGTTATATAAATTGAGTCAGCTGCATTGGTTGAGACTATTTGTGTAATTTAAAGTCGATCGCACTAGTAGAGACAAATTATGTAAGATTAAGCCAATCAAAATGGCGAGGGCTAAGAAATATCATGCATATAATTGATGTTAAAAACAAATTATAATTATCAAAATTAATTAATGAGTGTATGGCTGACAAAAGCATAGGCTTAGAGAAATGAAAGAGATCGATAATGAATAGTTGACTTAAATCAAGTGTTATGAGTACAAAAATGATTTAATGAATACATTATCTTAAAGCATTAATGACACGACTAAAAGATTGATGTCTTCTCCCAAGTGCAGGAGTATCGAAGTAATAAATAACCCGGCAAGACCGGGGTCGAACCACATGGAGGTTAATTGTATAAATTATAAACAACAATAATACTACAACAATAGTAACAATAATAACAACAACAACAACAACAATAATACTAATAATAATACTAATAGTAGTAGTAGTAGTAATAATAATAATAACAATAATAGTGATACCAATAATACTAATAATAATAATAATAATAATAAAGATGATGAAGAAGAAGAAGTTGATGAGAACTTTGAGATGGAAGATTAACGTAAGGATTAAACAATGATAACAACAAATGTCAAGGTTAGAGGATCCACTAATGGTATTTCAAAGAAGTATAGTATAACTCTTTTTATTCAATTGGAGACCACACACAAAGGAGGTTCCAATCAGATTATAAATTGTTAACATGATTATATTAGTTATCTTATTCGAATAATGCTAATACTTGTAAATGTTGTTAGGCATTCATGATTATAACTTATGTTAACAACAAATCAAGTTCCTTTCATAGCTCAGGTGTCGGTTTTCCCATATATGGGCTATGAAAGTGCCAAGTATTTGTTGTACCAAGTGTTATACAACATAAATCTAAACTAACCATTTAACAAGCAAAGTATTAAAAGTGAACAAGATAACAAATATAAAGCATGTTAGTATCCAACATTAAGGTCCATGTTAAGTTTATATTATACTTATTCTTACACCATTAGTGTATCCTTTTCACCTTGACATAATTAACTTAGCTAAACATAAGGAAAGAAAGAAACATAAATAAACAAGGAAAGGAAATGAAAAACATAAGCAAAAGATTAATATAAGCAAAACTTAAGCATTATAAAATATAAAGAGAGAGCAAGAGCATGATCTTGATCTGAAAACCAAAATACATGGCAAATGCCTCCTTTTATAGGCCAAAATTCGGAACTATTGATTTGTTGACTAATTGATGAATGGGTGGCCACATCTTGACTTGATGACAATTCTTATCTTCTTGTCTGCCAAAAACATCATTGATAACGTCATAATTTGAATAGACTTCAATCATGAAAGTTCTAGGAAATTGTCTCATCTTTCCAGGGTAAAAATTTGAGATCATTTGGACTTCTAGAACTCGAGATATGGGCTGAACACTGAACAGTGTCTGGGCTGCAGGACAGATTCGGACTTCTTCGTTGTTGCTACAATTTGGACTTGAAAACGGCCTTGTTAAATCTTGGGCTCCCCATGAAAGTTGTAGGAATATCTATTAGCTTTCCATCCATATAAAGTAGACCTAAATCCGAGATCTACAGCTCCAGATATGACCCGATTACCGAACAATGTTCCAGTTTGGACAGCACCAACATCTCTTTTCTAAGTTTAGCCATCTATTTGTCCTTTCAATTTTAGTACTTCAACTCATCAATCAATTCTTTCATTTATGTGATAGGCCTGCATTTAAGATGAACATTTACCATAAATTAAAGGTATCTTATATTATTAGATATGTTATTATAAAACATGCTTTAGTTAAGGAGTTATTGATACTTCAAGTGCAAAATGACGATATAAAACCTTGATAAAAATGCACTTTTAAGTACTAATCAATTAACAACCCAAAATTTCATATCATTTTTAAATACATCAAATAGTCATATTCATATAAAATCAACTAGAAGTTTTTTTTAAAAAAAATTGGTCTGATCATTTTCTCTAAACAGTCTGACCATTTTAACTTCTATAAATAACCTTAGAAATAATTAGACCATTTCTTCAAAACAGTTCATCCATTTTGATATTTAGATAATTTCATCTCTTTTTGTATTTTGATTCTTTCTTGGATTTCTCATCATTCTTTGGTCTTGTTTAAGTGTACACACACACACACACACACACACACACCTAGAATTATGTCATGATACAAGCACTTTGGTAGGTAGAATATTAATCCATGTCGTTATCCTTTATTTCTTATTAAGAAATGTCATTTTAGAAAGGTAAACCCTTAGAATAAAGAACACATTCATAATAAAGAACTTAATTCTAGGTATACGTATGTAACTTTTTTATTCTTGTTTCATTGATATGACCTAGTCTACAATGCCATAAATAATATGAATATTGATTATCTAACATGTTTTTCTTGCTATTTATACTGAATCTAGGCATTTCAAGATCAAGTATGTACAAATCATTTATATAAATATCAAATCTATAATAAACATCATTATTATAGAAGAAACAACATTTGCTCTTAATAATAAATTAAATCCATTCAGAAATGGATACGATGTTTCTAAAAAGTGTTAGAACATAATAAAAATTATAAGTTCTAGTATCAGCTTACTTGACAAAGTTAATGCAACAACATTTGCTTCATTGCTAATGTGTACACCCACTTTACCTTTATTCAATTATAAATACACATGAATCATAAGCTTCAATAAGTTTATAATCTTCATGGTTACAAGATAATCTTTACAATTCCTCTTATAGTGGCTTTCCTTGCCACAATGATAACAAATTCCTTTGACAACCAACGACAAGGCCTTGGGTTATGTGTTAGGAGGGTCAATTTGGATTGACTTGGGTTAATTTAAGAATAAAAGTGGTAATTATCATAGTTTTAAGACTTGACTTGGGAGTCAACTCGAGATAAGGTTCAGGTCACAGATTTGGGAGGGTCAAAATGGTTAACCCCAAAAACTTTAAAAATAATCAAAGTAACCTTAATTTGACAAAAAACAAATTCAAAAAAGTCAACAAGTTTTTGACCCGTGTTTTATCTCGGGTCGACCTAAGTTTTGAATCAGGTCAGGTCGAGTCAATCCTTCTTCTATTTTTTTAAACTCGAACCAATCCAGGCCTTAGGTTAGTCTAGTTTTGGGTCAACTTGCCAGGTCAGTCCTAGTTTTATAACTAGGGTTATTAAAATATTATTAATTTTAACACTCAATATAAACTAAAGAAAAAAAAAATATCTAGTTATTTTTTAAAATATATATGTTTGACAGTAATACATATTAAGGGTAAAATAAACTTATTTTTATATTTTATCTTGTCTTGTTCATTATAACCAAACATGATATAAAAACAATTATTTTGTCTTGAATACCACTACTAAATATAATTTTATCTTTGATTCCTTTTTTGTCTTGTCTTCTCTTATCTACTATCTCAATTTCTTTTGTTCCGGACACTAACCAAATGCTATATGTGTATGTTTTTTATGTGATACTTTTATTTATATTATTTGAAATCCTCTATAAAATAAAAAAAAACTAAATTGAAAAAAAATAATATTAGCTAATTATATTGTTTCTTTCTTGATCATGAATTCTTAATTAATGAATTTCCTCTTCTAAATGTATAAGATTTTTTTCAATCATATTCCAATTTTGCGTGATCCTTTAATTTATTCTTTTTATTTTCTTTCATATATTTTTTCTTTATTATTTTTAGTCAATAATCATCTTAGTCTTTTGTTCTCTCTATATTCTCAATTCACTCCCTAATTTTTTTTGTTATTATATGATTAAATTAAATATATATAAAAAATTAAGCTTGATTGAAAATATAATCTTCGAAAACATTTAGAAAATTGTAAAAAATGGGTAATTACAATCATAATACATAATAAATGTATTAACTTTAATATTTTGAAAAAAGAAGAAGAATACCTTGATAAAATAATCTTTGATTAATTAATGCAAAATATTAGTTTATCGATTAAATAATTTTTTTATGATCCAGATATATTAATTTATATGGATTTAATTATATAAAATAATATTTTATTGAAGTGTTTTCATACATTTTATTACAAAATATGAAAGTAAAGATTATTATTATTATTATTATTTGAATTGTAAATTATGAACTATTAATGCATTACAAGTAGAATTTTGTAGACGGAGAGCGCGAAACCGAAGATGGCGGCCACCGATCCACAGAGGCAACTCCTAACACTAATTCGCGAGTTTGCTACCGAGAAATCACAGGGAGGTAAGTGCCTCTGCACTTGTTCTTTTCCTCGTTTGGTTCCCTAGAAAATGAAGCGAACAAAATATTAATTTCTCTTATCAAAACCTCGCCTTGGGAACTGTTTGAAAGCGATAAATAACCAGAGTGTCAATTATTTGTTTCTCACATTGTCAGTAACTAAACAGAGGCCGTTTCCCGAGAAAATGCTGGAAAATAGTAGAAAGTTTATTGATCGAGAGCCAAATATTGAATGTTTTATTTTATTAGGTTTATTATTATTATTTTTTGTTTTCAAATTTGTATCGGGTGTTGTAAATTTTGTAGAGAGAAGAGTGATTGGGCTAGAGAAGCGAATACAAGAGCTTGGATGTGAAGTAGATGTGGCAAATGGAGAGATGGAAGAGGTGAAGTGTACCAAAGAAACTACTGAGCAAGAACTTAAAGGCTACGAACTTCAATTGGCTTTAAATGAAGCTTCTATTCAAACCCTTGAGGTTTGTTTTATTTATTTGCTTTACTTCTATTTGATTAGGTTTTTCTATTGAATTATGAACGTCTTATATGCTTTCAGGCAAGAATCTCCATTATTCAAGACGAGATATCCTCGGTTGGATCCCAAGTAGAGGGTCTGAAGGTAGTATGATAGCGTGTTGCTCTCTCTCTCTCTCTCTCTCTCTTCATTTGGATGAAGTGAGACGACTTGCATTTTTTGGTCTTTTTTTTCTGTTTGTAATTCTTGTTCTGAACCTCATTGCATGGGTCATTGTGCTTGGGCGGTATGAAGAATGAAGAAGGAGCTTCACGGTAAAGATTGCTGTTTATTTTACTTGCCATTCCATTACATCCGAGCATATGATTGTTTGCTTCATTGAAATCGATTCAAGTAGTATTAATTGATGTCGTTTTGGTAACATGTTTTTGTTGTTTGTGCAGAGATGAGTTTATTCGCCAGATGTTTGATCTTAATGCTAAGATAAGGTTAGTCTCACTTACTAGGACCTATGTAACTTTAACTGGGAATTTGTGTAGCCCCTGTCTGATATATAATTGCACTCTTCTTTGATTAACTTCATGATTTTGGAGATGTTTTCTTCTTGGAAGATGAATTGCTGTGTGAATGCGTATGATTTGTTAATTGATTTGACCTAGTTTCAGAATTGGAAGGAAGGGTAGAAAATAAATATACTAAATTAAAGAGCTCATCTAAAAGTTCTTCTCTGTTTTATGGCAGAAATTATAGTCGTTGGTGTAAATTTCATATATGTCACTACCTCCAAGTTTTTCTTTCAACTCTTTTGAATCTGAAGTAATGACAAGAAGTTTTTCTTTGTTATAGATATGCTTGAGCTTTTTTTTTTTTTGGCTATGTATAGATATGTAAAAGGACTGGCAACATATACACATATAAATTCCCCTTTTCATAATTGTATATGCCATTAATTTTTATGACTCAACCACATTCCATCTGAATTACCCACAAACTTTTATGAGCTTTTTGAAGCTTGTCAGCTTATCTTCCTGGTAGTGTTTGAGTTTAAACCAATCTCTCTGCAAGTCCTTGAACTGTTTCATTCCTTGGATGCATAATTCTTTAGGCTTGGCCTTGAAGCTTGAGGATATGGATTAATTCCAAACATTGTCATGGAAAACTTCGTTTTTGTACTGTATCTCACGATCATTGTTTTAAACAGAAAAGAACAAAGGCAAGAAGGCAGGAAAAGAAAAAATCAAGAGCTCATGCATTTCAAGGTTTAACACCATTGCATATGTTAGAAAATGGGAATGCAAAGATTTGAGTATGTTTAGGAGGAAACATGGATACTAGAATTATTAAATTTGAGAAAAAGAACTATTTTCTCAAAAGAGGAAAAAAAACTACAAGTGTTAGTATTTCAGATAAGCTGCAGAGGGGATGCTGTGTGAAGGTAATCTATAACCAGAAGTTGTAGATTTTTCTTCTTCATATCTCCTAACATCTTTTCCCATCTCAAACTGTATGACCTATCATATAGGATATCCTTCATAATACTTTCCTCTTGTTGCAGGAAAGTTCACAGAACATATTGATCTATGTGCTGTGTTTTCCTTTCAAGTTAAATGAATAAATAAGAATGCGATATCATAGATTTGAATGAAGTTCTGGTAGTAGAGTAAAACAACTAATTTTATAACTTATATGTTAATATAGGAAATTTCAAGAGGAAAAGTGTATCAAATCTCAGAAAAAGAGCAGCATTGGAACCACGGCAGGTGATGCCACCTGTACAGAACATTTACTGCTCTAGCAGCTGAACCTTTTTCCAATTGCTGGTTTTTCATATATATTTTTTTTATTGATGTTGATATTAATTCATGGCAATTCTTCGCAGTTCCTTTTCTTTTGTTTTTTCCTTTTTCTTTTTAATAAGTTTTGTGACAGCAAGTGAGCAGAATAAAGTGTTTTCTTTTTTTCTTAAAAGAAAAAAAAATGGTTACCTTCCCAATTTCAATCTTAAAATTCTGAAAGATCAAAGTAGCTTATCCCTGATTGATTTGATTCAAGTTTGGGAAACTTTTATGAGTAATTTTTTCATGAATGAATCCATTTATCTGGTGAGACCATAAAATAAAATTCAACCTTTGAGTTGCTGATGAGTAACACTGGTTGGTTGATATGCAGTATGGATGCGGTATTTGTATTGATACTTTTCTGTGGTATTAGGGACAGGCTTAGTTGGATCATGATTTTGGATTGTGCTTCCAAGATGTTCATTCATATAATTGAACAGATTTGAATAGTAATTAACAAACAAGCAAACAAAGCCAACACTATGTAGGAATCTCGTAAAAATAGATGAGTTGAAAACCCTAATCTGTAACTCAATTAACTAGTCATAAAGGAAAGGATCAAAACAGAAAAACTAAATTTCAGTGAGTAAACTAAAGTTTGAGTCTGCTCTCTTCTCTTTTTTATACATTTAGTTGCGAAACTAGAAATATGAGTTTGTTGAAGTCATTGTGAAAGCTTATAGGGGCTTGCTAGAACAACAAGTTTTGGATTGTATGTGGCATGGGATTATATATTTGAGTTTGCTCATCTTCCACAGCAAAGTCATTTGATTTAGGAAAATGTAAATGGATGTATCAGCTGCCTCAAATTTCGATCTGTTTCTTACTGTGGGTGCATGAACATGTGCTCCACCTTTGATTAGCTGATGAACTCCTAATTTGTTGAGACAATAACCTTTTAGCAACCCTATTAGAGCAGAATTTAAAGCTTGGCATTTTGTATTTTAGAAGATAAGTGCTGTCCTTGTCCTTTTCTTTGGGAGGCCTTTCTCTTTGTGAGGCCTCAGCTTTTCTCTGACTTGTGGCAGCTTTAGAGAGAAAGAAGGGAAGAGAAATTTATCTTTCTAAGCAAATATAGAGACAGATTGATGCGATTGGGTGTGCTGGGTATGGGGCATAGGGGAGTAATTTGAGTGGACTTCAATGATATCTTCTTTCACACAGTAAATTTCTTAGCATCTTTGCTCATGGAAGCAGGCTTGCTGAACTGCACTATATACTTGTGTTCTGGGAATGTTTCATTTTTCATTTTTTTCTGCTTGGCAGTTCTTTTAAATGTTATGTTAATCACTACAACCATGGACATTTCTAGGCTTATTGGTATTAACTGAAAATTGTTTGGTCAAAGCATTGAGGAGGCATACTTGTTCTTCTCAGGATACAAATTATATAGACAACTGTTATATCCAAAGAAAAAAGGTCAGATAGGTAATTGACAAACTGCGAGGCATTTGTATGCATTACGAACTAGCATCTAACTCCAATTCAACCTCTATTTTCTTTTCCTTTTACCATCAATTTGCAAATGCCATATAGAATGTTATATGTTGCTTTGGTTTTATGTTGAGGGAATCATTGTGTCTTTATTTCAGAACCAGACAGAAAAGCTGTAAAGAAGGTAGTTACTGAAGTTGAGTTAAGAGCTCTTGAGGATATTCTTGCCCATGTAGCTTCTCAGACAACTAAAGAGGAACAAGAATACATAGCAGAGGAGAATATTCAGAATCAGGTAAGAAGCTGGTTCAAGATTTCTATAGATGTTTTCTGTTGTTATAGAAAGATTCAAGAATGCCTCCTCAACACTTCTTCGTTTCCCTTGAGAACAATTTGAGTTGCCCGTTTCTTTGCAGGTCCAGAAGGAGTATATTGACCTTCAGAGGAAGGTTTCTCTGATGGAGGCAATAGTGAAAGAAACAAAAGCATTGCAGGACTTAACAAGATATCCTTTCAAACATTACAGTGTGTGGAACTGGCTGTCTGGTCATGATTAACTATACTTTTTCTTGGAGAGAGATAAATGTCCAGGCAGATCATACGATTCAATTGATGGTAAATGATATTGAGAGTATGCCTAGAAATATGAGCAGCCCATAAGAACATCTGATTTCTAAAATTTTATCCTTCCAAAAACCGCCATTTACAAAAATAGCTCTTAAATGTTTCTGAATGCTACTTATGAGCAGTTTTTCCAAGATTTTTGTGTAAGTTTTTTGAAGTTTCTAACTCCCTGATGTTAAATGGTTGGTCAATTTTACGTTTTCTGCCATCTCAGCCATCAGTAACATATTTCATCTTTTGACTTTTCTCCCAGTAAAAAGAGGGGGAAATCCCAGTAAAAAGAAGGGAAAAAAGAACAGCTAAAACTTTTTGTATACAAAGTAAAAATGGATTGCAACGCTTTGCAGGCACAGTTATAGTAAAACATATGATGCATATGTACAAAATTTTAAGTATCTTTAACTAGAAACAAACAGGCTTCTGAGTTGGAACAGAATTATGCTTCCCTTGGTGAGCAGTTGCAAAAGAGATGCGTATGTCCCCTTTGTCGTGCAGATAATGTTGAGGTCCTGGGTGGCGTTCTTCAGGCAAATGAGGCAAATTGATAGTAAGTACTCTACTTGTTATTGCTGCATCCAATGAATATGAAATATGTACTGAAATTTGGAAACTGTGGTTATTAGCATGTGTTACTATTTTGAATTTTTTATGGACAGAATCATACTAGGAAACTATTGCTCTATGTTCTATTGAAGACGCCTGATGGCCTACCAAGTGGAAAAGTGTTCTCGACTGTTTTTTGCTTTTAAAATTTCATGGTGGTCCTTTTCAGTGTGTAACCTGCTATATTTCAATTTGTCAGTCAAAATGGCCAAACTATTACACTTTCTCTGTTTCTGGTTATCCATTATTACACTCTATTGAAGGAAACAAATCATGTAGTTATTAATCAACTTTCACTTTCCATCAATCTAACTTAAAATTGCACCTTGAATCCCTACAAAGTGAATTTTCTTTTCTAAAGAACAAAAGTCAAAATTACTTAAAATGATGCTTCTCTAGAAAGCCAGCTGTGGCAACATAGCAAGCCAAAAGGCCAGCAGCATTGCCTAAAATTGCACTTCCTCTGTTTTTGCTATTGTATTTGCTTGTTTTATGGCAATGATCCTATACCCTTTACTGATTCCTTGGAAATCAGTGATAGCAAGGTAGATCTGGCCCCTCCTTTGCTATCGATTGGCTCCTGAAATGAAAATTATATTGGCATTAGTATCATTGATATGAGTTGATGACCTTTGGCAACGAACTTGTTTCATTTTCACATATAAATTACGTCAGAATTTTGCCTTAAACAACACAGCCAGAACTTACCAGTTTCCCGGAAGGCCTGGGCAGAAAGGTGCCTGTAGGAAACACCTTTCTCGGATTGGTAACCTTCATGACTTCTATTGGTATAGAAAAGAGTGCAGAAACTGGCCGGTGGTCAGAGAACTTGCTTTCACTTCGAAAATAGGAAAGTTGCCTCACTCCTTTTCCATACCACAGTATTCTGTCACACCTGTCGCCAGATTTAGGCGTTATTTTAGCTGAAGGTAATTTGTATGATGTACAGTGCAAGGTTAGTTCCCTCTAGGCCAGAGGACTCATATTGGCCTTGTGATGGCTACTTACGGTAAATAACAATTCAACACAACTGTGGTTCACTGACGTACCATGCTGGAGTTCTTTGCTTCTCTCCTGATCTGCCTGGCAGGCCAGCCGTGTACCGATTGCAATTTGCCGAGGAGTATTTGTATGTTGGTGCGAATTCTATGTTCCCTTCTCTCCAACCTTCGAACACTCCTCCATCTTCCAGTTCCTTTCGGAGCTGATCAAATTCCTGCAATGCTTTCCAATCTTGCTTCTTTATGAATTCCTTGGCCAAAATGTTATCTTGGTACAGCCGATAGTTGAGATCTCCGAACCAGAATATACGACTGCTTAATATGGCATTTTATTTTGTTCAGATGAACCTTGCATATATACCGATCAACTTTTATTCAAATAAACGACATTTAGGTTCATACCTGCGGTTCTCTTACAGCAATAACTTTGGGCAACTTTCACATCCTATAGATTTTGATACTGGTTTGGATTTAGGAAATTGAACATAGCCAAACGCTAGAATTCCATGGAATTTTAACCAGATGCTAGAAATTGGATATACTAGGGATGAATTTTTCAGAAATTTCACTATGTGAGATTGTTAGACTTGGTGGGATCTTGTTTGATAAATTGAATCTTGCGTGGTCTGAGATCTGTAATGGCTTGGCAGCATGAAAGCAAGCGAGTCCAAGAAAAGTTTTCCCCTACAGTCTAAATTGTTGGTTACCATTTAAGAATCATGTTGCTAGTATTACTATTTCTACTTGTATAAATAGATAGTTTGAGGACCACTTACTCGTGTCCTAGGATGGTGATAGGATGAGGATTGTCATCATCTTCAGAAGAACGGGGGAATGAAGTTCGTCTGAAAATCTCTGAGACTTGGTGATTCCTCCTGCCTTCATCACCTCTCTTCTCGCCTGAAGCCAAGTGAGCAGCAATGAAGCAAAAGCTGGTTCCTTCAATAGACATACTAACTGAAACTGAACCTTTATTCCCCAAGTATCCCATGATGCCACAAGCCACGGAAGAAACCTTAACATCTGAAATGCAGTACTTCGTGAGAAATTCCTTCTTCATCCATACACTTATAAACACCCCAACCATCTTCTTGCTTGCCATTAGCTTATATTTGCTGCCCCCATATGCCTCCCCTTCATGCTGTGCCTTTGATAGCTCCGGTCCTGTAAATCCAGAATGGCCGCTAAAACTTGCCCTCCTTCCGAAACCGGGGAACCTAACAAAATGATAGTTTTCACTTGAGATTGGATTCAACATGGGGGTCAACCAGGGGCATCCATACTTGTCGTTCAGAGTTTTTCCGATGAGCAAGTTCCAGTTTGTTGCTTCAGTTGGGTCTTCTACTCCTATCACGTTTTTGGTTTTCAAAGGCACAATCTCTTGAAACCTGCACGTAGTAAGAGAAGCTCCCGTTGTCAGATGCATCCTTGAGATTTAACGAGTAATTAACCTTCAAAGTATTACCTACCCTAGAACATACATATCAGCCGCATCCTTGAGATTTAGCCATTCATTCACATCTACGGCTAAGCTTCCAACGGGAGATCTTCCGGCGACATTCCATGTGCCCACAAAGATTCTGAAAAGCACAGCATACACATTTGTGAGATGGAAGCTGAAGCAGGTTTTTTTGGGTGTATCTTCTGCCAGAACAACGTTTATAAAAACATCAATTACCTCAATTCATTGGTAAAGATGCATGGATCTATCTCCAACGATCTAACGAGGTCATCATCCAGGCTATCGTCCTCACTGTCATCTACAACAAAATACAGTAAACATTATTTAAAAAGAAAATGAAAAATAGGGAGGAGGGGGGGGATGTAATTGACCTGAAACTTCATTCCATTGACATGCGTCGGCTCTCTTGTTCTTTCTCTTAAACCACTCCCGAATTCTTGTAGTTTTTGACTTCCGGTTCTCAATGTCCATAGCTCAGATCATCAAAGGTCAAGGCCATGCCGCGAATACAAGAGTAAGGGGAAGTGGATGTGCTTCGTACAACTTTTTGTCGTGCCTTCTCTTCATTCGGAGGCTTTTACGTGGTTGCTAGCTAGATTAATTCATTAGTAGTGTCAATAAAAAACATAGGTTTCACGGTAAGGAACCATAGTTTTAATCGCCTCGTACCGATATTGAAACAAACTTAGGAACCATTTAAATTTATTTCAACGGACAATCCCAGGAAAGGGGAGCGAAATTGGACAGCGTATATATCATGTGAAAGTCAAGGTTTGGTTTGGGGAGAAACTCCTCTCATGGTGATGGTATAATTCAGCCATAAAATAATACAGGCCTCACAAGCTTCTATCATTTGCATTCATTATTTGAGCAGCGGTAGGTGGTGGTGGTGGTCACATATGTCTCGTGGATTTTTACATGACAAGTTTATAAATCTTCCTCGTCAAAAAATATAATGGGATCATTATTAAGGATGGTTTATGTAAACCCTAGCATGACCGTTATAACTTGGAAGTTGCAAGTACAGAAAAAGTACAGTAAATCGCTTGTGAGTGTGTTTGTTGTAAAAAAAAAAAGTTACATGTTAAGGATAGTTTATTATACTATCAGAAAAAAATAAATTAAAATCACCTTTATATATTAGATTGATACTAGTTAATTTAGATTAACTTGCTTTACTTATGATCTGGATATTCTTTTAGGTTTAATATTTTTTTTTAATTTAGTGATATATATATATATATAGAAAAATCAATTTTAAAATAAAAAAAATATTACATGATGAAATTAAAAAAATAAATTCAATAAAAACTCAATATTTAAAGCTAAAATTAAAAGAAGAAAATAGTCAAGCCATGCACACCTATGGAAACAAAATTAAATTAATTATTCATTAAATAATATAAAAGTAAGAGTTATTTATAATTTAATTTTATAATTCCTTGAAACTATTTAATTAGTTATTGTAGTATAAAAATCAATTAAATGATACGGTGACATAAAAAACAAGAAGAGAGGTTTTCTTGTTGAAATCCTTTTTTCAATCCAATTTAATCTAAAATCACCTTAAAAATATTATAAAGTTTTTTTAAACCACCATCAATCTTAAAACACCCCAAAACATCTAAAAAAATCAAATCAACAAACATAATTAAAACATTGAGGGATGTTTATAGAGAAAAAAAAATCCACCACCATCAAATTTTTCTTGTAAAATAAAACTCATTGATATCAAGAACAACAAGTTTTGTTATCTACAAGTGGCCAAACTGATGATTTTCTCTTTTCTTGCTAATTTTTGTGTGACTTTCTCTCTCCTATGTAAAAAATAGGGATTGGTAAATGTAATATTTACTAGTTTACTAGCCCATACTATGTTGCGGGTCGAATAAAAAAAAAATTGATGTAACAAAAAAAGTTCAAGTCACATGATTTTCTCTTATTTTTTGTGTGACTTTCTCTCTCCTATGTAAAAAATAGGGATTGGTATATTAAATATCTTAATCTCTTCTTATTTATTAAAAATATTTTAATAAATAAATTTAGAAAACACAATCGGATAAATAGTGGGTCTTGGGTTTGATTTGTCCACCATATGACTTCTCGAGCTTATTTGTTTTTGTATTTCAAAAATATTTTTAAAAATATTTGAATTTTTTTTATTTTTTGTTTTAAAATAATTTTTTTAGTATTTTTAGTTTGTTTTGATATGCTGATATCAAAAACAAATTTTAAAAAATAAAAAATTTAATTTCAATATATTTTTACACAAAATATTTTAAAAAATAACTATTATCAAAATACCAACAGACTGCTCATGTTTCTGTGAAACGTTGAGCATCACATCACTACCAAACCCTAGAGTAATATATTCATGAGTACTCCTAATTATAAATGTAATGAAATCAATGCAAAAGGCCACTTAAAGGCGTGAATTGGTGGTCCACATGGATGGATGGAAGAAGAGAAATTCTTCACAAAACTTATAACCATTTGTGTTTCACCAATCATCAAACGGTGTGAGGAGTGAAAGCACCATTTTTTAGACGACAAGTTCCTCCAAGTTCGCTCGTTCATTATTGGTGGTGTTGTATTTAAGACATTCCTAGCGACCAGACGATCACCCTCCAAGCAGAAGCATCGGTCGCCCTCACCAATAAATGTAGCTGCCTGCAATTGGTGAGGTTGGTTTTCAAGGTATAAATCATTATGAGGATACAATAATAAAAGGAAGTATTTGGTATTGTTGCGAGCTGAGTTTTGGGTATTGTTTCAAGGTATAAATCATGATTGTTGGTCGCAATCACCCAAAAAAAAAATTAAAAATAATATTGAACAAAAGTAAAAAAATAATTAAAATAATATAAAAATCAAATATTTATTACAAATTTAAATATTTATACATTTAAATACAATAAATCTAAAATAGAGACGGCATTTGAGGAGGAGAATGAGAAGGGGCTGGTTATTGTCAGGATCATGGGGCTAATTAAGGGGTACACATGTACCATCCATTTGTGATCTCATCTTCATTTCCAATCGACGAAGTTTTTCATAATCAGTAGTGAGTCATTCATATTTTTTTATTAAAATGGAACGTTCGAGCCTACGAGCTTCCAACGGTCAAAACATTAAAGGGGTCGTCCCTAAGTTCTCAGTCGTAGTGTTAGAGAGTTTGTACATCCGATTTCTATCAGGTCCATTGGACGAACCCACCTCCAACCACAAATCCAGATTGAGATTCAGATGGGTCGAAGGATCGTTCCCATATCTCTCATTCAATCGGCTGTTATATATATCATAGAAAAAAATTCATCAAATTCAACGAAATAATAACTTAAGAAAAAAAATAGTTCAAAACCAACATACCACAAAGTGCTGAGCTTGGCTATCTATGAATTGTTGCACCTATTTTTTGCAGTCATTACTCCACACATGTGTTTCAACAAAAAGCTCCATCGAGCTTGGTTCGTGTACAAGAATTGTAGCCTGCAAGATAAAAATATTGTCAGTTAAATATATTTATAAAAAAACAAATAATAAAGAAAATCGATGAAAAACAAAAGATCCTATCATCTTCTTTGCATGTGAAATAAACAGAACATAGCCATTAATGTGCGTGGTAATAGAACAATGAACACACTGGTTCCGATTTTCCACACCGGATTGTGACCATCACGTGAAACTCTTGAACGTAACATGCTGAATGTATTCCACCCATATAGCCTCTGAGACATATGGCGATTTGAAATCTTTCAAAATCACCACGTCATTCCAACCTAGAAGCTCTTTTTATTTCACATATTGTTTTGCTTTCTTTGGCGCTTCGTACCAAAAATTACTCAACTTATATGGTACAAATTAATTCTCTGCTAGTAAATGAAAAATAAAATTGTAATATTTGGAATAAAAAAATCATCATGAATTCAATTTAAACTAATTGCAGTATGATTCTCCCAAACCCTCCTTGCAATATTATTATCAACTCTCTCCCATTCAAATTTACCCTTGAAGTAAAATTATAAAAGGAAAGTTTTAGTAATTTTAATAAATTAACATAACAAAATATTTAAGTTAATACTAACATTGAACAGTGAAAATCATGCATCGACCTGCAGTTTCCATTCAAGATGTTTGGAAACCAGGCTCCATTGAAACAATGAAATTTCCATTGACAATTTAAAGGTTGGTGTTATTATTCTCGTGGATTCAATGTTTGTAAACCTAAATTTGCATTTGTTAAATGAAATTATTTTTTCAAAAAATTATTAAACATGTTGTTATGAAAGCAAAACAAACTTACATTCAAAGGTTGTCCTTCTATTGGACCTCGTACTTGCGGGTAAATGAATCCCATTACGAAGGGACCCCCCTCAACATTGTGGCATCGTACTCGATGAGCCCACATCGTGAGTCCATATATGTGCCTCAAGTTTCTGTTCTTGGTCGGCACCTAATGACTCGTGGTCGTCAGCATCACTGCTAGAAGAACTAGCAATGATCTTGTCCTCATAATATGCAATTGACTTCCCTTAGGCATTTACACAAATTAACAGATAAAAAAGTTAAATGATTCTTATTTATTAAAAACCAATTGGCAGTACCTCCCTTATATGGGAGACTACCCAAAAATTTTAAACCTGCAAATACACAACATATATGTCACAAACCAGTTGATTTTATTTAATTTCTTCTAACAATTTAGCATAATTCAATTTCGTAGAAACTTTTCTTTTTCTACATGATAATATTTTTAACCCTAAATTTAGAAAAAAAATTATTCTAAATTTACAAAAATTCAAAATAATAATTAAAATTAATCTTACACATTTAATTGAAATTGAACAATAGAATTGAAAAAAAACTAAAATTCAAAAAAATAATGCAAAACTTATTACAATAACAACTAAAATTCAACATAATTATTTTTAAGTGATAATATTTTTAATCCTAAATTTAAAAAAAATTATTCTAAATGGAATAAATACAAAATATTAATTATAATTAATCCTACACATTTAATTGAAACCGAACAACAAATTTGAAAAAAAAAAAACTAAAATTCAACAAAATAATGCAAAACATATTTCAATAATAACTAAAATTCAACACATTTATTAATTCATAAAACTATTAATAACTCAAAATTGAACCAAAATAATGCAAAAAAAAAACACAAAAAAAAGAAAAAGAAATGAAAAATTCTTACCTTAATGACATGCTTAATTTCAGCTGATAGTTAAACAAAACAAAAGATATTGTTAAAAAACCCAAAAATAATTAGAAGAAAAAAAATAAAGAAAGACAAGATACTTGAGGATGAGAAGAGAAGAGAATACTTGATTTCAGTTGAGAAGGAGAGAGAAAAGAGAAGAGAGAAAGAGATAAACAAATCTATAAGAAACGAAGAGAGAAGAAAAAAGAAAAAGATGATGCCCTATTCATTCTAATTCTGGTCTTTTAATTTAGTTTTACCGATAAAATTACTGTCGGTGATTCCGTTTGTAAAGTCAAATGGAAAGTTTTAACTTGGATGAAAATTTTCAGAAAGCCCTCCTAATATTACCTATGACTTTTCATTCTGTCGGTGATAATGTTTGGAAAAAAGTGAACATTAAAAAAAATATCAATTATCTATGCATTGAGAAGTGAAAAGTTCTCACAGTCACTGAAATATACAGACAAACACATTCTGTTGGTATACCCATATGTAACGAACATCATGAACAGTGCCAAGAAGAAGGGAAACAATTCTCATAGTCACAAGAATATACCGACGAACACATTCTACCAGTATACCCGTATATAATGTACAGTCTATCGATATTTCTATCAGTGTAAAACAATAACTGATGCCAAATTGTCTCTGTATTCCTTATCTATCCATCCTGTAAATAATTAAATTCAAAGTTACACACACAACACAATAATACTAGGTCACATCATAATAATAAAACAAATATTTCCTTATCATTCAATAATAAATTAACATCATTGTCATTATAATGAAGTGAATTTTGTCCATAAATATTGCATTATATTTTATGGCATTACACATTCGTGTTGTGCAAATTAATCAGAATTGTCTTCTTCTTCGTCAATTAACCCGTCCTCATCTTCATCACAATATTTTACGTTGATTTCGTCGCTATCATTTTCATCGACTTGTGTATGTCCACTGGAGCTCAAAACATCATTCAACTCCTCAGCGTCAATATCAACAAAACTTTTCTCGGTAATGCGAAAATTTAAATTTTCTTATAAGTCATTAGAAATAGTAACTCGATATAGATCAACTAACTCACTAAGTTGAAAAACAACATCTCCCACAGTTAATTCATCGTTGCCATCCTAAACAACCTCAACACAACCCCTAGGTTTGGTTTTCACTACTGATAACCAATCAATTGTTGAACGATCATTCCTAAAGAAATGAATGTATGTGTAATAAACTTGCTAGCATTGTTTGGCGAAAACAAAGACATCGTCGACGTTGAGAAGTCTAGCTTTTAAATTAATTTCGACCAAACCATGATGAAGATCTACTCTAATTTCTCTGTCAATGGTGTTATACCAATAATATTTGAATAAAAATGCTCTATTTTGCTCGCTATGATATTGCAATTCAATAACTTTTTCCAACTTCTAATAGTAGTCAACTTCAAACTCATTAGAAATCGATCTCTTAAAATAAACCCTATTGTTATATGTCTTTCTACTTTGTCCATATTCTTCAGTATGAAACATATGTCCTTTGATAAAATACATATTGTAACACTTCACATTTCTTTGAAGACCCAAACTTAGTAAAGACAAAGTAACACTAGCATTCCCTCCAAATTGATAAACCTGGTACATGATGTACAACCATGGACAGTTAACGAGAAATGTGTAATGAAATTAAATATCCTGAGAGATAAGAATAATAAAACAGTACTTACATGTGTTCTGAACCCCGTGAAAAATTATTTATCTTGTAATCGAAAGATTTGAGATTCAGTCAACTGTGAGTTTTGGGATAGTAAATATTGACAATGTTGCCTACGAGAAATTTAACAATGTATTAGTTTATGATATTATAAGAGATAAATTGTTCAAAAATAACATGTGCTTGTCTGAATTCTATTTCTGACAAATATCTTCCCTTTACAATATTTTTTGGTACGGGTCATCATCCAGGATTGGAGAATATTGACAAGTTACCACATGAAAACACTTCTCCATCACCGTTATGTCTTGGAACGCGATTGATTATTGTTCTCAATTGAGACTCAAAATAGTACAAGATAAATGTTGAGATCTCTTCAACAATATAGGCCTCACATATCGAAGCCTCAACATGCACTTTATTTTTAACTTTTCTCTTAAGGTTGAATAAGTACTTACATGGAATTAAATGAATGTTTTGAAATATACAAAGAAAGATAATAAAATTTTAATTATGATGCATGTGTAATCCCTAACCTCTTGAATGGATACATCCATCTATATTAGATTAAGTCTCCAACATTTGCCTTAAATGGTAAATTTATGGGTATATATTCTATCAAGTAGGAAAACGATAGAGAAAATATCATCTCAAGTTTGCATATTATCAATTTATAGGTAAAATGATTATCTAGTAATTGTTTTTCATTTTTATTTTTTAAAATAAAAGAAAAAAATAATTAGAAAACATGAAATGGTAAAAAAAACATCAAAATAAATATAAGATTAATTATACAGTTTTTAAAATTATAAAAACTAATTAATTAGTTAGTTTTGATAAATGAGAGTTCTTGAGTTATAATTAACCCACGTAAAAAAAAAGAAAAAACCACCGTCAGTAAGTATAATAAAAAAAGGTTTTGAGGTGGGTCCCATAGTCAGTTGCTCGCCTGTAAACCGATAAACATTATAGACGCAGCATTTAGTCTTGCAGCAAAAATGGAAAGGGGTCCAAAAACGAGTAACAGATTCTACGTTCACGTAATTCAAATTCAAAAGCAGGGGTAATCAAGTAATATCAAGGTATCCGTCAGCTGGTAAACCTAAAACCCACTCTATTTTCAACCAGAGGAGGAGAAGCAAGGAGAAGGAGAGAAGCAACCTTCCTCGCCATGGCAGAATCAGAGGTGAAATTGCTAAACGGCCCTCATCCTCAGTACTAGCACATGTTAATTTGTTTAATATTTTACTTTAATTTTAAATTTGATTATCTCATTCTTGGTTTTGATTTTAATTGAAAACAAAGAAAAAATAAAAATAAAAAAGTCTGGCTGTCTTTGTAGAAACTGGTGGCGTTGAAAAAAGCATATGCAGATATAATATTGAATACAGCAAAAGAGGCAGCAAGCAGAGTAATGGAGTCGGAGCGAAAAGGCCTTCGCTATCACCACGATCTCTGCAGTTCAAAAGACGAGGCGCTTCGATTACTTCTTCGCTTAAAACAAATGATCGATGCCAAAGTAACCATATTTTTCATCTCATTTCTTGCTCCTGGTGTCGCGCCACCTTTTACTTTACATGAAAGCTTTGATTTTATCATATATTAGAAGGGTTGTACAGAAATTGTTTTTCATTTTTCCATTTCTCGATAATCATATATATATATATATATATATATATATATATATATATATATATGTATTTTGATGTGTGGAAGATATTACTTTTGTTTTTTATGCTACTTGCCTGCTCGAGTTCTAATGAGCAGCTCCACTACATTTTGCTCAGAATTTGTTGTGTGGCTCGCCTTGTTACTTGGACAGCTGATACCGAGTGCACCCGTTACTCTTATATATGTTCCCTTTCATCTTGCAAGCATTAATGCATCTGTCTCATTTTTCTTTGCAGGCAATTGAAGCAGAGATAACATCCGCAAGCCAACAGAGTAAGATTGATGAGCTTGAGGCGCAGCTCCAGGAGGCAGAGGGTGTCATAATAGATCTTAGAGCAGAGTTGAGATGGGTACGTGATGAGCTAGAGAAGGTAAGGAACAGCCAAGTCCAACCTTCGAATGGAGAAGCTGTGAAGGAAAATGAATCTTCTCACCAACATTTAACATCTGAGCCCATTGTACTCTCTCTTTCTAATTTGCCACCTCAAACTGTGGCAACTTCTAATGTAAAGAGTACACTACTGGATCAGAGAAATTTCAACAAGTGCTGCAACACAGAAGATCAGCAATTGAGTGTTTCACCTTTGGAGAACTATTCTTCACGTAATGCAGACTTAGCCTCCATTACTATGGCAAACAAGGAGCCGGAGTTGTATAGAAATGGTTGTACGCAGAGAATTCGTGCATCTGAAGGAAATGCGTTTGCTAGCAAATTGCCTCCTTCAGATGTAGGAGTGGAGCAGCAATCACTCATAAAGAATGAGGTTATTGTCAAAGCAAGTAATGGGGATGAAGGTAAATGTACTGAAACTTCTCCCAAGACTAAGAACGTGGGGAAAATGAACTTTTCAGGTGAAGAAGTAAGAAACCATGTCAAGGTTTGCTCATCAAGACAGAAAAGGGGGAGGTTTGCAAAAGCCAAAGCTAAGCGCAAGTCCTGTCCCATTGTCAGAAAACCTTATCAACTACCTTCTATTGTTTCTCGTCGTAAGACAAACTCAGTAAATGACACTGTTAAATCTGATCAACATTTGTGTACCTTACCCCCTGTCAAGCCTAGCAATCAGGATATGAAGAAGAATCCCATTGAGCTGGAAGAAGAATTGCTGGAAACAAATGACTGCCTTACTGCTGAAATGATTGTTCCTGAAGGGAAAAGACCAAGAACAGAACGAATTACAACTTCTGGCTCTTCCTCGTCCTCGTTCCCTTCGGTTCAACACTCAGAATTTTGTCAAAAACCTTTTGTTCTCGCTCCTTGCAAGAATTACTCATTTTTGCTCCATGGTAATGTTAAATCTGACGAAGACCAGTCAAAGATAACTGAAAATGTTGTCAAGCTGAAGCCACTACCTAGCTTGGGTCCTGTTTTAACACTAATTAGAGGTGGTTTGGATTCAATATGTGGCTCTACAAATGTTGAAGTGAGTGTAAAGGCACTCTGTGGATCCGTTGAGGACACTGATGCAGACAAGGACATGGAGTTTGTAGATGAATTGGCAAAAGAAGAACTCGATTCTAACCAGAGTCCTATAGTTCCAAGTTATGAATCAAATGCTCAGATGATCAATGTACCAATTGTATTTTCTAATTTGAAAGATGCCAAAACATCCGAAGAAATTACTGTTAGTGTACCGCTGGTGCCCTCTGATATAAAAGTTGCCAAATCATCCTTGGAATCCAATGTGTTTCCTAGTCAATCAGACAATAGGCTTCTTAAATACACCTTCCAGAGGAAGCACAAGAAGGAAGCTGTGAGCAGCTCCGATAACAACGCTTCTGGCGAGAAGAACAAATTAAAAAGGAAAGCAGAGGAAAAGCCAGAAGATTAACCAGAGCCACATAAATCTAGCTTGATAAATGAGTCATCTAGGGACATTAGCTCAAGCCGCTCGTAAGGTTGGTTTCTCTTAAACATTCTCTGTATCTTCTTAAACATGCCCCACCTGGGATGAGATGTCATGACTCTTGTTTTCCGTACTAGGATAACATGCTGCTTTTGTCTTTCTATGCAAATTCCGTGATTCCAGATTCACGACGATTTCATATCTCAGTCAATGGGAATTGAAAGCATGTAAATTTTAGTGAATGATCTTAGTTATGTGCAGGGAAATTGAAATATGATGGGACTAATTTCTACTAATGTTTATGGCTGAGGACACTGCATATACATGTTTTGCCTAAATGATATTGGCCTGAAAATGGTGGGTTTTTTTCTATGGTCCCAAAATAATAAATTCAAGACCAATACCTGATCATATATATATGAGTAATTAGGGCAGGATGGAAGAAAAGAAACAAAGTTATGTAGGAGTTTTCTCATGCTGACCATATTCGAAATTGACTTGCATGGTATTGTCCATAAGTGGTGGAATAACAATAAACTTGCTAAAGAGAACTCTCGCTCTATTAAGAATAGCTGCGTAGCTGGAAGTGCACTCTGATTTATGCCAGTATTCTTACGTCTCTTTCAGGGTTCCAAATAAGCTTCTGCTTTCATGTTGAGTCAAATATTAGAATATGCACCTGGTTTCTTTTTCTGGGAAATGTTGGTGGTAATGAAGCTAACTGTTCCTCGAGCTCAGCCAGGAGAAGGATGTGGCTCTGAATTCAAATGTCTTGTGCCATTCTTTGGTGATTATTGAGAGAATACTTTTTTCAAGAAACCATAATAAAGGGCTCCTTGCATCGCATGAGATGTGGAGATTACCAATCAGCTACTTGTTTACCACTGTTGTAATTTTGGGGTGTTTGGAAATGTGGTCGTCGTTGTTTTGCAAAGTGTTTTTTATTTGGAAATGTATTAAAATAATTTTTTTTGTTTTTTTAAATAATTTTTTACATCAATCTATTAAAATGATTTGAAAAAAAAAACAATGTATCAAAATAATTTGAAAATTAAAAAAAAAACATATTAATTTAAAGTAAAATAAAATTTTTTAATTATTTTATAATATAAAAACAAAACTGGACCAGTGTATTTCAATTTTCAAACCTAACAGCCTTTCTCATCACGATATATGAAATGGTCTCGAAATCTCTTGCGTTGAATGCATCGTTAGTAAATAAAAAATTTATATACGATAACAGTTATTTTTTAAAATAATTTTTATTTAAAAATATATTAAAATAATATTTTTTATTTTTAAAAAATTATTTTTAATATCATTCTATTAAAATTATCTGAAAAACAAAAAAAATTAATTTAAAGTTAAAAAAATATTGAAACTTTTTAATTTTTTTTAAAAAACACAAGCTGGCCTCTTTCTGAGTGAATAACACATGTGTAATAGAAGTTTGAGACTGAATATAGATAGAGATCCATAGAACAGAAAGTGAAAGTGAAGGTCGACCATAAAACAAGAGAAGATTATTCTCAGCTCCATCAATTTGATATGCAGTCATTCCACATCTTTTCGTTCTTCTGGTCAGTCAATTTCACAAGAAAATCCCTCCCTCCCTCTTTCTCTCTCCCCCCCTCTCTCTCTAAAACTGGGTTTATACTATTAGGAATGAATTTCGTTAATTTATTATTAAAAAAACCAAGAGTGCTTAGTTAAATACCGTGAACCAAGATTTATTAAAAAAAAACATTATTTTAAAGTATCTTGAATGGAAGAATATCTTGTATTATATTAGTAAACTATCAAAACTGAACTACATTGATGTAATTTTTCTATTCTTTCCCGTACAATCCACTGTCTACTGTTGAAATTACCTCTTTACTTATGTTTATGGGTATTATTTTTTTACAACTATGAACTATGAAGAATCATTCATTCGGATTGAAATCCTGAAGAAGAATCAGAACAAGCTAAATAACAAGGGAAACTACGAATTTGGGTTGAGGTTTACAGATCATTGTGATGTCAAAATAGTACAAAGCACTAAGTCTTTGGGCACAGCACCTTCAATGGCTGGTGCCCCTTGTAGTAAAGACATACAGATCTCTTGCAGGTGTTGCTGTCATGTCCTAAAATCCAACTAAGTATGTGGTTAGTTAGCTTCATCAACCTCCCTAACCTTTCTTAAGCTCAAAGGTGTTTAATTTGACCACACCAAACTACACTCACATCAACTTTTTGCCAACTGAAGAAACCATAATTATGAGGAAAGAACATCTTCTTCATATAATATTACCAACTTATTAAGAAATTTCCGAGCAAAATATCGCAAGAAGATGTGGCAGGAAAAAAAACATGGCAGACAGAGACTATGGTTGGTTTCAAATGAACGGGGTATAAATGAAAACTTGTAAAATATTTAAGAAATGTTTATATGTTAAGCAAGGGCAATCTTCCTTTTATAAAGATAAATATACCTTATTTATTTTTAGATTCTTTTATTAAGTGGAAGTCCGGTTCTGGATATATAGAAAATTAAAGAGGCAAGACCGTCCATGAGCCGGGATGATTTTGATGCAGGCTCGCCCATAAAATAAGTTGATTTTTATATGTATACTTGAATAGTATGAATATTAATTTTGTTTAATTATGAATTTAGTTGAAATTAAATTAAAGGTTATAAGAATTATAATCATGTTGAATTATAAATTATAAATTGTTGATTTGATTGTTTTTTTTTGTTTTTATATAGAGTTTAGAGTCTTAAAAAACAATCTTTGCCATTTTTTTTTTAATAAGATCTCGTCAAATTGTGTTATTTACCTAATTAAGTTTTGAAATATGTTATTTTCCTTTTTTTTATTATGTAATTTTTAAGAGAAAGAAAAAAAAATCCTTATTATTAAAAATAAACACTTAAAAGACATAATATTCACATCTTCGATGCAGTTTAATTATTATTTTTATTTAGTCCTAAAATTTATCACTTTAGAAGTATAGTTTTAAGATCTTATCCAGATTACAGGTTAGGAAGGTCGACCAAAATCTTTTATTTTTTAAAGATTTAAAATATTATTATTTTGATAAAAAATTTAAATAAAGTAATTAATAGGTTGATAATCAAGTTTTTAACAAATTAAATAATTTTTTTATATATATTTTTTTTATCAATTCTAATCTTCGGTCCATATCTTATAACGATAATAACGAGAAGGCAAGCTATCCCCCCACGGGGAAAAAAAAGAGGGTTAGAAAACTACAAAAACAGGTAAAAATACAGGGTAAACATAGATGGCCACGGATTTGACCATACCAGGCCTCTTTTTTTAATTGCCTTATTAGGAAATTAAAAGTAGCATCGTTTAGTGCAGTATCCAACTACAACTAGAAACCACCCTTTGTGGACCTGCTGACTACAATATATATATATATATATATATATATATATATATATATATATATATTTGTTCTGGTAAACAATAAAATAAATAAATAAATTCTTAATTTAACCGCTAAACAGTTCCTCTGTTCAGTCAAAGAAGCTGTGATCATCAGTCACACACTTGCCATTGAAAAAGTTCACTCCCGAGGAACAAAGCACACACCCGTCATCTAACATCATCGACAAAAATAAAGAAGGAAATTGCAGGAGTAGGAGTAGGATTATACTCTCACACACATAATGATACTAATAATATAATACTAACATCAAATCAAAGTCAATAACCTCCCTTTCCTTTAGACCATCTTAAACTTGTAAACACGCAAGCTTCAATCCAAGATAAATTTAGTATGTTTCCTCAGTAAATCAAGAAAGACTCTTGGAAATTATTACATCTTCTTCTTCTTCACTCCATGAAGGTTTCATCCAAGATTTGTGCTTTAAATATCATCATTGTTATTCTGGTTGCATTAAGTGTCGTTAATGTTCTTGGTGAAGATGACGTGAGGTGCCTGCAAGGTGTAAAGAACTCTCTTGATAACCCAGAAGGGAAGCTGACCACATGGAACTTTGCAAACTCATCAGTTGGATTCATCTGCAATTTTGTTGGGGTTTCATGTTGGAATGATCGAGAGAACAGGATAATCAACCTCCAATTACGTGACATGAAGCTGTCAGGACAAGTTCCTGAATCATTACGGTATTGTCAAAGCCTGCAAAACTTGGATCTTTCATCTAATTCTCTCTCTGGTACGATTCCTGCTCAAATATGTACCTGGGTGCCTTACTTAGTCACTCTTGATCTCTCAAATAATGATCTTTCTGGCCCTATACCGCCTGATCTTGCAAACTGTACATATTTGAATAAGTTGATACTATCTAATAACCGTCTCTCTGGGTCTATTCCTTTTGAATTTTCTGGTTTGGGTAGGCTCAAGCAGTTTTCTGTGGAAAATAATGATCTTGCTGGTACAGTTCCTTCCTTCTTTACAAATCTTGATTCCGCGAGTTTTGATGGGAATAAGGGACTGTGTGGGAAGCCTTTATCAAAGTGTGGTGGGTTAAGCGAGAAGAATCTTGCCATTATAATTGCCGCCGGGGTTTTTGGTGCCGCCTCTTCTTTGTTGTTAGGATTTGGGGTGTGGTGGTGGTATCATTTGAGGTATTATGAGAGGAAGAGAAAGGGAGGGTATGGCTTTGGAAGAGGTGATGATACTAGTTGGGCACAGAGATTGAGGTCTCACAAGCTTGTTCAAGTTTCTTTGTTTCAAAAGCCTCTAGTTAAGGTTAAATTGGCTGATTTAATAGCTGCTACAAACAATTTTAGTCCAGACAATATCATCATTTCAACTAGGACGGGCACTACTTACAAGGCTGTTCTTCCTGATGGATCGGCTCTTGCACTCAAGCGTCTTACTACTTGTAAGCTCGGTGAGAAGCAGTTTCGTTTAGAGATGAATCGATTAGGCCAGATCAGGCATCCAAATCTGGCACCCCTTTTAGGGTTTTGTGTTGTGGAGGAGGAGAAGCTTTTGGTTTATAAGCACATGTCTTATGGGACTTTGTATTCTTTGCTCCATGGGTCCGGTAATGCACTGGATTGGTCAACAAGATTCAGGATTGGTTTGGGTGCTGCTAGGGGTCTAGCTTGGCTTCATCATGGGTACCAGCCTCCATTCCTGTATCAGAACATGTGCTCCAATGTGATTCTTGTTGATGAAGATTTTGATGCTCGGATTATGGACTTTGGATTGGCAAAGATGACTTGCTCAGACTCTAATGAGAGCAGTTATGTTAATGGGGATTTAGGAGAATTCGGTTATGTGGCACCAGAGTACTCAAGCACTATGGTTGCTTCCCTCAAAGGAGACGTGTATGGATTTGGGGTGGTGCTTTTGGAGCTGGTGACAGGGCAAAAACCTCTCGACATCAGCAATGCTGAAGAAGGATTCAAAGGGAGCTTGGTGGATTGGGTAAATCACCTCTCAAGTTCTGGTAGAAGCAAAGACGCAATTGACAAGGCTATCTGTGGCAAGGGACACGATGAGGAAATTTACCAGTTCCTAAAAATTGCTTGTAATTGTGTCATTGCTCGGCCCAAGGACAGATGGTCTATGTACAAGACCTACCAATCCTTAAAGACGATTGCCAGTGAGCATCATGTTTTGTCAGAGCTAGATGATGAATTTCCATTGATTTTTGGCAAACAAGATTATGATTAAGAGTAGCTTTGGAGGAAATTAAGATGAGAGAGGCCCTGACAAAATGGTAAAACTCCTTTCAGACTGAATTTACAAGTTGTCTGGTCAGTATTCCAGAGGCTCTGGATTTAAAATGTAAATGGTGTGATATATCCTTCCTTTGATCTTCCTTTTCATTTGTTATCTATTGCTGTATGATAAAAATAAAACTTTCTTTTAACTCCAGGTTACTGAATCTCAAGAACTCTATTTTGTCTGCTTTTGTTTCTAAGAGGAACATCCTCAACGCAGCATGCAATTTGCAATATGGTCTCTGTTTGTGGCCTTGGAATTTGATGTGAATGATGTGCCTTCTATTACGTTTGAGCATCAACGTTGATAAAGGGATCGCTTATCTTAGTAATTTTTTATCCCTTTAAATGCCTAACTAGTAACAATCAACTTGAGTTCTTTATACATTTTCCTCTCTTTGCACCAGCAATTCTATGCAATTGTATACAACCTTGCATGTTTTCTGCTGCGCATGTTAGTACTGTTATTTTTCTAGCTACCCTCTCTACATTATCGAGATACTTGCTACGTACTTGTGCTTGACACACAAGAATCTTTAGCCATTCTGCATTAAGAAAGCATAATTACTCCAATGAAGATATAACAGGTTTATGTGAATTGGTCAGAGTGACGATTAAAATAGATATTAGTATATTGCATCTATGTTATCTGATGTGAACTTCGAGAGTAACAATCTTATAACTCATGATCAAGATTCAATACAACTCAAGAAAGTTAAAATATTACCTAATTTGATGATTATTTGGACTAAAAAATCATAATTATTGAATAAAAACCTCCACCAATTAATTATAACAAACCAAGAATTAAACATATAAGGTTGAAAACCCCGACTTGTGATTATAACAAACCAAAAACCAAATATATAAGGTAATATATAAGATTGAATGCAATAAAAAATAATTTTTGATAAGTTCTCATGATTATAACGAACCAATAATTGAAGATATAAAGATGAACGTTATAAAGAAGTAATCATTGATAAGTTTTGAAAGTTCCATGAAGAGCTAAAAATAAGAGAAAACTCTCACGTACAAGTTTTTATCTTTTAATAAACAATTCATCCCTCTAAATAAAAGCTAAATAACTCTATTTATATTAGATAAAATGTCCAAAATAAAATTGTAAGAATTACAACAGAGTTATAAATAAAATAGAAAAAAAATTCAAAATCAACTAGGAAAATATTACAAATCTCAAACAGTAACTTTTGGGCTTTATCTCAAAGCTTTCTTAATCTTTGATCGCTATGAAAGTCTAAATCTAAGGAAACAAAGCCTTTAAAATCTTTTGAAAAATAACAGTTTGATCCAATTATTAGATCAAAAGTTATGCTTATTAATATAAAACTACATATTATAAAAATAAGCCTAATCTTTGTGTAAATAGAAAAAAAAAAAAAAGTTGAATCCTTAAGTCACGTAGGAAATAGGGCCTGGATATCTTGAATTAGTCTATTTAATACCTATTTAATCTCCCTGGATCTAGACCTTATAATAGGGCCCAATTGACAAATATAATGGATCCTTTGAAGTTGGTTGATAATTCTCATCACTTTTCCTCTCCTAAAAAAGATTCGACCTCAAATCATCATCTTGCTTAGATATTAACTCTTATTTTGAAAGATATATTCAAAAGTTGTAAAAGATGTTAGTAATAGACCCTACACACTCTCTTACATGTTTGCACTCAAACATATGTCATTCCTCTTATGTTTCACTCTTAACCTAACTTCGAGACACTCCTCTTATCTTTAAATTCACTCTTAACCTAGTGCTTCTCTCGAGATATATATATATATATATATATATATATATAAAAGAACACAAAGAAAACTAGGAAATAGGATAAAGATGAAATCAAGAACCTAACAACAAAAAACAAGACTCAAGAAATGAACTAAACTGAATTTAAAGATAGATAGATGAAATCTAATTTTAAAGTCAAGTTATGATACCAATTAACACGAACTTAAAGGGTAAAAACCTTAGAAATCATAATCAAGATTGAACACAACTCAATAAAACTAAAATCAAGTTGAAAAGAACCAGACCCATTGATTTCCAGAACTAAAGAACCATAGTTACTAGATGAAAACCCTGACTTATTAATTATAACAAACACAGAATCGAAGGTATAAGGTATAAACTTTCACACACAAGTTTTTATTTTTGAATAATGAATTTATCCCACTAAATATAAGTTAAATAACCTTATTTATACTAGGTAAAATATCTTAAATTAGACTAAAAAAATTACAACAAAGTTCTAAATAAAATAGAAAGAAAATCATAAATCAACTAGGAAAATATTACAAATCTCATACAGTAACTTCAAGGCTTTATCGCAAAGCCTTTCTGATCTCTGATCGCTATGAAAATTTAATTCTATATGAAACAAGGCCTTTAGAATCTTCTGGAAAAATATTATCTCAATCCAATGGTTAAATCGAAAGTTATTCCTATTAACAATAGAAAAATATTACAAATCTCATACAGTAACTTCAAGGCTTTATCGCAAAGCCTTTCTGATCTCTGATAGCTATGAAAAATTAATTATATATGAAACAAGGCCTTTAGAATCTTCTGGAAAAATATCATTTCAATCAAATGGTTAGATTGAAAGTTATTCCCATTAACATAAAACTATACATTAGAAAAATAAGCCTAATCTGCGTGTAAGTAGAAAAACAATTTGAATCCTCAAGTCATGTAGGAAATAAGGCCCAAATATCTTGAAATAGCCAATTGAATACCTCTTTAATCTTTTCAATTTTTGACCTTGTAATATACCCAGTTGGCACATTTAATGGATCTTATGATGTTATTTGATTATTCTCATCATTTCTCCCCCCTCAAAAGAATTCAACCTTAAATTATCATTTTGCTTGGATGTTGACTTGTTTTTGAAAGACATCAAAAGTTGTAAAAGATGTTAGTAATAAACATCGCACTATCTTACATGTTTACACTAAAAGATATGCCACTTCACTCATGTTTCACTCTTAACCTAACTTCTCTAGATGTTATTATCACACTCTCTTGTCATTTACCATTTTTTTATTGAACTAAACAAGAATCTATCAAAAGATTTTAACTTAAAAAGTTCATCCTATGAATGTCAAAAGACAAGATAATCAACAAAACAAATTCAAGAATAACTCAACAAAATCTAAAACCAATACTGATATAAAGTCGAATCCAACACAAGATAACTTAAATAAAAACCAAATTTTATATGAGATTTTTTAAGGCTACTATTTTTAACAAAATCAATGAAATCAATTTTGCGATTTGATCTTTTATGTGTGTGTGTGTGTGTGTGTTTCAGCAAAATAATAAATTGAAAAATAAAGGCTTAAAAAAGCCTAGGTTTTGGGACTTTCAGCTAGCTAACTATTTTTTTTTAAGTGGCGAATAACTTATTGTCAGACCCTAATTTTTTTATAAATAAAATAAGTAGGCAACGTATCACCTGCTTCTCCCTAGATTCCAACCATAGTGGTGACTAGAAAATAGAGGTAGGTGGTTTTTTTTTTTTATCTAGAAACCTATTTTTCAACCAAGTTTTGACTCCAAACACCCGTAAAACAGCATATACATATATACACATTGATAAACTCATATATGGAACCTAAAAACAGATTCATAAACCTGAAATCAACCTAAAAAAAAATTCTTAGCTCATATCTATCATTTCAGGCAATAAGAAGGTCAAAGAACACCTAGGTAAGATTCCTCTTATTGAATGGAACTTATTAACATTAAGATTAACCATTTTCGTAGTCTAAATCGGTGTCAACCAAGAATTTCTCTCTACCACTGAAATCTAGCAACCCTCTTCCCTCTTTCAAATTAAGAACTAAAAAATAAAATAAAAAATGAAATTTTGGACGGAAATTAAAATTTCAAAAACAAAAGGAGCTGAAAAAAAAAATTGGAAGTATAAGGACCAAACTGAACTTTTTTGCACATACATTGAAGTTGCCACCTATTTTCCCTATCTTTTTCAATTTGGTTCTCCATCTTTTAATCCTGCCCTTGTTGTCAAAACAAAGCTAATTGATCATAAATTTGGCCATAAAAAAGCCTAATTAAAGAGAAAAAAAACTTGAATTACCAAAGAAAAAAAGAATCTATAGTGAAATGTAAATGTGTGAAGAATGGCATGTCTGAACCGTTTAGTGAACCCGTTTAATATTTCCTATAATATAATTTTAATTATAATGAGCAACCCTATTGTTGTCTCATTTAACTTGTTGTACATGCATTGTTGGAAGGACCTGCATCATCGATTCAATCTCCATAAAAACATTACCATTCCAAGCATGATACATGTAAGACATAACGATAGCATTTACCACCTGCAAATTGTTAGTCTCAATACCAAATACTAGGAGCCCGACTCTTTTTGCAAATCGAGTCCTCCATAGAACAACTAGTGCTTTAGTCATGAGTGTATCATGAAAGCCCATAACTTGTTTACACATAGCTAGCAGCCATAAAAGATCCTTCACATTCTTTGATAACTATTCCATAACCCATAATATCTTTATCCCCGGCCATAACACCATCCACGTTAACTTTAAATTTCTCGGCAGCTGGCTTGCACCAGAAGAAGCCTCTAATAACAAAATGAAGACCAACTGCTGCACTATCTTGTTCATCGCTTACTTATTCTATTGATAACCCCATTGCTTTTTCTTGTACATTGAATGAAGTCCCAACCTTCTTATCATAAATTACCTTAGACTCGTGTTAAAACCATAACTAATCATCAAACCGTTTTCGCTGCCCCTCTAGTACCCAAAGTCTTTGACCTTAGTTGGAAGAGCATCATGACATGCCCTCTATAAGAACACCTAAACTTTATGTAATGCATCCAAACTCTAAATAACCTTCAAGAAAGTCTGATTCCCTTGAAAAGGTTCTCACTAGGAAGAGCGAAGAACTAGTAGAGATGGAGCAGGCTAATTTATAAGCATTTCTAACGATTAATTTCCCATCACAGGAATCCCTCTAAACGAGTAGATCGACCCTGTCTAAAGGGATACAAAAAATCCTACTCCACTTTAAAGGGAGAATGTTTCATTAATCAATTTCTCATTCCACCTAGTCCAATTACTATCAATTAAAGCAACCACCTTATACTCTCGATCAAGATTCTTCCCTGGACTTTGAATGCTATATCAGTGGTTGGGTAAGGGAACCATCTTTCATATACTAATACTTTTTCCATCACCCACTCGCCATAATTATCCTACCTCCATTAATTTCCACAAACCTGAAAAGTAGTACGAGGAAAATATCACCCTCAAAGGACCCGAAACATAAGAAAGTTATCGTTCTCATGCAAGCATCAATTGTGCTTGAACAAAAGAGCCAGATTAAACATTTTAAAGTCTCAAAAGCCAACAACACTTTCCCACTTCAATTTACACATTCTTTCCCAACTAATCTAGTGAATCTTATTCTCCTTAATGTTCGGTTCCACTAGAATCTAGTAAGAATAGAATTCAACTTTTCACAAATACTCTTACTAGTAACTTAAAAACACTCATCGCGTAAGTGGGAATGGCCTAAGCCACTTACTTGATTAAGAACTTTTATCTAGCTAGGGAGAGACTTTTCCTTCCCACATGAGACAACGTACCAAGATTTTTATCTGTATTTTTTCGTGTCCTTTTACCTAAAAAATATTAGGATCGAAGAAAACACATGGCTATAAATTTCCTGAATCCTCGAGCACATCTAGCCCACATACGCCCCACTATAAGCATGTTGGATCTAGCACACCACTATATCATGTCACACCACCAGGCCCAACATGAAGCATCGGGCTTACGATCGATAGGCTTGTGGGCCTCATGTGGTGCACGCTAGGCCAAAGCATCAAGCCTACACTCGTTGGACTTAGTGCACTACTAGGCCCCAACGCACGAGTCTAGCACATTGACGGACTCTAAGACCTAATTTTCAGGTGGGGATTGACGCTCAAGGTATTTTCTCAACCCTTGCACCCTGGTTTAGGGCAAGATCAGTCTCATGGACCATACGCACCTAAAATTAGACTTGGGCATACATCCATAGATTTGAACATGATATGTAAAACCAACTCTTACCTAGGCTATAGGGAATTGTTGTCTCTTTTTATGTTAGTGAAGACAAGCTTTCACCCCACTTACACCCATAGGTGTATGAAAGTCTTCACTAGCCAACTATGTCTCTATGTCCTAAAATGATAAGTGAGTTTGATGATTTTAATGGAATACATGTGTGTGGTTGCAGTTACTTGGCTAGGCTAAGTAGAACACAACTCACAACTCATTAAAATATAAATTACTCTCCAATCCCTCTACCCCAACAAAAAAGACAAGGTTTAAGGGTATAAATACCCATTAAAACACCTTGGTAAAGGGGTTCTGAATCTCTCTATTTTCTAGTACATATATATTTTTAAAACTTCTTTAAAATATCATTGGACTTTATTTCACTACAAAGATATTTACTTAAACATCTAAGAGCCCCCTAACCTACCATAAGGGACCTTTTACAAGTGCTTGGATTCCCGTATCAAGCTATACCTATTTTGGTTATTTTGGCTTAGGAGAGTAGAACATATTGTTAGGACCAAGTGATTAACTGATTAACCAACATAAAAACCTTATTTTGGGACATCATCATTAGCATTGTTTATGGGAAACTAATAAAAAAATCCATTAGTTTCTTCAAAAAACTTGTTTTTGATATTTTATAAATCATTTCATGAAGATAAAAAAGACATACCAAGGTTATATCGTATGATGAATCTATATGTCACCGCCATTATGAGCACTTCTACCCAATCAAACTTTTAACAACTTATCAATCAAGTGCAAGTCCTTACTCATGTCGTGTTGACAACCCATAGACAAAATTAAACCTTGCCAACCTAACAAGTTTTGGCACCCTCAACAACATACAATGCCTCAATGCCACTACCATAAGCCATTCTTAGCACCTCTAGATAATTATACTACCTTGTTGAGCCTAGGCAGAATGACATTCAGGAGAGTGTTTTGCCTTGGCATTCACCAAGTCCCATAAAGGGTTTTTCGCGCCTTTTTGATATTTATGCATAAAGTTAGTACTCTAAACGCGCTCTTCCCAGCTACTATGGGATATATATTAGTTGTTAATCTCGTCGTTCTATGCCAAAATCCTCAAGCTCCCTCCCTAGAGCCTAATAAACAAAGGACTAAGAAATAATATGTATTTGGCATATCCAAGATAATGTCTACAACCCCCATTAAGTGAGGGGTTCTCACTTGTCCAAAAACTTATTGAACACCTGAATCCCTAGAGACTATATTTCTATAAAAATGAGTTTGGACAATTATAATGGCCTAGCCGACCCGAGAAACATGTGCAAAATGTGCGAAGTAGTTTGGAACTAGTCATCCAAGACAATAATATAATGTGTAAAATCCTACCCACAACTTTCAGAGGGCGCGCGCGCGCCTGGTACAATCATTTGGAGCCAAGTTCTATCAGAGGCTTCAATGATCTATGTGTTAAACTAATGACGTGGTTTGGCATTAGTATACCTACCAAGAAAAGCTCCACAAAGCTATTTAGTGTTGCCTACTTAGAGGATGAGTCCACATGGCTATAGTTGAAAAGTTTTAATGAGGATATACTAAAGGTGAAAGTATTACTTGAGCTAGTGGCTTCAGAGGACTTGATAAGTAGGGTAAAAGAGCATACTTTGTAGAGAAATCTTAACGCATTGCTAGACATAAGCTTATTTAAGGTGAAGTAAGTCATGGAAAATCATATACATATGGAAAAGACAAGTGTTCTACGGTATGAGCCTTCCTTTTTTTTATATATATATATAATGAGAACCAATCTCAAAGACCTTCTAAGATGAGTCATTCTCCTGGTGGGAATCAAAGCTTAAGGAAAAACAAGAGGGACTAAGACATGGATGTTTAATGCATCCTAAAGGTTTATCACTCCCTTAATCAAAATAGAATAACCCCATCAAAGTGATCAAATTAGTTATGGGAAGCACCTACCACTTCCAAGACATGCCTATATCATATTTGTCACTAAGATTGTCTTAAAATATGCTATAACAGATAGGAATGTAAATTTCTTTCAAAAATAAAGTACATTGTATCTCTTACATGAATTTCCTATCCCACCTCTCCAAAGCAGTCTTGAACTAACATGACTCTCCAGTGTGGCTCTCAAGGCTCATATAATCTCATAGGACAGCTACATGCCTCTCACCTCTCTAGTGCAATCTTGGACTAGCACGGATCTCTAGTGGTGCTCTCAGGCCTCACACTATCTCCAAGGATGTTATGGACCTCATGCCTCTCCAATGCAGTCTCAAACTAGCATGACTTTCTAGTAAGGCTCCAAGCCCTTATATTATCTCTAAAGACTGCCACTGACCTCTCACCTTTCCAGTGCAGTCTTAAACTGACATGACTCTCTAATGGGTGTCTTGGGCCCTCATGCTATCTCAAGGGATTATCATAGGTCTCTCGCCTCTCTAGTGTAGTATTGAACTGTCATGACTCTCTAGTTGTACTTCCGGGCCTCACACAATCTCTAAGGATTGATCTAGGATCTCCCACTTCTTCAGTGCAACCTTAAATTGGCATGACTTGTCAATGGGACTCCTAAGCCTCACGCTATCTCCAGGGAAAAATCTTGGATCTCCCATTTAAAAGTATGACCTCTCTCTAATAAAGGGCTCTAAGCCTCACACCACCACCAGGGAGCCCACAAGCCTCCCACTCATTGTGATAACTCTCTAATGGGAGGCTTTCAAGTCCCAATCCATCGTCAAAAAGGCCACATGCCTCCCGTTCTCTAAAAATCATAATTCTCTAATGAGGGGCTCCTACGTTCCATGACAATACTAGGTGTCGCACCCGACATCGAGGCGGCCCTAAAAATAATTTACAAATTAAGGAAAAAGAACAGATTTCTGACATCTTGTTCTTTTAGGGAAAAATGTCTTGTTTAAGGAGTCGCCACCTAGTATTATGGTCACTAGGAACCCCTGACTGGTCAACAGAGATTCTATGATACGGGACTGGTTATGTAAAAGGAAAGATATTATCACCCCTTAAACGTTACGCTGAGGCGGTTGCATTCTTGGTTTTGTCTTAAATTGCTAAACGTTTATTAGTTTATGATATGATGATTTGCTTATAATATTCCTGACTCTGGCGTCAATGAATATTTGACTACGGATACTTCCAACTCTGGCGTTGGTAAATATTACGTAACCCAAAACAAAAATGAATGTTGTTGTTGATTTTAGCTCTTTAAATAAACCAATAAAAATAAATTTAAATATATGCATGCATATTTTTTTATTTTTTATATATTTTTATTTTTTTATTTTTTGAGGTTGGGCTCAGCTCAGTCCAACCCGGTCATTAGCCCAAGCCAATGACCCGACTGGCTGAAGCACGCATGCTTGAACTACTCACGCATGCACGCATGCTGTGCACAGTGGGAAGGTAATTAAAATTACCTTCTCACTGTACTTATGCAAATATACTTGACTTATGCAAATATAATAGGAAGGGAACGGGAAGCTTACCTGGACGCAGGAACGAAGACGATGACGAAGGCGTGGCGGCTGGCTGTTCTCTTCTCTCTCTTTTCTTTATTTTCTGGTTTGATTCTGTGTGTTCACGCCCTGTATAATCTCTGTCTATTCTCTCCTTTGCACGTCCTCTTGCTTCTTTTTGTTTTTGCTCTGTTTTCTTCTCTCTATTTGGTGTGTTTGTCCTTCTCTGGTCTGCTGGAAACAGTGAAGACGATGGTGATGTTGATATTGATCTCTGTGTTTTCTGCTTGCGCTTTCCTTTTGTTTTCCTTGTCTTTCTTTCTTCGCTCCCCTGGTTTCTCTTTTTGTTCACGTCATCTCCTCTGTTTTTCCTTCTTTGTCTGTGTCTGTCCTCTCTCTCTCGGTCTGTTCTCCTGCTCGTTCGTCTTCTGGTTTTGTGATGTTCGTCTTCGTGCGTCCTTTTTTTTTTTGGTTCGTGATCTGCCCCTTGCTTCTCCTGCTAGTCCCTTGTTTCGTTCTTTTTTAAACTTCTTGTTCTGGATCTGTCAGCTCTCCTGGGTTCTGTCTATGATTTTGTTTTTCCAGTTCCCGTCCCCTCTTCTTTCTTTCCTCTCGTCTCTTTGTTTTTTTGTTTGTGCTCTCTCTCCTGGATTTTTTCGATTTCTTGCTCCCCCTATTTATTTTTCTTCGTCTCTGTTCTCGCGGTTCTGCCCTTCGTGGCCTTTTCTTTTCTGCAGTCCCCCGTTTTTTCTTTCCTGCCGTCCCCAGTGACCTTTCGTTCTCTGGCTTTTATAGCCAGAGAACAATCCGTTTCTTCCAACCATTGATTTCAGGTGTAATGGTGGCGGTGGGCGTCCGTTGAAGAAGATGAACAGCGCATCCACAGACGGCGCCATTTTGATGTTTAATGATTATTTGCGTTTTGGCCCTTGAAGTTTTAAAAGTTTTGTAATTAAGCCCCTGGATAAATTAATTCCAAGCTCAAATAAGTCTAAAACTTATCCATTCTCCAATTAAACCCTTGATTTGATTAATTAAATTAATTCCAAGCTCAATTAAGTCTCAAAACTTATCAATTCTCCAATTAAGCCCTTGATTTGATTAATTAAACTAGTCAAGAATTTAATTAAATCTTTAAATTTCCAATCATGTTGCACTTAACCCAAATTTTAATTCATTCTTTATTTATTTTATTTTTACTTGTTTTTCATCATTTTTTTTTCAGTAAATAAAATAATTAAAATAAAAAGGTCAAAAATTGGGTTATGACACTAGGGAAGCCATCAACCTTCCACACTCCACTAACCACTTTTTAGGGGGAGGACTCTCACGTCCCATAACATCGCTAGGATGGTCACATATCACTCACACTCAAATGTGACCACTCTTTAGTGGTGAGCTTCCAAACCTCATACTATTGACTTGGAGGCCACAAGATTCCTACTCGCTAGTATGATCTCAGATCAATACAAGGCTTCCAGGCATCAATTTATTGTAAGGTACGATCCTCTTTCAAGGGTTACCCTCAGCCTCTTAGAAATTTTTCTAAGTATGAGTTTCTCCTTCTTAGGTTCTCCCACCCACTTAAAATATTTTATAAGTATATGATCCTCTTTCAGGGGTTGTTACCCCTAGCCTCTTATAAATTTTCTAAGTATAGGCTCACCTTTTATGGGTTATCCTCAGCCTCTTAAAAATTTTTCTAAGTGTGGACATCACCATAAGTTGGTCCCCTCCACCTTTTAGAAATTTCTATAAGTATAAGCATCTTCATGGCTTCCCTTCTATCTCTTTAAATCTTCTAAGTAGGGGTGAAGCCCTCAGCCTCATATAAAGTTTTTTAAGTATGAGCATAAAAGGTTCCCCTCTACCTTTTAGAAATTTTTCTAAGTATAGACGCGGAACACTCACCCTCTTAGAATTTATTTTTTTCCTAAGTGTAGTTTCTCCACAAAGGGTACCTCTTGACCTCTAAGAAATTTTCCAAGGTATGGGCACCTTCATCCTCTCGGTAAGATTTTCAAAGTATAAGCTTCTCCGACATGGTTTTGTCCTTTTTGCCTCTTAAATTTTTTTCTAAGCATGAATTCCTTGTATTTTTTCCTGAAAGAAATTTTTTCAAATCATGGTGCGCACTTTTCTGTGCAATTTTTTGACTATATACTCAAGAATACACACCCCTATTTTCATATTAGCAAAAAACATTATATTGTCTGAACTAGTTAATAAACTAAGTCTTTGCATATTTTATATCTCAAAGGTCTAAGGAGCTATTGATAGACCAAGATTTTTATCAATATTTTTTTCATGTTCTTTTTCCTAAAAAATATCACAATCAAAGAAAACACATGGTATAAATTTCCTAAACCCTCAAGCATGTTAAGTTGGCACACACCAGCCCCACACACTCCCTATCAAAGGCACGCTGGGCCTGGCCAAAGTGTCATACCTACAAGCATTGGGCCTGATGCACTGGCTTAGTCCGCGCAAGGTCCAGACGCACTATCAGGCCTAGATGCAGGCGTAGAGCACTTTCAAGACCTAACATACGAGCCTTGCATGCTACTGGACCCCAAGAACTAATTTTCAAGTAGGGATCTAATGCCCAATGTCATAGGGTTAAATTTTTCACCCTAAAATCCAGCCTTATATAACAGTTTAATCCCGACTAAACTAAGCCTTGTCTTACCTTTCACTCTTGTTTACCTACTACGACTATGTGTTTCGCTCACCCAAAAAGGTACATACAATTGCTTTGTCATAAGGAAATAACAAACACAAGTAAATGAACTCAAAGCACACCTAAAATATAAGAAGATCTCTTAACCTTTATTAATCTCATAAATAAAGGATTACACAATATAAGGTGTGCCATGCATAAAGATTACATCCTACATAGCCTTCCAGTCTATTTATAGACAAAGATATATGAGTTACAAGGCGCAACCATCATCCCTAGTTTTCAGGACATGGTAGGGCACTTTCTCCTTCATGTTCTCCATGAACTTAATGGCCTATTTTCCAGCAAGTACTGCGCAGTTTCTCCCTCATCACATGATCTTAGTAGCTTGTAAAGCAACCCCAGTTATGTCACAAGTTCATCCCCCAATCTCTCATGATCTAGATGTCCATAACGCCACTACTAACCCCCGATCTCGCATGTCCACCTAGCAATCCCAACCGTCGGTTTCTATTATGTTTGCTTGCCACTTAGAAGGTTCATAATCCAAGCCCCACATCCATGCCAAGTCAAAAGCTTAATGACTCACATAAATCGTTACACACTGTTTGCCAAATTCATCGTTGCCGATACAAGGCTGCCACTGTCCATCACTACTAAATTCTAAGTAGTGTGCATTCGTTGGTGTGTCCTCGCGCCTAGAGCTTTAACAAACCACCCTTACCAGAAAAGTCTAACGTCATCGTTGGAATAAAAGTGAGGTATTCTTACACCTAATCTTCAAATTACTATAACTCGGTGTCCTTCTCCCACAAAACCTCTGTGTTTCTCTCATTTTACTAAAATCTCAGTTCGTCGATTCTTCATATGTTGGCCGAGTTGGTGATGATCTATGATCTTAACAATACCATCATCAAACTATTTGTGAATCATAGGAGGAGCTCTTTGTGACTTACTTCCTTTTGGATCTTTTTGGTCTTCTTAAAAAGATCTCAAGTAACTTACATGAAAAGTAGGATGAAGCTTTAGTCGTTCAGGCATCTTCAATCTATAGGCAACAACCTCTACCTTTTTCATGATTGGAAAAGGTTCATCATATCTTGACACTAACCCTCGATGCTTCATCTTCCCCATAATTTTCTTCCATATTTATAGAGTTAACTTGAGCAACACCTTGTTGCCCTCACTGAATTTCAGCAGTCTTCACTTTTGGTTAGCATATATCAACATTCTTTTTCTTGGCTTATACAAGCTATCTCAGGCTTGCTTAAACAATTTTTATCGCTCCATTGCAAACCTATACGTCATTGGAATTTTCCCACCAGATTTTTGTATCGTAATCTTGGTAGGAGTTTGGGGTTGTGCTCTCAAAACCAACTCAAATGGGTTTGCTTCTTTGCCGAGAATTTTTAAAGATTGTAGCAAAATTGTGCACTATCCAACAATTCCAACCAGTTTCGTTGCATTGTTGTCATGTAGTGTCTCAAATATTCCTCTAGTAAAGCCTTTATCCTTTCCGTCTACCCATTAGTTTGCAGATGATTGGCAATGGAAAACTTCAGCCTTGTCCCCATCATGTTGAACAACATTATCTAGAATCTGCCCGTGAATCGCACATCACGATCCCTTACGATGTTAGAAGGTACTCCAAAATACTTCACCATATTTCGGTATAATAACTCAGCGGCCACTTCAGTTGTACACATCGTTAGGGCAACCATATACATTGCAAACTTGGTGCATCTGTCTATGACAACCACAACAGTGTTCATGCCATCCACCTTATGAAACCCAACAATTAAGTCCATCAAAACCGACACTCAAGGCTTGTCTGGAATCGATAGTGGCTGTAACAATCCTTTCTCTTGCTGCCGTAAGGTCTTGTCTTGCTGGCTCACTAGACAAGTCTTAATGTACAGTTCTACATCATCATCCATCTTCGACCAATAAAAAGTCTGAGATAAAAGAGCAAGCATCCTTTCTCTACCTGGATGTCCAGTCCATCACGTGTCGTGAGTCTCCATCATTGAATACTTTTGTAGCTCTCTCTTTGGCATAAAGATCCAACCCTATTTTGCATAGATCTTGTTCTAACCAATACCCCAGTATGGTCCCTTCTCGTATAAGATCAACCAGCTTTTTTTACATTGCATCTTTCTCAGCATCTTGACAAACCCAACCCAACATGTCTGACTCCACCTAAACAATAGTAAGAACAATAGCAATTACCTCACATCTTCTGAGTGCATTCGCAACCTGATTATGCCTCCCCGATTTAGCTCTCATACAAAGTTATACTCAACCAAGAATTCTTGCCACCAATTTTTCTGCTGCGACAATTTATTTTGTCCTGAAGATGATGTTAACAATATTATCGGTCTTGGCAATGAATTTTAGTCCCAACAGATATACTCTTCATATACCAAGGCAGTGCACCACTGCTGTCATTTCCTTCTTGTGGTTCGAGTATTTTTGTTCATCATCATTCAACTTTCGACTCTCGAAAACAATCAGATGTCCCTCTTGTACTAGCTCTCCCCTAATGGACCTATCTGAAGCATCAGTATGCACTTCGAATGGCTTCTCAAAATCAAGCAGCCCCAAGACTAAAGCTGACATTATTGTTGTCTTCAACTTCTCAAAAGCTTATTAACAGTCAACTGACCATTCTCATCTCTAATTCTTCTTTAGAAGATCTAAGAAATGAGTTGTTTTCTTACTATAACCCTTAATGAATTGTCTGTAGTAGTTTATAAGCCCCAAAAAAGATCTCAAATCTAGGACTATCTTCGGGGCTGACCATTCTAAGATGGTTTGAATCTTCTGTAGATATATCTTCACTTGTCCCTTCCCAATTAAATGGCCTAAGAACATAATCTTATTTTTTGCAAACTTATATTTTTCTCTCTTTACATACAATTCATATTCCCTCAATCTACTTAGAACTGTAGAAAGATGAACTATATGATCTTTCATTCCTTTACTATAGATTACAATGTCATCTAAGTAGACTATAACAAAGTTGTCTAATAAATCATTTTAAACGTCATTCATGAGATTACAAAATGTTGTTGAAGCATTTGTTAGGTCGAATGGTATAACTAGAAACTCGTATAAGCCATACCTCATCGCACAAGTAGTCTTATACTCGTCACCCTCAGCAATCCGCACTTGACAATATCCCGAATTAAAGAAGCTGGATATTTATTTTTTATGGTTACCTTGTTAAGTGTTTGATAGTCCACACACATGATAAGGCTTTCATATACCTTCTTTTGAAATAAGATTGGAGCACTATATGAAGCCTTGGAAGGACGGATAAATCCCTTGTTAATCAGTTCTCCCAATTGCTTCTTTAATTCTTCCAATTCCATTAACGACATTCGGTAAGGGGCTTGAAATGGTAGTTTTGTTCCTGACACCAACTCAATCCGATGGTCTATAGCCCTCCTAGGTGGGAGTTTCTTCGATAGCTGGGGCAACATCACATCCTCAAATTGCTTCAAAGACACTAGCAATTTCTTTTGGCACCTCTTCATAGTAGTTCGTTTTCTCATCCACTACTATCGCAAGAAACACTTCTCCACCTTTATGTAATGCTTTATCAATAGCAATGGCCGAGATCAAGTTTTTTCCACCCCTAATGACATTATTCATTACGACATTGCAACATGGGACAAAACATGGGCATCCTTCACTTGCAATCATGACTCCAATAAGATATGACACTAATACAAGCTTGGCTTTTCTCAAGAAATCAAGGCCAAGAATAATATCGTAGTCATCAAGATTTACAACCAACAGGTCGTGATTACCTCTCCATTGATCCAGCATTATTGGCACATCATAAGACATACTTGTAATTCTTTATGCCTTCGAGTTTACTGTCTTCATCAAAGCATGGCTATTACTCAGTCGTAAACCAAGTTCCTTCACCAACTGATTTGCTATAAACATGTGAGTTGCACCTAAATCCAAAGATAGCGTTTACGTCTTTGCCATCTATCTTAATCTTCATATACATCAGATTATCCACAGACCCTGATTCCCCTTTTCGTAACGCATCAATCCTTGCCAAGTCTTAATCAACAAGGCTGGTTTCGGCAGCCGCATCCCCTGATTCAAAGAACTAGGTAGTTTAACACATGTATAGGATTGACATGCGTAACTACCCCCTCATCCTCGTTGCTATCTCTAACTCGAATAGCATTCAACTTTTCCCTCTTCGGACATTCCTTCACAAAATAAGAACCATCACAATGAAGCAAGCAAAGTTCGGTTTAGTACCTTTACCTTGTGTACCCATTAACTTAGCCTTGCCTTTATCCACAACAACCTTCGATGCACCGCACCCCCACCGAACTTCTTCTTCTTTTCCTCCTTGTCTTTTATGTTAGACTTGAAGGAGGTTGATGTGTAACCCTTTCTAGTATTTGATTTAAAATTAAGCAAATTGTCCGCAACAGCAATAACAGAAGACAGATCTTTTATGTTCTATTGTCTTAGTTCCGCTTGCGCCCAAGGTTGAAGTCCAGACATGAAGTTGAATAACATGTCCTCCTCGGATATATTCATGATGTCGAGAATTAAAGAACTAAAAGATTTAACATACTCACGAACTGACCTTTCATGTTTAAGCTTTTTCTATTCCTCTCGTATAATCTTAACATACTCACGAACTAACCTTTCATGTTTGAGCTTTTTCAATTCCTCCCGTATAATTCAGGATGTGTTGTTCGGAAGGAACTGCTCTTTCATCTCCTACTTAAGACGATCCCACATCTTAATCTTTAGACATCCAACACTTAAGTCCTCTTTGGTTCTTGTTCTTCACCAAAGTTTAACATCACTCGTGAGATACATCACGGTGAGATCTATTTATTTAGCCACACCGATCTTTACAACACTAAAGTATTGCTCCATGTTCCACAAGAAATTCTCAAGTTTCTTGGAACTTCTTGACCCACCGAAAGACTTCAGTTAAGGCACTTTAGGCTTAGATGTACTTACCCCAATAGGAGTGTTTGTTACTGCCTGTTTCATAATGGAAATGGTCTCTTCGGCAGCTTCCAATCATTCACTCGATTCTCCCACATAAAAAATGTGCAAACTCTTTGCCCTTTCAGCGCTTTCCATAACTTCTTTCAAACGATCAATGATAGAGCTTTCTTGACCTTCTTTCTCATGCCCTATCAAATTCTGAAGACATATCAATTGTTCCTGAATAACTTCCATGACTTCGGGTTGCACGATCTTAGAACCAACCACGCTCTGATACCAATTGTCATAGGGTTAAATTTTTCACCTTAAAATCCAGCCATATGCGATCTAGGCCCAATTAGACTAAGCCTTACCTCACCCTTTTCACTAGTGTTTACCTACGATTATATGCTTCGCTCACCCAAAGAGGTTCCCATAATTACCTCGTCGTAAATAAATAACAAACACAAGTAAATGAACTCAAAGCACACCCAAAATACAAGAAGATCTCTCAACCTTTATTACTCTCGTAAACAAAGGATTACACAATATAAATGTATGTGCTATGCACAAAGATTGCATCCTACACAACCAAAACTTTCCAGCCTATTTATAGACAAAGATATGTGAGTTACAAGGAACAACTATCATCCCTATTTTTCGGGACATAGTGGGGCAGTTTCTCCCCCATGTTCTCAATGAACTTAGTGGCCTATATTCTAGCAAGTAGTGGGCAGTTTCTCCCCCATGTTCCCATGATCTTAGTAGCTTATAAAGCAAACCTAGTTTTGCCCCACGTTCAGCCCCTAGTCTCCCATGATCTGGATGTCCATAACTGCCACCACTAACCCATAATTTGCATGTCCACTTAGCAGTCCCAACTGTTAGTTTCTATTGTGTTTGCTACCAACTTAGAAGGCCCATTATCCAAGCCCCACGTCCATGCTAAGTCAAGAGCTCAATGATTCACACGAATCATTGCACGCTACTTGCCAAATTCATCGCTGCCCATGCAAGGCTATCTTTGTCCATCACTGCCAAATTCTAGGCAATGTGCATTTATTAGCGTGTCCTCGTGCCTAGAGCTTTTACACCGGGTTATTTTCCCAACCCTTGCACCTTTGGTTTAGGGCAAGATCGATCTCACGAGCCACACATACCTAAAATTATACTTAGGCATAACATTCATAGATTTGAATACGATTCCTAAAACCAACTCTTACCTAGGTTGTAGGGAATTATTGTCTATTTTTATATTAATAGAGACAAACCTACACTTCACCTACACTCATAGGTGTATGAAAGTCTTCACTGGCCACCTATGTTTCCATCTCCTATAATGATAAGGAAGTTAGATGATTTTAGTGGAATATAGGTGTGTGGTTACAGTTACTTAGGTAAGTTGAGTATAACACAACTTATAGCTTACTATAATGGAAATTACTCTCCAATCCCTTTACCCTAGTAAGAGGACGAGGTTTAATAAAAAAACCTTTTGAACCACTCAAGTAAGGGGTTTTGAATCTCTCTATTCTTTACTATATATATATATATATATATTTAAAGTATCTCTCTTTAAAATATTATTATAGTCTCTTTCACTACAAAGACACTTACTTAAGAATCTGAGAGTCCCCTTACCTACCATAGAGGACCTTTTGCGGGTACTTGACTTCTCACATCAAGTTACACTTATTTTAGCCATAGATAGTGGAGTAGATTGTTATGATAAAGGGATTAACCGATTATTCAACACATAAATCTTATTCCTAAACTATTTGGATTTTTTAGGATATCATCACCTTTTCTTGAAGCTAGTAAAACTTGTCTCTTAGAGCATCCCACCATAGACCATGGCCAAGAGTTCCATAACCATCTAAGCTTTATGTTCTATTTTATAGAGTAATTTATAATTATAATATTTATTTATTTATTTATTTTACACAAAACTTATTATATTTTTTAACCAAGAAAATCATTATAGTTTATTAGATTTCTCAACTTAGCAGCTACCTTTTTTTGTTGGAATTGTTGGAATTTAGTTATGTATAAATTACTTTGAGCATCAATTTGATTATTTTTTCATTTTACAAGAATATCACATTTTGAAGCCTTGGTCAAAACACATTTTAGAAATCAATGAAAAAATAATAACACTTCCATATATATTATATATTGAAGCATAAAATATAGCCTAACTCACCTTCTCTTCTCTGTTAACCTCTCTATCAAAATCATACTCCTGATAATTTATTCTCACACCGATAATCAACCAACCTCATCTTTTGCAACTCATGACAACAATTATTCTCTCTCATGAAAACAAACCAAAAAGGCATGTCATAAAGTGTAGGAATTGTGACTGCAGTTTTTCAAATTTGAAATTATGAATGTAGACCCCAGAGACAATAAGATAATACTAATACACTGCAACAAGCTTACTAATTATGAAGACACAATATTTGAATAAAATTTCAAGTCTTGTACAGATCTAATAAATTCAATTTTGAGTTTGACAATTATGAAAATATGTTTTTTTGAATTTGTTAACACACTGGCCAGAAGCATCACGAAAAAATTCAGACAATACAGAATAATTTGCATCTCAATAACTAAAGCTTCCGCAAAAAGCACAGAAAAAAAATATTTTCTTTTGCAAGCCTTGTCTCTTTATTAGAAAATAATTGAAGACAATGAGTATAACTTTATGGTTTTTATGATTGTCAGCACCAAATAATTGTGACTGCAACAAGCCTTGTTTTTACTGGATGTAGATGATGGCCGCTGAATCGGGACTGGAAAATCTAGATCGACAATTGTGGCTTCAATTTTGTTTGGTTGGTGAAGGAGATACTGGTGTGGGTCTCGGTTAAAGCTTGATGGCTGTCAATTTAGCGAGAATGAAGGGTTAGGGTAACTCTTGGTTGCCGCCTTAAAGAGAGCTTGGCTAGGTGGGCTAGCGGTTATGTAAGAGAGAAGGGAAGAAGATGGAAAATAACGGGGGCTAGGGTTTTCTGGTTTTTTTATCTTGTTTATTATATTTATTTTTGTTTATCGTGTTTTGAAAAAATTAAATTTTTTAATTATTATTTTAAATATAATAATAGTTTTATAAATAAATATATTTTATTTTAATTTTTTATGACCTCGACTCCTGAAAACATAAAATGAAAATGATATAATATAACATTTTTAAAGTTCAAATTACAAAATATAATATTTAAAAACTTAGTTGTAAAGTGAAAAGATAATCAAACGATAAAATACTCAGAATAATTTATCTTTTAATTATTTTGAATTTAAAAATAATTATAGAAAATATCATATAGTTTTATCTAAATTTTATTTTCTCTCTATACTTTTATAAATTACACTTTACATCCTAGATTTTACATACTTAATAAGAATTTGCATCCTTAACATTTGGCACAAAAAAGTTCAAAAAAAAATATCTTAATATTTTGAGGTTTGTTATTATATTTAATTTAATGACTAAAAAGCCTTAAACAAAATAAATAAAAACAAATGCCATCAATTATTAAAATTACAAAAATGCCACCAGCATCAAATATATATATATATATATATATATATATATATATATATATATATAAAAAGCATTAAAACATGTTTTTAACATGAAATACACCACCATTTACAACCACAAAAACAACTTAAAATTTCCACCAAAATTCTCATTCAAGTTTCCGAAAAGAATATCCAAGAAAATAAGGATAATATATAGTTAGCAACTCTAGGTGAAGATGCAACATATGATAATATGAAAAAAAACCCATGAAAATGATGTTCACCATATATGATAATACGATGGATATGTAAAATGCAATCAAGAATAATTATGTCAAATAAGATGCATGGAATTATCAGCAAGTATGCTTGGACAAGAATTATATAAATGCAATGTTATGGATGAAAAAAAAATTGATAATATGAGTTTGTTTCTTTTGTGAAAAAAAATTGCGCGAAACAAACATTGAAAATCAAGTGGAAAATATTTTTATGCGGGAGAAAATATTTTTCAATTAACCCTGAGTAGTGTTAACTAGTATATTGATTCGCGTTCCACCACAAGTCAGCCTGATTTTTTTGAAACGCAAGAAAAATGTCAAAAGAACGAGAAATTCTTTGGTAGTTTCATTTAACCCAACCAAATGGGTGAGTCTTGAAACCTCCCGATTCAACTTCTTGTCTAACTCGAGTTTTAAAAATAAACCACGTGGAAGCTAACTCGACGTGAATCGATCAATTTCACAGGTCCAAAGATAACTTGGATAACTAGTAAAAATATAACTTAAATTAAAAAAAAAAGAACTTCAACATAACAACTTTAATATATATATATATATATATATATATATTAAGACAATGCCAAATTTGATTAACCTAGGTCACCCTGTGATATGGGTCATGGACTCCATTGGGTTTAATAACTTTGTTAATTTTATAAACTATTTTTATTTAATTACATGATAGATGCTCGCTAAATCAAGAACCAACTCTAAATAAACATTTATTTGAGACTATGATAATCTCGTAGAAAGCAAATAAAAATAAGTTATGAAGTTTATTTCTCACCAATGCAATATTGAAGTATGAAACAATAAAAAAATCAATTAAAAAAATTTATGGACCAAAAACTATATATATATATATATATATATATATATATATATATATATATATATAAGATATCGGGTTTGGAGGGTAAACCCGTCAAACTATTGAATCGGTAACTTGTGTTAACATGTCAAACTCGTGATTAAGGTCATGGATTCTACTAGAATTGATAATATTTGTTTAAAATTATTTTTTATTTAACTATATGATGATAAAAATAAACGATCGTAAAATCAAGCATTGACCCAATACTAGAATGTTTTTTTGAAATCGCAATAACCTTGTAGAAAGAAAAATAAAAAAAATTATGAAACTCAATTCTCAATCAACTCAATATTGAATGATGAAATTTATAAAAAAATGAATTTAAAAAAAAACAAGAAAAGAAAAGTAAACCCACCAAACCCGCAAACTAGACTCCACTGGGATTAATAACTTATTTTTTAAAACTATTTTTTATTTATCTATATGATAAAAAAACATGATTACAAAATCGAGCATTAATTCTATACCGTGATATTTTTTTTAGAACGCAATAATCTTATAGAAAAAAAAATAAAAAAAAATATAATACCCAGTTCCTAATTAACCCAATATCAAAGTATGAAAACAAAAATAAAATAAAAAGATAAGTTAAATATGTCAAACCCGCAAACAGGTCAATGGACTTTCTAATGTTTAGTAACATGATTTTTTTTCAAAACTATTTTTTTAATTATATAATTAAAAAAATAAATAATCACAAAATCAAGTTAAGTTAAAAAAAAAAAAAAACTTACCTTGCCAAACCCACAAGTTGGAGCAACCCGAGTTACCCTACCAAACTCACAAAGCGGGTTATTGACTATACAAAGTTTAGTAACTTGATTTTTTAAAACTATTTTTATTTAATTAAATGCTAAAAAAAACAATATCGCAATGTCAAGATATTTTTCGAATTCCATGTGAAGTCGAGATATTTTTTCAATAATCATATAAAAAGTAAATTAAAATAAATTATTAATTATAATTTCAATAACTATATAATATTAGGACTAGATTAAAAATAAATAAAGAAAAATTCATTAACTAAAGCAAAAAAAGAAAAAGAAAAAAAGAACCAAAATGTAAAAAAAATAGAAAAATATTGCTATATAAAGTAAACGTTTTTTTTCCCCACACTAAATATTTCAATTTCTTGTAGGAGGGAAAAAATATTCCAAACTACCAACTTTGATATTTAAAAAAAAAAAAAACGATGTAAATGCAATAGTTGATCATTCCACATTAAAATGATGTGTTAAAAAGATAGGCAAATATCAAACAGAGGTGAGATGCCTGCTGCTTAACCAGCTTTGGAGTTTGTGAAATCCATAAAAAACATATAATTGGGCCAAAAAAAGATGTGAGATCGACAAAAGTATATTTTTCACTTAAATCATGCGGGACTCCCTGGGGTCTCTTTCCATTAGGGCATTAACTTTTAATAAAAAGAACTGCACGAGATAGGAATCTGTCCCCCATGCAACCAAAAAGAACCTCTAATTTTGAACCCCAGTTGCTTTGTATTGGAGTTGGACTGGGTCTTCGCTTCTCGAACCATTCAAAACCGAACCAGAGGGGGAAAAAGCAAGAGAAAGAGGGAGATTTATCAAGAATAATAGTAAACAAAGTGAAAGAAAAAGCAGTGAAGAGAGATGGCTCCTTTGCTTGTTTTGTAATCGACATAAAGATAACTACAACATCTTACTCAAGTGTTTAAAACCAAACATCTTTTTGGTAAAGATGTTCTTAGAATTTGTGTGTGGGATCTTAAGATTCGTTGGTGAAGAACATGAGAATTGGTGTCTGCGCTCCTTATTCCTAACTATGGAAGTAGAGGGCTTGTTTATCTCTTCCTGTAGGCATCGCAAGACATGCATGCACACACACACTTCAACTTAGCATGACAACCCCATTGACAAATGCCTGTTTCCATGGTGAGATTAGTGCGAAATATTGGCGAGATAAATTCTACTGTTTGCATCTTGATAAGCCTGCAATTATTGCTCGCCGATACACGTAACAGTGGCACCATTTAAGGAAAAAATGTTTTGAGAAAAGAGCAACTTTAGATAATGGGTAACGCTTTAGTTGGGGAACACGAAGCAACTTTGAAAGGAGAAATCCAATCCAACAAAAAGCTAAATTAGCTGAATAGTAAGCAGTATATAATTCATGTTACAGTCCCAGTAATCATGTACGGAGACTAGAAAACTTTCTTGGACAGTGTTCCATTCTTTTCATGTAAAATAAAATAAAAAAACCTATCCATGATCCCTTGTTGCTTTTAAAAGAAAGGGGAAAAAATAAATTGTTGAACAGGTAACACGCATATGTTTCAAAAGCTCAATCTTCCCTTCTCAAAGTTGGTGTACGAACGGTTCCAGATATTTGAGATGATATGGTATCCCTCCTAGTCTGTTCCAATCGTCCGGCAGAATGCACAAGATTCATGATATGGAAGGATGCTCATTTGAACAAAAATCATGGGATAGTCTCCAAATTCTATAGCACTAATAATTACGGTAATCACTCAACAAACTCCAAATATATAAACTGCAGGAAATCCAAGCATAACATATCTGTGCACTCACAGCCCCTAGCAATGACAATGTTTTAGTTGAATACAAGAGTGATTTTTCCACTGAAATCTAGCAGTACTCCATGCAGCCCTAAAACTCAATGGATGTGATTCTTCCTCGCAAGTTTAAAGGTTCTTGGTCGCTTCAAACTTAGGATTGACCAGGTGGTTGTCTAGACTGGACTGTTTTCCTGAATAACATGGTTTAAGTAGAGGAAATATCAATTATGAGAATAAAGAAGAGAATACAGAGGCAAACCTGCATTATGATAATATATACATACAAAATATGTTCAGATCGATGTGTAGAAAATGGAATTTACTGTGAACCTGGTTGTTATCAGCTAGTTCTATTCTATGTTGTGTTATTACTTTGTAGAAGGATGAACTACTTCTTCATTCCCTTGATCAAATGCAATTCTCATTTATCATAAAAAAAAAAAAAAGCTATACAATATAATTCCAGCATCCCTCGGATTTTTCATGCAACAAATTATGTAGCACAAAACACATTAGAGCATTCAGCACCCAGAATTCCAAATCCTATGAACACAGAATCACAATAACAAATTACAGTGTGAGATCACACCCATCTAAATGATGCTATCCATCTCCTTGTTGTATTAAACTGAAAATATGGGAGGTTATGGTGTCCAAATGGAGCAAAAGTGGCTAAAAGATTTTTTGTTTGAGATTCTAAAAGAAGCTATTTGTGTTTCCTCCACGCATCTAAAGTGATCCAGTTCTCCCCCCAAAGTCTTTGCTTGTTGCACATAAAAATAAGAGAGAGACTGATATGTAAAGATGCTTTAGTTAAAGGGTAAAACCACCATCAGACGTTTCCTAGATAACAAATACCAGTTTGTGCCCCTTTCACCGCATTCACAAATCAAATTATATTAAAAAAAGGGATCCATTTTTAACTTTACTCTTACCAACCAACCTCACCTAGAAGAAACTGTATGTTCACATAATGTCTAGTGTACTCTAGCATCTGCCTTGTTTGTTCTCATGCTACAACATAATACCATTATAATGACTGGATTTGCAATCATCATCAGTCAATTGAGCTTATATTCATGCAAGTTCGACTCGTCACAAGCTGACTCTAGCAAAAATTTCTCTAAAAACATTGAGTAGAGAAGTATGTACCTGTTGTGAATAGGATCAGGTCCATTGGGCACTCTTCTCTTGCTCACATAATTGAGATCCATGTCATGACGAATAAGATGACTCTCTCTTCCAGATAGCTTCAGATGCTGGAAAGTCCCGGCTGCTGGAACTCTAATTCTTGCCATTAGTGTCGTTGCATGGTTTGGTAGGATTCCAACATACAAGAACCAAATCACCCCCCAAAATATAACAGCTCCTAATAGGGCCCTCAAAATCCTACCACCCCTCCCCATGTTTTATCCTCGCTGCTCCCACTACTTTTCAATAAAGAATAATAGCTGGCCATTCAAAATGGAGATGTGAAAAGAACTCAGGACAGACATGTTGTTATCTTGAGGAGCAATGTGCGCATGGAGCTCTTCTCTTAGACGGGTAGGCTGAAGAGTGAAGGAGGCAAAGCAGGGCAATTTGACAAGTTCTTTGGTAGAAAGTTAGCTTGGCGGGTAAGAAGTAATTGGTTTTATTTAAAGGTGGAGAATCTGTAAGCAATGCTGGGGTGGGGAGTGTGTGCGCGCTACTGTGTGTATGGGAGTGCAAAATAATAAAACAAAGAGTTGGTTAACCTTGGTGCTTTATATAGAATGAGACCATGCGAGCTCTGTTATATTTTCTTTGATTTGTGCGTTTCCATGCAGCGAAAAAGGGGACCTCACTGTTTTCCCTGGCTCTTACGTTTTTATTAGCATAAAATTAGAAATAGGACCTCATGTCCCTTATAGATCCACAACGAGGGTGGGAAATTACCATTACTGGTTACCATCCCACCACTTAAATTGCTTGATCGAACGGTTAGAGTGCGTCCCTCTCTCAAGATGAAAAACTAACACATGAAGTGGCTCAAACAAATCCCACATAAAGGAAAGGAAAAGGCGTCTAATTAGGTGCATAGAAGCTAAAAAAGAAGGAAGTCCATCAAGGATCCTCCACTCCTTTCTCAAAAATGAAAAAAGAAGAGAAAAGAAGCAGAGAGAGAGAGAGTAAAAAGAAAAAAAGGCAGAAGCAAATTACTACTTTCACCAGGACTTTGGCATTCTTATCGTACAGGTAAAGACAGAACTCTCTCCAGACTTTCACCCGAAAGCTGAGCTTGCTCTTATAAAGTCCTTCCGACTTAAACTGACTAGCATTTCTTCTTAGTTACCACAGAGTGCCAACAACATGAAAAACAATTACCCGACACTGATTATTAATCAACAAGACCAATGTACTTGACAAGGGAGCAACTAATATGTAAAAATACTTTTGTCTGCCTGCCTGCCTTGAGGATATACACCCAGGCGATGGTCATTGATGGCTAAGAGACTGAATTATAACTAGTCTTACTGAATCGACCCATTTGGTGGATAAAATCCCAAGTGATGCCTATAACTATTATTTCCCAGAAGAGTAGTGTCATGATCATCTTCGAGAATCCGATTGCCAAAAAAGGTAACAACTCTCATTTCAACAGCTGACTGGTATATTAAACTCGAGTGATTGAGTTTTTCTTTTCATCAATAAGTTTCTGTATCACGAAAAAAGAATTATGGTATGAAAAGACCAGAAAACATACCCCACCTCATGATATTAAATAAGAGAGAGAGAGAGAGAGAGAGACTAATGCCAAATGGTTCCTTGGATGGCAACACTAGTTGTGCAGCTGCAGCAGTACCTGGCCAGAGTATCAACTAGGATGCTTTTGCCACCCATGCTAAAACGCGTTGTGATCCCTTCAGACTGCAATGCCAAACATGCACTACTGCAATGAAGAGAGCCACAACGCAAATTGTGTGACTGCAGCTATGAATACTTTGGCCAACCACACCTATGGAGCATTGTGGTCTGTGGTCTCTTGAACTGCATTGTCAAGCATGTCTACATCAACAAGAAGCAGAACTATGGTGTCAAAAAATCAAGCGTGAAAAACTCAAAGTAATCTACTATTCTTCTCTCCTTATGAACTACTCATCAAATAAGGTGGTTGCATTCTACACTCCAACCATCACCTTCTAAAGATAAAGCTATACATGGCAAACATTTTCTAGAAAGAGTAGCTAAGCAATCTATATTGTAACCCAGACTAAGTGTATGCTCCTATCCAAAAACTTTCAACTTCACAAGTACCACCATCTCATCCAATTTGTCTTGTTTTCTCTCCTATAAGTTCCTCTGCTTGATATTTCAGAAGACTATTAGCAACAAGGAGCTTAGCAGGTCCATGAAAATGCTAAGTGCTTACAATGCGGTGGCTCTTCGAAAATGTTATGCTCTTAAAGCAAAGCAGGGTTTAGCTGGTTTTAGTTCAAAAGGAACACCCTTTAAAAGGAAAATGACGTCTTTGAACCAAGAGTATGGTACCACCTGCTTTAGCCATTATTTTCTTGAGTAATAATACAATTTTATCAAAGCACTACAGTAAGCTACCAAACATTACACAACAGCGATGACACAACACATCGATACCATACAGGCACATAAAACCATGGGATGAAATGAAGATATTCAAAACTATCAACTCTATGATAAATATAGATTCTATTTTATTATGTAAGTTTCTTCCGAATCTAGCAATTACAAGCTCTATCTTGTTTAGGACTTTGTTCTATTTCAGATTTTGATTAAAGGGCTTCCCTAAGAGTTTAGTGCTTATGACAGAGACACTTCTTTACTGTGATATGATGGTCATGGAATGAATATTGACATTTGAGATTACTTATCCTATCTACTGTGTTATATGACCCCCCCCCCTCTCCCGCCACCAACACACACCCCGTCCCCAAAGCTATCCATCAGAACACAGAACACAGAGGCTCCCTTGAAAGTCTGAAAAATAATCTCTGATCCTTCCTAATACATCAAAAACTTCCCATCAGAGCAGAGGTTCCCCTTCAAGCAGCTCAGTATCCTCAAGTCACTGAGGGAATCTGAAATTTCAGGATCTTTCTCTTCAAAGTCTGAAAAAAGTTCTCTCTGAATTAAAATCAATATGTGGAGATACTAATATCTTTAACTATTAGTATAGCATTGAAGAACTGAGACAGTTTATAACTTAAATAATACAAAAGGAAGTGGGGATACATGACAAAGTTAATGTCTAAGACTAAGGCAAGCATAAATCACGATATACATCCTGAACAGTATGTCCGATTGCTCGATGCATAAAAATAAATCAAGGGCAGGTTCAAGCATATTGCACTAAGAAGCACAATTTATTGGACTTCCAAACTAAAACAGAGTAGTAATGCAATATAAGTTCAAAGCATGAATCTAGAGATACGCATTCTTAACAGTATGCCTGATATGGACTCTTATGGCATCAAAAGGATAAAATACAGGAGAGTACATATTTCCTTGAAGCTAAAATTGGCAAGAAAAAGCAAACATTATGTAGTCAACGATTTCTAATATCTGTATTTGACTTCAACAACTAAAATAAGATCTGTTTATCAAATACAGAATTGGTTTATGAAGTCCTTACAATCATAAAATATCAGCATGACAGAAGAAGGCTCTCTCTCAATATTCTCAAGCTCAATAAGCAGCCAAGGAAATACCAAGAAACCATGAAGACATGAGCCTGTGAAATAAAATCCAACTTCTAATTTTAAATGGGAAAAGAAGACAATTGAATGAATTAAAAGCTAGCCATAACAAATTTGTAGTTTCCTAATAACAGATATTTTTACCATAAAGATCAACCAGGGCAGGTTTCAAATTGTCTGAACATAACAAGGATGAACGATACAACATATATTTTAGCAGTCAACATTAGGAGATGATTCATGCAGAAAAAACTTTATAAGCCCACATCTCGCTCTCCACTTTCCACTTGTAGACTTCTAGTATAAGTTCTATCACCGACATACTACTATTTCTTTCTCTTCTTCTGAGCCTAGTCAGGTCCATAAATTGCCAAATGAGTCCGACCAAATCGCCGGTCATTTATCTGCAGTTTCATACATATTCACTTTCGCTGATGTATTAAAAACAAAATTATTTGTCACCATGTTTACCAACAATAAATAATTCGTGGATAAGAAATTATATATTACTGTGTTAGAAAATAATATAAATCATATCTTGAGACCTTAACTAACAACTTAAACTATTAGGTTGAGATGGTTCTTTGGCATGGTATTAGAGCTTTGATGACCAAGCGGTCACGAGTTCAAATCTCACCATCCTCATTTATTTGATAAAAATTAAGCACAAGGTAGTGGGGGTCTGTGCAAGTTTCAAACTCAAAAGGCTTTCACTTGTGGGGGGGTGTTAGAGAATAATATAAATCATATCTTGGGACCTCACCTAATAGCTTAAGCTATTGGGTTGAGATTGTGCTAATAACCAAGCCAGTTGGCCTTAATGTGCTAAACATAATATCATCTCAAAGATTTCACAGTGATTTGTGGTGTAGATAATGGTTTATGGTAACAAAAGAAGGGTGCAAACTGGAGTACTTTAAACTTGATAGATGGGGGAGGGGGGCTAGACTAGGAAAATTCTTGATGTTAAGAAAAACTGTGCAAGAAGTTTGTCAATAAGAACATAAACCAAGTTAAATAATTAACAAAATTAGCACTTACAATAAATGTGTCTTATCTAACCATGGGTACTTTTGAAATTCGATCCATCAATATTCCATAATCAACTCGTGTATATGGAGGCATGACACTAATGAAATTACAAACAATGTAACTTGATTCGTAAGAATATTCAGGAGAAATACTTTTCAACTTCCAATAACAGATGGATCGTCTTTAGCTGAGGAAAGGAGGTGACTTGTTGCTTCTGGCAAAGCTGCATGTTCATGAGTAAAGTGCCTGAAAGAATGGCCACCACCTTTTCTTCCATTCTTCTATCCCTTCAAAACCCTTTGGGCTATGGCACTTTATAAACACTACAGAAAGCAAGGACCTTCTTACGCACAAGCCTATGAACCTAAACTATAGGATCTCCCCTTAGCATGTAGACCACCATGCGACATCAGAAATGAAGAACTAAAGTAATTAAACCCATAACTGCAAACACTAGCAGCATAGTACACAAATAAATAAGTAAAATACACGAGAGCATCCTCGATCGATAGCTTCAATACCAACAAACCGAGTGCCACTTAACAAGTCTAGCCACCGACCACCTTTGCCAATAGAAACAAAATTAATAATGAAAAGGAAAACAGTACGGAATGAATCACTGAAAAAAGTAGTGGTTAAAGTGCTTGCTGCCTACAGATGAACAAAAAGAAGTGTCAGCACCTGCAATATATCAAAGGCTGGACCTTTTACAACTTCCATCACTGGTCGTACATCCATAGCATCGAGAGAGCGCAACTTCTTCTTTTTTTAGCCTTTCCTCCAAGCACCTTCAACACCCCAAGTTTTTTCTCTGTTTTTTAACTGACCTCATAATAGTTCTCTCTCTAATTGAATTAAAATAATCAACAAATTACCAATCTCAAGAAAATTCGTACCTATGAGTGACCCTCAGTGGCTTATCCTCCTCTTTATGGACATGGTTTCCTCTACCTGGGTTTTGCATTTCCCTTCTCCTCTGTCTTTTTAAAAAAATAAAAACATAAAAAGAGAGGTAGAAAGGAAAACCGTATTACCTTAGAAGAAGAAGAAGGTTGTGATAAGAGTGATTATGGTACAAGGGATATATTAATGGAGCCTACCTGGATATGATCCAGGGATGATTTCTGTGAAAAAGAAAGGAGTGCTCGTGAGGTTAATTGGCAACTCCTTATAAACAATCTTATTACCAACATGCTTCTTCAACTAAGAGACGATGGTTGCTGAAGAAGGTAGTTACAAGTTTGCAACTTATAAGCCACAGTTCTAATCTTCTCCAGAATCAAGTAATGGCCATAATGTGCACTACGGATTTATGCTAGTAAGGTTGTAGTTTGAGATAGACTAGGTCACCAATGTTGAATGCCCTCTGTTTAAAGAATGCCTTAAAAGCTGGAGATTTTGCTGTTGAAGGTTACTATTTCAAGACTAATTCTTTAGGAATAAATTTATTGTATTTAATTTGTTTGTTATGTAATTTTTAAATTTAATAATTATTCATTCTAATTAAAACTCTATCTTTATGGTCTGGAATCAATAAAATTATCTTCCTTATTTTTACTTTATTCTGCTATTATTTATATTTATGTTCTGTATTTAGTGTAAAACAATTAATAAATTGGTATTAAAACATTATTATCTTAAGAGACTTATGAGTTGAGAGAATCAAGACACAAACCAAACCATATATACAAAACAAAAAAAACACTAGAAATGAAAACTAACTCAATCATTTTTACACAGTTCACTACCAGTTTTTAATGGTGATAACTATGAAACTTGGGTCATTAGAAAGACAATTCATCTAGAAGCACTAGATCTCTAAGAAACTGTAGAAGAAAACTATGTTGTTCCTGATTTACCAGCAAATCCAACAATAGCTCAACTAAAGATCCACAAGGAAAAGAAGACGAGGAAGTCCAAAGCTAAAGCCTGCTTATTTACTGCAGTGTCAAATACAATATTCACAAGAATCATGAATTTGGAATCTACAAAAGATATTTGGGACTATTTTAAAAAGGAATATCAGGGCAACGAAAGAACTAAAAATATGCAGGCTCTCAACTTAATCAGGGAATTTGAAATGCAGAACATGAAGGAGACAGAAAACATCAAAGATTATGCTGACAAATTACTAAGCATGATAAACAAAGTAAGATTGCTTAGAAATGAATTTTCTGATGACTGAATTGTGCAAAAAAATACTGGTAACCATGTCTGAAAAATATGAGTCTAAGATTTCTTCATTACAAGAGACAAAAAACGTAACCAATATATCTCTTAAAGAATTGGTAAATGCTTTGCATGCACAAGAGCAGAGAAGATTGATGAGACATGAGGAATCAATGCAGGGGCTTTTCAAGCAAGTGCTCAATACCCAGGTTGAGGCAAAGACAAGAGATTCAACAAAAAAAAAAGGACTAAAAATTACAAAAATAAGGTGGAGACATATCCATCATGTCCTTACTGTAAAAAAACAAAAAACAAATCACTAGTAGAGAAAATATTGGTGAAGACTAGATATTAAGTGTAAAAAATATGGTCGAGACTAGACATATTGAAAGAATCTATAGATCACAACAACATGAAGAAAAAGCAAAAATTATTGCTCAACAACCTGAAGAGAAGCAGTTGTTTATTGCATCATGTCTTTCAACAAGCAACAAGCAACAAGCAACTGCTCAATACCCAGGAGGAGGCAAAGACAAGAGATTCAACAAAAAGAAAAGGACTAAAAATTACAAAAATAAGGTGGAGACATATCCATCATGTCCTTACTGTAAAAAAACAAAAAACAAATCACTAGTAGAGAAAATATTGGTGAAGACTAGATATTAAGTGTAAAAAATATGGTCAGACTAGACATATTGAAAGAATCTATAGATCACAACAACATGAAGAAAAAGCAAAAATTATTGCTCAACAACCTGAAGAGAAGCAGTTGTTTATTGCATCATGTCTTTCAACAAGCAACAAGCAACAAGCAACTGCTCAATACCCGGGAGGAGGAGGCAAAGACAAGAGATTCAACAAAAAGAAAAGGACTAAAAATTACAAAAATAAGGTGGAGACATATCCATCATGTCCTTACTTGTAAAAAAAAAAAAACAAATCACTAGTAGAGAAAATATTGGTGAAGACTAGATATTAAGTGTAAAAAATATGGTCGACTAGACATATTGAAAGAATCTATAGATCACAACAACATGAAGAAAAAGCAAAAATTATTGCTCAACAACCTGAAGAGAAGCAGTTGTTTATTGCATCATGTCTTTCAACAAACAACAAGCAACAAGCAACTGCTCAATACCCAGGAGGAGGCAAAGACAAGAGATTCAACAAAAAGAAAAGGACTAAAAATTACAAAAATAAGGTGGAGACATATCCATCATGTCCTTACTCAGAAAAAAACAAAAAACAAATCACTAGTAGAGAAAATATTGGTGAAGACTAGATATTAAGTGTAAAAAATATGGTCGAGACTAGACATATTGAAAGAATCTATAGATCACAACAACATGAAGAAAAAGCAAAAATTATTGCTCAACAACCTGAAGAGAAGCGGTTGTTTATTGCATCATGTCTTTCAACAAGCAACAAGCAACCTCTCAATACCCAGGAGGAGGCAAAGACAAGAGATTCAACAAAAAGAAAAGGACTAAAAATTACAAAAATAAGGTGGAGACATATCCATCATGTCCTTACTGTAAAAAAAAAAAAAAACAAATCACTAGTAGAGAAAATATTGGTGAAGACTAGATATTAAGTGTAAAAAATATGGTCGACTAGACATATTGAAAGAATCTATAGATCACAACAACATGAAGAAAAAGCAAAAATTATTGCTCAACAACCTGAAGAGAAGCAGTTGTTTATTGCATCATGTCTTTCAACAAGCAACAACTCGAGTGATTCTTGGTTAATTGACAGTGGTTGCACAAACCAAATGACAAATAGTTAGGAATTGTTCAAGAAACTTGATAGAACTGTTATTTCCAAAGTTAAAATTAAAAATGGTGATTATATTATTGTCAAAGGCAAAGGAATTGTTGCTATAAATAGCCTGTCGGGTTTGAAGTACATTTCAGATTATTATATATGTCTGACATTGATCAGAATTTTCTCAGTGTTCGATAGCTTATGAAGAAAGGTTTCAAAATGATATTTGAAGACAAATTGTGCTTGATCAAAGACAATATAGGCAACGTCTTCAGAGTGAAAATGAAAGCAAAAGGTTTTACTTTAAATATCATAGAGGAGGAGCAAAGTGTTTTTTCCATAAAAACTTGCAATGATGAATTGTGGCATAGAAGTCTTGGGCATTTTCATCATGATGGGCTAATGTATATGCACAGCAAGTCTCAAGTTCGAGTCAGGGTGTGCACCTCTTGTAAAAGCCTGGGACAGCCGGGATTTTACTCGCTCACCTAGACCCATAAAGTGCGCTTTCCGAGGGGTGGGTTTCCTCGAATCCAAAGTCCCCAAGGGGCGTAGCGTGATGATAAAGAGCTTGAAATCTGCACAGCAGGTCTCGAGTTCGAGTCAGGGCGTGCACCTCTTGTAAGAGCCTGGGACAATGGGGTTTTACTCACTCACCTGGGCCCACAAAGTGCGCTTTCCGGGGGATGAGATTTCCTCGAATAAAAAAAAATATATGCAAAAACACAATCTTGTAAAAAGTGTTCCACAACTGGAGAACAAATAAATCAACTGTGCAGCATGTCATTATGGAAAGTAAGCTAGGAAACGTTTCCTTCAAACTACATGGAGAGCAACACATAAACTTCAACTGATACATACAGATGTTGGAGGGCCCCAGAGAACAGCTTCACTAAATGGTAGCAGATACTACATAATCTTTATTGATGATTATTCTAGATTTTGTTGGATTTTTTTTAAATTCAAATCTAACATTGCTAATGTATTCTGGAAGTATAAAACATGGGTGAAAAACCAAAGTGGATGTAGGTTTAGACATTAAGGTCTAACAATGAAAAGGAATATATTAGTGGAGGATTTCAACAATTCTGTATACATAATGAATCCGGGATTGAACACCAACTTACAAAGACCTTACACTCCACAATAAAATGATGTAAGTGAAAAACAAATAGGAGCATTATGGAAATGACTAGATGCATTTTGCATGAAAAAGAGCTGCCAAAGAAACTATGGGTTGAAGCTGCAAACAAATCAGTGTATTTGCTGAACATAATGCCAACTAGTGCGTTGCAGAAAAGAAATTCATTTGAATTTTGGTTTGAATACAAACCAGACCTGTGACATTTGAAAATCTTTGGTTGCCTTTGTTGTACTTATGTGCCACAGGTTAAAAGAGACAAGCTGGATAAAAAGGCTAAACCAGGAGTGTTCATTGGATACAACAGTCCATCAAAAGCTTACATAATCTTCCAACCTCAAAATGGGAAAATTTTAGTAAGCAAAGATGTTAATTTCATGGAAGATAAACAATGAAAATGGGAGGAACCAGAAAAGAAGTAGGAATCGTCAACAAAGAAGTAGGAATCTTCAACTCGGGAGATTATTAATAACAATATTGATGATGAGTCGGTCAGAGGTATAAGATCATTATCTGAGTTTTATGAAAGTAGCAATATTGTTATTTGTAAGCCTACATAATTTGAAGAGGAGGTGAAGAACAACGAATGGATTGAAGCAATGAAAAAGGAATTCAGAATGATCGAATAGAATGATACCGAAGTGATGATGGACAAGCCTTTATATAAAAAGGCCATAGGAGTCAAATAGATTTATAGAACCAAACAAAATGACGATGGTTCTATAAATAAATACAAAGCCAAATTAGTTGTAAAAGGCTATGCTCAAGTGTTTGGAGAGGACTTCTCAGAAACCTTTGCACCGATAGCACAACTTGATACAATTAGTTGCTATTTGTATTGTCTGCACTAAAGGATTGGAAAGTTTATCAGTTAGATGTAAAATATGTGTTTCTGAATGGATATCTGCAGGAGGAGATTTACATCGAACAACCAAGAGGTTTTGAAGTCAAGGGATAAGAGGAGAAGGTCTACTTGTTGAAGAAGGCTTTTTATGGCCTGAAACAGGCTCCTAGAGCATGGTACAGAAAAATTAATGAGCATCTACATAAACTTGGTTTTGTTAAAAATCTGAGTGAGGCCACATTATATGTAAAAGGAACTAATGCAAACTTAATTATTATATCTATTTATGTTAATGACCTACTTGTAACAGAAAGTGATAAGACACTAATAGAAGAGTTCAAGGCTAAAATGCTCAATGAATTTAAGATGACAGACCTTGGTTTGATTTCTTACTTCCTTGGAATGGAGGTGAAACAAAGCAATGGTGAAATCTTCATATGTCAAAAAAAGTATGTTAAGGAGATCCTGAAAAATTTTCATATAGAGAACTGCAAAAGCACAAACACTCCTTTGAATCTGAAGGAAAAATTCAACAAGAATGATGAAACAAACAAAGTGGATGAAGGTCAGTATAAAAGTCTGATTAGGTGTTTGATGTATCTTACAACAACAAGATCTGATATTGCATTTGATGTAAGTTTGCTCTCACGATTCATGCATTATGCAAGTGAATCACATCTTCAAGGCGAAAAAAGAATAGTAAGATATATCAAGGGTACAATAAACTGTGACATAAAGTTCTCTTATTCTTAAAATTTTATGCTTCATGACTATTCTGACAGTGACTAGGGCAGGATCTGTGGATGATATGAAAAGCACTTCATGCTATTGTTTTAGCTTCAAATCAGGCATGTTCTCTTGGTGTTCAAAGAAGCAAGATATGGTTGCTTAAAGCACAGCTGAGGCCAAATATATAGCAGTTACTGCTGCTGTAAATCAAGCAATTTGGATAAGAAAAATACTTGCAGATTTGCATATGAGTTAACTTGAGCCAATACAGATTTATATTGACAATCAAACTGTAATTTCTATTGCAAATAATCTTGTTTCTCATGGCAGGAATAAGCACTTTAAAATCAAGTTAGATTTTTTAAGAGAAGTTCAGAAAGAAAGAGAAGTTACTCTGCTTTATTGCAGAACCAATGACCAGATTTTGTTGTTCAGAGATGTTTTGACTAAAGCTCTTTCAAAAGCAAGTTTTGAAGAACTAAGAAGCAAGCTAAGTGTATGCAGCAGTTAAGTCAAGGAGGAGTGTTAAAATAATGCCTTAAAAGCTGCAGAAGATCAAGAGATTTTGTTGTTGAAGGTTACTACTTGAAGACCGATTCTTTAGGAATAAATCTAATTGTATTTGATTTGTTTGTTATGTAATTCTCAAATTTAATAGTCTTTATTTCAAACTAAAACTCTATCTCTGTTTAAGAGTGTTCTGAAATCATTAAAATTGTCTTCCTTATTTTTCCTTCATTCTACTATTATTTATGTTCATGTTCTACACTTAATGTAAAAAAATTAACACCATCTCACTATATTTATGATTTGCAGTTCGTACCATTATGTTCTGTGCTTTATATAGATTGCTTTTAATCTCTTTAATCATCTCTTGTCGCTTGGTAAGGAAATCATCAGTTGCTTCTATTGTGGAGTTTTTTAGAGAGATAAGGAATGTGAATTGGTAGAGGAGGGAATCCATATAGAACCTCATAGGGAGTGGGTTTAGTGGAAGAATGGAAATTAGCGTTACACCACCATTCAACAAGGGGAAATTAGCAGGGTTATCACTAGTCATACATTGTAGATAGGTTTTTAAGGAATTGTTGACTATCTCTTTCTAGCCATCAGACTAACGATGATAGATTGCGGAGTAATATAAGTCAACTCCTAAATGCTTAAACAAATTTTTCAAGAATTGGTTGAGAAATATTGGTTTGATTGTCACAGGTTTGATTGAAAGTGAAGAAAAAAAGAAACAAAGAAATGAAACAAAGTAGATTAGGCATTAGAAAGTTTTTTGAATTTGAGTTAATTTTTTATTTTTCACCAAATTTTGGTTAATTTAAGGCAAAAATAAGTTTACCATGGTCAATAATAATATTTTTTAGGTGTTTTCCAATAAAAAATAGTTGTAAATGGGTGTTTTTATCGAAGAAGTTAGAAACCTGATTTTTCAATAATGTAAGGTAGTTAAAATTAAGCTAATGCAGATAATGCATTGTCTAGTTTTAAAAAAAAACAAAAACAAAAGTTGGGTGGACCACTAAAAAAATAGGTCGAGTATATGGCAAGCCCTTAAACGCCTGCCCATCTTATTTTAGGCCAAAAGAGGACCTATTAGGCGCAAGCTATTAGGCTCTTTTTAAGGCCCCTATCTTATCTATTTTTTTAGTTTTACTCTAATTTATATTAAATAAAATAGAGAAAATTATTTTTTAATTTGATTTCAAGTGAGATTATGATTTTTTTTTAACCGACACTCTTTTTATAAAATAGAATTTGTTTTCAAGTTTTACTCTAATTTGTTTTCCAATAAAAAATGGGTGTAAATGGATTTTTTAATTTAGAAACCCAATTTTTCAATAATTTAAGGTAGTAGAAATTGAGGTAGTATAGACAACGCATTGTCTATTTTTTTTTTAGAAAAAAAAAGTTAAACAAATCACTAAAAAAATAGGTCGGGCACATGGGTCTGCCCATGCTGGTCCCTAAGCGTCTACCTATTTTTTTTTGGGTCAGAAGAGGACCTACTAGACCCAAACTTCTAGGCTCTTTTTAAGACCTTTATTTATGTTTTTATTTTTACTCTAATTTATTTTAAATAAAATAAAAAAAAATATTTTTGAATTTATTTTCAAGTGAGATTATGATATTTGTTTTATAATATTAGCAGACTCTCTTTTTATTATGCCCTTCATGATTGTTTTTATTTTTTCATAAAGTTTTATCAAAATTAATTAAAATTAAATAAATATTATTAAATTTGAAATATTATTTCATTAGATGTTAGTCAATTTAACATTTATTTTTAAATGAGATTCTTTTCTTTTATGATGTTAGCATTCATTTCGTTAGTAATTTTTTAGAAATATATGGTGAATGTTTTTTTATGTTTGTGGTATGTCATATGAAAATAAAGTTAAGGTCACTATAATTATAATTATAATTATTGCAAAACAAATTCATTGAATTTCTTTCACTTTTTGGTCAATGAAATGTTTTTTTTTATAAGTTTTGTTTTTTAAACCGTGAGAAGGTTTTGAATATATATATATCTTTTCTTTATGATTTTATTTATTGTATTTCTTCTGAATATATTTTTTATAATTATATAATTAGTTAAAAACTAGATTTGAAAAAGTTTCTTGTTACAATGCATGAGTGATATATATCATTCTTTTTTTTTAATACATTAATGAAAAAATACCAAAGAATTTTTTTTTTCTATTTTTATTGAAACTTGCTTTTATGGTTCCAATAAGTTATTGTTTAAAAAATAATTATTCTAGTGAAGTGTTAGTATATATATTATGTAGTCAATTGATTGGTTATATGTAAATTTGATTTTTTTCATGTAAAAACATATTTATTATTAAAAAAAATATTTTTTTATCTTTAATATTGATTTGTGTTTGATTAATGAATTTAATATTTTTATAAATGAATTTAGAGTAAATATAAAGTTTTTGGGACAAAAATGCTTTGCAAATAAAATTATAAAGTTGTTATAATTATGATGTTCATATTGCATTAAAGTGTTGTTCTTAAATGATTATGGTCAATGCTCTATTAAAACTGAACATTAATTAGAATTGTTGAGACTGATACATATTATATTTTTTTTCTTTATAAAAATGAAACAGTTGCTCTCATAAATCAAGGTATGAGAGATACTTGAAACTAATATGTAAATGCCTATCAAATGACAAGTATATTACATTGACCTATATGAGAATTTCATATAAAGAGCTTACACGTGTCCACGAAAAAACTCACTTGATAATTGTGTGTATTATTTTTAGATTGAAGATCAATAAGTTATTATATATGTCATAACCTGACCCTTTTTAATACTTTTTTTGAAAAATAAAAATTAACAAAAAAATCAACAAATCCAAAAATATATATTTTTGATGTATATGCATTGTTTTTGGTATTTTCAGTATCTTTTCAAAAGAATTAAAAATTAAAAAATTACTTTCTATGCATTTAGTTTTTAACACGCTCATTTCAAAATCATTGATCAATTTTTCTTATTAAGTCGATGTTGATATGGCCTGTTTCAAAAATATCAAAATACAAAAAATAAGAAAAAACAAAAAATATAAATAGAACAAGGGGACCAAAAATGTAAAGGAAGAAAATGAGAGACTAAAGTAATTTTGTAGTTTCTTGGGAACCAAGCAATTGAAAGGAAAATGACAAATTATTTTACCTATAAATAGATGGTTGTACCACATGCAAAAAAAGAGGAAGATTTTTAAGGAGTCATTAACAAAAACAAAAAAAGCAGAATTAGTTAGAGAGGGCACACTCAAAAATGGCTTGATCCACACCTAATTAAAAAAAACTCTCATTCTCTAAAAAAAAATCCTTACACACCAGTTGTCAACCATACCAAACACCTCTCTCGACAACTCATCCTCACCAGTTCATCTCGCCAACAAATCCAACAGAAGCCACCTTATTCACTAAGTCGTGAGTATCCCCCATTGTGAAAACCTCCATCTTACAACACAACTACCTTTTCATTTTCTAACACCACACCACTAGACTTTCCTCCCTCATGGCTAGTCATCATACCAATCAGCCTCCTCAGATTTTCTTTCTTTTTTTACCACTACTGCCAACCTTCTTCCATAAACACTACTACCTCCTCTAACACACCAACTCCACACAACCAACCCACACTCTACTAGACACCTGCAACTTCTTATTCCGTCAGCATCCTCTTTCTTCCTCATAGTTTAAGCTCTTCTAAACAAAACAAACCCACCAACACTAGAAATTCTTATTGTTGACCCACATCCTTCACCACTGTGACCTAAACCACCAACCACCACTAACAGCCCCAACATCAGTCTCCTCTCTTCTTATTAGGGGTGAACAAAAAAACCAATAAACTGATTAAACCGAGAAAACCGAAAAAACCAAACCGAGATAAAAAAACCGATTAAACCGATTAGAATATTTAGAAAAAATTCTGGTTCGATTCGGTTTCGGTTTTGTAATGCAGAAAAGCTCAAACCAAACCGAACCGGTTTAACCAACATTTAAACCCACTATAAAAGGAAACCCTAAAACTAAACTTCATAGTTCACAATCCTTCAGCTCTCAGCCGCCCCCCTCTCCCAAATATCTTTCAAGGTGTCCCTCTCCCAAATGTCTTTCAATCCTTCACAATTCACAATTCTTCTCTAATTCTCTCATTATTCTTTGATTCTCTGGTAGAAGCTACGCTCCTTGGCAGTCATTCTCCACCCCTGATGATCCTTCTAGCTCAGGAACTTCTATTTTGAATTTGAGTTTCTACCTTTCCCTGTTCTCGTGTAAGCTATTCCATGCGATGTCTTTCACAAAGGTACAAGGATTTGAGCTGGTGAATCTTGTCTTCCCTTGTAGGAATTTGGTCTCTCTAGTACATCAATCAATATGGTAGATAGATCAGGTAGAAGATCACCGTTACTCTCGTCGTGTCTTCGATCGGCTTCAAAGCTTCTTCACTTTTTGCACTTAGCACTTCCACGGGATAGTATCGGTTTTTCCAATTTTTTTCCTCAATTAACCGAACCGAACCAAATAAAAAATGGTCAGTTTGAACCGGTTTCGGTTCTAAATTAAAAAAAATATTCGGTTTGGTTGGTTTTTTAAAGTAAAAACCGAACCAAACCGAAAATGCTCACCCCTACTCCTCATCTTCAACGAGACTAGAAGCAACAAACTCAATGCCTTTAACCTCTTTCACCAGCAACCCACGGTAACCACCATAACACTGGACAACCCTCATGACGTACCTGCAATAATCTACAACAGTAGAGGACAACAGAAAAAGAAACCAACAGTAAAGGTGAAGGAGAGAGAAATCTGAACCTTGAGGTGTCCAGTTCTCCTTCCTTGAGTAGCAGTGGGTGTCACTGCTAGTATAGGAGCAAAGAGGAGATTGAGGAACATCATATCCACTAGTTTGCCCTCCTCCAGCGGCGACGTGTGAATCCACACACTAGTAGTGTTGGTGGCGTGTGGTACACGCATCGCCACTATTTTAGCTGTCTTCCAACGTCTATTTCAGTATACCCTATACATTTCAGATGCCTCAAAAAATTGATCTATAAACTCAAACTATTTTTGGATAAATTACTATAACATTGTGAAATTTGGGACAATTTGTTTATTGTTGTGCATATTTTGGACTGTTTGGACACTATTAATTTGGTTTTATGTGTATTTTTTATTTTGAAATGATGTGGTTATTTGTGTTTAATTGTGAGAATTTTTTTGGATTGAGATTGCTTCTTTTTTTTTTGGACATTAAGTTGGTGCATGAGTTATGTTTTGATTTATTTGGATTAACATAAAATTTGAACGAAGTGGGTGAAATTAATAAAATTTATGTGGATATTTGGCGTTATTCAGTTCTGAGTTGATGAACAATAATTTGTTTTGAATTGATATCGTAGTTAAAATAGTCTTGATAAAAACATTTTATTTGCATCTTGCCAAACATGGTCTCCGTCCAGTTTTTTATAAATTTTTAATTTATGGAAGATTATTTTGCAATTAATTTGAATTTTCTATTTTTTTTCTACCCTCACATATTTAATATTTGAAATTGTGATTTATACGCAAAACACTTTTTGATATTAAATGAATCGATTCCCTTTTATAAAAACAACAACAAAATTTTTTTTATTTTAATTTGTATATGGTCAAGTCTCTCAAAAATAAATTATACTTGCATATTTTAGCATATTAAAAATCTACAAAAATAGTCTTTTTATTTCTATATATATTTTTGAATTTAATAATTATTTTATTAAAATTATGAAAACTTGATCTATATTTTAAAAATATTAAAAAAGTTATTTTATTTGTCAAGAAGTACAAACTTATACATAAATGTATTTTTGATATTAAAAAAATTGACTATGGAATAACTCTAAAAAATAATAAAATGTAAGGAATTGTTATATATTAAATATAATATAAACTATAAAAATAATAAATAAAAAAATTCTTCACCCTAGAAAAATGTATCTTAGTATTGATTGACTGAGAGATTACACGGAATACACCATCGGAGGAAGCATCGCTTCCAAGTGAGTGCAAATCCAATAAAACGGGGAAAAAAAAAAGGAAAAAAAAAAAAACACGTGCTCTGTGTCAGATGGTAAACACTTGTATGTGTACGTACTGACATCTTTCTTCCCACCAAGATACAAGTCAGAGCTTACCGTCCAAGGCAGCCAACCGCGGTCGTGAAACCAACCTCTCCATCCGTTCATTTTATTCTATTTTTTTGGGTGTATTAATCTAATATTATTTTTTTTTTTTAGAATATAATTGGGTTTAATTTTTTTACGATTAGGGTTCAGAGCTCGACGAAGGTGATATTATTAGTGAAAAGGAAAGACCAGTAGTTGATTTTTAATGTATGATCGGAAAAATAAATTTCTTTCTTAATAATTCCAAACACAAACACTGTTGTTACTCGGACGAAAATGAAGGCCTCTTGTCCACGTTGCAACAAAATAAGAGCGCGTTGGGACCCACCAAGGAGATTAGTCGATTTTAATTAAAGGCAAAGATTTATCTATATATATATATATATATATATATATATATTAGAGGCAGGTAGGTTTTATATCCTCGAAAGATCAGATCGGTGATTAGTAGGAGGAAGGGAAGAGTGATTTTTAGAGGAGGGAGGAAAGAAAGAGAATGGGAGGGTGTGCATCAAGGCCAGATAGCTGTGTTTGTTTACCATCATCAAATAAGAAGAAAAACGGGAAGCAAAGAAGAAGAAGAAGAAGAAGGATAATCTCAAGGCGTGTTTCTTCTCTTAAGGCTGACAAACTCAATGTTCCCGGTCAACCAGATCGCTCTTACTCTAATCCTGCTTTTCAAGGTTTTTTTCATCTCTTTGTTTTGGACATGGCAACTCGTGTGCAAATTCTCTCTCTCTCTCTGTTTTTTTTTTTTTAAAAAAAAAATTCTTTGGTTCAAAATACAGGAAGCATGGATGGTGCCTGGTCTGATGCTATTTCTGTGCTTGAATCGGAATTTGAGGATGAATTTTATAGTGTCTATGATGGTATGTCCTAATTATTTTTTTTGGCTTAGTTTCCTTCATTCTAAATTAATTTCCATTGGTGATTGGTAATGATAATAATGTTTTATTTGATTAAACTGTAGATGTTGTATCTGTTACCGAACCAGAGGATGCGTCTGTTTCATCGCCGAGAGATTCAAATATTATGCAATCTAAAGCCAATGATTCCCGGAGTAATGATCAAGTGACTCCTGTATATGCGGATGAAGTTTCTAATGTGAGCGTTGGAGGTCAAGAGGAGAACAATCACAGTGGGATTCTTCCAAATAATTGCTTGCCTTTCCTTGCTTCAACTGTCGCTTCCATTGACAAGAAAAGACCATTGAGTCCAGGCACACCGAGTTCCAAGAGAAAGCCTTCTCTTAAACTTTCTTTCAAACGGAGAGAAGGGAATGTTACTAATCCGGCCTTAGGTGAGTGTTGCTATATTTCCATGCCTTCTTTTCTTATATCTCGTTGTTCTTATGGTTTTGAATGTTGATTGTTGTTTAAACTCAATTTGAGTTCCTGTGAGCTCTGGTTTAGTTAATCTTGACCTTGATTAAAGACTTGAAAAACGTATGTTTTATGTACCTTTTTTGTAGTGGCATTGCATCACGCTAATGCTTTACTAATGTTTTTATTGTATGAATTTGTTCTGGGAAATAAATTTACTGGAGTGTTTGCTGTATAGCTCTCGAAGTAATGAACAATTATCTAAAATTCAATTCTCTTTATAAATATATCTCCGCACAATCGGTTGTGACCAAATTGCAGAAGTTGGGGTGAAAAAGCTTTTGCTTTTCTAATATATAATGCTTGCCGTGTTCTGAATTTATGAAACTTATTATCTCATTTTCTTTACTTGATACTTTGATGCTCTCCCCTTTTGTCTCATCCCCTTATATCATCTGCTATATGTCTTAGACTTGCATCTCATGTCACCATCCTCCTTTTATTTCAGTTTCACCCAAGGCATTTGTGCGAAGACCTATTGCTGGTTCCTCAATCCCTTACTGCCCCACAGATAAGAAGATGACTGATTGTTGGTCACCCATTGAGCCAAGTACTTTCAAAGTGCGGGGAAAGAACTATTTTAGGTGAGATTATTATAATGTTTCTGTAGGTTATCATGTTTAGTCCAGCATAGAAAGCTGAATCGTTGGCTTTGTTTATCCTTTCCAACTACCTCAATTCAATCTGTAATATATGCTTTGTTTTTATCGTTATCTTTGATCTTCTCAACTTGAGAAATCTTTGATCTTCTCAACTTGAGAAATCTTTGATCTGAACTTTATCTTGCTTTAAGTAATTTCATTAACAAGGTGTTAGGGATGCAAGAACCACCCGCTATTGGTAGAACTATGAATTTAAATGTCACACAAATAGTTAACTACTAATTGAATCTGCTACTACACACAGTATCACTCTTACTCTGCAGTTACCTTGTCTTAATATTTTAAATATTGGATTCAGTTTGATTTAGTAACAAGCGTAGGAAAAAAAATGGGCTGGCCGTTGTTGGTAGCATTTGTTTCTGTAAATGGGACTTGTATGCATGTTTGTGTGATATTCATTTCTACTACCTCAAGTAGAGCTCTAAATGTGATATATTTTACAGGGATAAGAAGAAAGATTGTGCTCCAAACTGTGCTGCATTTTATCCTTTTGGTGCTGACATTTTTCTATCTCCGAGGAAAATTCATCACATTGCTAGATTTGTAGAACTTCCTCATGTCAACACATCCGATGAAGTTCCTGGTGTTCTTGTCGTAAATGTTCAGGTACTTGTATCTTTCAATTTCCTTGTTGCCTGAAATTTACTATTTATAGTTCTCATTACCCCTTGATGGAAAAAATGGGGTCAAAAGCACTAGTATCTCGCTCTAGTACATTAATTAAGTCCATTTATAGTTTAAAGATGCTGCGAACAAGGTTGGTTTTTATGCTGTCGCATGCTAAATTGCAGATCCCAATTCCATGTTTATGTAACTAATTGCTGTATTTGATGTGAAGTTTTTTAACCAAGTATCGTCAGTGATGAGATGAATTATTTTCTCTGCAGATACCTCTGTATCCTGCCACAATATTTCAAAGTGAAAATGATGGAGAAGGAATGAACATGGTCCTGTATTTTAAACTGTCTGAAAGTTACTCAAAAGAGCTCCCCCCTCATTTTCAAGAGAATATCAGTGTAAGATGGGAGGCATCTTCACCTTTGCGCTTTCTAGGTTTTTTTCTTTTCTTTTCTTTTCTTTTAAGTCTCACTAAGAAGTCTCACAATAATACAACAGCATTACATGGTAGCTTTATGAAGGTTTTTGTTTGTCCATCCTCATCAGGGTTATTTATTACTAACAATTCATTAACTGGGTTTTTCTGCATTTCTTTCCTTACAGAGGTTGATTAATGATGAAGTGGAGAGGGTTAGAGGGTTCCCTCTAGATACGATAGCACCATTTAGGGAAAGATTAAAAATATTGGGCCGACTAGAAAATCTAGAAGATCTTCAATTAAGCGCTACTGAAAAGAAGCTTATGAGTGCCTACAATGAGAAACCTGTGCTCTCACGTCCTCAACATGAATTCTATTTGGTAAGTTTCAGATTGCTTATTCCAATCTGCTGTGTTACATTATTTTGTATGATGTGGTGATCATAAGCAGTAGGATATGACTCTCTCTCTCTCTCTCTCTCTCTCTAAAAAAATGTACTTTTCTGCCGCACCGCTACGACACTAACCTGGAGTGTTCCATGTGGTTGTCTTTCAAGGCTCCCTGAGCATATCAATTCTACGTAACAAATTTGTGTTTACGCAGTGGTCTTATGGATCTATTACTATCAGATGAACCTCATGTTCTCTCCTTTTTTTCCTTGTTCCATCCTATAACTGGATTTAACGTCTTCACTAAAGCTAGCTGATTGTGCTGGGCTCAGTTTCCTAGTCATCCCTTCATCTAAAGAACTGCAGCTAATGTGCCTGCTCTTTTGATATTATTATCTAATGTAATTAAAAACCTGGTTTAAATTTTATGTGTGACTGCAACTATGGTTGTCACATTGCTCTCCTTTCTTTTAGATAGCTCATTAAAAAAAAAATCTTGAACAATTAATAATTTAATTGGTTGTGTTGGCAGAATTATATTGAAATGTTGCAGCTTTGAAAGTTTCATGGCGATGCAACTCCACTATGATCGGTGAAAGTGCATTCTTAACTTGTTTTGAATTTTATCACAGGGAGAAAACTACTTGGAGATTGATCTGGATGTGCATAGATTTAGCTACATCTCTAGAAAAGGTCTTGAAACCTTACAAGACAGGCTGAAGCTTTGTCTCTTGGATTTTGGCCTGACAATTCAGGTAAACATATCTATTAGATTCTTGTCAAGGCTAATTTGTTTTGCAATGCAACGTGATGTATGGCTTATATTATGTCGTCTTTTTCTGACAGGGCCACAAGCCAGAAGACTTGCCTGAACATTTGTTATGTTGCATACGTCTGAATAAAGTGGACCACACCAAGTACCGTCAACTGGGGTGTTGACTAGGCACGTGTTAAACTGAGCTAGGGTTTTGATACCGAAGCATTTTTTAGTCAATGGAAGACTTGTCTGATAACCAAAAATCCTTTTTTTGTACTCGTTATCTTATCATCGCCATTCAGGATGTGTGCAAGCTGAAATGTGATCATGCATCCTCCTCTGTTGAGTTTATTAAGCTCCTTCATTGATTTGTATAGATTGTAACTCGAGTGTACAGTTCTGATGAAACAGAATGCAAATAAATTCTTTCTTCTCTGCTTCACTTACCTTCTCTTATGATTTTTTGATATTTGGAAACCGACTCTGTTTTCCTGCTAGCGGTGCTTGAAGGGCATTCACCATACATGCTTGATGTCTCCATTCAAGATTTCATCGCATGGCAGGGTTGCATCCCGCAGCGGCGCAGCCAGTGAATTGTCCCATTGACATCATCCGTGCAAAGAGTGTAAAGGGGCCATACGTGTGTATATATGCTATCGCCTCTACTACGTATATCGCTTATAAATAACCCTCCTCTAGCACTCATTTATCGCCTGATCTTGCTCGCATGCGCTTGCGGTTGTGTTTCCTGCGTTAATTAATTACTTGGACGTATATACGTGATGAGCCAGGGTGATAATGGCACGAAAGGAAAAGATGGAAGAAACGGGAGGAATATGCAGAGACCAATATTCTCATCAATCAATCAATTGTTTACAAATCATAGCGATATAAACGAAGAACTCTCATGTCAATGAAGCTGGATAACAGCATGATCATGTGATTACAATGCTCCCGAATGCAATAGAGATGAAGAAGAATTCAAGAGAAAACTAAAATTTATTCCAGCAGATTATACAAACATGACGGTAAAAGAAATTACAAACTAGGCTGTAGAAGGCCCCGTACAGCACCTCCAAAAGTTTGAAATACCACACCTTTCATCCCTGTATTTTTCTTTACAAGGGGTTGGAGGGTCGTAGGAGCTCGTGGTGTTAGCCTCATCTCCAAGGAATTCCTGCCCTCTGCTTTTCTCATCGATGTTGTTATTGCCGAGGCTCATCTCTTGGCTTCTACCGGCTGGCGTGTCCACCAGTTCTCTGCTTCTTTTTGGATTAACTTGAAGATTATCCCAAACACGGCCGGAGGAGCCTTGTCGTCGGAATGAAACAGATGATCTCTGCAGTGCAGTAGCCATGGTGCAATCTTCTTTTTATCTCTCTGATTTCCTCTCTGTTTTGTTGGGACCCCTTCATTCCTCTCTCCCCTTTTCCTTTTAACTAACATAACAAAATGATGGATTCCATAGAGACCTATTGACGAGTAACGCTAGTTCTCCCGGGATTTAGATTTCTGTACACTTATTTAATGCCTTTGATTTTCATCTTGTGCGAGATTTTTGAGGAAGTGAATTTGAATATATTATTTGATAAAATTAGCATTTTCCCAAATTAAAAAACCTAAATATATAGCGAACCCGTCCAATCCTAGAATTTACTAGATTAGCCAACTCAACTGTAGATGTTGGCTCCGGGAAATGCTGGAGAAGATATCGATGTTTACATGATCATATATTCATAGAAATGCGACACACAGGCCACTCATCCTCCACCCTTGGATTAACAGGTTAAATTTGGGTATTGACCCTGATTAATGGCCAAGGACACTGAGAAGTCCCCGTCAAATTAAGGTGTAAAAGGGAGGAGAAATCAAGCCCTCTATGTGTTTAGTGGTGCTGGTGTTAGCAAGTCATTTTTTATCCTGCTTGATTAATTTCCTGATCTGATAACGATTGAGATCATGTTAGCGCATGCTGCAAGAAAAAAACTAGAAATATTTAATCTGGATCACAGTACATTCAACAAATTTGACACAAAGCTTTGATGATGACACCCTTTAGCTAGCATGATCACAGATATTGCATGCACATGTTTGATCCACGAGCACTCTATTTTTACTTATGGAGGAAATATAACATGATATATGCTCTTAGTCAGCTTCATGTGTATAATAATTATATGTCTCAGCACTAGAATTGATGAATGACTTATTCATGATGATGATTAATGAAAATGGTCTCTAACTGGGAAAATAACCCACTCTATAGCTTAGTTTGTAGCTCTGTATTACATGAGATAGAATTGACGCAGGCTCCATTAACATTTTGCTTTAAGCTCCAAATTGGCTGTCAAGCTTCTGAATTAGTAATAATCAAAAGAGGGATCCAAAAGTGGAGGAAATTGTGAATGCAGCTCTCTGTCTTTGTCCAAGATGCCATCGACAAATGAACTTGCAGATGACGAATAATAGGCCGCATGATCGGCAGCATTGTTGTTCTCTTCAAGTCCATTATTGACAGTTCCATGATCATATGTCGACCGCCCAACCGATCGGTTCAAGAACCAATCATCATCGCTTCCAGTACTAGTTATGTTGCAAGATGATACATCATTCTGTGCCATTGCCATAGTTGAAGAGTTGGTTGGTGACAACATCTCATCAAAGTCATATTGCTCTTGTTGATGCTGAAATTCAGTGGAGGAAACAGGATCGCTGAGGAGAAATTCAGTCCACGTAAAGGTACAAGTGGGTGTGATCAATGGAGCCTGAGATTTTTGGCAGGAATAGGACTGTGTGAAAGTGCTGGTAGAAGATGAAGATGGTGTTGATGATGGGCAGGAAGAGCTGACCTCATTGAAGAAAAGTGGTAACTGTTTGGTGTCATGGACTGGAAACTGAGCCAGAAAGTCCCATGAAGTGGGGTGAGTAACAGTAGGATTGTATTCCTGCACTTGCTCTTCCATGGTTATCTTGAAACATGAATGCTCAGGGGTGGTTAAGATGGCAGAAGAGAATTGATGATCAGGTTCGGACATCAAACTGGTGTTTAAGGATTTATTGAGGTTTCCAGTGTTTGAAATGCCACTGATGTTTCCAAAGTCAGAGAAAATCTGTGAAAAAGGTTTGTGAGTCACAGGATCAATCCCCATCTTCTGAAGCATCTTCCTGAGCTTAGTGTTCCAATAGTTCTTCACATCATTGTCTGTTCTTCCAGGCAGTTTCTTTGCAATCAGAGACCACCTGGACAAAATAGGCCAACCAATTGAAAGTCATGGAGTATGCTCTTTTTAGTTTACAACTTATACCCACCAGAAAGTAAACAGACAAGGGGGGAGAATCTGTTGCTTCAGGTTTTCAATTGCCCTTTTTATTCTAAGATTTTTGGAAATAGTAACAAGAAATTTTTTGGGGGGGATTTTTTGTTTTCAATTACTTGATTTCTTAATGGATTACTCTTGCCATTACTATTCTTTGGCCACTTGCGAGATCAAGGAATGTTGAGTGAAAAAACCCACCTGCTACCTATCGCTTTATGCAGCTTAATAATAAGCTCTTCCTCCTCGGGAGCGAATCTCTCATGTTTAAGGTCAGGCCTCAGGTAATTAGTCCATCTTAGCCTGCAGCTCTTCCCGCATCTGTTCAGTCCTGTACATGGGCGTTGAGTGGAGATGAACACATGAATATGCATGTCCAAAGATTAAGGAGAGAAATGATCATCATCATCATCATATATATATATGTAGGCATAGAATTACTTAAAAATTAACACAAGTATACCAGCTTTCTTGGGGACCGAAGTCCAGTTACCAATGCCATGATTGGAAACATAAGCGAGTATCTTGGCATCTTCCTCGGGCGTCCAAAGGCCCCTCTTCACGTTGGACTTATCACAGCAGGGAGGTCTCCCCATTGTATGACGTCCAGGATAATAGTGGGCAAATTAAGAATGAAGAGACGAGATCGAGACTAATTAAGAGGCTGATAATTGCTTGATCATCTGCTAGATTTTGCTGCTCGGCAATCCTAAACCCTTGCTGCTGTACATATACTGCTAAGCAAAACATGGTAAAGAAGAAATTAAAGAGAATTAACGAAATATGCATGCATTTAACAAGTGGAAAGGGGCAAGAAAAGCATGGTGGCTCCCAATGAACAGCAATTGCATGATCAGTTTTCATCTTCTCATTCTTAACTGTTTTTCTCGAACGCATGCCATCGCCATACAAGGCATCCCCCCCTCCCTCTCCATTTATCTTTGGCTCCAGTATTAACATTTTGTTTCCTTGAGCTCATAATATACGTATGAAGCAGTTCTCTTATGCTGTGTATACTATATATTAGGTCACGCCTGCCTGACGTGAGAAATACAAATTGATTTTCTAAGCTATGGGGAGGGGGCAATGCGACTCTTGTGTCAGAGGGCATTAGGCCTCCTATTTACTGAAATCTCTGGCTCTGGGCTGCGTGCAGAATATTCTCATGACACAGGGAGACCTCGTCCTCAGCATCTAAGGGTACCAAGAATATTGCACAGGCTACACTACCAGAATTGGTAAAATATTTTTAAATAATTACCTATGGAATTACATCCTGTATTTTTTTGAGAGAAATATCAACGGAATGAAATAGATAATTTTTTTTATGTTTTTTTCCGTCAGTAAATCTATCGGTAATAATATTTTTTATTACTAACGGACTTACCGACAGATAAAAAAATACCAATGAAAGATTCATCGACAAAAAATCTATATCGGTGATTTCATTGGTAAATTAATTACCAATAAAATAATAGTATAAATACCAACTGAAAATTTCGTTGATAAATATAAAGATTATGATAATAATCTCTACTTGATTCATAGAGCTGTTGCTATGAGAATTTAGGAAAAGAGTCAGTTGCATAAACTGATAATGCGACAGAAGTTTCTATTTGCAAACCAGGGCTTATAGCACTCGGTCTCCTATCCAAGTAGAAAAAGAAAAATCATCTAGTAGATGGTCTAATGATAAGAGTTTGGGATTAAGGGGTGTGCTTTCTCTGTGGTTTCAGGTTTGAGTCTTATGATTGCTAATATGATGGTCATTGAAGGTTTATATAGTCATTAACTTCAGGGCTCGTGGATTAGTCGAGGTGCGCGCAAGCTTGCCCGAACACCATGTTAATAAAAAAACAAAAAAAAAATGATGGCAGCTTCCGTACTGTTCTTGCCATTTTAAGAACTGCAGCAACACTTGGTAGTCTACTGCTTAACTTGGATTTTATCTCATTTGAGCAGCAAATCTATTCCCAAATAAACTTATTTATTTTGCGTTGCACCGATTCACCCAAACATACTCATTCAACCCAATTAAGCATCTCTAAAGTTATTTATCGATTGGAAATAAATTAGCAAAATTCACATCTTCAACTAAAATGAAAAAAGAAAAATCAGAATATGAATATATTATATATAGATATTCAATTATGTAAATTCTCGTTGCTCTAGTTCTTAAAAATATATATTATAAATCAAATCACAAATATAATTTAAAACATAATAATCTTAAAATATTTAGACACAGCACTGTACATTACTGATTCATGTTCAATTTAAATTTCTAATCGCTATTGATTTTTCAAAGAAATATTACATAATCTTATAATTAAATATTAATATGGATATAAAAGACATAATTTAGCTTTTATACTATAATAAATTCTGAAATAATTTAAGGAGCTTATAACATAATTAATTGAGAATTAGAAAACTTACTGGCCGTGCTATGTCGAGGGGCCTGATTATTTTTATTATTAGAAATAATATTCATGTGCCGCAAGTACTTTTTAAATAATAAAAAAAAATTGTGACTTGGGAAGATCCGACTGGTTTAAAAAAAATAATTTTATTTTAATTAGATGATAAAAAAAATAAACAATAATAGTAAATGGATCAAATTAAAATAATAAAAAAGTGATCACAATAACTTTTTTAAAATAGTAAAAAAAAATTTCCTAAAAGGTAAAAAACGATGTAGCTCAATTATTATTTAATTAAATATGAAATGATAAAATCGGGTAAAAAAAAACCCTTAGTTGGTCCGAGTTAGCATGACAAACTTGTAGCTAGGTAATAAGGGACTAGCTAACTCATGTTAACCCGTCAAACCCGCGATCCAAGTCATGAGATCGTGATAACCTGATAGAAAAAAAAAATAAAGAAGACCATAAAGCCCATTTAAAAAACTGATGTTAACATGTGTTGATTTTTCAAACTCGTGACCCATGTTATTAGACCGAAAGTACCATATCTAGAAAAATCATGAAATTCAATCCCCAGCCAATCAAATGTTGAAGAATAAAATTGGAAAACAAAATTCACTTATACAAAAGGATTCAAACCAAAAAAATAGCAACTAAAAGAATGAGGATCAAAATTGATATAAAAAATAAATTAGAGGACAACTAAAATTTTTTTATTGAATGGTGAAATTGAAAAGAAAAATCAATTTAATAAAAGTAAAAAAAATTAAAAAAATGAGAACTAAATTGAAAAAATAATATATCACAAATTGGGATTAAATGATGAAATTGAAAACAAATAAAAGCTTTACAAAATGATCAAGAACAAAAATTAAAAATCAAAATAATAAAGGCCAAAATTAAAATATTAATAACTAAGAGGATAACTCTAAATTTTAAATAATCAGCTCGATTTTCGATGGGAAGAAAGGGAAAAAATGGAGGAAAAAAGTCCTGCCAGCAACAAACTATTGTGCCGCCACACTAGAAAGAAGACGCAACTTCTAGTCGCAAGCACCACTAAAAGGTCACATGAATGCATTTCCTATAAGCTAGTGTGTGCAACTATTTTTTTATTTAAATAATATTTTATATTTGTTAAAAAAATCAACTTGCCCTCATGATAATAGAAAAAAAAAAAACTATAATGAAAAAATGAAAAAGCATAGGACACAAGTTTTAAAAGTTTTATTTTTAAAGATAATTGAGTTATTTAAAATGATTAAAAAGCTCTTAAATGCAAGTTTTACAAGTTTTGCTTTGATTCATTCCATTATAAAATTGAAAAGACAATTTTACCTTCAATCAACCTAGTAATGATCACTTAACCTTGCAAAAAGATCAAAATACCCCCAACATCAAAGGTTATTTTTTTTTTATTTTGAAAAAAATAATAATTTTACTATTCTAGTAAATAGTAAAACGTGTAGATGTAAAATGTCTTTTGTGTTAGCTTTTTTTTGTTGTTTTCTTATTGTGATCTTATGATGTAAATAAAAAGATATGCAATAGATATATTGAATTAAAATTAATAATATTTTAAAAAAATAAATACATATCATACCAAATTTTGATTCAAAATCTTTTATTAAAATATTTTTCTTACTGTCTTTCTTCTAAAAGTTTATGAATGTTATAAAATTCCATGAAAAAAGAATTCCATTCTACATCATTAATTTTTAATACATAGCATATATACACCCATCTTATTGCGACATATCATCTTTTTAGAACCTTACCTAACAGATTAACCCATAATTCGAGATGACCAGGCATCAATAACATTAGAAGAATTGACTTTCAAAATCTAAATTAACCCACAACCCTACCCGGAGAAAACCTAGTCAAAGCTAATGATTTTTTTATTTAAAATAATATTTTATTTATTTATTTATATATATATATACACACACACATATATAAAGGACCAACCCACCTAACCATGACCCGAGATGCACTCCGAGTCAACCCTAGGTGGTGTTTAAAAACTAAACTACATACCACCCCTATGACAAATTAATGCAAGCGCATGCTACATCCTGAACACGGACAACGTTCCAGGTAAAACATTTGCTTGAATAAACCCTAAGCACCCTATCCACACCATGAATTTCATGAATGCCGACCCAAAGTGAAAAGGGGGGAAAACAATCTGAGATTAGAACTTCTATTTTTTGACAGTTTAAGTGTGAGTGTCGAATGACTGCTCCATAAGGTTTAGTATAGCTCCTTGAGGTTTAATAAAGATATGCCGCATACAGGTACAAAGACAGCACGGCCCACTGTAATCTACAGTGTTTAAGTATGAACCCTTTCATTTTCAAAACAAAGAGACTTCCTAGGACGAGCATACCTTACAGCTCTTCCTACAAGAACCATAAGACCCCTCTGAACCCACCATATAAACAGGGTTCTTTTCGCACTCACCGGCCTTTGCCCACAAAGGGCAGTTCTCATTCTCATCGATACAACCCCCGCTTGCTGCATGCTTCAGCGATTTCTCAAAGGATCTGACATGAATCCACTTGGTTGCTGACCATTTCTCACCTTCAATAACTGGACAACTCCCGTGCAAGCTGTTTGTGTCAGTCGTTGTGTCGGGATGAAGACTGAAGAACAGCAATGCATCACCCTTCTGGGGTTTCACTGCAATGATATAATGTAGAATTTTATGGAATGCCTGGTAACAATAAAAGGGAAATCGAAGGCTGCATATTCACTGAATGACAGCCAAAACAACAATACTACATGGCAAATGAATCACATCATAACTAAATCCGTAGAAGGTATTGAAATGATCGCTCACTAGTCTGCTTGGTGTATGATTGATTAGATGTGTCAGTGTTATGCTGCATATTTTAAAAGAAGGTTACAAGAAATTTTCCAAGGAGCTATCAAATTTTGGTCAGTGTGGATTTAAAAAACTACAATGGAAATCAAGACACGACATTAATAATCAACACCACAAATAGTATTCCAATCATATAATACACCAAATGGCAGAAGCATCAATAGAAAACTTTCCAATCATCAGCATCACATGAATATTCTGCTAAAAATCCAGAAACAAAAATGATCATATGATGAGGCAAGTGGTTTCCAAGTTTTACCCTTATGAGTTTGGAAAACCATTGAGGGGCAAACGGCCTGTTTGTGAGACATACCATGCTCAACCAAAGAATACACAGAAAAGTCATCTGCCAAGATTCTTGGGATTGAATCCAGTTCACCTCTAAGATGGAGGAATTAGGAAAAGTAGAAGACAATCTCAATTGTGCAATCCAACCATTAACTAAATAAAAGGGAATTAGCTTGGGATGTCCTTATATTTCATGGGTAGTCTCCAATAAATCATTATATGTTTAATTGCAGCTGTCCATAAATATAAGCATAGTACCCAGTACGTCCTGTTGAAATTTTCATTCAAGTAGACGGATTTTGATACTGGAATTGCACATGACACAAAAAAAAGACTTTGAAAAAATTAAAGCTTACCTATTAACACATCACCAATTGCATAAAATAATAATTATTTTTTGAATATTTCAAATGCCCTTGTGTTTATTTTCAACTATCAATTTTGTCCATATGTTTCCAATTCAATCAATCTAAACTTTTGTTATTCAATTTTAGTCATTTATGACCAATTACAAAAATCTATGAAAATCATACGTTAGTTAAGAGTTAAGCAGCATTAAATGGATATAGCTCACTTAAAAGAAGGAGAAAGCTTGCTTTGAGTCCTGCTCGTGCCACACATGTAAGGAGGAATGGGTGGCATGTGCGATACAAAGTGTTTTATTTTTTAAAAAAAGAAAACATAAAGATAAAATGTTTTAATATTTTTTTTGCCATTTCTTCTTGCACGTGCGGAACTCAAAGTAAACTTTCTCTCTCTTCTAATTGGATCAACTTAATGCCATAACAACAGATTTAATGCATTTGAGTAATTGGCCTTAATTGACTCAAATTGGATAACAAAAGATTAGATTAAGTAAATTTAAAACACAAGGGAAAAATTGACGACTAAAACAAATATAGGGGCAAGCTATAGGGTTAAGCCAAATAATTATTTTTAAGAGTAATAAATAATTATTTATAAAACAAAAAACAATTCCAAGATAATTTCATGAGGATAGTGAGGTCAAAATATCGTTATTTTATAAGTTATATGCAAGCCACATGTCAAAATCCTTTAGTTTGGATGGAAATGTATGTGGAATGACATATTAGAAATTATGCACAACTTGGTTGTAATTAGACATGTGAGAATATATTAGATACAACCTCTAAAATATAAGGATAAACTAAGATCATTCTGCTTTAATAATGGTACAAAAAATCCAAAGGTGATTAAAAACTACTGCCCATTTTCTTTTATCAAACTCCTATTATATGTTGATGCCTTCTTCCACTAAAATGAATCTGGGGAAATTAGTGCGAGTTACTTATGTTAAGATACACATCAAATAGTCAAATAACAGAGTAGTCAGGCTCCATCTCAAAAATAATACCTGCATAGCCATTTTTTGCACAATCAGACCAGCTATCATCCTTTGGTTGAATTGTTTTTCCCTGTACAAGGCACATAATATGTTATTGGCAACAGAGATACAAAATGACCTTGAACCGAAGGACATCAGAGAATCATATTCACGGCTAATTGTTTACCTCTGAGTTGGGAAACACTGTTTCTCCACCCTTTCCAACATTGGACAGATACATTAACACAGTGACAACCCGGTGACCACCCAGCTCTTGATTAGCCTTGTCATGAAAATAATCAAAATGCGGTTCATACTTCTGACCATGCTCATAGTGTAGTATTTGAATGGACTCCCCGTTTTCTAATTACCAAAGGCACAAGAAATATAAATTTTTTTCTGCATAAATTAAAACATCATAAACCAAGACACATGCGAAGAACATACCTTGAGGAAGAAAAGTCCAAGCAGCAATTCTGGCCTCAATATCATCAACAATTTCATCCTTCAATGATGAATGAAAGGACATCGTTTAAGCCTAACAAATTCCAGAAACTAAAAAAAGCATTCATAATAGAATATCTTTCAAAAATGAGTAGATTTGTGGCAGTAGTCTATTATAATCATATAGCACACCATCCAACATAAACTTCTAAGAAATAGACAGTGTTCTTATGGAAAACTAACCTTTTATCTAAATTGCCCTCAGTACCAAAAAGTAACAAACTAATAAGTTGAAAACTCATCCAAGGCCACAAACAACTTTTACTAAGAGCTGCATTTAACATTTTAAAGTGTGGTTCAAATATATTTGAAAGTCACTACCAATCAACTTTGGGTCAACCAATTCACTGAGAATCGAGAAAGGGAGGACTTTTCTTAATAATATCTGGGTAATGGGGCAAATAAATGACTATAGCAGTAATTGATTCTAACTCAGAGCTTCACATTTAGAATAGGTTTGGTGGACTGCAAACAGTAACGGGAACAGATCTGGCTATGTTGGGTTATGAGATTAACTGCACTTCAAAGATCTCATTGGTGATTTCAAGGGACTGAAATATGTTTGAAATCGAAGTCATTCCATTTCCCATCATCGGATAATGTTTACCTTCACACAGCATTCTGCAAGGGCAACAGCTGTGAAAATCAAGCTTGGCAGGAAGAAGGCAGGAACTCAACCATGTGGATTCTGAGGTGATAGTTTTCTATGCAGTTGGTAGCAAAGAAATATTAAACAAATCCTATTCTCAACATATTTTTAAATGTCCTCAACAATCCTATGCCATACACCCTCATCTCCTAGTTCCTAAAACACTGTCAAATGCAAGACTTCACTGCACACCATTGAGTGATCAAACTTTCATTTTCATAAGAATGTCAATGGAGTGTAACATGTCATGCATAAGCATTATAGATTTCTACAAGCTGATAAAATCCTATATGTGAAAGTAGAAATAAATTGCTGATAGCCAGTAGCCATTAAGAGCTAAACAACAAAAAATCAAGTTAAAGCATGCCTCAAGAAAAACCTGGAAGTTCAATTGGAACAAAGATAACAACAGATTCATTACAATTGCATCGAATTAAGTGGCAGGCAAAAGGGCCCTAATGAGGTTTCCCAATCCATATTGAGAATAATAGTATATTTAAATCTATGTACAATATTTAAGCAGTGCAAGATTTCATTATTTTTCGAGTCCATGTCCAGGAAATAATCCTATTGAATACATGCACTATTAATCAATCATCCTTTATATATAAATTAAATATATTCTGCACAACAAAATCATATTCCTTAATTTATTGGGATCAATATTCACATTCACAAAACCCTTTATCTTTATTTGATATAAGGGGGGAAAACACGATTTTATATACATTACATTACATTACATAAGCTAAGTTACTCAAACAGGAAACAATATAAATTCATGGTCATATCAAATCAGCAAACAAAATGTCAAACAGTCTATGGTTCAAAAATTCAAGAAAGACCTGGGCTTTTCCAATAAACATGCCAGAGCTGGTTCTCACTTCACTCTCTATACTCTTCCCGGATTCATTATCAGCCACCATTGATTTCTCGAGTTTATCTCTAGCCTACTCCAGCACCAAATCAGTAACACCAACATATTATATTATATTATAAATAACTAAAAACAACTTAAATCACTATGAGAATCAATTGGGCAATCAAGCAAACCTACAAAATACCAACCAGATTCATAAGATGATCACACTCCTCATCTGATAAAAATCCCTTGTATAAGAAAGCCCTGTTAAGTTTGAGAAAAAAGAAGAACCACGGCAATAATTTAAAATTAAAAAAAACGAATTTACTGATAAAAAAAAAGTGAAAAAGATGGGGAAAAAAGAACCTGGGATTCCAGGAAAGTTGAGTGACCCGAGTTGGATCAAACACACTTTTTTTCTGTAATCTAAACATCAAGACAAACAAAAAGAAAACATAAATCAAATAAATTACACAGAAAGAAAAAGTATACATCAGGGAGAGAAGTACATTTTCTTGTGAGGATGCAATCGAATGGAAGAACAAGAAAAAAGAGGGAAATTAACAAGCATAGAGCAGAGACAAAGCGCCACAAAGAATCGACATTCCATTTCACAAGAATTTTTTTTTTTCTCCCTCAATGAATAATTGTTGTAAGAAAAGGATTCAAGAAGAATATGGAAGGAAGGTTTTTTATTTTTTTGGGGTAAGAAATTGAATTGAACGTGAAGACTTATCGCCGGTTTTTAAGTAATTTGGGTGGAAGTAGCCGGAGACTCTCCTTTTCTCATTTAAGATTTTATATTTAATGGGCGCCCACCGGATTTGCTCTCCGTTCGTTGTTTTCTTAAATGTCAAATTGACCCGCAATTTTCCAAACCCATAAAAACGAAGAAAAGTCCTTTTCTTCTCCTTGTTAGAATTAGAATGAGAGCAATGCTATAGCAACAAAGCTTAAAATCCTAATTAAGACTGTTTTAAAAAAAATTAATTTTTTTATGTTTTTAAATTGTTTTAATATTAAAAATAAATTTTAAAAAATAAAAAATATTATTTTAATATATTTTTAAATAAAAAACATTTTAAAAAATTATTATTATCAAACTACCCATCAATCCCAACTCCATATATATTATTTAGCAGCTACTGGAACAATGGAGAAAACTTTATATTTGATATTCAGTATTTTATTATTTTTTATTTAAGCATCTCACCTTTAATTCTCCGTACTTTAATAGATAATCTTTTATTTTTTACTATTTCAACGCTCATAGTTAATGCAATTCATTAAAGGTGTATTTAGGAATGCGGTGCAAATCATATTTTAAAAATTTTGATTATTTTTATTTTTTTAAAATAAAAAAATTATATTTTTAAATTATTTTGATGTGCTGATATCAAAAATAATTTTTAAAAAATAAAAAAACTTTATTTTAATATATTTTTAAGCAAAAAATACTTTGAACCATCACCATTACCACAATTCCAAACAGACTCAATACTAACATGTGGGTTCCGAGAAGATAAAATTATATACTTGGTACTTAATCTCTTATTATTTTTCTACTCAAATATATCATCTTTGTTTTTTTATTTATAGGAGATATAGACCTTTTATTTTTATTTTTTTCTATTTGAGTCCTTATTGTTCCATCAATATATATTAGGTGTTGGTGTGTTTGTAATTTCATGACAATTGGTGAAAAAATGATTGCCAATGAAAAACAAATATAAAAAACCAAAATAAAAAAGAAAAGGTGAAAGTAGAGAACTTCATTTCATATACAAGCTTTATAATAGTTTATAATAAATTGAATTATATAAAAAAAGAGTAATTAGAAATTTTAATTAATTATTAACAAGTGTTTCAAAGCATTATTAGCGGGACCTTTGATAATTTTATAAGAGGTTCATCAATTTTATTTTATTTTTTGCAAAATAAAATATTTGAAATTATTTTCATATAAAATAGGGATTTTAAAATTCATGTTGTGTTTTATGTAATTGAATAAAAAATAATATATGTATTTTTTTTTATGAAAGTAAATACCACTTCGAATTTCAAATCAACAAATTATTTTCCAAATAGCCTAGTATATTCAATCTTTTAAGAGTCCCCCGTTGCATTAATATTCCTATTAGTGGTCACATCCTACTGAAGAGTCTACGAGCCTCTCGGATTAATGACGAATGTAACCTAGCTTTAAATTGTGGTCATAATCATCCGATCACTAATACAAAATATACTGAAACGATTACGTAAATCACTGTAGCAATTTACTTTACAATTATTTTTTTAATTTTATTTTCAAACCTTTTCTTTTTTGTAAGAATAGCTTTCTATAATAAATTTATGATTAATTTCTAAAAATCTGTTAATGAAAAAAAATTATAACAAAAAAGATTATATAGTAAAATAAGCAGAAATCTCATGGCCTATCTCAAATTTAATCCACCTATTTTTCTTTTTCTGCTTTTTCAGTCTCAATAGTTTTGGAATTTTATTTAGTTCAAAAATTCATTTTATTTTATTTTTTTAGTTTTTTAAAATAAAAAAGAAGAGAGAAAGTTGCTAGATTACAACAAAAAAGAGAAAAAATCATCGATTGGTCACATTCCGATGATTATAAGCTCAAAAATAGGTTTATATAATTAATGGCGTGCGTGGAATAAATATAGAAAAAGACATAGCAAATATAATTTTTTATTTGAAAGGATGTAATAAGAATGGTGTCTATATTCTTTCGAAGAGATCATCAGTTTGGTCAAGATAAGTTCATAGTGTTTTACTCAAGGTTAGATCTTTCTGGCATGTCAGGCTTTCTTCAATTTCCTCTTGGTCCTGAAGGAAGATCTTACTTAGTAGAGATTGGTGCAGATGGAGATTTGTCTCGTGTATTGGTGATGGAACTGCTACTTCCCTGTGGTTAGATTATTGGTTGCCGGATGGTCAACAATTCTGTGACCTTTTACCTTTCGACGGTGCTATAATTGGTTGAGCTTTCATGGGATGCTAAAGTCTCAAACATCACTAAGGAAGATTTTTTATCGACTCGGCATAGGAGGTTCTTATAGACACGAGACCCGCAAATTCTATGCATCACCTCCTTTGGTTTCCAGGTTATATCCTGAGACACTCTTTTTATCTTATGGCTTGCTTCTATAGGTCGTCTACATGTTATAGATAGACTTCATGCTTATCAGATCATCAGCTCCTCGGTATGTATCATTTGTGGCTCGCATATCGAGGCATGAGGCCATCTGTTCTTTCAATGTCCTTTCCCTACTTCAGTATGAAGGGTTACCATGAGCAGGCCTCTTATGAGCTAACCTTCTATGATATGATGGCCTTTGCTTCAGTGGACATACACGCACTATAGGCATGGGAAGGAGTTCTTACATCTATTTGCTCAATTAGTACTCTCAACCACGATTTACTTCATCTGGTATGAGAGGAATAATCAAGTTTTACACCAAGCTTATTGTCTTCATCATATTGTTAATAAGTAAATATTTGAGCTTATCAAGTTTCAGGGTGGTTGAGATAGAACCAAAATACCAGATCTCATATGCTTTCAGGTCCATATAGCATCTTCTAAAATCATGAGATACCTCTAGTTTGTTATCTTTGGAGTTCCATTTAGCATGTTTGTTGTTTTTGCAGAACCAATCAATCAATTCTGAGTTTTCCATGAATCGATCGACTGGTTTAATAGTTGTTGTCCAGGTAATCTTTTTTTTGTTTTATTTAGCTTTTGCTGCTTCTTTTTTCTTGCTGTCTAAGATCAGTTTAATCTGGGTTATGGGATAATGTGCATCTTAAGGTATGCCCTTTGTATTTTTGTACAGCTTTTCTCTTTAATACATATTAAGAGATTGATTGATTATTCAGAAATAAAACTTGTGTGTGAGAGTTTGCTTTGACTCTTGGTTCTTCATTGAAATTCTCTGACTTATCAAATGATTAACCAAGTTTTGTGGCGTTTTCTATACTTTTCATTAGTGTCTCGATTATAGGTTTCTTTTTTTTTAGGGGGGTTGGTAAAGGTTATCGTTGTGTCAAGCTTAATTATAAACCTGAGTTTAGCTTTATTTGGATGGATTAATTTGATTGTGGGTTTTTGAATCTTTATATCCATGTGGTTCACATCAGTTGGTATTAGAGAAAAACTCTAAAATCAGGTTTTATCTATTTATCTTTAAATTCAATTTAGTTTGTGTCTTGAGTTTTGTTTTTTTTTTTTTTGTTAGCTCTTGATTTTGTTTTAATCTTAGTTCTTGTGTTTTGAATTTTAACTTGTTCTTAGATCAACTTAGTGTTGCATTTACTTTGAAATATATATAAAAGATCAAAATCACAAAATCAGGTTAATATATCTTCTAAAAGCAAGTCAACATCCCAATAAGGTGATGATGCAATCCAAACTACACCAAAGAATCTATTATATATGTCGATTGAAACTTACATAAGGTCAAGATCTCATAAGGTTAAAAAGACATTTAATAGGTTAGTTCAAGATATTTGGATTTTTTTTCCTACAAGACTTGTAAATTCAACTCATTTTTCTACTCACAAGTGGATTTGACTTATTTTTTCTAATGCATAGTTTAATGCTAACAAACATATTTTTTTATCATATTTTTCATTTGACCATTGGATCGGGTTGAGATTTTACCAGAAGTTTTCAGAAATCTTATTTTATATTGGGTTAAAATTTTAAATTAATCAAAAATCAGAAAGGCCTCACGATATGGTTTAGAAGCTATTATGCAGGAATTGTATCAATTTTCTAGTTGATTTAATATTCTTTTTTCTATTTTATTTATAAATTTTATTATTATTTTCTCATCATTGATTAAGATATTTTTTTACCTATGGGTGTTTAGCTTGTATTTAGATTTTTTAAAAAATTAATAAGAGATGAATTAATTATTCAGAAATAAAACTTGTGTGTGTGAGTTTGCTCTTACTTTTGGTTCTTCATTGACTGCTCTGGCTTATCAAAGAATTAACCAAACTTTGTGGCGCTTTCTATACTTCTCATCTGTGTCTCGATTATATGCGTTGAGTGGTGGGTTGCTTATTTATAGTCTTAGTACTTTGGTGCATGTTATTGTTGTGTTAAGCTTAATCACAAACCTGAATTTAGCTTTTTTGGGAAGAATTGATTTAATTATGGGTTTCTAAATCTTTATATCCATGGGGTTCACATTATTCATCAAATCCTATACAATAATTGTATCCTAGATAGTATAATCCAAATGAGAAATGTCAAAATCATGATGAAATCTTGGGCCACTTAATTGAAAACTGCATAAATTTCAGATATTAAGTCTAAACGTTAGTAAGTAGAGGGCATGTTGAATTTGTGAATGATAATGGTACATGTTATATCATCAACAAGCCAATTTAGCATAATAAGTAACTGGCTAGGAGGATAGAAATAACATTTAATGAATATTGACACGCCACAATATTTGTCAGAGGAGGTAGATATGAAATAGAAATAATGTTGCATTGTCAATTCTTTTATTATTAAACTTTATCATTTTATATTTTTATTGAGAAATATTAGAACCTTGTTTTGTTTAAATATGTTTTGGGACTGAATCATGTCTTTTAATAAAAGTATGCCTTTTTCTTTGTCTCATTATTGTTTTGAAATCAAGAGATGTTTTTATGAAAATAATATACTCCCTTTTCAGCCCTTCACCATTGAATCAACCTCTCACTCACCAACATCAGTCAGGTTTCTAGTCACCACCTTACTAAGTAACCACATCACAATACCAGTTGACCAAAAGCAATAAAGGTAGAAAGAGAATCGAGAAGGAGAAAAAGAGAAGAGAAGAAAAAAACTGAAACTTTGAAGGCCATAATCTATAACCACGAGTAGCGATGGACAAAATCACCAGTACTAGAAGAAAGGGGAGGAAAAGGTGCATCTTATGAGTTCATCCACGTGCCTCCATCCATCTCTAGTGTGTGTAACAATGCACCATTAGTGACTACCACCATTGCGTTGCCATTGTCTCTCATTGTTCTAGTAACTTCTAGTTGATTCCCACCACTTAAAAGTCAATTCCAAACCCTAAATAAATTTATAGATATTTTTAAACATGATTATGAAAAAATTATTGGTTATTTGTGATGATTTGTGATTGATTGTGTGTTGTTGTGAAATATTTAAAGTGTTATACGCTCGTGTCTGTTGTGCGACAAATAAAGCCACCAGGGATTTTTTTTTATTTTTTATGGTGTGATAAGGTTGGTGATTAATACTTTGCAATGGATATGGAAGGATGAGATAATTTTATTGAAAGATTGGTATTTGCATTTAGATGATGATGTGTGTTTGATTTTGTGTGCCAGTAATTTTATTCGTGGATTTTTTAACGTGCAAAATCATTGATTTATAATTAGGTGCGTAAATTCTATGTGAAGATATGTCATTTTGTGATTAAAAAAAAAGAGAATTTGTGCTCATATAGTAATTTTCAACTAATAAAATAAATGATCGGATTATTTTCATATTTGAAAGAGTGGGTTCAAAACTCAATTTTCACCATCCATACGGTTCTAATGCCCATATTAAAATTCTAAATCGACGAAATTTTTCTTTTAAGGATTGACATCATAATTCTTCTATTTCGATGAAATCTTTTATTTTTAGGGATTAATGTCAAAAATTTTATTAAAACTCTCATTTCGATAAAATCTTCTATTTTTAGAGATTAATGTATAAAAATTTTCATTAAAAATCCTATTTTGATGAAATCTCCATATTTTATAGTTTAATGTTAATTTTTTTTTGTAAACATTCTCATTTTGATGAAATCTCCTATTTTTAGCGATTAACATCAATATTTTTATTAAAACCCTCATATTAATGAAATCTCTAATTTTTAGGGATTAACGTTAACTTCTTTCATTGTAGTTAAAACTTGACAAAATCTCAGTTTTCAAGGATTAATTTAAAAACTTCAAGATGAATTTTTGACCTCCCTTTCAAAAATGAATACCATAATTTTTTTTTTCAGAAATAGGTTTACACAATCAATAACGTGCATAAAATGAATTGAAGAAAACACATAGCAAATACCTACCTTCTCTTAATCATAACTAACTCAGCATTGGAATCTTTGAAACCAACATCTATTTTAGGATTCATAGTTTTTTTTCTTAATTACTAGGTGACAATTCCATTTATTTTTATTTTCCCTTTTAATTTTAGAAGAGCCATGTATTCATCACGATATGACAGTTTTGAACCTATAAAGTTAAGAAAGGAACATACCTTTTTATCCACCAAAATAATCTCTTAACATTACATCATCTTTATAATAGTTATTGACATAGGAAGTAACTAAAGATAATGCACAAACACATTAATAATATCATTAGGAAGAAACCATATGATATTGATGACTTTCTAAGCTTGATGAGTTCTTGATGAGTAATTGCATGAAACATATTAAATGTGTGTTTGATAATGTGGTTGAAAATGCTTTTATTTGTGTTTTTTTTAATTTTTTTTATTATTTTAACATGATCATATCAAAATATCTAACATCCTAAAAAAAATCAATTTAATAATTTTTAGATAAAAAAAATATTTAAAAAAGTATCTTAAAAAATACCTAAACCACAATATAATACCGAACAGTGGCTAATAATATACTTTTTTTTAACGCCATAAATAATATACTTAATGTGGCTGGAGAAGAGTTTCAATTACCAAGAAAAAAAATGAAGAATAAAAGTTTTAATATACACAAAAATACTTGACATTTGCATTAATGATTTGTATTTATAAATAATTGGCATTGTACAATTATCTAGTATAATGTATGTATGGATAATTGTACAATCAAATAATGCGATGAAAAGTATAGGTAGCATTTGATATTGTGATAGCGGTTGCTTTTTAAAATTGTTTTTTTTGCTTGGAAATATATCAAAATAGTATATTTTTTTATTTTTTAAAATTTATTTTGACATCAACACATCAAAATAATCCAAAAAATAAAAAATAATTTTAAACAAAAACATTTTAAATTTTTGCCAAACATCATTTGGGCCACATTCCCAAACACTACCTTAATGCATAGTTATCAAACCCGACCCGGGGTTGACCCGGTAAAGGAGCCGGGTCTCAGGTTACACGGGGCAACTTGGGTCAACCCGAATCAATCCGGAAAAATTAAAAAAATTAAAATTTTAATATTTCATATGAAAAAATTAAGAAACAATCCATGTGAATATATGCTATATGTGTTATAAATAATGAAGTTTAAAAGATTATTTCAAAATGTTTTTTATCCCACATTGAAAATATACTATGTTAGTATGTTATCCTTTTAAGTTGAATGGTTTAAACCAAAAATATTTTTTATTCCATATTGAAAAACATAACTTTTTTCTTATGAACATAGAGTTTATATATTAAAAGACTTCAAATCCGACATTGAAAAAATATTTTTTTTCTTGTGAACATAGAGTATATATATTAAAAGGTTTCAAATTCCACATTGAAAAAATAAAACATTCTTCTAGTATTTATATATCGAACTTTGAAAAGGATTAATAACCAACTAAAAAATATATAAAAAGGGATCACTGACTATGAGAAAAAACACATTTGAAAAAAAAAGGTCTCAACCAGATTTTGTCGGGTTGCACGAGTCACAGATCAACCCAGCAGGTCAACCGGATTTGCCGAGTTTTTGCTCATTATAGTCTTTTACCTTGCCCGAATCGATTTAACCACCAAGTTGACTCGCCAGACCGATCCAAATTTAATAACTATGCCTTAATGTACTTGAGTTCAAGCCGTGACATAAGAAGGTCTAAGTTTGAATATTAACATTAACAAATAGTCACATTCAAATATTCAAATATTGGAAATTAATGAAAGAAAATTTTTAAGTAGCATTTGGGTATTTTATCAAGATAAAAGAGATAAAGAAAAAATGAACTTGCTTTTTTATTTTTTTTGTTTTAAAAATACAAAAAATTATTTTAAAATTATCTAGAAATATATATTTATTTTATATCTTTGTCTCTTCAACCAAACATATTTTTATCTCTTTTATATTTATTTATTCTATCTTAAAATACTAACCAAATACAACATTAATAAACTATTTCCTTGTCGATATCTTAATATTTTTAGGTATTAACTAGTTTTTGCTCTCACGATGCCGCACTATCTTGTTTAGAATCTATTTTTATTTAATTTTATAATAATTAAAATAAATACTCATAAGAATTCAATGCTTTAAATTCTAAAGTAAAAAAATATATTTTTAGTCTAATTTTTTTATTTTTATTCCTGTATCTTTTTGATATAAACTTGGTTTTTTTAAGTAGAAGCATGGTTTTTAAAATAAAAACTCACCTTGATCTAAAAAGCAAGCAAAATTACAATAAAAAACAAAAAAACCATGTCTTAACAAGATTGTAATTAATTTGATAAAATGATATAAAAATTTTATAATAAAAAATAATAAAATAAATATCTTATTCTTCTCCGTTATTTAATTATATTGATAATAATTATATTTTTTTTCATATTCAATATTCAATTATTTAGTTTAATGAAACTATGGACACTAATTAAAAGTTTTTTATTTAATAATATTATATTAAGTAAATATAAATAGATGCAAACTTTTCACTGAGAAATAGAGTGAAACTGAAAGAGCAGGAAGCATCCGTGTCACTGCGATCTCCACTGGTAACCCTAAAACTCTATTACTTGCTAAAATATCGAGAGCTAATTTCTTCTTCATCATCTCTTCCTCTTAGTAATCTGAGAAATTAGTAGCTACAGCTTTTGATTTTACAAAGAGATAGAATTATCCCTGGTTAGGCGAGAAAGAGGGAGCAATAGAAGTTAGGGTTAGGGTTTGTTGTTTCTAGGAATATAAAACTTGATTAATTCAATACTCAATAGAGAGTCAATTTCGCTTTCAAATTAAATTGTGATTATAAAGAACTCCATTTTCTGTTTGGTTGCAGTTATTATTACTGCGGCTAATTTATCATGTCTTGGTGCACTATTGAGTCTGACCCAGGTAATAAATTTGATTGCTTTCTACTTACTAATCTCATCATCATCATCATCATCATCATCATCAACATCTTGCTAGGGTTTTGTGATAGTATTTTGGGTTTATTTAAAATCTTTGCATCAAGTGGTTGCTTGAACCTTGGATTAGTCTTTCGAAATACGTTAGAGGAGTTGCTTCTGTGTCGGTTTGAGGTTTTCTCTATTCTGGTATATTTTTCATAGATTTTTGTTGCTCACGAACTAATAAAAAGAATTAAAATTGTATTAATTCTCTGTCTTCAGATTTACATATTGCCTGTACAACATTTCTTGCTGCTTTTTGCAATTTAGTTAACTATATGGTTGGCAATTTTAGCTTGTGGATTGTTAATTGTCAAGGAAGGAGTAGTTTGCAGTTCCCACGCTCACTGTATCTGTACTTTTTAAATGGAAACCTCGTTGCTAAGATTCTTGGTTTGTAATCCAGGTGTGTTCACTGAACTTATACAACAGATGCAAGTGAAAGGTGTACAGGTAACCTATTAAATTTCTTATGCCATTTTTTCATTGCTTTTCTTGTTATGTGAAGTTTGTCTCCGTGCTCGTGCCATCCAGTATTTTTAATTCTCTGGACATGCAAGTGCTATGCTCCATTTTTTTTTCCATCTTTCAAATTTTTAGATGTAATTCAGGGAAGCTATCTGTAGTTTTTACTCTACTTTTTAGTACTTGTATCTTCTTTGTCTCTCATTTTTAAGGCATTCAGTTAAAAAAAAGAATGGGAAAGGAAACAGGAAAAAATGGAATTGGAATCGGATGCTAATGCTTAGGGAATGGTTTTTCTTTTCTTTTCTTTTCTTTGTTTTGTATTTTTTTTTTTCTGTCTTGGTTAAAGTATGAGATATTATTGCAATATGAGATAACATTGCAAATTTATTATCAATGCTAATAAAAAACCATATATTACCTTTTCATATGACCATCACTACCACCACTGCCATCTTTTGTAGCCACCACTGCCATCTATTGTAGCGACCACTGCCATCTATTGTAGCTACCACTGCCATAATAACCACTTTAGCTATCACTAAAACAACCACTGCCATAATAACCACTATAGCTATCACTAAAACAACCACTCACCACTAAAGCACCATCATCATTTGGTTTTTTATTTCCCCATGGGGGTTCTCTTAAAAATACTTTTTTCTAAATTGTTTACCAAAATAAGGCACTTCCCGCCACACAATCATAGGATATCATGCTATGCAAGCGTCTCAATTATCCTGCTCTTCTAATCAGCATGCATCTATTGATTACTTAAAAAGGAAAGCATTTTGAAAGACAAGGTTCTGCTTTAATTCGACTAGAGGTAGCAATTCAAAGATAAGGGGATAGAGAATCTTTTCACGGGGTTCCTGATGTAGCTGATGAAGGATTGGTTGGAGCAGACAAGCAACATAAATTATTCCCTGTTTGCACATTCAATGATGAGTTGTATTAGCAAGCTAATTTGTGTATGATTTTCTTTTAAAATTCTGCCATTAAGTAATCTTATTTTCTCTTGAGAATTATGCTATTATGGTTTTAAAAATCAATGATGGAGCAACTTTTTTCATGTCCAGTGCTTAATCATTATTAGCTCTTATTTTTGTGCATATAGCTTTGAATTTTTCCTTTTGATATATGCTTATGTGGCGTTAAATTAGTGACTTCATTAGTTTGGTGCTTATGCAGAAGATTGTGGGAAATGAGTTCAAGTACCTTTTTTAGGGAAATAAGTTTTAAATGCACACCTATTAAAAAAAAGAAGCTCCGCTTTTATTACCATCACCATTACTACTAAGACTACTGCAACCATCATTATTAGCATCACTACCACCAGGACTCATCACCATCACCCCCACAACCACAACCACCACCTCAACCACACCCACGACTGCCAGGAAGCACCAGTAAAAGGTCTTGGTGCTTAGTCATAAGTTTACAGTTTCTGTGGAGCACTATAAAGTTCACTGCTTTTTTTTCCTTGGTATTGGCATTTCAAGGTTCCATCCTGTTTCCTAACTGTTATACCCAATCCAATGTTATGAATTTAATGTCATTCTGGTTTTGTGTTACCCATTTTGGTTACTTTTCATTCCTGATACCTATTTCGTTGAGTTAACTGAATGGCACAACAGATACTCTACATTCGTTGTTGCTAATTTAAATGATTAATTCTGGCTGTTACCAAGGTGTCCTATTTTTGGTTACCGAATGGGACCTTCTTAAGGGAATAGAAGTAGCCAAGAAACAGGAACCAAAAGTACTACATGTTTCTATTACTCAAGGCATAATCGCTCTACTTGCTGGTTAGAAATGCAGAGTCCATGAATTGTTCAACGGGTCCATCACATAACCTCCATTCATCCAGATATGATATCTTGATCTGTCTTTAACAGGTTGAAGAATTGTATTCATTGGACCTTGATTCTCTTGACAGCCTGAGGTTAGTTTCTCATTCCATTGGCATAAATGATTTTAGCTCGCATGCTCGGTTGCTGTTTTGTTTATGTTAACCTGTGACCTTTTTTTCCACTGTTTTCCAGACCTGTATATGGTTTGATTTTTCTTTTCAAATGGCGCCCGGAAGAAAAGGACGAGCGTGTTGTAATTACAGATCCAAATCCTAACCTCTTTTTTGCCCGTCAGGTATGTTTAGACGAGATCCACAATCAATGGAGGATTGTAAGCTCTAATTTATTTTCTTAAGGTTTCCCCCCTCTTGTAGGTTATCAACAATGCTTGTGCAAGTCAAGCAATTTTGTCTATCCTCATGAACTGTTCAGAGATCGACGTTGGTCCAGAATTGTCAAAGTTAAAAGAATTCACCAAGAATTTTCCACCTGAGCTCAAAGGTTTGGCTATTAATAACTGTGAAGCTATACGTGTAGCTCATAACAGTTTTGCAAGACCTGAGCCTTTTATTCCTGAGGAGCAGAAGGCTGCCAGCCAAGAAGATGATGTGTACCATTTTATAAGTTACCTGCCTGTTGATGGAGTGCTGTATGAACTTGATGGATTGAAAGAGGGACCCATCAGCCTTGGTCATTGCACTGGAGGGCATGGTGATCTGGATTGGCTGCGTATGGTGCAACCAGTGATCCAGGAACGCATTGAAAGGCATTCCAATAGTGAGATAAGATTTAATCTCTTGGCAATAATCAAAAACAGGAAAGAAATGTACACTGCTGAACTCAAGGACCTCCAAAAGAAGAGGGAGCGAATTTTGCAGCAGCTTGCTGCCTTCCAGGCAGAAAGACTGGTCGACAATAGCAACTATGAAGCTCTGAACAAATCCCTCTCTGAAGTGAATGGTGGGATTGAGAGTGCTACAGAAAAGATTTTGATGGAGGAGGACAAATTCAAGAAGTGGAGAACAGAAAATATCCGCAGGAAGCACAATTATATTCCTTTTTTGTTCAACTTCCTCAAGATTCTTGCTGAAAAGAAGCAGCTGAAGCCCCTTATTGAGAAGGCGAAGCAAAAAGCTGGCGCCTCCAAGTAAAAGGTTTTTTTCCCCTATCCTCTCTTGTTAGGCGGACACTTGTTCTTCTCTGGGATCATGTTGCTAGTATATTTAAACCTTTTCCCCATGGCTATTCTGATCTCTCTCCCGCCCATGTGAAGCTGGTTTGCAATGTTTTCAGGTAAATGAACGTTCACCCTCATAGTTTTAGCGTCATTGACAAGTAATATGATATCAAATTACTGTTCAGTCTAAAGTCACCTGGGATTGTTTATTTATTTTCTGATAGGTGGATTGTTTAGTCTTTTTCATATACCATTAGCAACTTCTATACACTCCCCGACGGCATGGAACCTCTTTCAGAACTAAATTTTATCTACCAAAAATGAATCCAAAGACAAATCTGCATCAACGGCTGCACCAATGGTGTTTTTAAAGTGTTTTTTTTTTTAAAAAAAATGCATTAAAAAATTATTTTTAAAATCAGCGTATTAAAATAGTTATAAAATAAATAAAAAATTAATTTGAAATAAAAAAAAATATAATTTTTTTAATTTTCTTAAAATACGAAAACAAATAAAACTAGAGTTGACGGCTGTTTAATTTTAACTTCAGCGAACCAACATATTTCTTTCGCTGACCTCATTGAATGAAAGAGGTCATGATTCTATTTGCATGGATCCATACGTATAAAGAACATGAGGTTCAAGTGAATAATTAATGCCAAATTGATACATAAAATTATGAATGAGGTGATGATACTGAAACTATTTTGTATCAGAAAAATTACACTAAACCATTGATACAAAACAGTGATGTGTAAGAGTTATTTGTAGCAATGAAATTTCCCTAAAATATGAATCCTTTGTAAAGAACAAGGGGATACTGGGAAAAAAGACTTCCTACGATTAGCATTTCTTAAAACTCCTACAGTTACAAATGTGAGAGCCCACCATATAAATAGGGTTCTTTTTCACACTCATCACTACAATTTCCCCATTTTTGTTCGCTTCACGGGTTCGCTGAAGGACCTGACATGGATCCACTTGGTCGCAGACCACTTCTCCCCCTCAATAACAGGGCAGCTCGCGTGCAAGCTATCCGGGTCAGGAGTCGCGTCAGGATGGAGACTGAAGAACAGCAAGGCATCGCCCTTGTTGGGTTTCACTGCAAGTAGAGCTAGTGCATATAAGGCAAGCTTTTCCTACATATTCAATGAAGATCAATCATATATTAATTAACACCTGCATAACCCTTTTTAGCACAATCAGACCAGCTATCATCCTTTGCTTGAGACCCTTCTGCCTGTACAACACATGAATTGAGAATATGATATAATATGTTAGCCTGAGACTCCCCAAATTAATTAAAATAGAAGAAAAACAAACAAACAAATAAAGCAGTCAGTTGTAGCAGCCGTCGTTATATTTTATATAGACATACCTCTGAAGTGGGAAATACGGTTTCTCCCCCCTTCTTAACATCAGACAAGTACATAAGTACGGTGGCGGCCCGATGGCCACCCTCTTCTTGATTAGCCTTGTCCACGAAATAATCAATATGTGCTTCGTATTTCTGACCATGCTCATAGCGTAGTATCTGAATCGGCTCCCCATTTTCTAATTATATATAATTAATACAAAAGTGATTTAATTTCCTCTTGCATATACAACCTTAAACATAATATATACTCCAAACCATCACATGTATTGAGTTTACATATACTGTCATACCCTAAACAAATGTTTTACTATGTTGTTTACATATGGGCGTGTCTGGTTTTGTATTTTCTATTTATAAGAGATTAGTAAAAACTAGTTCTGTATACGTACCTTCTGGGAGGAAAGTCCAGGCAGCAATCCTGGCCTCAATACCATTAACAATTTCATCCTGAAGAGTTGAAAACATAATCCATACAGTTGAAGGTCTGAAACTAAAATCAATGGATGATAGATACCCAGAGCAGCAGTTTACGTTCTCACCTCAGTTTTGAAAATAAACATGCCGCTACTGGTTCTCTCTTGGCTTTCCATGCTCTCTCCAGTTTCATCATTAGCCACCATTGATTTCACAAGCTTACCCTTAGCCTATATATATATATATATAAAGAAAGGGCAGGCCAGACGATTATAAGTAAACTATACATATTTAAAATCATAATACTATTTCTCCAAATGAAATCAAGTCGATGCTAACAAACCAGATTAATAAGATGATCACACTCCTCGTCTGACAAGAATCCCTTGTACACGAAGGCCCTTTATCAGGTTTCAAACGCAAAACAGTTAAGCACATAACATACTACTATATATATGCAGTAGAAAAGAAGAAAAATGTACCTGGGTTGCCAAGAGAGTTGAGCGGCTCGAGTCGGATCAAAGGCCTTTGTAAATGCACCTGTTTTCGATCTAATTATCACCGAAAATCAGTCAACAAATAGCCACCATACATGCATGCAGTTAGTTCTATTCCATATGAAAGCAAGATTCATCAATACATACGTTTCTACAGAAGCATAAGAAAGAGGAGGGAAGACGAGCAGCGGTAGCAAGCAAAGAGAAACCATGAGAAAATAAGGAGACTTCATTGAGTTCTCTTCTCCCTTTTGTTTATACTTGTGGAGACAGAAATGAAAACTTAGACCTGAGAGATCAATTGGCTTTTCTCTGTTCAAACTTCGAGGGCCTCGTGAAAGATCTTGTGGGGCATCTAGCAAAACATTGTAATTGTGCCCAGGGGTTTTGGAAGGTTTGGATTTGGTAGTCGTACAAATAATTAATTAGGGTCTGAATATTTTGGCTTTTTTTGGAAGCAAATCATTAACAATTAATGAGATAACATGGTGGGAGGTGCCATTCGCAGATTCTATGTATGCATGCCCGAATTTCGGTTTTCTTTTTATTGAGCGGACGCGTTATTTTCACTCCATAATATATATATATATATAGAGTCAATCTACAAAACATTAATGAAACTCCATCATCATCATCATCATTCATATAATTTTACCTTATTTAAAATTAAAAACAAATTGTTTACACCTAAAATAATCTTTTTCCTAAAGATATGCATGCCCAGATTTTCTTGGGCATTAGGATAATTGCTGCTCATCAACTACCTGATGTGCCTTGTAGATTCCTCTGCACCGGTATGCTCTAATGGCTACCGATCCCAGCAAGGGTTAGCCCTGCAAAATGACATGCCCAGTAATGCAGAATCCCAGTTCTCTATGAAACCACTAAATGTTGCATTGTTCTCTTAAAGACAGTGAAGCTTGCGCAAGATGCATCATTACATCGTTGAAGGAGCAAAGTCGGGTATCACGACTTGTTTTTGCACATGTGATCCGAAAAGTATCCGAGTTCGAGGATTATTTCATATGTATTGCACAAGAAGTTTTTAATGAAATACTAAGTTTTAGTTTTTTAATTTTTGAAAAATTATAATACTAATTTTACAAAAAAGATGTAATTTTAATATTGTAATGACTTTTTAGTCATTAAAATAAATATAATAAACAAACTATAAATATAAATATTTTTTGATATTTTTTTAGAGTGTAAGATTGATTATGTAAATTGTTATTTAACATATAAACTAGGATGTAAAATGTAATTTTTTAAAATACATTAATAAAATAAAAATACAATCAAACTAAAAGCGATATTTTATAATTATTTATTTTATTAAAAAAAGAATATTTTACATTTTAATGTGACATTGATTCCAAGACATTCCTTATATGCCATCACTTATTATTATTTTTTTAAGTAACATGAAAATGATGTTTGAGACTAAATGTCCTGGCTTCTCAAACTCAAACTTAACCAGAGACTTAACACTGTAATGATCAAACAATCACTACCTGTATTTTTTATATCATTAGTAATAAGATATATGTTGGTTTCACCAGTAGAATTGTAGAAGAACTTTTGGACTTTTGCTTCATAATTTTTATAAAAAGTTTTAAAACATCAATTTTACACCCCCACAGATATTAAAGTCTACATTTGGACCCTAGAAAAAAAATTAGATTTTTTTTTATATTTTAGCTAAATTCTAATGGATAATCATAAACTGATTACGATATCTGTTTTTGGATTTTTTAAACATGAAAAAGATGCAATTTTTATTTTTTTTTATGAAAAATATGCTTGGAAAAATTTTAGGATTTGGCTGTATGCAACAAAATATTTTTTTCCTTTTTGTTTTTGAAAAGGGAAATTGATTTAAAAGTTTTTGAGATTTTTTGAACATGTTTTGAATTAATTTTTTTTTTGAAATATTTTGGAGAAAACTAGGTATTTTAATATCGGATTTGTATTTTACAGTGTAAATATACAACCAGAAATTATGCAAAATTAGTAGAAAAATATTTGAGAAAATCACAATTTTTTTCAAAGGATTTTTGATTTTTTTTGGAATTTTTCGTTTTTTTAAAAAGAAATATATAATATAATATAATATAATATAATATAATATATATTATTTAAATATTATTAAAACATGTGGGCCGGCCCAGATAACTGGGCCAGGCTAAGCCCAAGAAAAAAGGTGGGCCAACATCGGCCCAGAATGGTTGGGCCGATCTCGACCTATAATATTTTTTCTTCTCTTTTTAGGTGGGCCAGACCCGACCCATACATATGGGCTGGGCCGAATCAAGTCCGGCCCACCTCCTAGGTTAATTATTTTTGCAGAAACATGAACAGTTACAGTTCACGTTCTGCATGCAACCAAATGGTTGCAGAAGCTGCAGACAGGCGGAGGAGAAGACTATCGGGAGCGGTGGTCACGGACTTGATCAGGAGGTTGAGCTGATGGTCTGGGCGGCGTCGTTGTGAGGATTGGTGGAAGAGTTGGCGGCCAGTGGTAGAGGAAGCAAAAGAAGGAGAAGAAAATGGAAGGGGCTGCAGAGAGGAGAGAGAAACCGATGGTGGCTCTTGGTGGTCGGTTGGTGGTTGTGTTGACTTCCTGTGGTGGAGCTGATAGTGGAGAAGCTGGTGGTGGCTGGAACGACAGGGAGAGAGAGGGAGAGAAAAAACTGCAGAAACGGGGCAAAAAGGCTGGTTTTTGGTCGACTTTGGACCCGTTTTTCTCCTCTCTCAGGTCATCAATCGGAGCCTCTATTTATAGGCTGTGGAAGAGGGTAATCTTGTCTACACCGGGGTAAAATTTCAGCCCTTGATTCGGTTGGGAAGGATCCTAACCGTTGGCTCAAAGTGTGCACCGTGAGTTGTCAAATATGCAGAAAAAGACTGCCTAAGTTGGCCTGTTTAGGCAGGCGCCGGTGCCGTCTTGTTGCCATTCAGACTGAAACGTTCACTTTGGGTTATAGACAAACTGCAGGGGATTATTTGCGTGCACGTTTTGTTAGATTTGATGGAGAAATGAAGTATTAAATGCACCTGAAAAGCAGCCACTCGGGCAGCATGCTCGGGCAAAATCGGGGAAGACAATGAACAACGTCGTCTGGTCCTTTATATATATATATATATTCAAAACGACGCTGTTTTGGATTGAATTAGGGATTTTTATTGATTTTCAATTTAGTCCTCCAGCTTTCAATTGGTTCTAATTGAACCCCTAATTAACCCTAAACTTTTGATTTAATGCAATTAGGCCCCTGCGGAACTTCAACTTCATCCCCAGATTTACGTGCCTTTTGCAATTTGGTCCTTGATCTCGGATTTATGCAATTTAACCCCTAATTGACCATTAAACTTTCAATTTCTTTAATTTCACCCCCGGTTTTTGTCAATTAAGCCCCCATAGTTTGCCGCTTGTTGTAGAATGGTCATTGGCTACGAATTTTATCAATTTAACCCCTAATGGACCCCCAAACTTCAATTTTCTTGCGTTTTGGCCCCTAATTTCAATCAATTAACTTGGTAAAAATTAAATTTGGTCTCTTAAAATTCCTATCTTCTCAATTAAGCCTAAATTAGGCTCCCAAACTTAAGTTTTCACCAATTAAGCCCCAAATAAAATTAATTTGACCCATTTAAAGTATAATGAAGTCTTTGCACTTAATGAAATCCTTCAATTGGACCCAAATTAATTCTTAAACATAATTAAAATTCAATTTGGCCCATGATTAAATCAAATTGGCCTATTAAAAATTTAATTATGTCCTTGGACTTAATTTTTATGCAAATTCATCCAATAATCATTTAATTTGACCTTGAATTTGCATTTTTTTCTCCATTTTTGGGCATAATAGGGTACAATTAGATCTTTAATTTCCTCCAAAAATTGCAACTTGATTTCTCAGCCTGCTTTCTCCACGTTGCCAGCCTTTATTTTATTTTATTTCAAAAAAGGTGATTTTTGGGGAATAACCCAGAATTGGGTTATGACAGTCATCACATACCAAGATTTTCGCATCAAAATCTTTCTCATTTAGCATATTTTTCTCATACTCATTAAATTTTGATGGTTGATTTTAATCGACAAAGAAACTAGAATAGTAAAAAATTTCAATTTCAACATTATTTTTTTATTGTTGAAATTTCCTTTGTAGATCCCTATCAAAAGGTAACTCATTTGCTCACACTTTTGAAACGAGTCTTTAAAATTGATTATGGATTTGTGATCACTCTCTTTATGATCATTTAGTTTTCTTTTCTTCATCTTTATTAATCAATGAGATAATTCTTCAATTTGGTCTTCAAGTTTATCACCGACAATTGATGGACTAATTCTGTAATTTACTTCTACATATCTTTTATAATTAATTCCTCAATGTCTCTTTCCTGAAGAGAAACCTCCTTTCTCTAATACACGATCACGTTCTTTTTTTTTACCTCTTTCAGTCATGGTTATTTCCAGCACACAACACTAACAACTAGAAATCGTTAGACTTTGATATAAACTAATGCAAATTGAAACAACATAAAAAAGATAACAAGCACAAGCAATACATAATTATACCAAATAGGCTTACCACATAAAAACTCTAATTCAATTTTTTAGTATAGAATATTTCACTTCAAAAAATCCTAATAAATAATTATATAATTATTACATGGATTCTAAACTAAATAAGAAAAAATAAAAATCACTAAAAATAAATACATTTTCTTAAAACCTCATGCATCACTTTAATAAAAAAATGTTTTTTAAAAATACTATTTTTGAATTCTTCTTAATAAGAAAACTTTTAAATTTTAAATAGTGAAAAATGAATAACTAACAAAAGATAAAGAAAATTAACATGGTTGGCCATGGTGGGCTTTTTCTTTGGGTGAATGTGATGAAGAAGAAAAAGGCTCCTTATAAACAAAAACAATGCATATTCGATCAATATCAATATGCTATCTAATCTTAAGAGAAGGAGACTCTTAAAGCTAAGAGAAGATCCAAGTTAAGCCATAAAATCCATACAATTATTGCCCTCTTAAGAGTATGCTAGAATTTAATGTGAAAATTGGTGCATAGAGAAAATATCATTAAATAAAAGACTAGCTACTTAATATGAAGATTAAGAGTTTTAAGTTCCTAGTTAATAAATTCATTATTGCAAGACTTCTAAATAATCTAACAAGAATAGAAAAATCTCTAAAGATCACCACGAGCAAGGTTTCTACATGTTAATAGCTAAGTCCATAGGTCACTAAAGAAAAAAGCATCTTAGAATTCACAGAAAAATAATGTTATTCCAAAAGACAACTTTCTCACAATCTTATAATACAAGCAACACTAGTTTTTCAAATTACAAGCACAGAGAAGGAGACATATCATATTCATATTGAACTTCACCTTGAGTCTATTCCATACCACAAGCCAAAGAAACATTCTTTGCTTTTTAGCAATTAGAAGCTTCTGTATGCAAGACCATAGTTCTTAGGCATTATTCGGGTTCATAAACTTTAATATGTTGACACCTTAACCTGACCTTATAAAACCCATTTCAGAAGAACCCTAAATTATAGTATCTATAATATCACCATGCATGGATAAATGAATGGATTTAATCATTTCAACAATCAAAGATGAAAACAGTGAATACAAAAAATTACAAATCCTAAGTCCTCGAGTATGAGATAACCCCATTCACTTACATTGTCCTATGATGATCTAGCACATGCTTCACCCGATTAACAAAAAGACCATCATCATACCAACTATTGTACTAAAATGAAATAGTTTCACCATCACTAACTCTCTACATTCACCATTCTTAAGAAACTCAAGGTCGTTGATAATGCCTTTCCACAAGGCATAAGTATCATACAAAGGTTTGTGAGTAAATAAATCATCATTATGTGAATTATACTCCGTCCTAACTTTACAAATGTCAAGGCAACCACTAGATTTATAAGAGAAAAAAATATCCTAATTAACCAAGTGAACAATCCATCTTTATTCACCTATAAAAAACGCTGCACCAATTTGCTAGCTTCATCATAAACGATCAGTATAAGTATTGCATCATGCAAAATACAGATCTCACAATTACATTTTACAAGTTATATTTTAGTCTTTAAATATGTTGTATAGCATGCACCATGTTCTTCCTTATCTCTATGCAAAAGTAGAACTCCTTAATTTAATAATTCTAGCTTTAATAATTGTCTTTCTCCCATTCCTCTACATGTATTTTCTATTACATTCATAATCATACAACATATCATTAACCTTATACATCATGTTTGTTCAAATAACAAGTTTCTCTTAACATCACATTTTCATTCTCCCCTAAACTTATTCAATTAATCCCAATGTTGAAGTTATATCGCATCATTTTTAGCATAACATATCTAAGTTAAAGATTAAACCAACGATTAAATCGCTCTATATTGGAACATAACCTAACAAACCTTAAAAATTAGAGACCTACTATTCAGGAAGAGCCATTTATGGCCGGAGAGTTTGTTTCCGATCTCCACCGTTTATACTTTAGAAAACATATGGAAGAACAACTTATAAAAATTACATCCCCATCCAACGGTTGAAAAATGAGAAAATGTCCAGCGACTGCGACTTAAAAGAATGGTGTTTTCTCCAGAAATATTCCACCGACCATATCTCTCACACATAACTTGATATTGCAAATCCCTCTAGCTAGGATGTAGTAGCCATAACGATGAACAACATACCCAAAAAGAAGGCCAATCCAATGGTGTAAAATGGAGATATGGCTGTCAAAGTTCCTACCCTCAATATGTTTTCTCTCTCACCTAAAGCTCTCAATCATGGTTGATTCCCTCAAATTTTTAGGAGAAGATGAAGGCTTTATAAGCCTTTTTTGTGGCTGCTGGGTTTTCATATGTAACAACCTTTAAAAGAAGGATTTTATTTTTCCTAGTGACCCATTTACCCCTATATATAGCTAGAGAATGCCATGCGGTTACCCAGACAATGAAGCGAACTTGTAGACCGTTACATTGGTAACATACATGCATCGTGGGGGCATGGGGCAGCTGGCAGAGATGTGGTGCATGAGTGAAGAAGGTGATGAACAATTTTCTTTGAAACGACGCCATTTTAGGATAGAAATGGCCATTTGCAGTTTGATCATTGAAGTTTTGAAATTTTGTAATCAAGTCCCTTATTCATGAAATTCTTTTTTTTTTAATTTCACCTCTGGATAAATTGCAATTAGACCCCTGCATTTTGATGTCATTTATAAAATGGTCTTTGGACTTTAATTTCTTGTAATTTTAACCTGAATCAGCCCCGAATGTAGTAGCCATAACGATGAACAACATACCCAAAGGGAAGGCCAATCCAATGGTGTAAAGTGGAGATATGGCTGTCAAAGTTCCTACCCTCAATATGTTTTCTCTCTCACCTAAAGCTCTCAATCATGGTTGATTCCCTCAAATTTTTGGGAGAAGATGAAGGCTTTATAAGCCTTTTTTTGTGGCTGTTGGGTTTTCATATATAACAACTTTTAAAAGAAGGATTTTATTTTTCCTAGTGACCCATTTACCCCTCTATATATATGGAGAGAGAGAGAGAGAGAGAGAAAGAGAGAGAGAGAGAGAGAGAATGCCATGTGGTTACTCAGACAACGAAGCGAACTTATAGACCGTTACATTGGTAACATACATGCATCGTGGGGGCATGGGGCAGCTGGCAGAGATGTGGTGCATGAGTGAAGAAGGTGATGAACAATTTTCTTTGAAACGACGCCATTTTAGGATGGAAATGGCCATTTGCAGTTTGATCACTGAAGTTTTGAAATTTTGTAATCAAGTCCCTTATTCATGAAATTCTTCTTTTTTTTTAATTTCACCTCTAGATAAATTGCAATTAGACCCCTGCATTTTGATGCCATTTATAAAATGGTCCTCGGACTTTAATTTCTTGTAATTTTAACCTGAATCAGCCCCGAACTTTGGTATTTCTTCAATTAAGCCCCTGATTTCATTAATTAAACTAATTCCAAGTTCAATTAAATCCCCAAACTTATCAATTCTTTTAACTTCCAAATTTATAGTTCCATCCTTATTAGTCCTTAAACTTTCAATTTGTGTTGTCTTAACCCAATTCTCAAATTATTTTTCATTCATTTCTTTTTTTATTATTTATTTAATTTTTTTTAAAAAAATTCAAAAATTGGGTTATGACATTCATGAATAGGGAAAGTCACGGCTTCTTCGTATCTTTTAGGAGCCTTTGACAAGGTGACCTTTTATACCTTTATTTGTTTGTTTTTTGCCATGAAGGGTTTATGAGGCATATTAGAGAGGCTTAACAAAACTCAAGGTTTTGATACCACTAGCGGTGTCAATAGATTGTCATTACTCACTTATGTTTTGCAGATGACCTTATAATATTATATCGGACATGTATGGACTTGGTCAGGATTAATGTGAGGAAGGCTTTGGATGATTTGTTTGGTTATTTGGACTTATTACAAATCTAAAGAAAATCCAAGTTTTCTTATTAATAGTCGATGATGAGCTTTGTGCCTTTCTGCAGACTCTTTTGGGCTTCAGGTTGGGTTCCCTACCTGTTAGGTATCTATAAGTCCCATTAATCTCTACTAGATTGACACATAATGACCGTATGCCTTTAATGGATTGAATTCTCTCTATGATTAAGATGTGGACTTCAACTTCTCTTACTTATGCTGGATGCCTTCAATTGATCAAATTCATTCTCTTTTCCATCAAGGTATACTGGTGTTCCAAGTTTATTCTTGGCTACTTTGTTATTAAAAGGATTGAGAGTATTCTAGCTACCTTTCTCTGGAAGGGTTGTTCTCTCTCATATTCAGGGGCTAAGGTAGCTTGAGCTTTAGTTTGTTATCCTCTTAAATAGGGAGGTTTGGGGATACAAAGGATTAAGACTCGGAATAAAATAGCTATTCTTAAGCACGTTTATACTTCTTTCGAAGAGATCTTCAGTTTGGTCGGGATAGGTTTATAGTGTCTTACTCAGGAGTAGATCTTTCTAGCGTGTCAGGCCTTATTTAGTTTTCTTTTGGTCTTAGAGGAAAATTATACTCAGTAGAGATTAATGTAGATGGAGATTTGTCTCTTTCATTGGTGATGGGATTGCTATTTCCTTATAGTTAAACTATTGGTTATTGAATGGTCAATAGTTCTATAACCTTTTGCCTTTCAAGATGATATCCTAGACTGGGCTTCCCTGGAATGCCAAAATCTTAGATATCATTGAGGAAGGCACTTGGTCTTTTCCCTCGGGTAATCAAGAGCTCCGTAAATTTGGGACTTAGTGCATTTTCATCACAGGATTGCACTACCAGATCACTATATTTGGAATCCATTAGGGAGATTTTTTATTGATTTTACATGGGAGGTTCTTAAAGACACAAGACCTGTAGATTCTATGCATCACCTGCTCTGGTTTTCAGGTCATATCTAGAGACGCTCTTTTATCCTATGGCTTGCTTCTATGGGTAGCCTACACACTATGGACATACTCTATACTTACCATATCATTAGCTCCTCGATATGTATTCTTTATGGCTCGCATATTAAGACACACGACCATTTGTTCTTTTAGTTTCTTTTATCTGCTTCTGTTTGGGGGGCTACCGCAAGCGAGACTGTTATGAGTTGGCCTTTGATGACATGGAGACCTTTGCTTTAATGGACATATATGAACTGTAGAAAGAAGAAAAGTTCTTGAATCTTCTTGTTTGGTTAGTCCTCTCAGCCATGGTTTGCTTTATTTGGTATGAGAGGAATAATCGAGTTTTTCACTAGGCTTGCTGTCCATATCATGTTGTTACTGCGGGGTCCAGGTTGGTTGAGCTATGGTTGAGCTAGAACCAAAATACTAGATTCCAACAATTCTTAGGTCCATACGACATCTTTTAGAGTCATGAGGTACCTCTAGCCTATTGTTCTTTAAGTTCCACTTAGCATGTTTGCTGTTTTTACAGAACCACTCAACTGGTTCTAAGTTTTCCATGAACCGGTCAACTAGTTTCACAGTTTTTTTTTGTTTTTTGAATTTTATTTAGCTTTTGATTTTTTCTTACGGTCAGTTTGATTTGGATTATGAGTTGATGTACCTCTTAGGATATGCCTTTGTATCTTTATACAGCTTTTCCCTCTAGTACAATTACACTTATATAAAAATAATAATTTGTAAGCTGAAATTTTCAGCAGCTATAAATTTATAAAATAAACTTATGTTTTGTGTGATGCAACATGTTTCTTTACTGGGACAAATAACAAATCTGACTTATAAAAAATAACTCTCTTTATGGCATCATCTTATACTTCTCATTCACGAGCTGCTATTCACTAAGTGAGGGTTTCAGATTACAATAATACTGGTGTTTAGATTTAAAGTAATCTTTGTGTCACACTTTAAAACCTGATTTTTTATCTTTGCAGAAGTTATATCGTTTACAAATGGATTACATGACGAAGTAATCATAAGGTTCGCAAGGAAATCTTTTCTTCCTTGTATGTGCAAGATTTTCTTATTAAATATCCATCAAGGATTTGATATTCTACGGTTTTTGTTATCGTATTTAGTTTTAACTTTATAAATTCTTCTAAATAAAGATCCTCATTGTAACTTTTGGTTAGCCCTATACAAATAAATCTTTTTGAAATTCTACGCCTTTGTAAATTATCTTTTCCTTCTAAGTTATAAATTATGGAAAATCAGACATCATACACCACCTTATACTATATGGATTATTCCATGCGATTCAAACTTTAGTATGGTTGATTTGAGAATCAAAAGAAAGATGCACTTTAGACCTGTAATAATAGAAGTAGCAGAAAGACCAAACGAATTAATAATAACAGAAACATGGATATGGCTCCAAGTATGAGTCAAGAGGTTTTATGTTAAATTTGATCAATTTGTCTGAATACTGTTTTCTGTCACAGAGATTGCGGTGGAGGCATCATAATGCAGGAGAAACTTGCAAACACAAAGTTGTCAGATTCATTTGTTTTTCTTTGTCAGGCATCATTCCACCACCAAAAGCCTCAATTTGATGATCAGTTGCCATAAAAGAAGGCTATGATTAAAGTGAGAATATACTTTGTAAAGGAAAAGACTGTTCACTGCAAAAGAATAAAGCACTCTTTTTATGTATTTTTTTTGTTTCTTTCCCCAACTCTTTTCCACATATAAAAAAGAAAAGCAAGAACTTCATCGGGAAGAGCCCCGACTTGATAACAATTCAAGGAAGCAGAAACTCAGACAGTTAAAAAAGCAAATAAAAGGAACCAAAGATCAATACGATGCGGACACCTCATGATCTCATTGCTACAAGTATCCACAGCTTTTCCACTAGCAGTCCAATTCAGTCTCTTTCACAAAAGCTCTCCCTGCAGCTAAAGTGAGAGTAACTGGGTCAATGCAGCTATGTATGCTATAAAGTGCGGGTTATGAAAAGGCTCAATGCCCACCATTGGAGGCCCCCTCTCGAGAAATCGCCTAGCTGAAGCTTACACAGCAGGATGGGAATGAAACTATCCAGGGAAAGTGTCAACTTTCATGGGGGTTCTAAGACAGAAGTTTATATTACGAACCCCAAATGCTGCTCGCTCAGCACTTGTAACAACCAGAACAGATAATCTGATAACAAGGGTTTGATGCCAAGGAGATGAGATTCCATTGAGAAGATGAACACACAAAAATAACGTAAACTCGCCACTTGTAGAACAAAACTCATTAGAAGAATTCAAAATCTAAAAAGGGACCTGATGATCTGTCAGAATCTGTAGCCCTGTTATCATTGGGAGCCAAGGATGACTTGAATGCGAGATTCAAAGATAAAAGGTCAACTGGTTTTGGAATTTCTGGAGGGTGAGTGCTGCGAATGAGAGCCCAGTTAACATTCTCAAAGAAAGGATGCTGCTTGATCTCTGTAGCACCTCTTTTGAACCCTAATCTCTTTTGCGGGTCCTTCATGAGCAGACCACGGATTAAATCTTTTGCCGCAAAACTGACAGAAGATCCTTCAGGAAATTTTAGGGGCTGACCTACCACATTAAACAATGTCTCTCGATTTCTATTGCCTTTAAAAGGAGTCCTACCAAATATCAATTCATACAAGAAGATACCGAACGTCCACCAATCAACAGCACTTCCATGGCCGTCCCCTCTTATTATCTCCGGTGCTAAATACTCATGTGTACCGACAAATGACATGGAACGAGCGGTGGTTGGTTCTGCAACAAGTACAGGAAGTGAACTTGAATTTGCCAGGTTTGGCTTTTCATTTTTAACTTTTGCTGTCTTGGGGTTGAAGAAACGAGGTTTAAGGCAAGATGGTTGCAGGCAAGAAGGCTCTACACAAACGGGCAACTTGCAGGCTGGATCAATACATGATGGCTCAATACAGTATGAAGAAATCTTACAAGAAGACACAGTACTAGATTGAACAAGAGTAGGACTCACACAGCATCTTAATGACAAATCAAAGTCCGAAAGCATAATATGGCCATCCTCCCTCACCAACACATTTTCAGGCTTCAAATCTCTATATACAACGCCCATCATGTGCAAGTACTCTAAAGCAAGAAGCACTTCCGAAGCATAAAACCTGTATACAAACAAATAGTTATTGCAGAACAATCCTAAATTTGTTCATCGTGCATAAAATAAAATTCCGAGGCTATCCTGAAGCGAAAGAACAATGCCGACGGTTATGATCATGTACACGAGTCGAACTAATTTCTGAAAATTCATTCCCAAGCCTTTACTCAATCTCGGTGTTCATAGCATTAGCAAAAACCTTAATTGTGATCAATCTTTCATAAAAATACAACAAAATGCATATCTGCTCAAGATAACTGCCTTTCTGACACTTCCCCCTAGTTATTTAGCGGTATTACATTAATGACAAAGTAATTAAACCAGATTGAGAGCGAAACAAAGAAGAATCACAAACCAAACGATATTAACAAGCACACTAACCTTGCTGCCTGCTCGCTAAAATGCTTGCCAGGTTGTCGCTGTCTTAGTATATGAAGATCCCCACCACTGCAAAACTCCATTAACAAACAAGAAAACTTATCGGTCTCGAAATGCGAATAAAGGGTTGGTAAAAATGGATGATCCAACAAACCTAAAATCTCTCTCTCAGTTCGAGCTCTCAACAACTTCTTCCTCCCAGCTAACATTCCTTTATCCATTATCTTCATTGCAAACAAGCAACCCATCCCTCTCAACTCAGCCAAATATACACTCCCAATATCCCCGACACCAAGTTTCTTCAATAACCGAAAATGACCCAAACCCATCCCCATATCCCCATCTTTACCCTTTACACACTGTACAGCATCCCATCTAAAGTCATTTCCCTTATGGGGTTTCGAAGGGTAGGAGCTCCTGAAGCTAGCCTCATTTGGGTCAAAAATCAAACTAGCCTTTTCACTCTCTTTAGATTCACTAGCAGCAGTACCATTGCTCACATTGCTGCTATTACTAACACTATTATCAGAGACGGAACTACACAAGCCGATACTAACAGTGCTGTTAGTGAAACTGAGATCCTGAAAGCTGCTAGTAATCACAGACTCAGCCTCAGCATCAAACGTTCCCATCTTTTGTGTTGTATGTTTGTCCATGATTTGAGGGAATGTGATAGCAAGAAGAGGAAAGAAAGGGGCTTGGACTGATGATTAAAAATGGATGGTCAGTCAAATTGGTGTTGGGGAGTGACCGAGGTGGTCAAAGGGAGCGAGAGCGAGAGAGGGAGACGCGGGCTCAACTTAAAACACAGATGGATAGTAAAAACAGCAGCATTCAAATTTGAATTCTAGCAATGAGAGACCCAATGTTTCTCGCTTCTATCACACACTGCTTGTTTTTGTCTCCAAGCTGTAACATGTCTTGATTGCTGTAACTCTCAGAGAGAGTCCGTCCCACTTCACGAGGAAGACAAAAGACTTTCAGATTTTCTATAAAACTAAAACAGTACTAATTAAATACACAGACACAGACACACAAGCACACAAACTCTTTTTTTTTTTTTTCTTTCCTTTTTATTAACAAACTCTTATCGTAAAACCAGGCCTCGGCCAATACCGTTACATTGATTATGGCGCACAACTATAAGTTGCTACAGTATCATGCCTTTCTGATTCCATTTTAATTTAAAAAATGTTTTGGGAATAATTACCATAAATAATTTTTCAATTAGCTAAAACACCATAAAATATTTGGCAGCTAATGGTCATATTATTTTTTTAATGTAAAAAATATGTTTAATAGTTGCTAATTTTTTTTCTTGAAGGATAAAAAATAACCAGAGTCAACCTGTCAAACCCGCAACCTGTGTCATGAGACTGAGATAATCTAATAAAAAAAATAATTAAAATAAATTATAAAGCTTAATTTTCAATTTAACTCACTATTAAAAGATAAAATTAAAAAAAATCAATTAAAATAAGACATAAAAAAACAACTCAAATCAAACTCGTTACCCTAATCATAAGACGAATATAACATCATAAAAAATAAATTAAAACAAATTATAAAGTTTATTTTCCAATCAACTCAATGTTAAAAAAAAATATAAAATTAACTAAGTCTATTCTTAAACTTGTAATCTAAATCATGAGATAAAAATAACTTAATAAAAAATAATTCAAAAACAATTATAAAGCATGATCCTGATTAAATTAATGTTGAAAAATATAATTAAAATTAAAAAAATAGATTAAAAGAAAAATAAAGAAAAAAAACTATTTCAGTAAATAATGTTTTATGAGGAAAAATATAATAAAATTCTCCCTCTTTTATTTTTTTGTTTAATAATTAACATGCATAATTCATAAAGGTTACTCATAGCGTAGCTTTTTGGGTGTAATAATTTAATGAGATGAAGATTTATAGATTCCATTGGGATATTCCCGGAATAAAAGTTTTGAAGCTGGCAGGAGGAGATGCTGAGACAGATCAGAGATGCCACATGGACATTTATGAGGTAATGAATATTTTTTTCCTGTAATGGTGATCTAAATCTTTGTTTTTTCGATTTCCGTGATAATTTAAAAAATTAATTTGAAATGTGACCCAAACAATTACAAGCACATTATATGAAATACAATACTGAGAAATTTTATAATACTTAAATTCTAAGGTATTAATATTTATAATATTAGGAAAAAAAAAATATGAGAAAAAAAAACATAAATTAAAGATAAATTTTCATATATATTTTTTTATTTATAAATTATGATATGATTTTATCTTTCATGTTATTATAATTCTCTCTTTAGATCTTTCTTTAAAATATTAAATATTGATAGTTATAATTTTAACACCAAAAAATAGCTTACCAAGTCTAGAAACCATTGAAACCCGGACCGGACCGGCCCGACGGGTCGACCCGGGTATTGGACCAGTCCGAGTTTAAGTAAAAACCTATTGGGAAGTTGGCCCAGCGAAACCCAGTCAAAATCTAGAAACATACTTGAACCTGACAATTAGAGAACTTAAATTAAATTCTGTTCGGTTTTTAAATTAACCTAAACATATTTCTAAACATGTGTTCTAAAAACGTTTTTTTAAAAAAATCAAATAGCTTCAATTACATAGTTAAACTTTTGTAATCTCTTGGTAAAAAATCTAATCCCATCTATTTCATTAGTTTACATTAAGTTTTGTTTTTCAAATAATAAAATATTTTATCTTGAGTGTATTCTAAGAACACAGATTAATTGATTGAATTGGAGAGTTTTACTTATGTAAGTGAAACTCTCCAATTCCATCAAGTAATGTGTGCCACTAGGGCACACGTTAGAAAAATCAATAATTAATTTGTTGATATTTTAATTTCTTGTATCTTTTATAATTAATAAAATAACATATGATTGTATAACTAATAAGATACAGCTTATTAATTTGTGCAGATGACATTTAATGAAATAAATTAATAAATTACCAGTTAACTGTAATATATTCATGGCTAATCTTTATAAGTAGAAATTATATTTTAAATATGATCTTCAAAAACAAAATATTCATATCAAAGTTATTTTCTTTTGAATTGTTTTTCTTTTTGAAAAATAAATTGTGAGTTAATTTTTAATGTGTTCACCATAACCCAATTTTGGGTTCCTAAAATCTTTTATGTAATTTTTTTTGAAATATTTAAAAATAAAAAAAAATCATAAATTAAAAACTTGAAAATAGATAAGCTTTTGAGCATAATAGGTCAAAACGCTAAAACAATAGTCAGACTGAGATATTATTGATGAGATAGGCAGAAGAGGGATTTAATCGCATAAATTGGAAGTAATAGAACCAAATTGGATCAAATGGTAAAGGTTGGGAACTTAATTTCCGCATTGGAGAGCCCAATTGAAGAAAAATTAAGTTTAAAGGATAATTAAGCCAAAATTAGAAGAAATAATTAAGTTCAAGGGCTCAATTAGACTTTTAATGTGTTTAATTGACTTTATTAATGATTTAATTGAAGCAAAAATAGGTTTGAAAGTTGATTTGGCCAAAATTAGAAGAGTGAATTAAGTTCAAGATCTTAATTAAACTTTTAATGGGTTTAATTGATTTATTTAAGGACTTAATTGAAGCAAAATTAAGTTTGAAAGTTGATTTTATGAAAATCAGAAGAATTAATTAAGTTCAAAGGCTTAATTAAACTTTTAATGGGTTGAATTGACTTTATTAAGGACTTAATTGAAGCAAAATCAAGTTTGAAAGTTGATTTTATGAAAATCAGAAGAATTAATTAAGTTCAAAGGCTTAATTAAACTTTTAATGGGTTGAATTGACTTTATTAAGGACTTAATTGAAGCAAAATCAAGTTTGAAAGTTGATTTGGCTAAAATTGATAGAATTAAATAAATTCAAGGGGTTTAATTAAACTTTTGATAGGTTGAATTGACTTAATTAAGGACTTAATTGAAGCAAATTAAGTTTAAAAGTTGATTTGGCTAAAATTGGAAGAATTAATTAAGTTTATAGGATTAATTTAAATTTTAATGAGTTTACTTGACTTAATTAAGGATTCAATTGAAAAATATATTAAGTTTGGAGGCATAATTTGGGCCAATTTGAAATATCAGAAATCCAGTTCAAGCTTTAAAGAGCATAATTGGTGCAATCATGGTCTTAATTAAAAAAAAAAGTTTAAAGGGTCAATTGAAGATGAAATTGCATAAATTGAAAATCAATGACTAATTTGTAAAAGGTGTGTAAATTAAAGGATTCCAATCAATATTTTCAAGGATGTGAGTGCATGAAGTGAAAAGTTTTGAAGTTAATTAAAGGTGTATATGCTGAAATTAGAAGTATATGGACTATAATGAAAATTCTCAAAATCCTAATTAAAAACCCCAATTTTTAGGGTTTAGAACAAACGACGTGTCATTTAGTCATTGTTCTTCCTTTTCTTTTTCTTTAGCCAAGAAGGTAGATCAAGGAACCACTTTTAGACAAATAAATGTAGCATCTCCGACCACCTCAGGGGCTCCAATTAGTATCAAATATCTGAGAAATACTTTCTCTACAAAGATCAACCATCCTTATCAAACGTTTATACCCTATTTGGTTCGAAGAACTTAACAACTTCGTATCCCTAATCAGCTTCTCTTGTATTGATAGTTTCAAATAGATTGAGGATCGATCTTCCAATAAATAAATGTGAAGTTCTAAACTTCTAAATCAAATGTGGTTTATTCTCAATGATAGATATGCATCTTTTTTACATCTTTTAGGTCCTCTAATGGTATGTTTATGTCCTATCTATACAATAAGTTTACCAAAAGTACCCTACCCACAACTTAGACTAAAAAAGAGAATCACTCATGAAAAAGCTAACTTTGAGGCTGCTTTCTCTTACAATGATTTAGTTCACAAAGTGACAAAAAGAAACCAGGAACCACAACTTTTGAGGGAAGGTTATAGAAGACAAGTAAAGGGAGAGTTTTCTATAATCATCTACCATGGGAAAACCAACATGGTTTTATAATCTCTCAGGTTTTGTTTCAACCTATAAAAAAAAGAGTCTTTTCATAGATACGGGGGGAAGGAAAATCAAGAGATGTTTCAGAAATAATCGAGTGATAAATTCTATAGGTGATTAAAAAAGAAATGCTAGTAAAATAGTGTGCAAAAAGTTGTAAAAAGATAGGAGAGAAGAAAAGAAGAGGGACAAACAAACCAAAATATTGATTAGGAGTTGGGAACAAGAAGAAAAAGACAAGAAATACCAGAAAAAAAGGGAGCATTATGGTTAGAAGGCATGCATTTTCTTTTGATGAGATGATATAGTTCAATAAGCACAATCCTCTTTTAATCCTTTTTAAATTCTTTTTTGAAGGTTTATTGTTCATCTATGGTGATTAATTGTTAGTTTAGAGGCATTGTATGTGTTTTTTTATATAGCAAATTATATTTCAAAGTAATGTGCATTGTTTTGAAAAGTAGGTTTAAGATGGTATTGAATATATAGTTTGATGTTTATGACTGCTAATATGATGATGATAGCTTGTCTAAGAAAGAATGTCATGATGCTTAGATTAGTCATTAGATCTATTTTTGATTTCATATTGGATTGGTCAAGTTATGTTCATGATAAGGTTGATTGAAAACATATGTTAGGATCAATATTTGAAGAAATGCATTTTTGAAATCTTATGGATTGATTTGGTTTAATTATTGTATTTTTTCTCTCTTAAGTACTTTGATGGTTCAAGTAAGTTATGATGGGCTTGTTTGAGTTAAAGTTGCTGGTTTTAGGCCATTATACTAGAGTTTTGATTATTTTCTAGGTTGAAGGCTGATTATAGGATTTTTTGGGTTTTTTTTTAATTTAAGTTAAATGTTCAAAGGTTGTCAAATTCAATTTCTTACAGGCTAATATTTTGGCCTATCATGGGTGTTTCATTCAAAGCATTAATTTATGCATGATTTTTTTTTCTACTCTTGATTCGCTCATTTAGGGCTTGATTTAGATCAATAGATTCTTGGTAACTTTGAATATCCGAGTTTTGGTTTAGAACTATCAAGTATGATTCATGCAATTTATGGCTTATTTTTTCCATTTGATGCATCAGTATGCTTGAATCTTTCTTATTCGATCTCTTTTTATCCTTGATTTGGTGTAATCTAATTTTATCTTTAATTGGATTTCTGAGGTTCATCCATGTTCTTCGTGTTCTTGAGAGGACTCAACCAAAACTTGACTTTTGATCTTTGATTTTTCTTTACTAAGTGTGCGATATTTTTTTAGGCATTGAGCCAAGCTGCTAAGCCTAGTCTATGTGGTTGGACCAAACCTTTCAAGGTTTAAGGCCGTGTTTAGTGAAATGAAAATTTACCAAAGAAAAAAAATGTGTTTTTGAGTTTTTAAAGCTTGTTTGGAAAACATGTCTTAATGTTTTTGTTTTAGTCTTATATTTATGTTTTTTTTTCTTGTTTTGCTAAACAGAACCTTAGTTAAATCTTAATTCAATTTTAGATTTTTAACAGACCATTTAGCAATTAATTTAGGATTTTCCACATAATTTTTACCCTTTCATATTTAATATTTGAGATTACAAACTTATACGTAAGGCACTTTCCTCGTATTAAATAAATTCATTTCTTTTGTTTTTTTAATATATATATATATATATAAAAGCAACAAAAAATCTATCTTTCAAAAATATATTTATGTTTTAAATTGCATATGGTCAAGTTTCTCCAAAAAAAACCATGTTTTTATTTTTAATTAAAAAATACAAAAAATATGAAAGAAGAGATATTACATGAAATAGTATACCATAAAAAAATAGTTTTTATATTTTGCTTGCATCATAGATTTAATAAAAAAATTATTATAGCCATGAAGACTTGTCCTAAATTTCAAAAACAAAAAAAAAATATCAATTTGTTTATTTTTAATATGAGGGATTATAAATTTATATGTAAAATGTATTCTTGATAATAAAAGAAACAAATATAAGAAATATTTTTTGGCTCTAGATTAGCTAGGCTTGACCTGTAAAGCCATGATGCACTATACTGGAGTGGACTTGCTTTAACCAGTAGATAGACTAGTGGTTAGAAAAACACAATAGAGCTTTAGTAATAATAAGAAAAATGAGTAATACAACTTATCTTAAATAGGGTGTATTAGGGGTAATAATGTCCTCCCAATACACAATTAGTCTATTTATTCAGATTCTAAAGATCAATTAGGGTTTTTAGTGATTAAAATACTAGGTGACGACTCCAATCCTTTTAAACCATAAAAAGAAAAAAAGAATTTTTTATTCTTTCTACACCACTAAAAGTCATTATTCAGGAGGATGATCTGTGATGCCGTATACGTATGACAAAGTTAATTACCATCGAACTCAATCAACAAAAAAGTTTTGAAGTTTTGAAATGTTACAAGTTTGCTATTATAATTGACTTAATGTCCAAAGCACCCTTTATAATTTTTGTATCTTCATCTTTCTTTTATGATTGTTATCCTAGATTAAAACCCAGACATTCCTCTTCTTTCTTGATTGCCAAATCATTATTTGCTACCACTCCCTGACTCTAAAGACTGATCACCACTAGCTGAAAAGCATCACAAAATTTTCTAGTAAAAAAGCTTGAATTTTTTCATATCCAAACCTGAATTCCTTAGTGGCACGAAACATTGAAAAATGCTTCCTATATAATAATTGAAGTAACATGATTCCTATATTGTGATGAAGTGTTTGTTGATTTAGATTGATTGCAAATTTTTATAGTTGTCAAATATTTGAAATATTATGGGTTCATGCCCGTTGCTATAACCTCAAGGGTATGATGCCATCAAGTAATTTATTTTTGAGGTTGAGTAAAGATGGAAATCAATATCCTGCGATGGAGTTAGGAGAATTGGGTTGCAAAAGGTTTATCCGAGACATAATGGTTTGGTCTCGGTGTAAATTTTTAATGTCTTGATGTTTCTTAATGATTTATAAAATTTGTATGCAAACACTTGATTTTTCTTGTGTTTAATTTTCAACATGATGCATTTTTTGTATGAATGTGTTTTCAAAAAAATTACGGCATAAGCATTTTCATATAAAAAATATAAAAAAAAATTAATTACTTGGTTTGTTTTTATAAGTTGGGGCTTTGTTTTCAAAACTTTTGTTTTTCAAATATGAATGTGAAACAATGAGTTAAACGATGCCTCAACAATATCCTCTCGATACATTTTTCCATCGTATAGTAAATATTTAGGAACACCTCCACTTAGGATCTAGGCTAGGTTCAATGAGTCCAATAAAAACTCATTCAATTATTCACTAACATATCTCGATAAAATATTTATAGTCATAAGTCAAGAAATTGAGTAAATGATCATAAAAATATCAATTCACCAAACAAATTGGCAGTAACAAAAATAACCAGGATTTTAAAACGGATAGACATAAAACATACCTTGGGTCCAACTCGTCGTAGTGGACCTATGTAAAAAGATCATTGATAGATTAGACACAACAAATCATTAGGAATAAATAGAAATTCCAATGCAACTTATCTTAAGTAGAATACTTTAAGGTGATAGTATATTCCCTTTAGCACAACTAGTCATTTATCTCAAAACTTTGTAGACCAATTAGGATTTTCTAGTTACCATAATATTAGTGACAACTTCTCTTTCTATTATTACCCCATTTTAAAACAAAAAAGTATTTGTTTTTATGGGTTTGTCGCAATGTCAGGTGCAACATATTTCATAGTTAATCATCATATTTTATACCTGATTCAATTAAGTCTCATATTTAACCTAAAAAATCCTAACCCTAAATCTAATTTGCAACTGACAACAACCCAAAATCATCATAAATAACAAAATTAACAACTTGAATTAATGTATTTTATAACTAATTAACATAATTTAAACCTAATTAAAAAATCTATAATTCTTAATTCCAAACCCTAAAATAATTAAAATCAATAAATAGCATAAATTATCATAAACCCTTTGAATTGATTAAGAAAAAGTGTGTTATATTCCTTTAAGTGTTGAATCCAAGTGGTGGTGGCAATTAAAATTCAAGAAAGGGTCGTAGGTGAGAAGAGATCAAATTTATCTTCTTTTGCTACGAAGAAAGAGAGAGGGGTGGTGTTGCGTTTTATGGGTGGGTGTTTCGTGGTGGTGCATGGTGGGTCACGACAAGAAAGAGGGAAAATGGAGGAAAGAAAAAAAGAAAAGAAAAAACAAGAAATGATACTAGAGATTGGGGTTTTAATTCATTTGTAGTCGCGTGTTAGACATGTGATTCACGAGACATAAATAAAATATGTAATTTTTCAAACTATGTTATTTTTTAAAATATTTTATGAAAAATAGGATTTCCAAAATTGTTTTTGATACCATTCTAAATTCAAAGAAGAGAGCTCTCTCCAAAGCCAAAATCCTTCTACCAGTTTGAAAAAAATGAGGAAAAAAAAAAACAAACATCCAGGTATTATTCACAAGTACACCAAGATTGATTAATTAATGTAAAATGTTTTACGCATGGTCCATGGGGATGATTCTCCACTCGCAAGTGCACATTGTTTAATGTTTAAACTTTTTTACAGATGTCTGCTTCTAACTCTCACTTAACTAATACTTGCTTTGGTTTGCTTTCAAGGGAGGATAATTGATAATAAAAAAATCACAGACATATCACTTTCTTGTCTCTAAAGTTTGTTTTCCATCAATAACTTGGAGTACAATTGAAGAAGCAGGGAGGGCCGGTCTCGTATCAAATTCTTAATTCTTGAACTATAAATAGTATTTCTACAACCTTTTCTCTTCATCAATTGCATTAAAAATGAAGTTGCCAAAGTGGAATACTTATGGTTTCTTTCTCTTCTTGATATGCCATTCATTGTTATCAGGTAGTTCATCGCAATGTTGGCATTGCTGTTTTTTTATTCATAGTAATATTGTTTCTTCCATGCATTTAGCACTAAACATGAGTGGCCATATACGTAATGAGTTTGCGTGAATGTTGTAATAAGAGTCTAATTGCTAGCTACTATTGCAGGGCGATCATCAGGACACCAAGTTGCATTTTATGTTCACAACAAGTGCCCCTTTGCCATATGGCCGGCGACAGCCCCCAACACAGGCCATCCAGTGATTGCCGACGGTGGATTCCATCTCACCTCGGGTGAAACTCAACGCATCTACGCTCCATGGGATTGGAAAGGCCGAATTTGGGCTCGAACTGGCTGCAATTTCACCTCCAATGGGCAACCTGCCTGTGAAACTGGTGATTGCGATGGGCGTCTAGCATGTAATGGTCTGATAGGCACACCTCCAGTTACACTTATGCAAATATCACTCCAAGCAGATGGAACCAAGCCAAATTTTTATGATGTGAGCTTGGTTGATGGATATAACCTTCCTGTTTCGGTAACAACCAAGCAAATCTCATCTAAATGTACCATCGGAGGGTGCTCAAAAAATTTGAAAAATTTGTGCCCGATGGAGCTCCAGGTCCTCAACAAAAATGGGGAAATTGTGGCGTGCAAAAGCGCTTGCTTGGCTTTCAATCTTGACTCATTTTGCTGCAGTAATGAATATGGAAGCCCTGAGAAATGCAAGCCAAGCGTGTACTCGAAGATGTTTAAAGATGCATGCCCCTATTATTATAGCTATGCTTTTGATTCGCCTGCACCGCTGGTGAACTGTGCATCCAAAGAGTATATTGTCACCTTCTGCCCTTCGTCATGGGGAGGAGACCGCTCTTCGATATAAAATTGTGTGCATAATTACACCCAATTTATGTATTGATCCTTTGTTACTTTGCTTCAATAATTAACTAGTGTTATCCGCGCGCATATATACGGGTGTGTTCCATTTATTTGATTTATGCTTGATTTTTATTCCCACTTGTTTAGATCATTTTCTTATCATTTTTCATTAATAATATAAAATAAAACCTTGGGTATGCAACTTTTTTGAAAGGTGATAGAAACTAGAAAGTATGGTTAAATCAATAAATTAGATACATTCCATAGACTTATAATCCAATTGTGAAATTAAAATGACATTAGATAAATTCAATTGCATTAAGCATTTAATAAATTGTATTATACAGTGATAGGTCTTGTAGAATATCCATTAAAAAAATTTAAATTAAATCTGGTTTGACCCAATAAGTTGATCCAAAAACTATATAAATTAAAACCTAATCCAAATTAGGTTTAAATGCCCAGCCAAGAAGTTAAAAAATCAACCCAGAAAATTTGATAAAAAACCAATTGATTTGATCAAACTAATCTAATTAGATTCAAACCTCCCATGATCAACTATATATATAAAGAAAATCAAAGCATCATTTTAGTCCTTCCTTAAAAATAATATTAAAAAATAAAGTATTAGATCAAGTGATTAAGAGACCCAATTTTACACCTATATTTAAGACTTAGTGAATATAAAAAAAATAAAATAAAGAAAGAGAGATTAGATCGGTGAGATTATATTCAAATGGATGGTTTGATATAAAAAAGAAAGATAACTATTCATTTTAAAGTAAACGATTGTTTAAGTATTTTTAATCCATTTGTTTTTATTTTATTTCAATTAATTATATACATTAATTAGAAGATACAATTTTTGTAGTTAATATCTTGAAAACGGAATACTTATCTAATCTACTTTGTTTCTATATTCATTCTAATTACTTAATTCTCATTAATTGCAAGCACAAATATTACATTTTTATTTTTTATTGGTTGAATGTGCTGATATGGCATTTATTGGAGTTGATGATGTGGTAATTGACTATTTATATCTTTTGCTATTGACTACAATCCACTCAATATTTATTTTTATAGGCTTGTAACATGATTATTATAACTAATTACATATTACATTATCCAAGGACGTCGGGAAATCTCCCTAATTTGATTTTTAAAAAAAATCTTATTATTTTTTTAATTTCATTCTTTAACATTAAATTTAGTGAGGATTGAGTTCCATAATTTATTTCGGTCTACTTTCTATGAGGTTATCTCATTCTCATAACTCAAGTCACGAGTTTTACGAGTTAACTTAGTTGACTCGAGTATTTTTTGAGTCATTTTTTGTAATTGATGTTTCTTCAATTTCATCATTCACCACATGGGTTGATTACGAATTAAGCTTCATAATGTTTTTATTCTTTTTAAATTGATTTTTTTTTTTCAATTTCATCCTTCAATGTTGTCTTGATTGAGAATTAAGCTGCATAATTTGTTTTGATTTGTATTCTATTAGGTTATCCCGGTCTCATGATCCAAGTTTGGCGGGTTAACTCGGGTTTTATATTATTTAAAAAGAGATGTCGTATTGAATTTTTTTAGTCAAACTATGTTTTTTTTTCCAGTTATCCATATTACCTTTGAACTTGTCAAGTTAACCGTATCATATTAGCTCGATATCTACACATTTTAAATTTTTTTACTTCTTGAAAACATGTTAGCAATGCCTAGATATTTTTTTTCAACTATTTAAGAAAAATAATAATCTGACCCACATTGTAGCATGAACAAATAATCTAGTAGCTTATACTAAAACAAGATTGCATTTAACTATTCTTTGAATAATGAAATCCCTCAACTAAAACAAGATGGGATTTCATTGTTCATTCTCTTCAATAAACAACATCTGATTTCTTTTGAATCAATATATTTTGACATTTACATTTTAGAAGCTTTTCACACTTGGTTCATGTAGTTTTGGTTATTTTTTGTTTCGAGCCTTTAAAAAACAAACATTTTGATCCTTATATTTTTTTGAAATTTTCATAATCAATGTCCATAATTTTAGTTTTTATATTTCAATCCTAAACTTTATCTTTCTCATATTTTAGTCCTTGTGAGTTGGGAAAAGAGTGAAAAAGTCAATGGAAAAAAGAAGAAAAGAGAAAGTTTTAGGTTGGCAATATTTCAGTCACAAAAAGGATTAGTTTTAGGGTCAATGAGTTGGTCTTGGAAAGGGGAGCTTGATGCATGTGGTTTTGACCTTTAACCATACATATAAAAGTAGATTAGAATCTGAAGGGTTTTTTTTTTATTTAATGTTTTATTTATAAACTCTATAATAAGTATTTTGGGGTTGAAAATAGTTTTATTGAAGTTTCTATAATGTTTTTTAGAAAATTTTAAATGAGAAAATATTAAAATTTGTATTTTGAATTTTTAATAAATTGAATTCTAATTTTTTAATCATGTGGTTGTAATCACTACCTAGATGAATCATGTGTTGTGCACTTATTTTGTTAAAAAAAAAGTTACGTGCGGGCTTGAGATTTTTCTATCAGGACAAACATTTGTGCCCTTCTTTATAGGATAAGTGTGCATGCCATTTTTTAAATAGCCTTTTAGTTTTTTTTTTTTTTTTTTTACATTTTATTTCAAAATAACGTTAGTTTTAAATAACATTATTTATATTTAAAAATTATTCAAATATACCATAGTTTTTAAACAAGATTAGAGCTTTTTAGAGTTATATTAGTAATTATTTTATGTAAGATTATATATGAACCTAAATAGTAAAATTGATTTTTTTAATTACTTATGAATATTTGATGAAAATAAAGTATTTATTTTAATTTTTATTGAATTAAATAAAAATAAAATTTGAAAAGTACCCCTACGATATCACATGAGTACATTGACTGGTTTTAACTAATTGGAGATCATGTTAATTTGTTGAAGAATGAAGAAATAATGTTACTAACATAGAAGTAAGCATAATTTCTTATTTATTAGTCATAGTTGGTATTAGAAATAATGTTCTAGGTATTCTGAAGGCTTTAACATTTGAATTTTCACACTCAGAATAAAAATAGGACCTCTAGAATTAATAAAAAATAAAGCCAGATCATTAAAGAAATTAAAAATTCTAAAATATACATAGTTCTAGAAATTTAAGTAAAGAGTTGTATATACTTAATGGAAGATACAAATCATCCTTACCATATTATTTTCAAGGAGATGTTATATTTTCTATGTCTTTTCTCCTAAATTTATTTACTTATGACATTAATTATTTGAATTATTTTATGTTTTTATTCACAAGTTATTTATTATTGGTAGATGTTTGTTATGTTAGCATCAAACTTTAAATAAGGAGTCACACAACTTGATAGTTTTTATCTTAGTTTATTTTAGTTATTTAGTTATAAATATCTCTTGACATTTTAATCATTATTATTTAATTATTAAAAACAAACAAAAAAAATTGAAAAGCATGCTACATTAATTCCAAGTTGGTCACAACTCGAAAAAGACTTGTGGACTTATTATTAACCTTATATTTGGTTTAAAAATATCATGCTCTGCCTATGTCGATCTCTAAAACTAGGATCGACATTGACCTAACCGTTAAAATTCAAGTTTTTAAAACATAACGTTAACATGATGAAAACATGTCGACTCATTATTAAACTCCTTTCAGGGTTAAAAATGATTTGCTAGGTCTATATCAGTCCCTAACACTGACATGTTAACCTAGTTGTTACAACTCAAACTTAATAAAAAATGACATTAACTTGACGAAAATTCTGCAACGTTGTTTTTATTCTTTTTTTTTCAAAAATAAATATTTACATGAATGAATAATGTCTATGTATGAATATTAACATGTTTATTATTTTTTCACTTGAATAGTAAACACATGAAAAAAAACCCTACTTTAATAAGAAAAGAGAAGGAAGAAGGTGTTGGCTCACCTTAGGGTTGGTTCCAAATTAAGGAGGAGCTATTGTGGTGGTTGCTGGTGGTGGAGATGATAATGGTGTCGGTGCTGAAGGGTTTTTTCCTCTCTCTCGGTCGTTTCTCTCTCTATTTATGGTTTTCTTTGTTTCACTTCTTCTTCTTGTATTTTTCTATCTCTTCTTCTTCTTCTTTTTCTCTTCTTCTATACCTTTAATCAATCAACTCCATCTCTCAACTCAATCTCCTTTTTTTTCCTTTTTTTTTCATTACATTCGAGTTCCCTTTTCTTTCTCTTTTTTTGCTTTTTTTTTCTCTTGCTTCTTCTACCTTTTTTTTCCTCTTCTGGCTCAATCGTGCTCTCTTCTTGACTCAAACTCTTTTTTTCTTTTCTCTTTATCTCTCAGCATCTTTTCTTTCTAGCTTAGCACCCCTTGTTTCATTCTTCCCCTACTTATAGGCAATAATAAAACTTCTTGAACTTTTCTTGATGGAATAATCGTGGTCATTATTTTCTTGGGTTTATGTCAACCCTTTATCATTATTACACACTTTATCCAAGCATGCTTGTGTTGACATCTTCATAACAATTATGTTATGGTTTAAAGTGTTTTTTTTACTAGGCATATAGTACACATGTAAGGGAGTAGAGTATTGTATTTCATGGCATTTTAGGAAGTTCCAGGAGAGAGAAAAATGGTGGCCAGAGTTCAGCTATACCATGGAAAAAACAATGAGTGAAATAGGACTTCTACAAATAGTATACGAGGAAGAAAAAGGACAAATTTGGATTATGTGCAAAAACAATATTTTTATGCATTTTATTTTTATTCTTGTGTGCTGTGAAATGTTATGTTTCATTAAAGGTGACAACACCATTTCACTTAAATAAAACAATGTTGTTTTGAATTTGGTTATTGGACTTGTTATATTGTTTTTTCAACCAATTTTAATTTTTTTTTTCAACATTTCTTTTTTGATTTTATTGAAATATATTTCCCCTCTATTTTTAGGATATTTGAGAGGAGTCAAAATTGAATTATGTAACAACCTTTTTTTTTTTTACAATGTTTACAATACAAAGTCTACAAAAAACACTTTTTTATAGTCTTTGTTTAGTAAGCTTGTAAAGAAAAAATAGCATACATGAGAAAATTTTGAAAGGTAATCAAATCAAGAGGTGAACAACCTCAAGAATTTAAATTTAAGAGAATCATCTGGGACTCAAGTTCGTATGTGTGATACTTTGAACTTAAGTTCGCATAAGTCATATGAAACTCAAAAGTAAAGAAAAATTTTCTAGACTTCCTCTAGGGCTCAAAAATAAAAGAGAGATTTGTGAGAGTCATTTTAGACTTAATTGCAAGAGCCTCTTGATTGTTAGGTTAGGCTCAAATTTTACAAGAATCCTTTAAAACTTGATTGCAAAAGTCCTCTTAGAATCAAATGTAAAGAATGATTTGTAAGAGTCTTTTAAGACAAAACCATTATGCCTCAAATAAATCTATGAGCAACTACAATCCTTCTAATCCCTTTATAAGATATTGATTCCAACCTTATTCCATCTTGAAAAATAAATATCAATGGCTTCATACCTCGAGGTTACCAGACAATGGTGTGGACCCTAAAAATTTAAATATTTCATAATCATTCACAATAAATCAACAATCAATTAAAAAATATTAAAAATAATAAGTGATAGTTCTAGACAGTGTTGGCGCATGGATTCAAATGTTGCCATTATTGCCAACATATGGGACCACATGTCTTTGCTATTGGACTGTATATCTTGTTAGATTTAGAGCATCTCTTCTTTCTCTTTCTTCCTACACATGCAATGAGCTTCACTGCTACTTAAGAAAGGAGATAAACATCAGGAAAAAGTTGACCCTTTTCTTATTCTTTCTCTCTTTACCAGTTCATCTATTTTCCTCTCTCTCAACATCTTTATCTATTAAAGGTTTGGCAGCATCTACTATTATGGTTAATAATAAGGGGATGAGATGTCTTCATCCATGGGCATGAAAGAGCTTAAAGGCTGCTTGGTGTCAATTTGAAGAGAGAAAGGTGATGGATTGTTAACAATGTCATTGAGGTGGAGAAAGAGCTAGTTTGGTCTGTCGGCTACTAGTGTTATCGGTGATGAAGGAAAGGGTGGTAATTGGTGATGGTGAGAGAGATATGTGGGCTTGGGTTTTTTTTTTCTATTGTTCTTCTTTTGTTTTTTTCTTTATTCTGTATTTTTCACTCTTTTTTCTCTATTGATTCTTTATATTTTCTTTCACTCCATTTGTTTTGCTCATTTTAAAAGGTTTCTCATCCTTGTCTCTTTTTTTTGTTCCCTCTTTTCTCTTTCATATTGGTCCCCCCCCTTTTTTTCTCTTACAATTCACCTATCTTTCATATTATCTTATCTAGCATTACTCTTATTCTTTATTTCTTATTCTTTCTTATCCCTTCATTCTTTAGAATCTTCTACTAACTTTTTTTCTTTCTTTTATATTTTATTTTGATTATTATTTTTCTTCTTCTTTCTTTATCTTTATTTGTTTAGGGAAGAGGGTATAACCATACTCACTAAGCTCTTTCTTTCTTTGTCTTTGATTTTCTTTTCTCTTTGGATTTTTTTTTTGTAAATTCATTGATATAAAATGACAAGAAAAAAGGTCAAAATTTATGAAATGAGCATAATTATCCAAATTGCATCAAAAACACATTTTTTAGAAGTTTTTGTTTTATAATTGTTTTTGAAATTGTGCTCGAAACAAGAGGTCAAAATTGAGTTACAATAGCTGCCATTTCTTTACAATACTTATGATAAAAAAATCTATAAAAAGTTTTTTTCTACACTTTGTTTAGTAAGGTTGTAAAGAAAATAAAGCTGACATGAAAAATATTGAAAGATAGTGAAGTAAAGAGAAAAAAAACAACCCTCAAGAATTGAGATTGAAAGAATCATATGAGATCCAAATTCAAAAGAGCGATGCTTGAGGCTTCAATTTGCATGAATCATCTAAGATTAAAAAAATACGGAAAAAAATACAGAATTCCTTTGAGACTTAAAAATAAAGAAAAATAATAATTATGAGAGCCTTTACAGGCTCCATATCATAAAAAGATTTCTAAGAGTTCTCTAAGACTCAAAGGTAAAGTAATATTTGTTGGAGCCCTTAACTCAATATCCTAGAAAGATTTGCAAGAGTCCTCTAAGACTGAAAAGTAAAGAAATATTTTCAATAGCCATCATAAAATCAATATCGCAGAAATATTTGCAAGATTCATAAAGACTCAAAAGTATAAAAAAGGTTAGCGAGAGCCCTTTTAGGCTCAATATCGTAAAATGATTTAACTTGTCATTTTATTAAGTGATGAACTTATAATGATTCTAAAAATAGTAATTTTATAGAGTGACTAGCTCAAATTGATCTTCAACCTATCATTTTATAGAGTTACAAACTCAAAATAATGTTCAAAATAGTTATTTTATAGAGTTACGAACTCAAAGTGCATTTCAACCTGTCATTTTATAGAGTGATGAACTTAAAGTGATTTTTAAAATAATTATTTTCTAGAGTGATGAACTTGAATTAATGTTTAACTTTTCATTTTATAGAGTGACAAACTCTAAACGCTTTCTAAAATACTCATTTTATAGAGTGATGAACTTGAAGTGCTTTTTAACGTGTCATTTTATAAAGTGACAAACTTGAAGCTATTTTTAAAATAGTCATTTTATAGTGGGAGGAACACAATGCTTTGTAGCATGTCATTTTATAGAGTGATGAACTTAAAGTGTTTTTCAATTTGTCATTTTATAAAGTGACATACTCGAAGTGATTTTTAGCTTCTCATTTTATAAAGAGACAAACTAGAGGTGCTTTTCAAAATACTCATTTAATATAGTGACAAACTCAAAGTGCTTTTCAACCTACTATTTATAGAGTTACAAACTTGAAGTACTCCTGTAAAAGTCCTTCGAGACTCATTCATAAAGGAAGATATGGGAGTTCTCTAAGACTAAAACATTAAGAGATTTATGAGAGTCCTCTAAAACTCAATCGTAAAAGAAAATATATAAGTTAAATGCGACTAAAAAATAAACAAACCTTGCTAGGTTTGAATTCTCTAAAGTCTTGTTGGACTCATATTAATTGAAGTTTTATTAGACTTAAATTTTCCAGAGCTATACTAGGCTAAAAAAAAAAGTTTGGAGGAGCATTGCTAATCTCAAAAATAAAAAAGCAACCTTACCATATTCAAATTTATAGGAGCCTTGCTAGACTCAAATTTGATGGAGTCTTTCCAGGCTCACAAAGAAAAATAAACATTACAGGGGTTTTGAAAGGATTAAATTAGTTGAAATATTACAACAATTATATATAAAAGAAATTGGTTGCTTACTTGTGACGCATTCTTTTCAATGTTCAACTTCTTTTATTGACAATTGAAACTAAATAATCTTAATTTTGCTAATATTATGACACTCGACTCATTGTTGTGCTTAAGTTTTATTGGTTACAATATATGTTTGGATGTTTATGTTATTGTGATAGCTTTACAAAACCACGTCATTCCAAAGATTATATACAATTACATTGTTGGCTCTTAATAACCTTGTTTGCCTATTATTATGAGAAACCTCATATTATTTATGACTTGTGAATGATTAATTGTTTCTAGTTTGTGACTTGTCCCCCAAATATAGTAAGAGGGTACTTGTTGACCATTACTTGCTCTTCATCATCATAAATGAAGAAGTTATGCTCTACTACTCATAACTTCTGAATGATTTCATCAGCTCATCATTTGATTATTATAATTTCCATGGATTCTTTCAAATAGAATTACCACTAGCTGATCTATTTGTGTTCATCTTTCTAATAGACATAAAATGATATACATGCATCATCATCATTCTTTCCATGAACTTTTAAAATTCAGTCAATTAGATAATTATGTTGTAAAACATGTTTTCATGCAATCATCTTTCTTGGTTTGGGGACCCATAAATTTTAATAATCGTGTTCGTTCATGTTCAATTATTGAAATAAAATCATTAAAATGTAAATTTGAAAGTTTTTTTTATCAAATAGAAATTAGATTTCTTTGATTAAAAGCTAAAACATGTCATTCAAGTTTTATGATGTAATTTGGGATGTTTTCGTAGGCATGTGACAAAATGAGTGTCATTGTAATTATTGGAAAGATTGTTTATTCCAAATTTTTCTTTCTCTATTAATGGCTTAAATTAATTGTCTAATAGATGGATAATAATTTTAGAAAGAAAAGGTTGGATTCCAAAATGAGAGTTTTGACTATTTTTTTTTTAAGCGTCTTACTTATGTTATGTCATCCTATCATTTTTTTTTCATTATGAATACCCATGATTCAATGATATAAAGAATGATATACATCACATAGGCAAGTCATGGTTTTGTTCGACAAATATTTTTCTTATCATTTTAGAGGCTAAAATTTAACAACACAAGTCAAATTATTATTTTTTTATCAGAAAGGGTTTTCAAAAGCATATAATATAGGATAAGGTTTGTGTCTATGAAAGATGAGATATATAAGGTTCAAAAGGTGTCTAAAGGCTTAAAGACATAGGAACACTTATTCATCTATACAGATCTTTTAGGCTTGTCACCTTAATTTTTACATTTTCTTATTTATCTTATACAATCTCAATTCTTCAAGTTTTATCTTGTGCTTTGCCATTAAACTTTTGTCTTTAATTTTGACTTCATACTATCATTGGGGATGCTTTGGAGAGTTTTTTGTCCTTTTTTTTTCAGTCTCTTTCTTTGTTCGTTAACTTTATTTTGTAACACTTTTATCCCTTTCATATTTTTCTTATTTCTTTCTATTCAGAGAATCTCATCAATTGTATAAGAAATTACAAAACATGTCTTTATTATTAGGGGTGATTCTAATTCAAATTATTATCCAAGAAAAATATTTAAGGCGTAAAAGAGGATGTTAAGGGATAAATTTTTATATGTGAAGGGTATACCAAAGATAGCCTTTCTTAATCTCAAATTAAATTTGATTAGGTTGATGAATCTTATCCTTATTAAAATCATTCTTAATTAGGTCATGAGGTTAACCTCAAAGAAGAAGAGATGGGATGGGTAAGATCGTTACCCGAATTCATATTATTTATCATTATTTATGTCATTAAATCATCTGATTCTATCTTAGACATAACTGTATTATTTTAAGCAATATTTTTCTTTTTGAGGTTTATTAGGAATTGAAAGAATATTTTAGGTTCTTTTAAAATATAGAATTAAGGCTCTTCTTTATGTTTATTGGGAGTAGAAAATGTCATTTTGGGTTTCAAAAAGAAGGAATACCCCCTAGTATTCACATGACATGTCTTGGAAATTGATCAATTTTGAAAGTTTTTTAAATAAATTTGTCATTATATTCCAATCATGGATTAAAATAAAATGTCAAATATTACTTTCATATAAACATCTATTAATTTCAAACTAACAATAAGACAGAAAAAGGCATAATTCACTAAAAAACACAATAGAATCGTAAAAGATTCAAAAGCAAAGTTTTTAAATATATACAAAAAGAAAAGTTTTTTTTAATATACATAAAAAGGGTAATATAATTGCATTTGCAAGGTTTAAACACTCGTTTTTCAATAGTCATGATGTTTTTGCTCACTCAATCAAAAGCCAAATTACACCTCTTTATTCACCTGTCAACTATATGATTCGCTTAACGTCATATCCTGATTGTCCTCTTCAGTTGGCCTTAAGCATTTTGGTGATTAAGTTTTATTCATCATTTTTCTCTTAAAATTTTAATAATACATGATAAATGAAATTGTTGATCTATTTCTTAAACCCTTAATGATGATCAATGGAATGACCGATGACTCCTTAATGATATTCACATTTAGAATTTTTATTGTACCATTTAGGGAAAGGTGATTTGGTGATTTTAAATGGTCGAGGTGCTAGTTAACAGACATTTACAAGGTGCTGATAAATATTAAAGAGTGGAATTTAAAATGAAGATGATTATTCATGGTATCCATACAAACTCTTGTATATTGCAAGCGAGTGCAACTATATGTTTGTTCATCGCAAAGTAATGGCCTGCTTACCATACTAGCCGTCAAGCTCAAGTTTGTCTTGTAACATAGAGGAAAAGGTTAAGAATGAAGGTATATCCAAACCAATATTTTTTAGATCTTGTTTTATTAAAAATAAAATGAGAGTGCCATTGTTGGAGGATAATAACTTTGCCCTCAAACATCTAAGGGCCCTTCTCAAATACCACTTGCATCTATGTCTCCATCTTGAAACAAAAAATTACAACATTCAAGGGTTGTGCAAATCTGATCTCCACCATTGAGAACGAAGAGGATACCCAAGCGAACCACCTCGAGCAATATGGGGCAGCAATATGGGGCAGACCTAACGGTGACTAGAGGAGCACCAATCCCGCGACTATGGCTATCGTAAAATCAGTTTTTCTAGTAAAATACCGATAATAATATCTCTCAAACAGAATTAGATTATCAAAATCCAAACAGTCTAATTGTAAATCCTACTAAGGCACACAACATACTAAAACACTAGCCTAATCCAACGGTGGGAGGTAAAGTTATAACTTCAGTGACCTAATTCTCCCTCTAAAGTCTCTTCAAGACTCTTTAAGTACAAACCATACTTGTTCATTTTCTAAAAAGTATGTTAGAAGATCTAGACTAAATATTTTAGTCATTTTGGTCTTTTACTCCTTGGCTCAGCTTCATCATCTTCTGATTGATGATGATTGCTTAAGTGCATCTCAATCATTCTCTTATGTGAATGATTTTCTAGTGTTTCCTAAAATGAAATCACATCTCTAATGAATGTGGCATTTTTTATTCCATTATAGTATTATAATGCATATCCTCAATACTTGACTTGTGTACAAAAAATTAATCTCCATTACTATTGTAAGCATATTCGATAAATACATAATCCATAAATTTAGGTTTTAGGATAAGATACTCCTATATTTGTAAAAGGTCCCTATACTTTAAGGTATTTGTAGGAAGGTCTTCTATATTTTTCATAATTCATATGGTGTTTTATTTTTTTATAAGGTATCTGTACAAGTTCTAAGGTGCTCTTAAACTTATCAATGTGGCATTCATCATTTTTTTTTTTAATGTTTGATTCTTAGGTTCCACAATACTATTTTGTTGAGGTGAATACAAAGTGGTAGTTTGGTGGATAATACTATTTTGAGAATAAAAATTACCAAAAAGTGTTTCATGTTATCCACTTTTATTACTTCTTATTACTTTTATCTTTTTATCAAGCTGATTTTCAACTTCATTCTTGTAATGTTTAAACATTTCAAGAGCCTCATATTTGCTTCAAAGTAGATAGGTATAATAATACCTTGTGAAATAATATATAAAAGTAATGTAAAATTTTTCCTATCCTCTAGTTTGTATAAACTTTAAATCACTGATATTTGAGTAAATTAAACCTAGAGATTCACTATTATTTTCAAATGTATGAAAACAAGTTTTTATGAGACACAAAAATCATACTTATAATTTTCCTAAAACATCATATTTGGTAATAAATCAAGATTTATTAACTTTTATATAGAATTATGATTCATATGGCTTAACTTGTCATACCTCATGTCATAAGACTTAAGTAGATAAGAAGAATATGAATTATTATTATTATTATTATTATTATTATTATTTTCTTCTCATTCATGGTGACAATGTTCATAACATTTATTTTAAAGAAGTCATCTCTAAGATACCCTTCTCTTATGGACATTCTATTTTTAGATAGTGTAAATTTATCTCTCAAATAGCAATTTAAAATAATTTTCACTTAACAATGAATCAAACATTAAGTTCATCCAAATATCAATAAAGCACATTATTAGGGGTCAAAAGTTTTTCAAAAGTCATCTTTAACATAGCTTTCCCAACACCTGGTATTTTAAAAGTTGATAAATTATCCATGTATAAGTATTCATTGTCCATTTTTTTTTAGTAGAGAACATCCTCTTTTCAGTGTATATATATGTCTTGTTACACCAGTGTCAACTTACTATGACTCAAGATTTTTTTATTAAGTTGACTTTAGAGATAACAGTAAAAATGTTAATTTCCAAAAACTTCATCACTAGGTGATCAACTTCATTGATATTGGCTTCAATAGTCATTCCCTATCTTAGGTTACATTGTTGAGCTCTATTTCTACGAACCTTAGCTAAGTGGTCTATCTTGTTGAAGATAAAGCATTTTCAATTAAATGTTTTAGCAATATTTTTCCCTTCCTAACAATCTTTTCCATTTTATCTTTATTGTGGAACTTCACCACTTGTTCTAGAAAGTTTGCTTTAGAAGTTATACTAGAAGAGTTTATATATGAAATTACTATGATTCCATGGGTCTAAAACTAGCACAATAATGAAACCAAATTTAATATCTAATAGTTTTGATGCTTTTTCCAATAAAAACTTACCTAAGTTCAAGATGGTTAAATAGTATAATATTTTATATTGTCACATCTTAAAGTCCAACCCATTAAACTTTTCAAGTTTATCACAATATATGTACCATCAAAGGTGATGGTAGAATCCTTCCTATCAAAATGGGGGTTGCTAAAACAATATTGGTTGGGACAACTAATTCTCGAGTTGATGTCATGATTAAAATTTGTAAAACAATAGTCAAAATTATAGAAATAAAATTGATTATCCAACAATTATAAAAATATATGAGACAAAATCAAAATTTTAACAAAAGAGTTTTTGAAAATTTCGTAACAATTATATATAAAAAGAAAAACAAATTAAATAATTAGCATGAACATGCCATGCAAGATTGAAAAATTACTAATATAAACTAAACAAAGATAAGAAAATAGATTCAAACATAGTTTTCAAATGTTTAGTTAAAAATAAATAATACATGCATGAATATAATAAACTAGGAAACATTTGAACTTAACTTAAAAAAAAAAAAAAGAAGTTGCCAATATACACTTTAACAATTAATCTAGTTTTCACAAAGAATTCTAAACTAAATAAAGAGTAATTAAAATAAAGTTTTAAGATTATTGATCTAATTATACTAGAAGATTAGACAACTGACATGAGTGTTTAATTTAACATAATAATTATAACTCAAGGTAATTTTTCAGATTATGAGAAAAATAATAAAGAAAACTAGAACATATAACATAGAGCCTACGCTAAAAAACTAGGTGAAGAAGAGTGTCAAAAATTAAGCAAAATTTATGAAGAAAAAACCAACCCCTAACACTTTTTATTATCCTTTTTATATAGATGATTTTGGAATCAAAACTGATATAGACTTAATTATTGTCATTATCATATTATATAAACAAGTAAAGTGTTAAAGAATAATATAAATTATATATTACGACATCACCTAACAATTTAAGCTATTGGGTTGAGATGATTCTTTGACATGAAACTTATTTTTTTTATATGCCAGCTAAAAGCTCTTTGAGATTATTTGCTTATTCATCTATAATTTATTTAAATCATGTTAATGTTTCTTGTTAAAGAATTTATATTAGAGATTAAATTTCAACAAAATTTTAACCCTAAAATGAGTTTTAATGTTTTGAATTTAAGTTTTAAATTTTAATTTGGACTATAATATACTTATTAACCATGTTTTAAACAAATTTTCCACCGCTGAATCGATTCAAGGTTGTAGAAGGGATCTTGTGCAAGACTGAATAGCCTGAAAGTATAAATTAAGAGAAATTCACAGGGAAGGTGACGAAGAAACAATTGTCAAACGCATGTGGTCAAGTTTCTTGCTTTTCTTCTTTAATTACTTTTTGAAAATCATCTACTTAAGCAATGCTTCGCAAGTTCGCCGCACATGTCTTTGCCTATGGATCTTGAGAAGAAGATTCAAATTAATTTCCCATCTTCATTTCTTTGAATATTAATCATTCAAGTGTGAAATGAAACCCATAAAGAAAAGAGAGAGAGAGAGAGAGGGAGGGAGCAGGTCAAGCAGCGACTCCCGTGCTTGAGCTTTGGAACTTTCCTAAGGTTTATTAATCCATGCTTGAACTTTCCTAAGGTTTATTAAATGAAAAAATTGATCATTTATAGCTATGACCTTTTCAAAAAGCCTTTTCTGCTCGACATATATGTCTCGCATTTTGCTTTCGTCCTTTGTCATACTTTGTTCTTCGTCTCGTAGTAGAGCACGGGCAGCTGACCGGTTGTGTCTAAAGAGACATATATATATATATATATATATATATATATATATATATATATATATATATATATTTTAAAATAACTAGGGCTCTTTAGATTTAGGTGAGTCTAGGTTTAGATTTAGGTTGACGCATTTAGAAGAAAAAAAATAGTAATGAAAAATTAAAACAACTAGGGTTATTTATGATATTTTACTATGCAGTGACGGAGGCTGGAGGCTGGTAGGGGCTCGGCCCCCGCAAAGAAATGTTTTTCCAACCCTTTCTTGTAAATGTTTATAATTTTAGTAGTAAAATAACTGAAATTTTAATTTTTTTTAAATAATTCTTTTAATTTTCCCCCATTTATTTTTTTTTCTTGCTCTGTCCCAGTTACTGTGTATACAAATAATAAAGTCCTTAATATATTTATTTAATTATTTATAACAAATTTATATAGTTGATTAGCCACTTAGTGTATATAATAGTTTAGAGATCACGAGTTCGAGTACTAAAAAGCATATTTATTTCTTCAAATATGACACACAACAAGTCAATCACTTTTTTTAAAAAAAAAAGGTATATGACATTTATTTTGCCTTTTTAATAAATAAAAAAAAAAGCAAAGTCAAGTCTGCACGTATTTGACCTACTACAATGGGTCATGCGTGGGCTTGGCCCTTTGTTGAATTTTTGTTTTTTTTTATTTTTATTTTTTTGAGTTTTTTTACACTCCAAAAGAAATTATTAGTTTCATCACTTCATGTACTCTTCAGTTTTTATATAATTCTTAAATACTATTATAAATTTTTATTTGAGTTTTAATAATTATTTTTTCACTTATTATGTATCTAATATAAAAATAATAATACTTATAATAAATTGTTCATGAAAGTTAGATTGAAATCAGTTTTTTATTGATAAAATTTTTAAATAGATTTTGAACGTAATTTTATTACATTTATGTTTTTTTTAACTTTCAATCACATAGAATATAGACATACTATTTTGATATTTTTTTTTATGAATTTCCTTTAACAATAATAAAATATCCTTTTTAAATAGAAATAATAATTTTAGTTAAAAATATTGTGTTAGTTAAGATAAATATGTTAATAAAAAAATTTATTTTTATAAAAAAAATCAAAATATTGTATTTGAAATTGAATGATAATATCAAAAAAAAAATTTCTAAACCTGAATTTTTTTATTAAAGAAAGAATTTAGATCCCCCATACCTTACTGCAGATATACAAACCAGTAAAAACTAAAAGAGAGGGACTGTGAGTCCAAAATAGACCAGAAATTGAAATTTAAAAAAAAATGCATAATATTTGATCAACTAAGCATAGTTCTGTACTGATGCAATTAAAATATACTCTATGTTTTTCTTTAGATAACTCATAATATTAAATTGAATTTAATTAGCCGTAGCTCGAGACTGATGATATATTTACTATAACAATGTAAAGATGATTGTCTTTCCACTCAAAAAGTTGAATATTAGCTTCCATAGGCATTAAACTCTTTTAACAGGATCATTAGTTATTATTTAATCAATAAAAAATAAAGAAGTTTTTTCTCATCTCAGTTCCATGTTGCATGGTAAAATGATTAAACACTTTTAAAAATAAATAAAATTAAAATTAACCTCAAAGTGTATTTTTATATTTTCACAATAATATTTTTATTATTATAAAGTTAGTTGATAAGCAATTTAGTATTTGATTAAATATAAAATATAATAAATAATTAAAAAATACTGTAAAATAATCAAAATATCCTTAAAAATAAAAAATTTAAAACTAGAGTCTAGGGTTTTTTTTTTAACTTTTTACCATGATTTTTTTTATTGTTATTATTAAGTCAACTCAAATACAATTTTATATTTCTCTCTCTCTCTCTCTCTCTCTCTCTATATATATATATATATATATATATATATATATATATAAGACAAACATGTGCACGACACCAGAAGATGCATGAAAGGTGTCTATGCATTTTAGGTAGCGTGTGCGACACCTTCCAGCATCTAAAAATATCCTTATGTCGTGTTGTAGGAAGTATTGTTATGTCATTTTTCTTGTGGAGCGACACATCTCAACGTTGGTGATCTGGTTTATTGTCCGTGAGACTTTCTTCTTTGCTTTTCTTTCTTTTCTCCCTTCTCCCTTAAAAATTACAATTTGACCCTTTTTATTGTTCGTATTTCAACTTTAGTTCTTATTTTTTTAAATTCTTGTTCTTGGTCCTTTTGTAGAAATTTTATTTGTTTTCAATTTCATCCTCCAATCCCAATTTACCAAATTTTATATTTTTCAATTTGATCTTTATTCTTTTGATTTTCAATTTTTTTTCTTTGTTGTTTTGTAAAAGTTTCATTGATTTTTAATTTCATCTTTCAATCTGAATTGATAGTATTATATTTTTTAATTTAATCCCCATTGTTTTGATTTGAATTTCTTTTTCTTGTTCCTTTTGTAAAAGTTATTATTCTTTTCAATTTAACCCTTCAATCAAAAATTTGTTTTTATTTTTATATCAATTTTAATTTTTATTCTTTTGATTTTTTTGAATCCTTTTACTAAATTGATTTTGTTTTTCAATTTAATCATTCAATCAAATATAAAATTTATTTTGTATTTTAATTTTGATCTTTATTCTTTTAATTTCTATTTTTTAATCCTTTTGTATAATTGGAATTCTATTTTCAATTTCATTCTTAAATATTTGATTGATTAAGAATTGGACTTCATGGTTTTTTCAAATATGGTACTTCGGGTCTAATAACCCGGATCATGAATTTGAAAAGTTAATACAATTTTTTTTAAGAAAAAAACTTTACAATTCTCTTTATTTTTACCGAGTTATTCCAATCTTAAGATCTAAGACGTGTGTTTGACTGGATATCTCGGGTTGGCTTGACCTTAATTATTGGGCTTTCAAATTTGTTATGCTAACTAGGGTTAACTAGAACCGGTTTTTCTATGTCCTTTTTTCACCATACTTTTCTCTTCCGTATTTAATGGGTTGTAAATTGAGATACATCATTTGTTTTTTTTTGAAAAAAAAATTTCTCAGGTTATTCTAATAATGTTTTTTTTAAATTTAATCTATATATTGTTGTTTGTTTTCTTTATCTAATAAAAATAAAATCAGCTTATTTAACTTATTTAAGTTTATAACTCAAGTTAAATATTTTTTGAAAAAATATATTTGCGACAATTTAACATATTTTTTATTTTTATAAAGAAAATAGTTTGGTACGGGGCAAATCACGGTCAGCAAGGACAGTGATATCCTAATGGCATTGCCTCCGCATCCATTAATTACCCAAAAAAGGCGCAACATTAAATAAATCAAATCAGAGCTATTTAAAGAGCTAAAAGCGAAGAAAAAGGAGAGAAAAAGAAGACCACGATAATATGAACTATCTAACGATAGGATATAATAATTAAGTGGTGGTTTAGCGGTTAAAATATTTATATATTTTTATAAAAATAAAAATAAAAATTTGATTTTAAAAAAATATATTTATTAAAAGAAATAATTACTAATCTTAAATAGTACTAGTTTTATTTTAAAAAAAACATGAGAATATTCAAGAGAAAAATAAGAAAAATCTAATGATGGGATGTTTGGCGAGCAATAGCCATTTAAATAATACAATTCTTTCTGATTTCGAAAAAAGAACAACGAATTCTATGGTATAGCCTCAAATGCCCCAATTTTTTTTTTTTTTTTTTTGTGATAGCCCTGTTTTCCATAAATTTCAAATAAATATTTCATAAGAAAATCCAATTCTTTTATTTTTTATTTTAAATCTCAGGTGAAATTCTGAACAGTCATTTCAATTTCTGATGAAGACTCTGTTACTTCACTTTCTCTATCGGCTCACAAATGCACATGACCGGGGATTTATAAAGAGTATGCTTCTTAAAAAAAATTCATTTTATGGTCACACTTATATTCTTATATTTTTTTTATTTATAAAGTTTTTCCTGCAAACTCTGTTTTTTTATTAGAAAGTTCATTTTGTTGAAGTTCACCATCGTATCTTTTTTTAATATTATTAATAGATTCTTTATAGGTAAACAATTCCATCATAATATTTGTTAGCAGAGTTATATTTTTATTTGTTTTTTTTTTATGAAGCACATTGTTTTTTAAAAAAATTACAGGTTAATATTTTATTTGTTGATTAAAAAATATATATTATTTATTTATTATTAAATAATTGTTTATATTAAAAAGATATATACACATGATTGAATGATGACGACGATGATGATAATAATAATAATGACGGTAATCTCCACCCATTATCCAATAATTTTATCAATTACTACAAAGATACAAAACTCATTTCCACATATTTCTAATTACAACACTTATTAAATTACATACATATAAATTATTATTATGTTAATCATTTGACATAATTAAAAGAAAATACAAGAATTCATTCAACATGAAAGTTTCATTAGCTTGGCAATACTTTAAAAGAAAATGAAGTCTTCAGAGAAAAATATCTGTAACACATAATTATTAATAAAAGTTATTACTCAATAATATTCATAAATTGCATCATTAAAACATTTATTAACTTAAACTCAACAAATCAATTTATATATATGCATATCAATTGCCCAAATACTAATCGCTCGCTTATGACCCTTTATCAAATTCATTTCTTTCATACAACTTTACAATTTCTTTTAATAGTTATTTAAAATATTATGTTTTTCTTCCTTCACCCTCCATGATATACCATCATATTCCTCATCTATTTTTATTTGAATTTCTTCAATTCTAAGCTTTATAGTTTGTTTTATCATATTGGTGAGGGGTTATTTAATTTCAACAAAAAAATTCATTAATAGTCAAACATATTGATAATTTTTTTATTTTGAAATCATTAAAAATTCAATTGATTTTAGGGAATTATCACAATTTCTCTATCCAATGACAACAATCAGGTTCCAAATAATTAATTTATATTTTTCTAAATTGACAGCTAATAACACATTTATAGTTCTACATCAACTTCTGATTCACCCTTAATAAAAATAGCTTAATATTTTTTATATCTAATATTTTGCAATTCATTTTATGCTCCTTTAGTTTTGTCGACTTAACTATGGATGCAATAATCCAATAATACCTATAAATCATACTATAATTTAATTATGATTCTTCAATTCATTTAATCCTCTCCATATTCATGAATAATTCATTTACTTTATGCATGCATTGGTCTATTCTTCATATTTTATTTCTTTAACAGACCCATTTCTTGTAAAGAACATAAAGAGATGCCAACTTTATTTCTTTCCATTTCCTAGGGCCACATGTCATGGAAAGAAGAGATAAAAAAAAAAAAAGGAGAGATTAATATTGCAATTTACTCTTTAATTAGGCTTACTTGAGTTTTATTTTCTTATAGAAAAATTACTGTGACCCTCCCAACATTTGATCACGGCAACACTTTGTGTCTGTTTTTTATTTTAGAATTAGAATTGCATCATATTATTTATATAGTTGATAGCATTTTATATATTGAATTAGACATGCATGAATCCAGTCAGTCAATGAAAAGTTTTAAAAATATTACAAAAATATCATTATAATTGTTTTTTAAAAAATAAACTATATAATAAGAACTTGAGAGGAGGCAGGTAAAAAAAACCTTGCGAAATCAAGTAGAATGTGAAACTTTAAGACCTCGGACCTTAAGAGAAGGTTATTTGCTCTACAATAACATCATTTAAAAAAAAATTACAGGTTTATAAAGATGGAGAGAAATAAATTACAGGAATTAATTAAAGTGTAGGAAAATTAAGGAAAGATGTAAATAAAGTTTTAAAGAAAGAAATGAAAACTCTTTGAAGAAAAAAATAAATAAAATTGTATTGAAATTGCAAATGCAAGGCTAAGCATTGTTTATAGTGAATATATGCCCTTTGTTGATTAGAGTAAAGTTTGAGTTTTATGTTAATTCTAATTTTATACAAATGTTAATTTCAAGTGAGATTTTATTGTATTTTAATTCATACTAAACTCATTTTCCCTTAATACCATGTGAATTTAAAGTTAGTTTTATGATTTTAATTAGTTATTATACTGAGAATTCTAGTTCTAAATAGAATTAAATTGTTTGATTTTTTACGCGTGCTCAAAAATATTCTGACTAATCATTTTTTTTAGTCGATCATAATTCTTAATCAACTATTTTAAAATTTTTAGTTGATTAAGATTTTTTTAATATGGTTAATTCTATTATACTAGAACGATATTGATTTTTTTTCTTTATTTTGTTGGGAAGAATCATTGTTTTTCTACTATTGACACATGAATATTTTTTTTTTTATGTAAACAATAATTTCAAATATTTTAACTTATTCTTGTCCTAAAGTATTGATGAAAAAGACTCTAGGAAACCAGTCCATGGATTTGTATTGAAATTTCTTTGTATCATGGCAGGGAATTGACCTTGAAATGAAATGATTTGGAAGGCTCGACCGAAACGAAACCAGTCACAATAATTGCCTGCTCTACTGTACAACGACATCTGCCGGTAGACATGGACCATTTCAGTTCTCTTTCTTCTTTCTTTTTTCATGAAACCAAGGACGTTTTGGACAGAGATAATATCGGTGCCCATAATTTTTTTTTAATTAACATAGATATTTATTCCAATTTATATAAATTTTAACTAATTTCATGAATTTTAAAATTAATAATAATATAAATTTTCAATAATTATTATATTAACAACCATATTATTCAAAACTGTTAATTTAATTATTAATACAAGCTACTTACCAACACTGTTAATTTAATTATTACTTGCAATCAGAAGCAGAAAGGTATTGACATTGATTAGGCCTTGGGGTCTAGGGCGCATTGGCACTCGTAAATTTGTGAGAATATTTTTCCGTTTGAAAACGTTCTACGATTTTTTAATTACATCTTAAATTCAAGAGTTGTCTCGTAGAAAAATATATATTTGGACCTCAAGTATTTCTTATTATTATATGATCCGATATTATTTTGTTCTATGTTCACATATATAATATAGTTTCTCATTACTTGCTCTCTAGTTAATTTTAAATCAATTCTAACGTACGTAATCCTTGCTTGTAATTCTTTTGAACTAAAAGTAGAACACCCCATATGACCATTGACCCAACATGATGCGGACTTCGTCTAATTTACATGCCCAAATTAATTAAAACATAATTTTCATGTTTATTAGTAGTAGGTAATTATGCTTGGATCTCCCTTATTTCTACGTACTGTCCACACTCATTGATGAAAAACTAGTTGATCACTTTCGAGTGCCATTTTAAACGTGAACTTTAGTGAATGTTAAACAAGTGTGTGAAATAAAAAACTTCAAAGAAATTTCTTACACTTTTCTTCGAGTGTTAAGACCCTCCAACATGGTACGTACTGGCTCGTAGAAAATTCAATAAATTTGATGAAATTTGAGACAAGGGCGCCGGACTCTTTCTAAGCTATAAAAAGTGGGCGTGGAAGGCATAAATGCAAGGAATGGAGAATAAAGCAAGACAAATTATTAGAGGGGTTGGGGGTTTCTTGTCGCAGGAGAGATGGCGCTAGCTAACCATGATCATATCATATCATATCATATGGCAAGTATTACTTGCTCTTTGTATCAGCTGTAAAGATAGCTCAGCTAAAGCCATCCTCCTGCGATAAGACACCCTGCAACTTCTTTGCTCGATCGCCGGCGTTTCACCTGAGAACAAAAATCACAATTGGCCATCCTGATCTTGGCTACGATATCACACCTTACCCTTCAACTTTGATTAACTACTTCTTCATTAATTTCTTGGTTACGGACAGTCACCCTTTTCTTGATTTCTCTATCGATATGGATGTAGTATGATCCCGTTTTTTGTTGTTTCCTCTTTCAGATAAGACCACAAGCATGCAGCTATATAGCTAATCAACGGCAGAAGGCAACGACACTCGAGGCGGATCTCTGCAGTAGCCTGATTTTTGTTGAATACTAAACTCAATCTAGAAGGTCAAGGAAGGCAACCACCGGCCAGCCACCACCAGGATGTGACCGACCGAGCCGCCACCCCCCCCCGCGGCCGCCGACCGCCTTCACACCACCGTCCACGCCGCCTTCACACTTGAAGGTTGAATTTTCTTGTTTTGAATTCGTGTATAAATAGCAAGCCGAGCTTATGCTATTATGTGTGGGAGATTAGAGAGAAACACTAGAAAGAGAGAGAGAGGGCGTGTATTAAGCTTTTGTGTTTATTTTTGCTTCGTAAGCTTTTGTTCTTGAAATAAAACTTTGTGTTTTATCCCCTCGAGTGTTTCAAAGCCACCACCAGTGGTTTCTCCCACCAACAATTGGTATCGAGCCCCGTTCGTCGAAAAACGAAGTATTTTCTCGGGATAGCCGAATTTTCAAAGTTGTCAAAAACAAGTTTTGATCATTCCACCGTGTAGAGCTCATCCATACGAACTCACCGCCGCAAACATCGCTCAATCGGACACCGGGTGAGCCACACGCGCCCTGAAGATCCGGTGACCGTAGCCCGCCTCACCCACGCGCGCCGAGGAAGAAGACGAGTGACGTCCACGCGCGCCATATTCAAGCCGTTTAAGCCGAGCCGCGCCGAGCCGCAAGCCGAGCCTCCAGCTCGAGCCGAAGAATATTCCCGAGAATATTCCCTTCTCAAGCCGAGCCGCTAAGCCGAGCCGCTCTTAGCCGAAGCCGAGCCGATAGAATATTCCACAGAATATTCCCGGTTCAACCCAAATAACCGCCCGACGCCTGAATTGGTTTTTGGACCGGTTCACCCATTTTCGGACCCGATTTCTACAAAGTCGACCGGTTCCCGACTATTTCGACCATTCCGGATCGATCTACAAAGTGTCCGTTTGGCCAAATTCAACTCACAGAAGGTGATATAGTCATTCCAAGAGCAAAATGACTACGAGAAAATGTACATACACTCATTCCGAAGCCGACCAAAGACAACTATGATAGTTGGTGCATCGATTAAAGGCATTCCTTGGTTCACAAGAGTGTTTGGAGATTGTACACTATGGTTATGATGAACCGAGTCCAAAGAAGAAGAAGATGCTTTACAAGAGGCACGAAGCAAGCCTTGAAAGTCAACAGAAAGAAGGACAACAAAGCAAAGACCATAATCTACCAAGGTCTTGATGAAGATACATTCGAGATCATAGCTTCCGCTGAAACATCACATGATATATGGGAGGCTCTCCAGCAAAAGTACAAAGGTGCTGACAGAATCAAGAAGATTCGTCTTCAATCTTTGCGAGGTGAATTTGAGTTATTACAAATGAAGTCCTCGGAATCTATTTCGATTATCACACAAGGATTATGGTGATAGTCAATCGATGAGGAGAAATGGAGAAGCCATCGTAGATTCTCGAATTCTTGAGAAAATTTTGAGATCCCTAGATCCAAAATTTGATTTTGTTGTTGTCGCCATTGAAGAGTCCAAGGAAGTGGACAAGTTGACGGTGGATGAACTTATGAGTTCTTTGCAAGCTCATGAGCAGAAGATTGTAAAGCGAAATGGAGATAAGGCCATCGAGCATGCCTTACAAGCAAAGCTGTCTCTCAAGGACAGATATGAGCAAGGGGAGACTTCAACAAGTGGATATACCACCCAAGGAGGAAGTCAACAATCCGGAGGAGGATTCCGAGAGATTCCAAGGAAGAGGTTCTTGGAATACAAGCTTCGAGGAAGAGGTGGAAGAAACACCACCGGAGGAGGTCGAGGACAACAAGCATTCACTCCTAGAGGAAGAGGAGGCGGTTACAATAACCGTGACAAGAGGAATATCCAATGTTATAGTTGCAATCAATTTGGGCACTATAGCACCGAATGCGAAATGAAAGCTCCATTGGAGATACATGAGCAAGCCAACTATGCGAGAGAAGGATGACGAGAGAAGAAGCCGCATTTCTTGTCCAACAAGAACTTGGCGAGAAACAAGAAAATATATGGTATCTAGATACTGGAGCCAAGCAATCACATGTGCGGCTACCGAGAGTTATTTAGTGATCTAGATGAGACCAAGCAAGGTCTAGTTACTTTTGGAGATACCACAAAGGTTCCATTCAAAGGTAAAGGCAAGATCCCAATTAAGTTGAAGAACGGCGATTCCAACTACATCGCCAATGTTTATTATGTCCCGCCCATAAAGCGAACCCGATCGCTTAGGTCAACTTTTGGAGAGAGGGTATACTTTTTACTCGAAGAATTGTCATCCGACAATTAGAGACAACAATTGGAGATTAATGGCCTATGTGAAAATGTCCAAGAATAGGATGTTTCCTTTGAACATCCAAGATGATGCAAGCAAGGTGTTTGAGTGCCATCACCAACAAGTGAAGAATGGCTTTGGCACCCGAGGCTTGGACATCCGAATTTCACGAGCTTGAAGATGCTAGCAAGCAAGAAGATGGTCAAAGGTATGCCTCACATTGATCATCCGGATGAAGTCTCATGAGAGTTGTGTCCTCAAGGCAAACATCACAGATCCAGTTTTGCCAAAGAAGTCAACTGGAGAGCAAAGAGGCCACTTTGGAGTTAGTACACACGATGTGTGTGGCCCAATTACGCCTATGTCGACTGGACGAGAATAGGTACTTCCTCACTTTTATTGATGATTTTAGTAGAAAGACGTGGATATACTTTCTCGAAGAGGAAGTCGAAGTATTCAATTGTTTTAAAGATTTTAAAGCAATTGTGGAGAAGCAAAGTGGCTACATGATCGAACCGTGAGATCCGATCAAGGTGGAGAATATACAAAGAATGATTTTGAAGCCTATTGTACACAACAAGGCATCGACATCGACAACGCCGCTTATACACCACAACTGAATGGTGTAGGCGAAAGGAAGAATCGCACGATTCTTGACATGGCAAGAAGTCTCGCTCAAAGCAAAGAAGTTGCCCAAGCAATACGGGCTGAAGCTGTATCATGTGCGGTGTATCTATTGAATCGCTGCCCCACCGTGGTCTAATCTGTCACTCCGAAAGAAGCATGGAGTGGTCACAAACCAAGTGTTACTCATCTACGAGTATTTGGTTGTGTGGCATATGCAAAGATCCCGATGCAAGAAGGAGAAAGCTCGATGATAAAAGCGAGAGATGCATCTTTGTGGGATATGGTGAAAGAAGGATGGGATACAAGCTGTATAATCCCATCACAAAGAAGGTAATCATGAGTAGAGATGTTATCTTTGAAGAAGATAAATCTTGGGAATGGAAGAATGACCAAGAAGCGATCAGATGGATCACCACCGATTTGATCCTTGAAGGTGAAGAAGTACCAACAAGATTGCAGAAGAACAGATTGTGCCAAGAAATGAACCACAAAGTCCGAGATACAGATTCCCCGTATTCAACAGGAGGAACTCACCAGGAGCATCATCATCAACACCAAGATCAACATCCTCATCGTCGAAGGACCAAGAAGGATGAGGAATCTTGAAGAGTTGTATGATACCACTCGAGTCATGGAAGATACAACTCGTTTTGTTTCTTTGCGAGATAGTGACCCACTAAGCTTCGATGAAGCTATCACGAAGAGAAGTGGATAGAAGCAATGGATGAAGAAATACATGCCATTGAGAAGAATGATACCTGGAAGCCGACTTATCTACCGGAAAACAAGAAAGCAATAGGTGTCAAATGGGTCTACAAGACGAAGAAGAACGCCAAAGGAGAAGTGCAAAGATACAAAGCCGATTAGTGGCTAAAGGCTACAAACAGAGAGAAGGCATTGACTATGGAGAAGTATTTGCTCCAAGAGTCCTGGCTAGAAACAATCGATCGATGATCTCACTAGCCGCACAACATAGATGGAAGATCTATCAACTCGATGTGAAGTCGCATTTCGAATGGCTTCCTAGAAGAAGAGATCTATGTTGAACAACCACTTGGATACATTGATGCTGAAAATGAAGGCAAAGTATACAAGTTGAAGAAGGCTCTCTATGGTTTGAAGCAAGCTCCGCGTGCTTGGAATACCGAATTGACAGGTATTTTCAAGATAATGGATTTGAGAAATGTCCATATGAACACGCCATATATGTGAAGAAAGGAGCGGATGGCAGCATCTTATTTGCGTGCTTCGTATGTTGATGATTTGATATTCACCGGCAACAACCCTACCATGTTTGACGACTTCAAACAAAGCATGGTACATGAGTTTGAGATGACCGACATTGGTCTAATGTCACATTTTCTTGGCTTGGAAGTAACGCAGAAGAAGAAGGGATTTTTGTATCCCAAAGCGGTTACGCCAAAGATATTCTTGAAAGGTTCAAGATGGAAAGTCGCAATCCGGTATCAACTCCAGTTGAGAATGGAGTAGAATTGAGGAAGAGTAAGGTTGGAAATGTTGATCCAACTTACTTCAAAAGCTTAGTAGGAAGCTTAAGGTACTTGACATGTACCGAGACGGATATACTCTACGGAGTCGGACTCGTCGCGGATACATGGAGACACTGCACAGCCTCATTTGAATGCACCAAGAGAATTCTTCGCTACATCAAAGGCACAATGAATGAATGTATGTTTTATACCTCAAGAAAAGACTTTAATCTTGTAGGTTACTCGGATAGTGATTGGGGTAGAGATCTGGATGAAAGGAAAAGCACAACAGGGTTTGTCTTTTTCATGGGAGACACATCTTTCACATGGTCATCCAAGAAGCAATCGATTGTCACATTATCAAGCCGTGAAGCTGAGTATGTTGCTGCCAACTCACTGTATGCCATTCAATATGGTTAAGGAATATGTCTTGAAGTTTTTGGGATTTCCTCAAGAAAATCCTACGGAGATTTATATTGACAATCGATCAAGCAATCGCATTGGCAAAGAATCCATATATCATGAAAGGAGCAAACATATTGATACACGTCATCACTTTATCCGGAACATGTGAAGAATGAAGAAGTCCAACTGATATCTTGCAACACAAATGATCAAGTTGCGAGACATCTTCACAAAGCCTTTGAAGAGAGAAGTATTTATCCGATTAAAATTCATGCTTGGCATGATATCTCTCGATTGAGTTTAAAGGGGAGATTTGTTGAATACTAAACTCAATCTAGAAGGTCAAGGAAGGCAACCACCGGCCAGCCACCACCAGGATCGATCGACCAGCCACCACCGCCCATGCCACCCGCCGGCCGCCTTCACACCACCGTCTACGCCGCCTTCACACTTGAAGGTTGAATTTTCTTGTTTTGAATTCGTGTATAAATAGCAAGCTGAGCTTATGCTATTATGTGTGGGAGATTAGAGAGAAACACTAGAAAGAGAGAGAGAGGGCGTGTATTAAGCTTTTGTGTTTATTTTTGCTTCTGTAAGCTTTTGTTCTTGAAATAAAACTTTGTGTTTTATCCCCTCCGAGTGTTTCAAAGCCACCACCAGTGGTTTCTCCCACCAACAATTTTAACCTTGCGAACAACAATGGTTTCTTTTAATTCCTTTAATTTCATGTTTGCTATACTCAGAGGGTAAGAGATGTTCTCGAATAAATTTGGACGTCTTTAAAAATCAGGTCCTCTTTTTATACCATGTAATGCTACACTGTTAACCCATGTTTAACTAACAGGTGTCGTGTCTTGTAGTGAAAACCATAAAAACATAGACATGATCGAACAAGCATGCACCCTCCACTTAGCAAGCTAAGCAAGGAGACAGGACACTCTTAACACTTCCAAAAATAATCAACTAGAAAGCAGAACGTAAATTACAACTAACAAGCTCCACAAGCCAGTTTCGACACAGGTTACTTCTATACGAAAGAGCAGCTCCTGATGGAACAATTACGGGTGGTGGGAGGACTGCGATTGGAACGTGAGTCTCTAAAATATGAACAATCGCACCTTAACCGCCCTTCTAGATCTTATAAAGAGGGCTATTTTGCGTTCCCAGCAGTTACTCTCAAGCCAAGAATTGGGCGTAGATTAAAAACCAGGATGCATACTTGCTTGTGTCTTTAATCCTGATTTAAACAATGGAATTGTGGATTGACGTACGTCTAAGAGAAGTCTCTCTGCTTCTTCTTCTTGTAAATTTCAATTTGACACACGATTCTCTTTTAACTCTTCATATTTAAACCCAGAACCTCAACTTCTAATTCTATAGCTTCCTATTGTGGCTAAATCCCAACCCTTCAACCTGCATCCTCTAATCTTTTCCCTTGATTTCTTTGTAGCGGCGAGGGTACGTGGGAGTGGTGTGAGCCGCATCTTGTAGAAGCTTTGCAGCTGGTTCAGTGGGTCTGCAACGACGCCTTTGAAGCTGAGGTCGTAGCAGTGTCAGAAGAGTGAAGGGATCTGTGGTGTTTGTTTGATTGTGCAGACCAGAAGGAGTGTGAGGGAGAGAGATGGGATGTTTGTCTGTCACATTCGTGCGTAAAGATGTGGAAAAAACGATGAAGGGGGAAGAAAGACGACAGGGTATGAGGAATTAACTCATTGAATTTGGTTCAATCTCGGTTTTACAAGGCTAAAACTAAAATAACCGGACCCAACCATTTACGTTGTCATCTTTACGTTGGCTGGAGCAACAGTTTTTTTTGTTCAATCTAAATCAAGCTGTCTGTCTCAGAATGACTCTGTCAATTTACAGGCTGTGATGGAAAGTGATTTTTCTGTTTCCCAGTTTCAGTTTCTTGAAAGACTTTTACGAGTCCATGGACACTGCTACATGAGAGATGCCCAGATTGTAATTATCAAGAGACTATCTATCTCATGATTCCCTTTATCATTTGTATGCTTGCTTGTATCCACTGCACAGACACGTGTGCTCCACATGCTTGGTTATTCTCTTTTTGTCGTTTCATTAGATGGGTTCTTTTGCTTTTAGATTTGCTATTTTTTTCTGCAAAAATATAGCCTTTGGACTTATTTTTTTATTTATTATTATTAATATTGATATCCATACCTGTTTAAGTATTTTTCAATTAATTTTATAAGTTTTAAAATTAATAATTATATAAATTTTTAATAAATTACTAATTATTTAAAAATAATAAATTTAAAATTTAACCAGATAAATTCCACTACTTAAATTTACGCTTTTTAACTTGACTTTGAGGGATTCACAGCCTTTTCACCCTGCCATTTACCAGTTATCTCTGCCATGATAATAATGTTGTTTCTTCACTCTGCAGTTCCCAGCATTGTACCCGCAAGGGCCTCAGAACTTGTTTTTTGATTGGTATAAAATACTTTGTCGGTTTGAACTAATTTTTTTATATAAATTAACTAAAATTGAACGATTTTAGCTGGATTTGGTTTGGTTCCGGCTTGAAAATTAAAAAAAAAATCAGTTTGATTGTCTCATCTGCATTTCAGATATAAAATGACTCAATTCATGATGGTCAATTGAAGCTCTTGTAAAGTTTATTCAAGAATAAAGTAATTCGTAATGAAAAATAAAATAAAATAGTAACAATATTCAGCACATAATTTTATAAAAGCAACGACCATCTATCATTTACTTTGTTTTATTACATGGTTTTCATTGGGGGCATTGAACAATTTTACATAATACACGTTACATTACAAAAATTATTAATATTAAAAAAAAATTATTATATACAATTTTCAATCCTCTTAAAAATCTCATATTTTTATGTATTTAAAGTTTATCAAGGCAAATAAAACTTGAATGTGCCTGATTTTATTTTTTTTATTATGAAACACAATGTTAAGATTTATTAAAAAAAACTTAATTTTATTAATACTTAAAATAATATAAATATTTTTTTTAATACAAGTATAAGGAAAGAGTTTTAAAAAATAATAAAAAATAATTTTTAAAAAACATAAAATATAAAGAAACAGACCTCGCTTGAGGACATCTAACCTATGCAAGACATGTCTGTAAAGCCTGTGTGACCTAGTCAAATAACTCAAGCTCATATTTTTTTTTTTTAAAAAAAAGATAGAAATATGGGGTGACAAGTTGTCTATAATTACATGTGAATGATATGTTATCAATTGCATCTTTTTATGTGATTTTTTTAACATTAAAGAGTCATGATGACTAGATTTTTTTCATCAAAAGTTATTTCAAATATTTTAAAATAAAATCATCTTAAAACAAAAATAATACTAAAGACCTTAGTAAATGTTTTTTCACAATAAAAAATCTATTTTAATACTCATTTAAACAACAAATCATTCAATTAATTTTCGAAACCTATATATACCTACTTGAAGCTCAAATCAGCTTCTTCAGTCACTTTATAGGTCCTAATTACCTCTAATTGACTCGAGAGGCTAATTTTTATCAATTGGAGGTTACAACGGCCTTACCTTATACCGAAAACTAGCGTTCCATCAACTTTCATTTAATATTTCAAAATGAAATTATTTTTCCCTAATCGTTGTTCGAATAGTAAAATCAACATTCTATTTTAGGTTTATTAAATTAAGAAAATTGCATTTTTATATTATCAAATTTTTATTTATATATATTAGAAATATGATATTGAGCATATGAATACACATTACACATATATTGAATCAACAAATTACCACAAAGGGAATTTTAGACGAAAGCTATAATTGTAAAAAAAAAAAAAAAAAATCTTAAAGGTACCAATTAATCATATCGGTAATTGAATGATCAATTAATCAAACCATAATAGAAAAGCAAGGTTGGGTGTAACTAACCCAATAAGAAACTATATTAATTTCACCATATTATAACTACAAAAAAGCAAAAAAAAATAATAAAAAAAATAAATTAAAGTTTTTCCCTAAGGGCAATACTAGCAAGACTCTCTTTGTAATTAACTCTTTTTTTTCAAGACTTGTCACAATTAAGAAAAATAAAGGTATTACGGCTACAAATTGCTTTGCTAAAGAAATCTACAAAGTTCCTCTCCTAAATATAACTTTCTTTAAACAGATGATACAATGATTATCAATTTGAAATTTACATTTTAAATATCAAAATTCATATCCAGTGAAAGGTGAGATTAAATTTTAAAATAGTCAATTTAGTTTATTAAGATTATTTAATTATTTTTCATATTATCAAAACTAATTAAATAATTCATTTACCAATGCGGACCATCCTTAATTAAATAGTTTTATGAGTTGATGATGGAAGGGGCATCTCGAGGAACTAATAGGATTGATAAGGAAAAAATTAGGGTAAAAAAAAATTACCATCTAATTTTATGATAACTAGAAAATCCTAATTGATTTTTATACATTATAGATAAAAGATTGGTATATAATAGGGTGATAATAATTACCTCGTACATTTTATCCGATGTAAGTTATTTTATAATTATTTTTAATGATAAAAATACATGTTGTGCGTACATGCTGAAAATTTACCTAAATTGGTATTAGTGTATTCATTGTTGAAGGTAAGAGCTCACTTTTTAAGCATGAACACTGAAATTGAGAGGATGATGTATTTTTCTGAAATATATCTGAATGTTACCATATTCTCAATAGGCTTATATATTTTTCCAACTCAAATTCACTTGTTTATAAAAAGGGAAAAGAAAGGAAAATAAATTCATACAAATAATATAGAATCAACTTGTTTATTCTTAATGCAATATCTAGGGAATGACTTAATTAAGGATTTAGAATTTCTAGGTTGATTTTGTGAGTACATACTAATTTTATTTTTATTTGTTATTTATATATATATATTTTGATAATTTTTGGTAGGTAGCTATTGTTTATTTGCAAAAATCTATTAAGTTTTATATGCAAATATGTTGATGGAATTATTTTATTTTGAAGGTGATAAATAATTGTGTTATGACATGTTTTATAATTATTAGAAGATATTTTTATAGAAAAATGTATCAAAAATCTACTTTTGAGCAAAATAATCGGCAACTCACAATTTTTCAATTGTTGGGAAGTTGGTGAAAAAGATTGTTCGATTTTGATGATGTCACCCCGCATGCACGATAACAAATTGCCAGCTTGCTTCTTCGTTTTGTTTTTATTTTTTGAAATTCTCTTCGGGCAGTGTTTGGAAAAATGATCCTAGGCGTGCTTAAGCATGTGAAAATAGAGCTAACGTGCGAGGTTTGATGTAGACTAGGGGTGTTCAAAAAAACCGAAAAACCGATTAAATAGAGAAAACAAAAAAAATATTAACTGAGAAAACCGAACCAAGAAAAAAAATTGAATTAATCGATTAGAAAACCAAAAATAAAAATCGAGTTCGGTTCGGTTCGGTTTCAGTTTTAAAAGTCTAAAACCGATTGAACCGGACCTATTCAGTTTCAAGTTTCAACCTCAATTCTAACCTAGGTATAAAAGGCTTATTTTGTTCATTGAAACCCTATTCCTCTAATTTCATTTTCTCCTGCAGGCCGCAGCCACCCTCCCCCCTCTCCTCTCTCTCTGTTTGTTCATATTTCCCTCACCAGCCTCCTCCCCCTTTGCTCACATTTCCATCACCAGCCCCTCTCCCCCCTCTTCTCTCTATCTTTGATTTCTTAGTTCTGTGCAGTTGGAGTCTTAGAGATGAGAAAACCCAAGTACTTTTTCATCACTTGTTATCTTGCTTACTCATATTCATTGAGAAAATTGATATGGGTTTTAAATGAGTTTCTTGAATTGTTTGTGAATGGATAGAAGAGTATTTTCTCTCAAGAATATGCTTTGGTTTCCACAACTTGGTTTAATGTTGAATTCTCATTAGCTTTTTGTTTGAAGACTGTTGGTTCATTGGACCCGTAAAGGAGGAACAACTTGGTTTTCAAGGAAGGGAAAGCATTTTCTTGTTGCCTTTCGTCCTCTTCTATTGGTCTTCTACCTGAAGTTTCAATTGGAAATTATTCATTTGTTATAGTTTGGAAATAACAATTGAATGGAAACAAGTCCAACCAGTTTTGAAAGAACAAAACTGAACCGAACTGAACCGAAATGGTCGGTTTGAACCAGTTAGTCAGTTCAGTTCGATTTATAATTTAAAAAAATATAAATTTTGATTTGATTAGTTTTTGTAGTTTAAAATCGAACCGAACCGAAAATGATCATCCCTGATGTAGACTTGTATGGATTCATAATAAAGGATGATGGAGGAAATGGAATTATGGATGATGCCTAAGTGTTTAAGGTTATTAATATGCATGAAGAAAATGGAGAAGAAAAAATTAATTTATATGTTGATGAGGATATTGGAGTTTCTCCTCTAGAATGGAAAATGCCTAGGTTGCTATGATGATGAAGATGGAAAAAGTTGATGATTTGGATTCTAAATATGAAGATGTTGATGGTTTTGGTGGTGATGTTGAAGTTGATGTTGGAAGTTTTATTATTAGTACAGGTAAAGATCATGGTATTTGGTATTGGAGAAGGTGTTGGTGCAGATGTTGGTCCTGATGTTGTTGTTGGAGAAGGTGTTGGTACATGTGTTGATCATATTGTTGGTGAAGGTGCTAGTTATGATATTGTTATGGGTGATTTTGTTAATATTTGCAGTGATAGTAAGAATGATAGCAAGGAAGAAGATGAGGACTATATGCTTTTAAAGAGGAAAGATTTGAGTTTATAAATGAAGTTGAGGATGACTAGATTGACACCTTGATAGGAAATGATTTTAATATGAAAATTGTATGTAGTTGACGAGTGTCGAAGTCATGCAAATTTAAATCTTAAAATTAATGATTTGTAGTATAGAAAGTAAAGCTATTATTCCATAGAGATACAAGGATTAAAGCTTACTTACTCAATCAAAACAAGCTATTTAAGTTTAAATTAAAGCAAACCAAGTAAAGATGCACTAAATAAATTAATATGATGAAATCAACTAATATGCAATCTAAACAATAAATAATTAAAAGGGAGACTTTGTTGTGATCTAAACTAACTAAAAACATATTAGAAAGCTAAGAGAACAAAATAAATAAATTCTAAAAAATAAGAGGCAAATTGACATAATATAAAAAAAAAGATATTTTTTTATAAGATGTATTTCTCAAGGATAATTAAACATCAATCATTGAATTTAGATGTATTTTCTAATCTGATTTATGATAATAAATAAACCAACCATGAAAAACAACAACTTTTAATATTTATCCTTATTTTTTAGTTAACCTAGCATTTATACATCCATTAACTCTAATCACATTATAAACTTTATTAAGCATGCAAGATTTAATTACAAGACAAAATTAAAATCAAGATTGGTGCAATTGATTCATGATAACTAAACACGTGTAGAGAATTAATTTATTCAAGACTTATGTTTTCAAAGTAACAAATAATGGAACATGGGTTTGAAAATTAGTTATTTCTACTAGTTAAGTTAATTAGTCAAGAATCCATCATAAACTAATCAATAACAATAGATTTAAAACCAAAAACATATGTTGCACATCAAATAGAATTTTTGTTATCAATCATCTAATTTAATTATAGAAAAATACAAGATATTCAAGTATCACAATCATATTTAGAATAATTTAAAGTACAAATCCTCATGATAATTTAAAATATAAGTGTACTAACCTCTTAAAATTGAAAAATAATCTTGTTGTAAATTAAAAAAAAAGGATAAAGATAAAAAAAAATGAAAACAATATAACCCCCCATTCTCTTCTCCTATGTTTTGAACATAATTCCCTTTTTTCTTAGAGGTTAGGATTGGTTATATATGGAGTTGAGGAGGTGTAGAAGTTTTCTAGTTAATAACTAATTTCTAATCAGATTATTTTAAAGTTTCCTTGCACTAATCTTACTTTAATGACTCGTTCATTAACTTTGACCTTCTAGAGAGATTTTCTGGACATATAAGACCCTTTCCACATCACTAATAAGTTGTCATGCCATCATCCTAGCATGGAAAGATTGAGCTGGACTCGTTCTAGTTTGTTAGTAAATTTCATTCCCCAACTTCAAACATGTTGTTCTCTCTTGTTTATATGAGTTATTGTACATATTATATATGGATGGAAAGCTTGAAATATCTAGTTTTTATATCCTTGAATTGCAATAGGAGTCCACATGTAACTCTAGATATGATCCAAGGAGTACACGGTGGTCCAGTCTAGTAGATTTTCTCTGACCAAACCTAATCCCATTAGGATTCTTTGTTCAAGTTGGATTCCTAATGTAATTAGGTTTTGCAATTTTTAGCTCCAATGACTAATCACAATGTGCTCTTTATAGTCTTTTGTTTGAAATTATGTTAAAAATACTTCATTTAGCTCCTTTTTATACATGTGTCTCCATAGTGTTATTAAGCATACAAGTTAAGTAAGCTATTATAAGACATAAAACATGAATAAAAGACTAATAATAAGGTACTAGAATTATAGAATATTATGAGTGTATCAATGATGTTTCAGGTCCAGAAGATGAATGAAATGTTAGTGATGATGATGATAATGCAGTTTTCAAAAAATATAATAATGATGGTAGTGATGAGTTTGTTGATGAGGTTTGTATCATTGGAATTAAAAAGCATAAAAAGAAGACTAATCTTACCACTGGTTTTAAATGTAAGAAGTTTAAGGTTGGCGTTAATGGTTCTATTGAGTTGAAGAATATTAGGTATTCATCATTGTAAATGAATTTAGAGATGTGTGTCTAAGACCTAAGAGAGTATGAAGTGAAACATGGTTATCATTTGAAAAAGTACATTAATCAAAAGTATAAGGTTACGAGAAAATTTATGGGTGATGGTTGTTCATGGAGAATATATGCTTATGTCTTTCTTGATTGAATACATTCATAGTTAAGTCCTTGTGGAGAAACATAATTGCATTAGGCCACCAACTATTAAAGCTGCTAATACGAAATGGATTGCAAACACGTTGTTTATCATGACTGTTGATCCAAATATCTCAAATGAAGCTCTTCATACCATTATAAAAGATAAGTTTGGTATTAAACCATCGCCAATGAAATTATGGAGGGAAAGAACAAAGGCAAAAAGTTTGTCGAGGGTAGTCATAAAGAGTCATATAAAAAGCTCCCTCAATATGTGCAATTGCTTAAATAATATGATCCAGGGTTAGATATGTTATTTGGGTTTGACCCTAATTACAATTCAGAACTGGATTTATCAAGAAATTTTAAGAGGGTTTATAATTCTTTGAAAGCAATGAACAAGGGGTTCATAAAGGATGCAGGTCATTCATTGGTATAGATAGATCCCATTTCAATGGTCCCTATAAATGAGTGCTTTTATCTGTAGTGGTATTGGATGGAAACTATAGTTTGTTTCTTGTCATTTATAGTGTTATTGAGTCTGGAAACAATGACATATGGTGTTGGCTTCTTTATGTACTTTATAGATCTATTAACATGGCATACATCCGAAGTATTTTTGCATAATATCTGACAAATAAAAGGTGATTTATGTTGGGAAACAATGGTGATTTTCAATGTTTGACTATTAAATTATGTTAGGAGTGGCACTTTGAATTTGTGGATTAATGTTGCTGCTACTATGAATGATCTTGCTAAATATGTTTGAATGTTAATGCTTTTACTAAGATTGTTTGAATGTTGATGCCATATGATTGCTTTTGGTAGTTGTCAATCAAAGTTGCCTTATGTTCTTATTTCATTTGTTTGACATGAACTATATAATAGATATAAACATTAATATCACACACATTAAATTAGATACTAATAATAATTCTCACACTTATAAAGCTAGTCTTCATGTTGTGATTCTTGATCCAAACTCTACATAGTTCATCTTTTATTTTCTTCCATTCATCCATTATTCCTTTAGCATCATGAGAACCTCCTCCACCTATTATAGTTAACTCAATTTCATTTATAGATTTGCACTAATCAATGAAAGTATTGTCATATAACATGTTATCGTATCTGTAGAATAGCTTGTTCTTACAAGGTTTTGTTTCTGATATCCTTACAATATGATGTTCTTAAGATTCTAAAAAATGGGCTCAAATCTTGAATCTTTACAGCTTGTTTACGAAGAATATGGTGTTCTTATGCTTTTCAAAGATTGGCTTCAATATGGACTTTTTGCAATTTATTTGAGAGGAAAATGGTGTTGTTATGCCTCAGTAATTTTGGGGGTGTTTTGAGAATAAAATGGTGTTTTATTTCTAAAATAATTGTTAGTAGGGCATTGTTATAATTATTGGAAGTGGGAGTATCGACTATTCTTTGAAAAAATGCCCCAACAATAATTGTATGGTTTTCTTTTATTTATTGGGTTCAGGGACACTTTAGATATTAAATGAAAAGTAATTAATTACAAACCTGTAAATAATTCTTTTTATGCGATATGACCTTCAATTATTCAATTATTTATTTAAGTCTTGAGCATTAATTTTTACTTCAATTTAATTTTATCATAATCTTTTTGAAATTGTAGACAAGTCATGAAAGTGATTTTTGTAGCAATGTGCGACCATGTTTGCAAATAATTCTTTTTATTCCATAGTAGAGGGTATTTTCGGATTAATTTGCGTGTTAATCATGACTAAACTTTCTTTCTAAACAATATCAAAGACAAACCTTCCACGTTGATGTGATACATTAAGGAAACTTTAATAAATTCTCCTTGATAGTAACCCTAAATTTTAAATACTAGAAAAAAAAAAAAAAAAAAACATACCTCTTTAAACACCCAACTATTCCTTCACAGTATACTTGCCAATAATTTCTCAGACAGACTTGTATCAAAGAGTTAAGAAAATGTTTCATGCTGATGACTTTGTCTTCGGTCTATTATCTTAAATTGAGCAAAAGTCTAACGTTCCGGTTGAACATTATTCCCAGATACAAAACTTTTCTCGCAACATAAATGATGTTGTTCCCATCCAAGGGTCTATTATTTTTTATTTTAAAAGTTTTCTTGAAAAAGATTAAAATTTTATTATTTTTTACTTCAAACTAATTAATATTTTTTATTTTCTAAATTATTTTGATGTGTTGATGTCAAAAATAAATTTTAAAAATTAAAAAAAATATTATTTTGATAAACTTCCAAGCAAAAAACACTTTGTAATTGTTACCATACTCTCAAATATCTCTGAAACATATTACGAGACCTATTATCATCATCAAAAAATGCTAAATATTAAAGTAAAACCTTAAGGATATACACATGGATCTTGAATGACAATTTAATCCAAAGATTTATTGTATTTTGAATATTTTTTTTCTTCTTAATTTAGCATTACTCATCATTAATTATAGATAGAATATACCTGAGATATATAGCAGCAGATTAATCTTTTATTTTTCTAATACTGAAATCGTTTGTAAAGGCATCCTCTGATCTTGGCTGGAAATTTACTTAAATTGACTGATATTTAAAAAAGCGATGCGAAAGTCATGAAACTTCATCCATGTATCACCCTGGCAAGCTCAACAACCGTTGGAATATTAATTTGATTAGCAGCCATATAAATTTCGAGCAAGCTTCCATGTGTGAAATCAAACATGAAAGTTGGGTCTCTTTATTCCAGTTTTTAACTGTGTTTAGTGGGTTTCTCAGCATGCTACGTACCTAGAACTAAAGACTTTTCTCCTTGTATTCCATTTGATCTTGACTGCAGACTACATGTTCTTCCTCCTTCGTAACTTCCTTGAATCTTTGTTTTCGGAATGCTCAGGTGCTCAAGGAAGAGAGCAATTGCGTGGAAATTTCATATACAGTAGTCCTGTTTTATTCTTTATATGACTTTTATAGCGTTTTATTTCTCTCAACTTTGATATCAATTTCTTAACTTTCTTGTTGACTGACGTTCGATTTAGCAAGTTTTTATCCATAAACTAAAATTAAAAGATAATGAGAGTTTTTTAATACTGTATATATCATTTAATTTTGTAATTTTATTAAGAAAAAGGACTTCATTGAAAAATAACTATAAACTTATATTAAGAAATTGCAAGTTGAAAAACTTTAATTTCTCATATTTTCTTTGTTTTCAACTTAATATCAATATATATTTTGATTTTTTGTTTTTTATCAACATATATACGTGACAAGATGGACCTCATTTGTTAGTTTAATTTTCTTAAAATGTAAAAATATTATTAGTTAAAACTTTAATATATTGACACATAAAAACACTATATAAATATTTTATACGAGGCATTTAAAGAGAAGGAGAATACAAAAAAAATTCCACTTGGCGTAAAATAAAATGGATGAAATATCCACTTTTGTGCATTCAAAAAAACCTCCTATAGTCTTACTATATAGAATGGATTTGAAAATTTAGGGACTAATTCTCTAATATTCAGCAAGGATTTAATAAATATGCTCGTTCGTTAATCAAAAGTGCTCCTTTCTACCACCCCCCACCCCCCCAAAAAAAAAAAAAAACAAGAAGAAGAAGAAGAAACCCTAACAGTGTTCCTGATGGTGCTGGTACTCAATATCACATAAGCTCTAGAATCTGAATTTTTGCCTACCCAAGTTACAGTTAACCTCTCTTTCTCATGGAATCTAATAATCAGATGATTTTCTCTTCTTTTTTATCGTAATAATTACACTGATCAAATGGCACCAATGAGAAATTTATGCTATAATTTCAGCCAACCCCACTAGCACAAGAGATAAAAAGCATGAAACAGCACAGCTAACATACAGCTCTCAAAAAGTCATTTTGTGCAGATGATTTTGAACTTGTTTTGAAACTTTCAGATGTACACATAATTAAATTTCTTGGAAAATACATCGAGAAGGTATCTTATGGGTTTTAACCAAACAAAATGCAATTCTACCACACAGAAAAAGAGCAAGAGCATGTTCATCCTCTACTTCCTTTTCTCTTTTCTGTTTTTTCTTTATATATATACACACACGAAGAGGGGCCGGGACGGTAAAAACAAGCCTATCATGCATCTTCCATGTGAACAAGTGATGGTTTGTATTGGTTCTCTTCCGGCATGAGCATGCAAAAAGTTAGCTTTAGTCCTGTTCATAGTCAATAATATTTCAGGGGTACAATGGAACGAATATCTCTGCCACAATAATAATATTTAGGAAATGTCTCGTAAATGTATTCGAGAAGGAGGTGACACCATCAGTATCTAAGAATTATCTTACCTTAACATTTAAATTACTAGATAAGATAATAATAAATAATTTATATTAGTATGATTTTTCTTATGTGTTTTGGAAAAGAAGTGGCAAGTTCCCTCTCCAGGTCAACAAAATTAACAGAAGATTGAGGACCCACCAAAGACCCTATCAAGTTTCCCTATTACTCAGAAAGACAGTCATCATCTCTGATCTCTCGGACAATTATACATCTTCGTCTTGTAAATCTCCTATATATACATGTAGGAGCCTTGGCAAAGATCGATGTGGGCATCACAGAGTGATATAGTTTAGTGCAGAACAATATTGAGTGCAAATGAAAGACAAGGTTTGGGGAGGGGAGTTCTGTCGCTGGAAAGATGGTACCTAGGGCTGCAAATTAATGTGTATAGCAAGCAATAGGTACCATCTTCCGCGACGGAACTCCCCTCTAACCTCCTCTACCAGTCTGCATCTAGTGCTGGAATTGTTTGGTCAACATACCAACTTCTCTTTCGTTCTTCAATTATGATGGTACCTTCATCATTCAATATTTAGTGCTCATGATGTTATTCCTGTGCCATGCCATGAATTTAGTTGATCATATGAGATTGTGCTTTTTTTATAAGAGGTGAGTTGTGAATAAATTTGAAAATATTATGTCTCCCAGATCTTCTTTTTTGTTGTTGTTGAATAACTCCAGCATCAGCCCTCAAAGTTGAAGAAAGTCCCAGGTACCATTCTCACTCTCATGACATGATCTCCTTAATCATTTCTTCACTATAATTGAACTTAAGCCGGCAAGATCCTGTCCCTACATACCCTGATGGAACCCCAGTTTCTTTTTTCATGGTTTGTGGTTCTGTAAGCGAATTATTAGGATTACGCTTGGTGATTTGGCAAGGTAAGAACCCTAAAGCTGATTCTAATCTTTTTCAGTTTTGCAGATTTGTAGGATGCCTGTCGAATATCATTAAGTTTGGTTTGATAGGTGAATACGTTTTCGATTAATTTCAAGGTCGTATATATTGATTATGCCGAGTGCTCGGCATTATGGCTCCCTTTCTTTTTGCCTTTTCATTTACTATCTCCATCGTTTTTCTTACAAGCTAAAGACCTCGATTAATGACACCAAGAGGCTATGAAAGCCTGACAAGGCGAAGGAATACAAAGGGAGATCCGAAGGAAATTCAGAACAGCCAGAAACAAGAAAGGTAAACTGCATGGATGCCATTAGAGAGATCCTTTAACTGATGCCTTCTGGGTGCAACTAGCATGTGGCTCCCTTTCCAAAATCACTTCGAACTTCCTTGCTTGTATATTTTAGTAGATCAAGACAGTGAATGTTCTAGTAGAGGATGAAGCGGGCATCTTCCCACTAGCCGCTAATCAAACCCGCAGCCTACACCTCCTCTTTCACATCTATTTCCGGCCAAATCAGCCCCTCCATACGAAACGGAACAACCAGCCTCACCAGCCTTCCACTTATCAGTCACACGTCAACAATAGACCACACCACACGGTCAGATCAACAACATATCACTACCGGATACTAACCTCTCTCCCCCTCGCAACAGCACTTCCCTTCTCACTCCGGCATAGAAAACAAACCGAAACTTCTCCTACACCGATCCTTCTCCTAAAGTCTCAGTGGCCTTCACCGCTAGTATATGAAGGAATAGGAGAAGAAGGCACACCTGATCCAGTGGGTCACACGACCCCAATCCTCATTGGCGCATGATGCATGTGCCACCCGTCATGATCGCGTGTGGGCCCACATCTCTCCCATACCTCAACCGACATTAATAGCTCTTGAAGATCATTTTTGTATTTTATTGTTTTTTTTAGATTAAATTTTGATGTATTATGAATTTTTATATGAATTGTAATGAAATATTTAAAGTGATGGAGTTTGTATTTTTACGTTGAATTTGAGTAATTCAAGGATATAAAGCTATTGGATATTTATTTTTTAAGGTTTGATAAAGTTAGAAACAATGCACCATGATGATAGAGTTAGGATGAGTTGCAACATGATTATCCAAGATGTAATTGATTAAATTAGGAGTTGTATGTTATGTATATACCTGTATGTTTGCTTATTATGGAATCTATACTTAAATAAATAGTTTGTTTGCAACATGATTATACCAAAAAAAAAGTTTGTTTTCTCTTTTTTAATGAAGAATCAACTTTAAGATATTATGATTTTTAAACAGGTTTTATCCTATATTGAGATTTTTTATATTCATATGAAGAAAAAAAATTACTCTAAGACTCTTAAGGTTTACTCGCGATTACACTTTGTCCTTTTAGATTCACAAATAAAAGTGTCATATGAAGGCAAAGTATAATAGTGAAAAACCTTGTAAGACTCACAATAATTTCTCCTATAAAATTATTTTTTTTTATTTTTTATGAAAGAAATAACATGGGGACAACAAGATCCTTAAACAGGTCTTATCCTTTAAAAGTTGAGACCTTGTCATTTTCATATGTAAAAAAAAGATACTTTTGCCTAGTATCAAAGAATCAACTTGTGATTGGTATGATTTTTAAACAGCCCTGTTATTTGGAACTATAGACTTTGTTATTTTTTTATAAGATAATAAAAAGTATATTTTCTTATTTTTATCAAATAATTAACCCATGGATGTATGATACTTAAAAAGGTCATGTCCCTTAAAAGTTGAAACATATTGAAGATGGTCGACATGATATTAATTTCAAATTCTAAAGGTGAAGTGATCGATGTCGTGTAAATATTTTTTTAATAATATATTATAAGTATTATTTGATTTTTTTTAACTTCTTCAATAGGTGAAGTGCTTGTGAATTTTTTAGGTCTCGAGATACATTCTTCCGTGTTAAAGTGAGTAAACACGGGCTGGATTAACATGATCCCCTATGAGCCCATTGAGAATAAGTGGCAACATTCGAGTTCATTTTGGATATAATCAAATATAATGGGTCAAAGCCTAATCAACCATTCACTATCCTCTCAGATCTAATACTTGTATTTTGAAAGTGAAGATTGAGGCTTGTTACCAAACCTAGATCCCAAAATCATTGTATTAGTTTATAATAGTCTTTTACCTTTAATAACAAATACATATTCCAATTTAAGCAAACCTTTAGCATGTAGACACAATAGGTACCTTTATCATAAAAAAAAAAGAAGAAGAAGAAGAAGAAGAAGCACACAACAAGTACATTTAGGTAGGATACCTTAGGCACACAAATCACACATGTTGTTGTAGAAACTTTCGATGTAGCATAAGGGTGCATAGAAACCTTGATGAAGGCAAAACTTGACCAAAGTGTTTGTTGGAAGATAAGGAATCTAACGATCGAAAAGGTGTCAAAACTAAAGATACTAAGTGAGGGTGGTAGCACCTAACACCCCCAAAGGTGCAGATGACTAATGTAATTAGCCAAAAAACAAAATCTTGAAAGAAAAAAATAAACTCAAGCCATTAGATATTGCTTTGATACCATGAAAATGTTATTGTATATGTCTTGTAGCCAATTACGGTTGATTACACGTGACATTGACTTTATTCATGTAAAACATATTTATTACTAATAAAGGTTTTTTTTATTTTTAATACTTATTTATATTTGATTAATGAGTCTAGAGTAAATATAAAGTTCTTGGGACAAAAATAATTTATAAATAAAATTATAAAGTTGTTACACTACCAAAATCTTTAGATTTACCGACGGAATTTTCTGTTGGTATTTGCACTACCATTCCGTTGGTAAAACATTACCGATGAAATCACCAACGAAAAGTCTCCGTTAATGAATCTTTCATCGGTAATTTTTTGTTCATCGGTAAGTCCATTGGTAATAAAAAAATTATTATTACTGATGGATTTACTAATAGAAAAAACGAGCAAAACAAAAATTCATTCCGTCAATAATTTTCTCGGAAACAAACCGTATCTAATTCCATCAGTAATTATTTAAAAATATTTAAAAATATATATATTTTACAAAACTAAATAATTAAATTAATATTAATCAACACTCTATAATACTCAAAATGAATCAACTCAAAAAAATTTGCAACAAATAAATAACACGAAAAAATAAATTCAACTAAACAAATTCATATGAAAAAAATTTAAAAATCCTATAAATAAATCAACTAAAAATTGATCTCATATGAAAAAAAAAAAGCCTACAACAACATTCATACAATTATTAAGAACAAAAACAATTAAAAATAAAATAAAAAAACAAATATAGTGAAAAAAAACACGAAAAAAGAAGAAATTGTTTTTTTACCTTAATGTAGTTGCAAATGAAGCTAAGAACAGAAAAAAAAACAAATTTGTAAAGTATACTAATTAAAAAAAACTGAGAAGAAAAAATAAGAAATGAGAAGAAGACATACCTGAGCATGGAGAATAAGAGAAGGAGTTGAGGAGAGAAGAGAAGAAAAAGAAGAAGAAGAAGACATACCTAAGCATGAAGGAGAAGAGAAGGAGTTGAGGAGAGAAGAGAAGAAAAAAAAAGAAGAAAAAGAAAGGAGACGAGTCTGTTGTGAAATTAGGGATTCTAAGCTTTTTAATTTATTTTAATTTATTGAGTTATTTAAAGTCATATAAATTAAATATGATCCTAACTCACTAGAAGATCTAAACAAGATTTCTTGAATTAATAGGGACGACTATTAATTTGCAAGAAAATAGTAAAAGACCAAATTTTAATTAAAGATCTTATTTGGATTTGGTTATAAATATGTATACATGAAACCAATAACTCACTATCTTTACATAAATAAGTTGATAGATCACCATGAGTAGTAATATATCCTTGCATAGCATACTTGATGCTAACAAAATGACTAGATCACACATCTTAGACCGATACTGAAATGTGAGGATTGTTCTCAAACAAGAAAGAAGGTTATATGTTCTTCAAAATCCAATTCTTTTTATCCTTGATGATGACACTAATTATGAAGTTATGAATAAATATCAATATCAAATTAATGACAATGAGCAAATTATAATATGTGTGATGTGATGTTAGCCAGCATATCACCTACACTTCAAAGACAATATGAGAATATATATAGATGCTCATACATAATTATACATCTCAAAAAGTTGTTTGATATCACTGGTAGGGCTGAAAGGTATGTGACTTCTATGAAATTGTTTCATTACAAGATGACAAGGGTTCTTCTATAGGTACTCATGATCTATTTATAATTGGAAAATATTTTTCTACTTTGCATAGTAGTTCTTCAACATTGGATATCTAATATGAATTTCATATTTATAAGAATATGAAGGAACTAAGAAGTAGAAGATTATGTAAAGACAAAGTGGACCTATAAGCTGGCAATAGAATAAGGATTATTACATTTGTTGTAGAAATTTATTATTTAACATTGTCAAGTGGACTGATACTAAAACTTGATAATTGTTATTTTATTCTAGTACTTTTTAGAAATATTGTATCCGATTCTTATTTAACTTTTAATAAATTCAAAATTATTATTAAAGGCAACTTTTTTTTCATTTCATAATGATGATATTTATTATGGATCTGGTATTTATATGAATGATTTGTATATACTTGATCTTGAAATGCTCATGTTCAATATATATTTATATATATAGCATTGTAGAGTACATCATATTAATAAAATAAAAATCACTAAGTTATATATAAAAAAAAGATTTTTTAATCCTTTGAACATGAATCGTATGAAACTTGTGAAGCTTGTTTATTGGGTAAGACAACTAAAACACTTTTTACTAGAAAGAGTGAAAGGTATAAAGAATTGTTAGGTCTGATACATACAAATATATGTGGACTAATGAAGATTTATATCATAGAAGGATATATATATTTCATCACATTTACTGATGATAATTTTTGATATGGTTATGTGTATTTGATTAAACACAAGTCTGAATCATTTAAAAGGTTCAAACAATTTAAAAGTGAAGTTGAAAAAAAAAACTGGAAAGAGTATCAAAATAATCTGATTGGATCAAGGTACTGAATACTTAAGCCATGTATTTTAAAATAATATAAAAGATAATGGGATTATCTCACAATGACACCTCCTAGGAAACCATAACATAACTTTTTTTTATTAGGGCCAAATATTCTAGTCGAGACCCGACTAATCTTGGGAGAGCACAGACCCTCGATAAAGATTTTCCTATAAGTGCACCATGATTAATTCATGGGCTTTGCCCAAGTCTGATGGCCCCATGGTATTGTTTTCACCTGGCAAGAGTAAAACCTAGGATCTTGGATAGGAGCACACTGTCAAGTCCCAACTCTTCTCCACTAGGCCAACATGGAGTTACAACAACATAGTGGAGTTTTTAAAAAGAGAATTATACCTTATTTGATATGATGTGGTTCACTATGAGCTATAAATATCATCCACCTTCTTCTTAGAGTTATGCCCTATAAACTACTGCATACTTTTTAAATAGGGTTCTAGTGAAATATGTTTATAAGTGCACCACGATTAATTTATAGGCTTTGTCTAAGTATGAAGGTCTCATGGTATTGTTTGCACATGGAAAGAGTCAAACCCAGGATCTTGGATAGGAGCACACTACCAAGTCCCTACTTTTCTCCACCAAGCCAACTCTATAAAGTTACGACAACATAATGGAGTTTCTAAAAATAAAAATCATACATTGTTTGATATATAGTATGGTTCATGATGAGCTATAAAGATCCTCTACCTTCTTCTTAAATTTATGCCATATAAACTATTGCTTACTTGTTAAATATGGTTTTAATGACATATGTTGATAAGACTCCATATGTGATACTTATGTGAAGTATGAGAGCAAACTTATCATACTTAAATATTAGAAGATGTGACACTTATGTGAATTTTGAGCTAAGTCAAATAAATTTAATTTTATGGGATATCCAAAAAAAACTATTGGTATTATTTCTACCATCCCAATACGAAAATGATATTTGTCTCAAAACATGCAACCTTTATAAAAGATATAATTTATTCTTAAAAGGAGTAGTGGGATGAAAATAAAACTTAAAAAGGTTTAAGATATACAAACTAGCATCTAAATGGAATCCCAGTCCAGCGATATAACATTGGATGTTCAATTTGAAACTCAAGAAATATAAAGACTCTATAGATCTAATAGGACACATCATGCACCAATGAGATATGAAATTCTCATAGAAGATAAAAATAATGAGTTGCTCATACTTGATGAGCTTGACAACTACATAAAAGCAATATCTAATATTAATGATGAGAAATGGCTTGAGGCCATGTAATATAAGATAAATTTCATATACACAAACCATGTGTGGGTCTAATTAGTTGATCCACATAAAGGGATAAAACTTATTGGATGTAAGTGGATCTTTAATAAAAAATACTAACATGGATAACAATGTACAAACAAACAAAGTTAAACTAGTTGCCAAATGTTACATATAAAGACAACTAGTTAAATTTGATGAAACCTTCTTCCTGGTAGCTAAGTTAAAATCCACAAAGATTTTTCTTACTATAGCTATATACCATGACTATGAGATTTGACAAATGGATATCAAAACCACATTCCTGAATGGGACTCTTTATAAACTTACATTACTAAGTCATATTGTTTACAACATATTTAGATGAATTCTATAACTATTACAATTGTTTTGGTATAGTAATCCAATTATATGCTAATCATATGGTAAGCTCAGTCGTTAGATGACTAAGCTTACCATGTGATTAGCATATGTTCATTACAAACCCATATACATTACATATGCCAATCATATGAGATATGCAAACCATATGATTAGCATATATTCGATACAAACTCATAAAGCTTACCATATGCTTATCATATGAGATATGCAAACCCTTGCAAAAACATATGTTCAATAAAAACTCATCAATAAAAAAATTAATATTTTAATGTTTAAGGACTTTACAATCAACATTTGATAGTTTCTAATTGTTATGCCATATACATTACATATAGTACCAAGTGTACTTATCGATAATAATCTTTATACTGTAATCCCTCATTTCACTTTTTATTTTTAAAATTATATCATTACCATTGACTTGTCATCTTAAAATGATCTTTATTATCCTTAAGTATAGTATACTCACTTTTTAAGGTGACCCTGAATTACATCATCTCACCTGAAAGTTACATCTCATTTAAGAATCTGTTCTAGTTACTTATTCCATTGTAGCTCACCCAAAGGATTTATTGATTGTGTAGACCTGTATGCATGCTTTACTCCATAAAATATATTGAACAAAGGTGAATCCTCCCATAAAACTTCTATCATATAAAATCTTAAGAAACCAAGCCCTATATCGGGTATTATCATACAATTCCAAACAAGTATGATCAAAACTTCATTTATTTCCATTACCCATATTGATCCTTTAGAATTTGGTTTAGCTCAATCCAGTATAAGCCAACGCATCTTAGTCATTTGTGTTTCAACAATACTTTGTGTACATTGAAACACACGTACATCAATAAACTTACCCATATAGATATCCATATTATTACCCAATTGGGTCGTCAGGATAGTCCTTAAATTTCCTATTCATATAATACCTGAATCGACCTATACTCACACATTTGTACACTATCATAATAGTCATCCTTTTGCTCACGAGTACGATGTTAAAACAACCACAATTCATCAACAATTATGTTATCAACTAAGCTTTTATATGCACCCGAAACATGTTGTTCAAAACATCCACCAATCACCATCAAACTCACTGCCAAACCAACTCTCCAATTCACCACAATATATTGTCCAAACAACCCTCAAATCATACAAGTTACTATCAAAAAACAACATCAAAATCACTTCAATACGTTGCTGAAACAGTCCTAAAATCACTCTCAACGTGTTACTATTTTCATAACCCAATTTTGAATTTCCAAAAAATATAATGAAAAAATGAATGAAAAATAATTTGAGAATTGAGTCAAGACAACACAAATTCAAAGTTTGAGAACTAATAAGGATGGAATTATAAAGTTAGAAGTCAATTTTGCCAAAAATTGAAAGAATTGATAAGTTTAGGGACTAAGTTTAATTAATGCAATCAGGGGCTTAATTGAAGAAATCTCAAAATTCAGGGGCAATTTGGGTCAAAATTGCAAGAAATTATATTACAATGACCGAAATGAATAGGCATTGATACTATAGGGAGGTTAATTGATTTTTTCAAGGGTAATTTTAAAATAATTAAAACTTTAAGGAGTCAATTAAGGTTTGAATTAATTAAATTTGAAACCAATGACTATTTTGTAAATGACGCAAAAATTCAGGGGCAAAATTAAAAAAAAAGATTTTCAAAGATAAAGGCTTGATTGCAAGATTTCATAATTTCAGGGGGCAAATTGAAGATGACCCCACAGCCTAAAACATCGTCATTCCAAGCACTGTTCATTCTCTTCTCCAAAGAAAAGGGAAAGGCTGTTTGGCGATGCCACCAAAAATGGCTTCGACTAGACCCAATCCCCTCACCAATCTCACCAAATCCAAGCCAAAATCACAGATCGGGTTGTCTACCATAAATCTCATGGGTGTTTCAGTTCCCTTCATCCCCATGATGGGCCTCTAGCGCAAGGATAAAGTTAATCACTAACAGTCCAACAATAGCAAGATTGTTGGTGTTTTTGCTCCATCAAACACAGAGCAAACCCAAGCAGTAGGCGTCTTCATCTACAAGATTGCCATCCTAGAAGAAGAGGAGTTTGGACTTATAAAAGCTAGATGAAAGGCCAAAACCAAGAGAGACGAACAAAAAAACCACAAAAAATAAAGTGAGCTAGAGAAAATCCAAAGAGTAGAAGAGAAACAAACTCAAAGCTAGAAAGAAGGACGACCAGAGAGAAACAAACAAAACAAAAACAAAAGGGAAGAAAGGAGCATTGTCCAACCAACATCGCCTCATGTCTTTGTCTCCAACAAAGAACTGAAGCATGTAAGCTCTTATTTTCCCCTGTTTTGCAATTTTAATTAGTTGTTCATTGTGCAAGCACGCGTGGATTACACGAGTGCCCACTACTGCAAGACTTAATCACTAGCTTGGGCCAATGACCAAGCTTGATAGGTTAGATCTAGCCCATAAAAATAGGAAGAAAAATTGTTGAAACCGGGTTGGGCCTGACCTTAGGCCCAGCTGGCCTATTTTTTATTTTGGCTAAGACCCTTATGCCTCTCTTTTTTTTAACTCTTCTTTATTTTGATATCTAGTCAAACAGGCCTTTTAAAATATCAGAAATTTTCAAAAATATTTAGGGATCCTTTTGGATTTATTTGTGTGTCCCTCGAACTTTTTTTTTATGACTTTACTTAGTATTAAGGTTGTAGACTTATATTGTGAAATGCAAATCTAGTATGTAATACATATCTATCTTTTCTTCTATCTTTTCTTCTTCACCCAAAATTAGGAATACTCTCAGTATTCACTAACGTCAGAGTTAGGAATATTGACACTAGAATCTTTGTTGACTAATTAGGGTTCCTAGTGATCATAATATTAGGTGGTAACTCATTAAACTAGACCTTTTTCCCTCTAAGAACAAGATGTTAAATATCTGTTCTTTTTCCTAGAAATTTTAAGGTCGTCGCGATGTCGGGGGCGACAGAATGGTGATTCAACTAGAAATTTAAGACAAAACTTTTCTTTTTATCTTATTGTTACTATCTTATTTGTTGTGCTTATTTGTTTATTTTCTTGCCTTTCCTGCTTTAGCACACATCCCTATTGTCATGCATCACTTTAAGAGCACACATCTTAAAATTTAGGATAAGTGGGGAAGTAACGGTCATGGTTACTAGTCACTCATGTATTTTTTATTTTATTTTATTTTATTTTTAATGGCTTTGCAATAATGTTATTAGGACCTCATAAAACTATGTTTTCATCCTTTCTATGTATGCATGTGTGTGAAAAATTCATTTTTGAAAATCAACAACTTTTCACTCATGTATTTTTATTTTATTTTATTTTTAGTATCTTCTTAATAACATTATTATCACTTTGTAAAATTGTGCTGTCATCTTTTTAAGTACACATGTGTGTGAAGAAGATTGTTTTTGGAAATCGCAACTTTTGACTAGGGGTGATCATTTTTTGTTCGGTTCAGTTTTAAACCAAAAAAACTAACCAAACCGAAATTTATTTTTAAAAAATTTTAAATCGAACCGACTAACCGATTCAAACCGACCATTTTGGATCGGTTCGGTTTTTTTTCTTTCAAAACCGACTAACCGATTGTTGTTGCTAGTTAGGTAATTATCAATAATCAAATGAGAATTTCAAACAAAGTTTACTGTCAAACTATAACAAAACGAAGGAATAATTTTCAAGTGAAACTTCATCTAGAAAACCAATAAAAGAGGACAAAAGGTAACAAGAAAATGCTTTCCCTGCTTGAAAACCAAGTTGTTCTTCCTTTATGAGTCCAGTGAACAAACACCTTCAGAGTTCAGACACACAAAATTGATGAGAAATTCAACATTAAGCCAAGTTATGGAAACCAAAGCAGATTTTTGGGAGTATTCTTCTATCAATTCACAAACAATTCAAGAAACCTATTAAAAAAAACATTTAAAACCCAGATCTATTTTCTCAATGAAGAGTATTCTTCTATCAATTCACAAACAATTCAAGAAACCCATTAAAAAAAACATTTAAAACCCAGATCTATTTTCTCAATGAATACGAATAGGGTTTTTCCATCTCTAACCACACAAAACTAAAAAATTGGAGAGAAAAGGGAAGAGAGGGAGGAGAGGGAGGAGAGGGGAGGGGGGAGGGAAGGGAGCATGTGGGAAATGTGAGCAGACGAGGGAGAGGAGAGTTGGCTGTTGGAGAAAGTAAAAGTAAAAGAATAGGGGAAATGTGCGCAGACAAGGAGGGAGGGGAGAGTTGGCTGCGGGAGAAAATAAAAATAGAAGAATAGGGTTTCGGTAAAAAAAAATAAGCCTTTTATACCTAGGTTTGAAGAGGGGTTGAAACTTGGAACTGAACCGGTTCGGTCCGGTTCAGTTCAATCGGTTTCAGACTTTTGAAACCGAAACTGAACCAAACCGGATTTTTTTTTTGTTTTCTAATCGGTTAACTCATTTTTTTTTCAGTTCGGTTTTTACTGTTAATTTTTTTTTTGTTTTTTCGGTTTAATCGGTTTTCCGGTTTTTTTTATCACCCCTACTTTTGACTCATGCATTTTTTTATTATTACTTAATAGCTTTGCAATAGCATTATTATCACTTCATAAAATTATTTTGTCATCTTTCTACATATGCATGTGAGTGAAAAAATTCATTTTTGGAAATCGATAACTTTTCACTCATGCATTATTTATTTTTATTTTATTTTATTTTATTTTCACTTACTTTGAAATGATGTTATTATCACCTCGCAAAACTATGTTTTCATCTTTCTACGATGCATGTGTGTGTAAAATAATTCATTTTTGAAAATTAATAATTTTTCACTCATGCATTTTTATTTTATTTTTAGTATCTTCCTAATAACAGCATTATCACTTTGCAAAATTGTGTTGTCATCTTTTTAAGTACACATGTGTGTGAAAAAGATTGTTTTTGGAAATCACAACTTTTGACTCATGCATTTTTTTTATTTATTTAATAGCTTCGCAATAGCATTTATTATCACTTCATAAAATCATTTTGTCATCTTTCTACTAATGCATATGAGTGAAAAAAAATTCATTTTTGAAAATCAATAACTTTTCACTCGTGCATATTTTATTTTATTTTTACTTGCTTTGAAATTATGTTAGTATCATTTCATAAAATTATTTTGTTTTTTTTTAATGTATGTATGTGAGTGTAAATATTTATTATTCAAATAAAAATAAAAATTATGTTGACGAGTTTTGTCAAGTTTGCATCATGTTTTGATCAAAACTTGAATTTAAAATAGTTAGGTCAATGTATCTCTGAGTTTTTAGAAACCGACATAAACCTAGCGTAATGTTTTAATCTTAAAACAAGTTCAAAAACATGTGTATAAGTTTTTTATCAAGTTAGCATCATGCATTAATTAAACTTTGATTTTAATGTTAGGTTAACTACTCTATTATTTTTACGAACCCTAGCATGGTGTTTTCAACTTAAAAGTTTAAAAAAAAATTATATATATATGAGCTTTTAATTTTTACTGTTTTTTTCCAACAATAATGTTGTCTTTAATTGTCACTTCATGAAGAAATGTTTATTCAAAATCTTATATGAGCTTTTAATTTTTACTGTTTTTTTATCTTTTCTGTCAGGTTTTAAAGAAAATAGTAGCATAGAAAATGATGAATTGCCGGTGGAAGTGGAAGTTGCAGAAGGGTACAATTTGACCTAATTTAATGATAAGGTAGTCGATGGGTTTTTGAATAAGAAGCCTAGAGTTAAAGGAATAGAGAAAGTTAAAAAAAAAAAAACATTATCAACATTTAAACTTCTTAGGTTAATTTTAATGATAAGGTAATCAATCCCTACATAGGTTAATTATTTTTTACTGGTAAAAAAAGATATTAGCAATATTTAAACTTTGTTTTTTACACTCAACCAAGATTTAACCTAAGTAAACCAACATATTAGCATGAAATCCATGTATATTAGCTGTGGAGTAAAGGAAGGCTAGGTTGCAAGACTTTTTTAATGATGTATTTGGGATTATGATAGCGGTAATGATTTAAAATATTTTTTATTTAAAAATATATTTAATATTAATATATCAAAACGATGTGAAAATATATAAAAAAAATTATTTTTAATAAAAAAATTTAAATTTAAAACAACACCGTGAAGTCTAAGCCAAATCAAAGTACATCTACTTTCAATTTTATGATTTTGATTAATTGAATTATGTTTAAGATTATATTTAGATTTCCGAGCTTTAAACTCCGTTAAATAACATGAGATACAATTGGGCCGGGATTTGACCAAAACTTCAAAGGATCTCTTGACCAATCAGACTTCAACTTAATGCATGTGAAATTTCTGTGGGGCCAGAGGCGGCAAGGTCATTCTCTGTCACCTCAGCCAACTGCCAGTATCTATGCGCGTGTCATATAAACATACCCACTTGGAGGCTATTTTTCATGGAATCTTTTCAAATTAATTTTAATAGGGAAAACAATTTCATTTTAAAGAAAATAAAGAATAAAAATTCAGCATGTATTAATTTACAGGCCTGCATTATCGGATCATTTTTCTTTTTAACAGAACAAAAAACATTCAGGTCATAACTTAACACAACGAACGAATGAATCTTAAAATTTCTTAATTCCATTTTTTATTTAGTTCAGATTTAGAATTAAAATATATATAAAAAATATTCATAAGAATTTTAATGAATTATTTTATGGATAAAAAAATATATTTCTCTTATCAAAACACCGTTTTCTTATTCAAATATTTTTTTTTATCAAAAACATATCCTTTTTTATTATAAACATGATTTTTTAAATAAAACTTTATCATAGGTTTCAAGCAAAACAAAAAACAAATACACCGTGTCTTTATTATTTTTACGTGAATGTATGGGAAAAATAAGAAAATAAATAATTTGTGAAAATTATATAAAAACATTACTATAAAAATAATAAAATAAATATTTTATTCCCATTCATTATTCATGAGTAATATTTAAAAATATGTTCACGTATAATTATTTATATAGTAATGTTTTTAAGACTTGGGCAAATAATATATCGTCATCACACCAAAAGTTATTGGAAAATCATATTATAGGTCAAAACCCTAATTTTAACAATTTTTTATATCTAAAAGCGCCCAAAAATCAATCTAGAAACCTCAATAACCTGGCTAAAATTGAAAAAAAAAATTAAAAAATTTAATTAAAAATTTGCAAGTCCAGGCATAAAAATCAACGAGTAGAGAGAACAAACATCTAGAAAAGGTAGAAGATGTTCAGCGTTAGAGTGGATTTTCTTGCATTAATTTCGCAGGCCATGGCCGAACAAACATCTAGAAAAGGTATATAAAAAAGGCTACATGAACGTTAATACTGTTAAATGGAACCCAGACTCAGGAATTTGACATGGCCTTCCCCTATCAATTGTTTTATTTATATATTTTATCGTATTTTTCACTGGTATTTTATAAATTGATTGATAGTTAATTATTAAAAAGTACAAAGCTCGTACATATTTATTATAAAAACAATTAATTCCTGAAATAGAGCCCTTGAAAATCTCATATAATGTTTTTATCATAATAGTTAACAGCTAAATCAATATTCTTCATATCATATTATTAAATAAAAAATTTATTCAAGGTTCCATTAACTTTAACATTACAATATTTACATTATAATTTTTAGGAACCCTTCTTTTTTAATAATTCATTTTTATTAAAGTATTTACATTAACTTTAATAATCCTTCTTTTATATGCACATTTAAAATATTAATCTTACCTTTTGACTATGGTGCAAGTCCTTTTAGATTAAAAAAAAAAGAGTTAAATATAACACAAGGCAAGAACCAAGAGTCTCTTACAATAAAAAAAAAAAAAAAATAATAGATTACAATCATTCACAAGTGAGGGAAAATGGACATGCCAATAAAAACAATTCTCATTAAATTAAGAAACTAAAAAAATCAATTAAATGGTAATTTTTAAATATATAAATAGAATAGCATAGATAGTATAATTAATTAAATATGAAATTTTCATAAACTTATAAAATTATTGGTACTTTTTTTTCCAAAAAACTGCCTAGACATAACTTAAAATGAATCAATGAAGGCATCAAGATGAATCCAACAGTTTTCTTGCCCGATAGTCGCCACTCTTTTACCAAATTGCTGCTGCTGTTACACGTAAAGCAGATCGATACAAGGAAATCATTCAATGCAATTTCATTGAATTTTTCCCTTTTTATCTAACATTAATATGGCCAGATGCACTTCAACCCCAGCACGAGATACTGGGAAAGGTGAGGAGTGATTCAACCATGGGAAATACAGGGATTAGAAAAAGGGGAAAATAAAAAAACAAGTAAATTGGGCTGCCTGGTCACAAGGATGAGCAGCTGTGTCATCTATACCATGATACTACTGTGGTGAAGGAAACCCAGCTATATATCCTCCACACAATTCATCTCTCCAATATCGCTCTACAAGTGATAGACTGTGTATACTAGCGCCTTTCGTCCCCGCTAGAAGCAATACAACTTACCTTACAACTTACCTGAGTTAAGGCTCTCTGCTCTTCTGAAGAAAGCAACTCAATGGCATCAGAAATATCTCTTTGATTTACATGTTTGCTATTTGCACTGCCTTGGACGAAAATTTTCATTTGATAGCAGAGTGCTGATCATTGTCTCCAACCTTTTAGCTCCAGGGCCAGGTCTCAGGACAGTTGTATTACCGATAGCAGAGCATGGATCGGTCCCATTCTCCCTGCTTCCTACGCACCAACCACCAGGAGTAAACATGCCTGGACTACGAGACAGGAGCTCAGAATCAATCTTGTCAAGCACAGGATCGTCTTGGGGGAACTTTCTAGCAAATGGAGCATTGCTGTCGATCATCCTTTGCATGTCAGCAAGGTTGAGGTGATGTGGATGCTGCTTCGGTGGGTTGTCCCAAGATATGAAATGCAGGTCACTGTTCACAGTGGTGTTTAGAAATTCTTGAGCATTGCAAATGACAGTGTGGAAGTAACCTTCTGGGGAAGATATAAAGTTCGCATAGTACATTAGCACTGTTCGAGGTAAATTGTCCCATCCCCATATGGTATAATCAATAAAAGGCCGAGACAGCGCCATCCAGGCAGAACCTAAAACAGAAAGCCAAAACTGAATTATAATGGGGCCCATGGAAACAACTACATGCCGGAATTTACCTCATTGAAGGTAATCATCTGAAAACTTCAACAATTGCATGATTGGTTCAGGTGTGATATAAAACAGAAGCACTCAAAGAAAAATATTTGCACACTCCAAAACCCCCCAAAGAGATCAAACAACAGTTTGCTGTGCTTCTAAAGAAATTAGGGTCAAGATTGGGGTTACAGTGTGGTCCAACAGTTCAGAAATAAACTGATGTGGTCATCACAGCCTACAACCCTGTATACTACATACTCCACATTCTTTCCACCATGCAGCAAGGGAAAACAAGAGGTCAGCAGGACTCCTGTAGGCTGCAATAGTTCATTTATTTTTAACAGAATAGTAGAGCTGTTCAATTACCAATATCAACGAAATCACTAGACTTGGACTACTCTCTCCTACTCTTCCCTTTCTATCTACCTTGAGAAAAGTAAGGCTTGGCTCCCTTTCCCTTAATAAACAGCACCTTTTCCACTATACCCCTGTTTCAATTTTTGCTTGGAAATGGAAAGATCCCTAGAAGCCAGTGCATAGTGAGACCAGAAGTTGCTCCAGCTAACCAAGTGGAATAGGTACAGCTAGTCAAGCTAAGGCTCCTCCTAATACTAACAAAATCGACTTAAGCAAAGGAAGCTGGTTCCAGTTCGGAATTCTATACTCACTTAAGTGCATATGAAACACTTCTGGAAAATTTCAATGGACATAATTTGGGACCAAAGAAATCCAAAACAGAAAACCCATCAGGCAGCTCAAGTTCCAGCCAATAAACTGATTAGAAATGCAGCTGGATTTTAACAGGATCCAAACAGGAGAGAGAATGATTTCACAATTTCAGGATAACAGAAATCCCAAAACCAGGCTGGAGGGTTCAATAAACCCTGGACCCTCATCTATTTATTTATTCATTTACTATAATTATTATCATTTATTTATTTTGTAGAAAACCCACAGGATCCCAATTTCACTCTTTTAACCTGACTAAACAAAAACTTAGCCAACAGATACTAGAACACTTCACAGGTATCCGTATAACTCAGATCCCAGTGCTGAATAGATTATCTTCCTGACCTCTCTTCCAGTAATATAATTTTGATACAACATCAACTAACAGTACAAAATTGTATCAGAATATTTAAATGGTGAGATAGAAAGAAAAAATACTAGGAAGAAGAGGTAAACACTGCACTCAGAGTTCACAACATGTACATACCCTGTACCTGTGAACTCCAAATTATTGATGACAAGGTGCATATAGAAGAATTTCTCAGTCTCAATTTTAATACAAAGCTGATTGCAAGCAGGTCATCTATTTATAGCACTATTGATCCAGTAGCCAGCAATTGCATGTCAAAAACTGGCATTAGGACTGGTCTGATCATACAACACAGCGTTTCCAACTAAATTGTGCCAATATGGTAGAAAAGCAGTGTAAAAAAAAAGAGAAATCTTGAATCTAGGACGTAGGGAGTGAAAACTTCCAAAATTTGTGAACATGAGAACAAGAATCTCAATGCAAATTGGTCTCATTCAACTCTTTTGCTTGTTTGAAATATGGCAATTCAAGGGTACAAGACATAATGGCATTCATAGTCAACAAGATGTAAGTAACAAAAATGACATGCGGAAGACAAGGCTCCACAATGGAACTTGCACTTACCACATCTGAAAAATCAAAGCAAAGCAGGTAGCAACTGACATTCGTTAAATTCAAGGTTCGAAATCTCATACCTGTAAACAATTTAAATGCTGTTGGGACACTCCTCCTCTGCGTAATCCAAAAAACATCAGCTTTCTTTGTCATATACAACCCCGGATCTATAATTACCGGCTTTGCCCTTTGAAACCTACAAAAATTATCAACATCCAATTAACAATTATACCCAAGACTTAAAAACCAAAAACAAAATCACCAAAGCAACAAGATTTTCAACAAGAAACAAACTATACTCACTCTTTCCATCCAATGTTACTTGTATGATCAATAAAATTAAGATCCCTTGGCAGATATGAAAATGTGTGCAACAGATCTACCAAAAAGAGTAATAAAGAACCAAGATCAAAATCCGAACTTGAAAAACAAAAAAAAATCCCACCTAAAAAACAAGCCAAAAGAGAAAATCGGTCACTAAACTTACCATCCTGTGTAACAAGTGGATAATCAGATGCACTAAGATTAATAAACCAATCCCAATCCCCACCTTCTCTCAACAAGATAGCAGCAGCATGTAATGTATTAGCCACCATAGTGGGTCCTCTATAGGTAACAAGATTAGCTTTAGTAATCATTCTTACGTTACCAAACCTGAGAAAAACAGGATGGTCTTTAACAAAATTGCTTAGATCTAATCTCTCCTCGTCCGAGGATTCCCTGTCCAAATGAACAACGTATTGGTTGTTGGGATGGTAGAGAGCTTGTAAGGTCCGCTTCAACATGCTGCCATCACCGGCAGAGCCAGAGATTAAGTAGGCAAATCGAGGGGGTGGAGGGAGATTTGAAGTGGGTATCGGGTGGATTTTAGTTTCAACAAATTTAGAGCTGAAAGAAGAGAAGGAACGGTAGAAAGGAAACAGAGACATGCCGTCTGAGGTGGTGATTGCTGTAAGGAAGAGGAGGAAAAGAGAGACTATAGAGCCAATAGCTAACGGAAAGATCCATTTCCTTTCCATGTTTTGGTGGTGGCGTAGGTGCATGTAGTAGCTTTTCAATCTCTTCATCTCTCCTAATTTGAGTATTATCGAAAACAAAAAGGGCAAGAGGAGGTTTTGTTGAGAGCAGTGATTCTTGAGGCTTCTGTCTGGTGAGGAGTGGAGTTTGGAGGGTTATTTTTAGGTGAGGGGAGGTGGAGAGTGAAAGGGACAGGAGGGGTGACTTCGACCCTCGCCGTGACACAAGGGCACAGTTTGGTTGCTTGCGGTAAGGTGATGAGAGACAAAAGAATGACCAGGGGAGTTTTTTGTCATTGCAGTTGTTGCTGTTATTATTATTATTATTATTAATGAGCATCTGCTAACCTATTAATCTCGTTCCGGTCCATTACCTAATTTAATGTTTTTTTTATTACTCATTTAGTAAGTTAACCCGTTTTATTTTTTTTTTATTATTATTTTTTTTTTTTTTGTAAAAAGGACAGTAAAAATTGAGTTGAGATTAGGTATAATTTAACTATGTACAAACCTTGTCTATAAAAACTACGTTTTTTCTCTTTCTTTTCCTATTATTTTCAAGTAAAACCTCAAATCTTTTTTTGTAGTTAAGATTTGATTCTATAATAATATCATAGCCCATAATAAAATTAATCGAGATATGCACAAACTTATCAGATTTTAGATTTACTTCTTAATAATCACGAATTTGAGTCCTCTTAAAGTTACAAGAGACTTACATGATTATTAACTTTAGAACTCGTGGGATTAGCGATGTACATATAAACTAGTCCGAACACCCACGTTAATAATAAAAAAAAAAAAAAACTAGTTCTGATAGGTACATGAATGTTTTTATTTATTAATGAGTGTTAGGTGCTGAATAGGTGGGTTTTTGGTCCATGGTTTAGGGATCTGATGTGATCTTATGTTGTTGGGACTTGGGACCATCAAATGAATTTGGTCAAGGAATTTTCCACTTACATACATTTAGAAGATGGTGTTAGTTAGTGGATTTTCCACTTAGATAAATGTAGAAGATGAGAAGCCAAGTCAAATACGTATAATGAATGACAGAAGCTCCCTCCAATGAAAAAGATACCACTCGAGTAGTATTTTTTTTATTAAAATTCTTATTGTTAAATTGTGTTAAAAAGTAAAATACTCAATATTCATTAAATACATCGAGTCATTTTTATTTTATATGATGATTTTTTTAATATTTATAGTAAAATTCAAAAAAAAAAAACATATAAATTCATTAAGAACATTAAATAATTTTAATAATCTTCCCAAGCACAAGTATTCATCCATGAATACTCACAAAACTTAAAATACATATTAAAATATCATTAGAAGCACAAAATCTAAACCTACAAGGCAGGGGTATTTTTATATTTTCATAATAATTTTTTCATTAATATAATATCAACTATGAGGCAATTTAGTTTTTGTTCAAATATGAAAAATAATAAACAGCTAAAATGCAAAGTGTAACAATTACAATGCCCTTAAAATAAACAAAAAATTAAACTTTGAATTAAGGAGTGTTTCAGCTTTTCACAATGATTTTTCTGTTATTATTAAGTCAGCTCATGAATAATTTTGTATTTGACTAAATAAAAAAAATGTGTGTTTACTACAATAGACGACACGTCTTAGGATAATGTATGTAATGTCTTCTTGTGTTTGAAAATATCCTTTTGTCATGTCATTACAAGCATTGTCATGTTCTTTTCCTGTTGATGCGACACATGTCTTCGATTGTGGTTCTGTTTGTTACCAATGGACTTTATTTTTTCTTTTTCTTTCATTTTTTCTCTTATTCTTTTAATTTTTAATTTTTATTCTTGATCTTTTTGTAAAAGTTTTATTTGTTTTCATTTTCATCTTTCAATTTAAATTTACAAATATTATATTTTCTAATTTGATACTTATTCTTTTGATTTTTTATTTGTTTTTCCTTAATTCTTTTGTAAAAGTTTTATTGGTTTTTAATTCCATCATTCAATCCAAATTGATGATATTATGTTTTTCAATTTGATCCTATTTATAATTTTTTTTTCTTGGTTTTTTTTTAAAAAATTTATTATTCTTTTCAATTTCATCATTCAATCTTAATTTTTATTTATTTTTATGTCAATTTTGATCTTCATTCTTTTGATTTTTTTTTCTTTTGCTAAATTGATTTTTCTTTTCAATTTCACCCTTCAATCAAATATAAAATTTATTTGGTATTTGAATTTTAATCTTTATCCTTTTAATTGCTATTTTTTTAATCATTTTATATAATTAAATTTTTTTTTCAATTTTATCTTTCAATATTTGATTGATTAGAAATTGGACTTCATGATTTTTCCAAATAAAATGCTTCATGATTTTAACTTGAAAAGTTAAAAAAAAGGCTTTATATTTTTTTTCTCTATCGAGTTATTCCAATCTCATGATCTAGGCTACAGGTTTGGCGGGATATCTCAGGTTGGCTCAGCCCTGATTATCGAGGTTATAAGTTTGTTATGCTAACTTGAGTTAACCAGGACTAGCTTTTTTTGTCTTTTTTTTACCCTTTTTTGTTCTTTTGTATTTATTGGATTACGAATTGAGATACATCGTTTGTCTCTTTTTGGAGAAAATAAATTCCTCTAGTTATCCTAATCACTTTTCTTTTTAAATTTGATTCATAATGTTTTTTTTTTCTTCTAATCACTCAAGTTATGTATTTCTTTAAAAAAAAAACATGTTTACAATAGTTGAATGTCATTTTTTGTGCAAAAAAAAAAAGTCTGATCCTAATCACTTTTCTTTTTAAATTTGATTCATAATGTTTTTTTTTCTCGTTTAATTGAATTAAAGCTAACTTATTTAATCTAGTCGGGTCAATCACTCAAGTTATATATTTCTTTAAAAAAAAACACGCTTACAATAGTTGAATGTCATTTTTTGTGCAAAAAAAAAATAGTCTGATTCTAATCATTTTTTTTTTTAAATTTGATTCATAATGTTTTTTTTTCTCGTTTAATTGAATTAAAACTAACTTATTTAATCTAGTCGGGTCAATCACTCAAGTTATGTATTTCTTTAAAAAAAACATACACTTATAATAGTTGAATGTCATTTTTTTTACAAAAGAAAAATAGTCTGATATTGTGGCGAAGAGGCACCTCTTTCCAATATACATTAAAAATAAAATAAAAAAATTGAAAATATATATATATATAATCGCTGCCGTTATATTCTGTTGATGTTGTTTTACATTCCAAAAGTTTAGGTGGGGCAACGGATTCCACCATCGCCACTTTCATCAAAGATCTACGATTTGATATGGCAAAGAAGAGGACTCGAACAACAAAAACATGGTGAATTCAAATTGATATCCGTATCTTTCTATGTCCAATTGCAACAGTAGGCCAAGAAATGGTAAACCATTCAAGTCACTTCGTCTCCATCCAGATGCAAACAAGTCTTCCTGATCCTGCCTCTCGTCTCAATTAGGCGTTAGAAACTGAAGGCAAAAGATATCGAAAGTGTAAATGTATCATCAGGGAAAAAGCCAAGTTTATGCACCATTACCATCTTCACATATGAGAAGGTAGGAAAGCAAGAGGCCCAGATAAAATATTTACAAAATAATCAGCTCAGCAAAAGGCAATCTACAAGGCCAAGGGCATGTTCCTACTTCTATGCTGGTGATCTCAAAACGCCTCCTTTACTCATCCTGTTCATGATCCGTGATGCATCATTTAATCTATTTTTTCTTTCATAAATGCTGGCAACAACAAGATGCAACTCTTTCTTGTTAATGTTAGGATCAGAATCCAGCCTCTCGAACAAGGCCTCAATCATCATAAAGTCTTTTCTTGCACCATATAAACTCAGCATCTGGAAATGAACTTCATCTGGAAAAACACATTCTTCTTCCTGCATTTCTTTATATAAAGCATCCGCCTTCTCAAATTCATGCAACTTCCCGTAAGCATTCAGAACAAGAGCAATCACATTAGAATCAGGAAAGTATCCAGCTCCCCTCATCTTTTCAAACACCTCAATCACATTTGCAGGTTTTCTGTTCCTTGAAAAAAGATCAACCATGCATCCAAACACAGATATATCCTTCACCTCCCCAGCATCAAAAGCCTGACGAAAAACCCATGTGGCCTCTTCTATTCTACCAGCTCTGGCAAGAATTTTAATAGCAGTTTCCCTAGGGATACTGTCTGGGTGTTTGAGCTCGTGAAGCAGTCGCTTAGCATGAGCAACCAAACCTGAACGTTCATAAGCCACAATCATTGTCTGATAAAGGACTTGATCGATCTCAACCCCTGAACTTCTCAGCTTTTGAAACAACATTGCTGCCCTGTCCAATTTCCCTGCCTTACCCCAAATAGAAATGATTGTTGAGTATGTAATGGCATTTGGTTCAATTCCTCTATTCTGCATTTCCTGCATAAGATTTGTGGCCTTTTCATGCTCAAGTGATTTCCCATAAACCTTAATCATAGTATTATAAGTGACTACATTCTGCTCAATATCCTTCTTCTGCATCAACCTAAATAAATGAATAGCTTCACCAAAAAGCTCGGTCTCTCCATAAACTCTCAAGAGGGTATTATAACTAACAACATTTGGTTCAATTCCCATCTTCCTCATGCTCCAAAACAACCTATCCGCTTCCTTAGCCATATCAAGCTGCCCATAAACATCAATCATGACATTACACGTCGTGAGATCAAGCGGGCACTTGGCCTCATTCATCTCTGCAAAAACAGACAAGGCCTCAACAAACTTCTCATTCTCAACATAAACACTCAACAGCGTCGAATAACTAACTGTATCAGGCATAACCCCCACTTCCCTCATCTCCTTCATCAACAACTTTGCCTCTCTAAACAACTTAGCTTTTCCAAATACATTAATCATCGAATTATATGCAACTAAATCCGGCATAATCCCACTCCTTTTCAGCCTCATAAATATCGAAATAGCCTTAGAATAATCACACAACTTCCTTGAAAGCTCAATCAAATTACTATACAAAACAAGATCACCCGAAACACGGTCTTGTTCCATTTGTTGAAGCCAAAATAGGGAAGCATCAAACATGCCCGCTTTCCCAAAATGGGTTATCAAAGTGGAATACGTATATCTATCCGGTGCAAGAGCTCGGTTACGCATTTCGTCAAACAGGCCATGGGCATGGTCCCATTGCTTAGCCCTTAAAACATTACGCAGAACAACATTGTATGCAAACACAGATGGGGAATACCGTGCGATATCATTAATCCAATCAAGAAGGGCAAGGGATCTTTGCCAGTCAGATTCCCGAGAGATAACTGAAACCATGAATCGAATTGAGAGTTGCCTGTCTTTATAAGGCGATAATAAAGAGAATAGTTGTAGCTCGTTTTGGGTTTGGCTAATTGAGAGTAATAGCTCGGTCATATCTACATTGTGGTCTAAATAAACCGGTTCTTGTCTTTGTTTTCTACGGTAAGGTACTGTCGTTGTGTTTCTTGTCCAGATATCTTTTCTGGCTGCATACAGGAGGAGAGAGCGGGCTCTTCTTCTGGGTTTTCTTGAGATGGTGGTGTAAATATGGATCTTGATTAGGGGTAAAAGTGGGAGGAAGATGTTGGAAGATGGGAGGGGATCTAGTACTAGCATGGAAGTAGCAGGTAACGCGACGGGAGACATTTGAGAGAGTGTTTTTTGATGCAGTCAAGGTGGTTTCGTTTCTGTTTATAGTTGAAGCAGTTGCAGTAAATTATACTTTACTCCTTCTATGTTGAATGTAATAAAAACTTATTCCTTCAAGTTTGAGAATATATTGCCTAATTTGACTCGAGTTCACTCGATGTAAGGATGTTTAAAAATGTAGTAATAGTTATTTTTAAAATATTTTTTATTTAAAAATATATTAAAATAATATTTTTTATATTTTAAAAATTATTTTTAACCTAGTATATTAAAACGATCTAAAAATATACAAAAAGAATAATTTGAAATAAAAAAAAAATCAATTCTTTTCAAAAATATTTTTAAAACTCAAAAATAAACAAATTTCAAATCTTTACTATATAGATTTCTAAAAGAATTGAAGTTGCCAAAGGGTACTTTCAAAATTTAGAGAATAAAAAAGAAACAACTATGTGTTAATTTGAATGAGACAATGGTCAACAAAAATATAAGCAAAACTAATTTATTTTTGTGTTTTAAAAATATTTTTTTAAAAAAATTATTTATAATTTTTATTTTAAATTAATTTTTTATATTTTATATCGTGTTAATATGTTAATATTAAAAATAAATTTTAAAATATAAAAAAATATTATTTCAAAATACTTTCAACAAATAAAAAAAAAACTTGCTGTTTTTAATAATGGATCCAAAAACACCCATTTCCTTGTACAGTACATTACTAATCAGAAAGAGCTTTTGCTCCAGACACCATCTGATTTTGATGAATTTTGGCCTTGGTTTCAGACTTGCAATGATTACGTGTCTTTCTCTTTAGGCCCCCCATTTAAACAATTAAAATAATAATAATAATTTATTGAACTTCTCATCTCAATTCTGATTAACATCCGCGTTACATAACACACGCTTTATTCATCGCCAGAAAATTTGAATAGAGATTTTCTAATTATCAGTTGCTTCTGTTTTTTATATATATAAATAATTTCATGTCATGCATGAATCTACGAAGCACCTCTGATTACAGATATTATATATGTTGAAAGTTCAATAATATCAACAACGAAACAGAGAAAAGAATATTTAGCAGCACTGTTAGTGGCTTGCTGAGACGTTTTCCGGCAGAAGGGGAAGGGGAGGAGGGAACAGGAGCTGTGACATTCTCCATTGAGCAAACGTAACTGCATCTGCTAGGACGAGCTACTCTGTATACACCACTGCTGGCTAAAATGAACATGTCTTTCCTGTTATCCTGACCAAAAGAGAATATGAATCCCAGTGAAGGGAAAGAACTCCCTGCTGCCGTCGTGCATGGGATAGGAGTGTCATGGGCACAACTAACAGGAAGCTTAGTGCTTGTGAAGTTCCCGCTATCTTTCGGGTTCTCTGTTCCAGCCCATATTGCTCCAGCGTACAAATCCGAAAAAAGATATCTGCAACCAACCATGGTTTGTCAGGAGGAGGAGAAGAAGAAAGAGCTCATTAACTTGGATCAATCCCCATGTTTTGACTTTTATTCGCAGAAAGAGTTCCCGGGTGACTACAGGTATGGCAAAGATTATATATTAAGATTACAAGGAAGAGATGGTATAATCATCATCACCATCATTTTTATTCAATTGCTGTGTTAATGCTATTGATTTGCAAGACGCCAAACGGAACGATAAGAAGTAGTTCAAGTTTAAGAAATAATTCAAGATTCCAAATTAGTCAAACTAAAGTAATAAGAATCAAGCTTACTCACCTTCCATACATGCATGGATCAGTCATCGATCGATAGAAATAGCCTCCTGTAATTGATGCAGATCCTTCTTCATTGTTTACTTCTGAGTGGTTGTATCCCATTACAGGAAAAATTGGATTTATGGAACTCACAGATGTATTCCCCCCTGGAGCAGTTGGGGGATGGTACAGAAATTGACCCTCATAAACACGCCATCCGTAGTTACCACCCTTGGTGATGAGATCTACCTCTTCATATTGATCCTATAAGATTAAGACCCTTCTCCCTTCATTAGTAATCTCAGAAAAAAGAAAATGATATCGACAAAAAAAATGCAGGAAAGCTTGTAGTGTACGATTAGAAAAAATAAAGATGAAAGACAGCTTCCAGTAGGCAGCATTATCAACCATCAAAATCTTATTTCAAATCTATTATAGCTGGGAGGAGGCCTGGCTAACCTGGCCAACATCTGCACAGAGAAAGTAGGAAGGCCTCTCTGCATCAAAAGAGCATCGCCAAGGATTTCTTAATCCTAGTGCCCAGATTTCAGGCTCCAATCCCTTGTCTTCAGAAAATGCATTATCTCCAGGGACAGAGTAATTTCCCCACAGGCCTAGGTCAGTGATCATTTGGCCACCTGAAAAGTTACAAAAAAGAGGAGGTGATGCGATGGTAGATTAATAAGAAAAATATGGTGGAATGGCAACCAAGATATCAAAATGCAATGCATCTATGCTAAATGATTGCAGCAGTAAAGAGATGTACTGTCAGTAGCTCAGACAATTTGTCCATGGTCATATGATCAGAAACAAACATGAAGCAGAAAAAAGTATAATATAAGAAACCAAATTTTTCATGGAAAGAGAAGTCACTTGCATCCACTAATGTTGAACAAGTTCAAACTGCATACAAGACAACAGATTGTTTAAAGAGCTGAACAAGTTGGGATCTCAAGTGTTTCCACAACTCTATTCTTATCTCCCCCTATCAGCTCAGAATTCCAAATGGATCATAAAGAGACATATCCCCTTGATGGACCATTAACATATCTCCATTCGGAAGCCTTAAATCCTTTTTCATAAAGGTTTTCACAAGAGCATGGAGTAGAAGATTTGTAACCAAGAAAGGACTGAAGATAAACCATGAATGGCAGTGCTGAGCTCTTCTAGTACAGTGTTAAGTTTTTCTGGGGTTTCCAAAGTTTAAACAACTTCCTAACTCTAATCAACAAACCAGTGGATGAAGTATTTCCACTAACATAAAATTCAACCTGAAGCTCCCCCGTGTCCATGGGGAAACCTCCATATGACAACTTTGTTCAACTTAACCCACTAGGAGAAAATCTCCAGCAACAAAAGCTAATATAAACTTAATTCTGTCAAGTTCCTGCACCCTTTCATCAGAAAAATATAGTTCTGACACCTGAACTGTACAAATCGTTGAAATTGATTGTTTGTTTGCACATTGAAAGAAATCAACCCATTTCTTTTCATTTGTATTTGGCATTATCACAAGTCAGCGTGTCCATTATCATTAGTCAATAGACTAGCAGTTTAATACCTCTACGCCCTTGAACTGACAGTGCTTCTCATATTTCTTCGCAAGCATGTTTTTATTTTTCCACAAAAACAAATACTTTATGGTTATGGATACCAGATATAGAAAGATTTTTAAGTAGAGTTTTCCTCACGTATCCAAAAAAGAGCCTATATTGTGTTGAAAACTATTTGGGGCTATAATCCCAATAATGAGCGTTTATAAACCAATACTTACTTGGAATGTTGTCTATGTCCAGCCTCATAATTTTTCCAAGCAATGATTTCTTGTTTTGTGAAAAATTGTAAGGATCACCAATACTTCCACCATCTCCCATCATAAAGTACAAATATCCATCTTCAGGTCCAAAAAGTATCTGACCACCATGATGGGCAGTAAATGGCAAACCCATGGTAAATATTCTTCTGACTTCCTGTGGTTGCACACTTGTTGTCTGCAATTGAGGTCGAAATGATTATATGAACTGTAGTAATTGATAACCAAGAGAGAGGAGGGAAAAAAACCTTTCAGATCTTTACCAAGGAAGGTTGCGATGAGGTACCATTTGCACTGAACTCTGCTATGATGCTGTGATACTGGCAAGGTTGCGCTCCATTCTCAGAGGGAAGCTTTGAAGGATCACATCCCATATCAGAGTTACATGAACATCTTCCTGAACATTCCGGCCATTTTTCCTTATCACAGTTAAAAGAAGCAAAGAAACGTCCATTTTGTTGAAAATTTGGATGAAAAGCTATTCCCATCATCCCCAATGCAGTATCATAATATACTTCGTCGGTCAAATCAAGAAAAGGGTTTGATTCATCAATCCCTAGAGTTTCTCCTGATCCCTCAGCAGGAACCGTAGCCAACCAAATCTTACCCGGTTGGTTTGCTAAGAAGACACGGTTTGAACCATCAGGATGAGCTACCATATTAAGGTAGGATCTGTTCGCAATCTTCTCAAGGCAGATACCACTAGGGAGACTTGGACTTTCAGAACTGTTTAGTGAAACTGGTCCACCATCGAAACATACCGAACCATCATCAGAAGCTCCTCCAAACTCATTACAGAAAGCACCCTTTGACTCCCATAATTCCGTCAGTTTGGAAGAAGAATTAACCACAGATCCACCTTTGTCTATTGCGAAAGGAGAATTTGATATGGATAAATTATGGCATTCATCCCAAACTCTTGAGCAAAAGTCTGTAGCAGCAAGTTGGGACTGGGATGAGTTTACTGAAACTGTGGAATTGCAAAGGACAGGAACTACTCGAGGAGCCGATACGATTCTATAAAGCTCTGCTGAAAACGGATCACATCTCTGCCAAAAATCAATGATTCAAAGCATGAAATGCAGTTCAAAGATGTCCTGAAATCTGCTACATGTTCGGTTTTTATCTGAGGCCTCATATGGCTAGAACTTAAAAGATTAGTCAGCCTCAGGCTGACAATGACATGGGGTGTCAAGATAAGGGCAACTCTACGAGTTTCAAGAACAGATCAATGAATAAAAAAAATCCTGTACTTGGATATCTCTATACGATGCAGTTTTCAAACATTGTTAACTGACTAATTAATTGAAAGTCCGATAAGCTTGTAATACATTTAGTCAATCATTCTTTCATTCGACAAAAACAACAATTAGGCACCAGCCAAGGTTTCTTCAAGCATCAAGTGCGAAAAAAAGATGAGAACATAACAACTATCAGGTTGACAAACTTACTGAGCAGAGTGTTGATTTTAGAAGAGAAGCACAGCCATAACCAGAAACATTCAATGATTTAAACTGTTTCTGCAACTCTACATCTTCAGTGGAGTTACAGCAAACGCTTCCACTGTATTGACAGAAAGCGAGAGGTGATTTCGGGATAAAGGGAGACCCTGATTCAGCAGAAGGAAAAGGTCCGAATCAAAGAATAGAATAAAAGTAATCATTATCAAAGCAAAATCATTGGAATTCAGAAGTAAACCAAAATGAAAAAAGAAAAAAGAAGAGTAAATAATACACAAGAAACACTCACTTAAATCAGTGCACAACGGATATGAAGAACCATAACGAGTAAGAAGCAGCATGTTACAGAACAAGAAGATGATTGAAGGAATACCATCCATCTCTCAGATCATAGAGAGTAGAAAGAAAAATCACATCACCAATGAGCAAACTCTGTCCTCTTTTCTTTTGGATTTCAACATTACCAAGGAGTTGAAAAAACTATATACCAGCGCTGTAGTCAAATATTGTAGACAATTGAACATCCAGATACAGACAGAATAAATACTTAAAAACTCACGCAAAAGATTTCTGGTTATTAACAATTCATTGAAGAACCTTCACACTCAATTATAAAACCAAGATATTTGTCTGGCTCAAGCAGACACTTAACAAAATCATGTTATTTTGTGCAGATATATAAGCTTGGTTGACTCTCAAAAACATTAACAAATCGTATTACAAGAAAGTATACATCAAGTTGAGCAGAAAAACAATAATATATAACAATTAAGAAGCAAGAACTCCATCTGTTAGCTTAAAATAATAACTCTAGACGCATGGAAAACTAAAAGGCCAAAATTGCAAAGGTCAAATTTAAACATGAATCAATACCCTATAAACTTCCTTTGATTTTGAAATTAATATTCGTCTGAAGAATGTCAGCTGGATTGACCTTTCAACTTGAGAAATTTAAAGAGACAAAATTATTATTTTTGGTTGAATATTTATAAATGTCGTATATGTTACATGATAATTTTATTTTATTTTATAATCTATTACTATTATGTGATTAATATATAGTTTGGATGATTTATTAAATTGAAATTAATTGTATTTTAGTCTTAATTGAATAAAATTTGATTTAGTGATCTTGATTTGTTTTGATATATAAAAAAGTTTCAAACTTTATTTTTGTGATGTGGGCATATGAAATTTGATATGTGTGCCCTCATCTAATGTGGGTATGTAATACCTATAGTTTATAGATATTTTATTTAGTTTTTAATTTGTTTTTAATTTAGAATAAGGATTATAGACAATATTATTAATAAATGATTGCTATTTTTTATATAAATCCTCAAGGAAACTTTTTAGTCAATGACTAAATAGGTTGTACTCGCTACATTAGACTGGGTCTAATGTATAAAAAAGATACATGAAACAATGATAATATTTTTAAATGAGTAAGAAAAATTTGAGATCCTAATCATTGATTTAAATAGGTTCAATAATTTTGGTTAATTCAATAATATGATTAAAAAAAATAAACCAATAACTAATCAAGAAAAATAAACGCTTGCCAATATTATAAAAAAATACACTCTAAATATTTTAAAAATACCTCAATGATCTTATTTGATAACAAAGTAAAAATTAAATGAGAATGGAATAACCTCATAAAGTGAAAAATAAAAAAAAATTAAATTTAATTACTAGTAAATCAAACGTTGAAGAACAAACTAAAAAAAATCAATTTTGAAAAAGAACAAAAAAGCTTGATTCGAGTCAACATGACAAGTTCACGGCCCGATCATGAGATCGAGATAATAGTGTATAAAAGAAATTGAATAAAAATAAATGTCAACTCTCAAGCAAACTAAATGATGAAATGCGAAACTGAAAAAAAAATCAATTAAAAAAATATCAAAAAAAACCTGAGCAACCTAGATTAACTTGACTAGCTCACAACCCAAGATATGAGATCAGGATAACCCCAAAGAAAAGAAAGTAAAAAAATTCATGAAACTCAAGACCCAATAACCTTATGTTGAAGGATGAAATTGAAAAAAAAATTAAAAGAAGAAATGTCGAGAGAGAAAAAAACTCGAGTTAACTCGACTAACCCGTGACCTAGGATATGAAATCGAGATAACCTCATAGAAAGAAAAACAAAAAAAAATCATGAAACTCAAGACCCAGTAACCTAATGTCAAATGATGAAATTGAAAAAAAAAATCAATTTAAAAAGAGGACCTAAAAAAGACTGAAGTTAAACCGGGCTAATTTTTTAAACCAATGACACGGGTCATGAGACCGGGATTATCTCATAGAAGGCAAACATGAAAAAATCACGAAGCAAAATTATTAATCATTAAAAAAATAAAAAACAAAACAAATAGCAATAAAAACAATGAGGACCTATAAAAACTAAATGAAAGAAAATAATGAGGGACTAAATTGAAAAATAAAATAAATAATAAAATAACAATCAAAATAATGGTGACCAAATGAGATAAAAATATTAAATGAAATAAAATGTTGAGGAATGAAATTAAAAAAAAATTCAACTTTAAAAGGCATTGAAAGCAAAACAAATAGTAATTAAAAGAATAAGGATCAAAATTAATACAAATATAAATTGACATGACATATTTAATTTTTGAAAAGGTTGATGTGAAATCTGAGACAAAGAGAGAGAAAAGAGGAATGAAAAGAAAAAAAAAGTTCATTGGAGCTCAACTGCTCCTCCTCCGTAGACACATGCCTAACCATTTGGAAAAGAACGACATAACGCTTCCAATATCATCATGTAAGGCGGCGTTTGATTTTAAGGATACTCCACATGTGTCGCCAATGATCATAGGTGTCTCCCACATGCTGACTCGTGCGTTGTACACCCCTAATAACTTTTTATTTTTTTAATTATATTTATATTTATTACAAGACTAAAACGCCCCATATTCATATTGATTATATAACTAAAATTCCATGATGAAAATACAAAAAACAAAAAACCTTGGACATCAGTTTTTAAGTTTTTTTTTCTTTAAAGTGCAATGTATTAATTTCATTGTGTTATCAAAACATAAAAAGAATAAAACACTTCTATACCTTATCTTTAAGATTTTTGTCTTTAATGGTATTTAAGTTATTTTATTGTGCATCTAAAATGTTAAAAGATATATTTATCCCCGATCAATATAAGAATGACAAATGGATCATAAGAAAAAGAATGAAATGCCCCTAATAACTAGTTAAATGATTTTGTTTGAGAATGACAAAATAGTTATTGCATTGTTCTAATCCAAAATGCAATGAATCTAGAGACATAGTGAAATGCTGATTGTTTTTACTTTTTTTAATAAAAACTAGATTTGACTAGCTGTTTTTTTACTTAAGTTAAATCAAAATAGGTTAGCATAGTAAAAGCTTAGTAACAATATAGATGCCAACTCATTATTTTTAGTTTTAGATGTTGTGTCTTAGTCATGTACTTTGCTATTTGCTTCTAATTCAATCTTATGTATTGTTTGGTGTTTGTCTTAGATCTAGGATTTGATATCAATTTTAATATTTGGTGGTAGTGGTATTGTTGTTGTTTGATTTGGATTATTTTATCCATTTCATGTTTTTTGATGTACCATTAACAATTTGATTTGAATATATATATATATATATATATATATATATATATATATTGAGTTGATAAATTTATTTTTTAAATTATTTTTTTCATTGATCTCTTAAATGTTAAATGAGACAAGATCAATAATTAATTATTATCCTATTATTTTGTTCATTGAGAATCATGCGGATAAATAATTCTCACACCACATGGATGATGTCAAAGAACCATAAAATTGCACAGATACTTCTAATGTGTACATATTCGAGTTGTACCATGATTTGATTAATTAAGATTTGAAATGATTTCAATTTAGTTTAGAGAATAAATTAGGAATTAGATTTTGGGATAAAGATGATTTCTCTCATATTTTAATATAAAAAAAGGTTGTTTGATCATGTGTTCAACGCAAGTTATTTGATTTTTTATTATTCTGGAGCTCTATTCACCCTGTTAAACATAAGATATTATTAAATAAATTATAACCCATGACATAATAATAAGTTAAACCACTCCTTCGGCCTCTAAAATAGGAGTGAGAGGGGACTCACTATAATTTAGTATCAAGATTTTATTTATTTATTATTTGAAACAAGAAAAAAAAATGAGCACCAACAAATTTTATTTGATTAGATGTTAAGTAGCCTTGGAGCTATATGATCTGATTATTTTATTTTATTTTTTTGCATTGCAAAAATTTAATATTCAAATGTTGAAATGAGGTAGAAAAAGAATATTAAAAAAATGGTTATGACAAACTTATAATAATTGTAATCAGGGTGAAACCAACACAAGATATCTCATCAAACTCACGGTCCAAATCATGAGATTGGAATAAACAGATAAAAAAATAAAAACAATTATACAATCTTTTTTAAAAAAAAAACTTATGTCAACTTTTCAAATCCGTAACCTGGATCATTAGACTCAAATCATTCAATTTGGACAAATCATAAACTTTAATTTTTAATTAATCAATTATTGAAGGATAAAATTAAAAAATAAATTTTAATTATACAAAAGGATTAAAAAATAGTAATTAAAAAAATAACTATCAAACTTAAAATAAAAAAAAATATGATTGAATGGTGAAATTGAAACAAAAAATTAATTTAGTAAAAAAACCAAAAAATCAAAATAATAAGAGTCACAATTGACATAAAAAAATAAAAAAAATATATTTTGAATGAAAGGTGAAACTGAAAAGAATAATAACTTTAAGGGCAAGAAAAAAATTAGAAATCAAAACAATGATGATTAAATTAAAAATATAATATCATCAATTTGAATTGAATGATAAAATCAAAAATTAATAAAACTTTTACAAAAAAGCCAAGGAAATAAATTAGAAATTCAAAGAAAGGATTGAATTGAAGAATATAATATTTGATAAATTGAAACTGAATGAAGAAATTGAAAATAAATAAAACTTTTATAAAAAATCAAGATTAAAAATTAAAAATCAAAATAATAAAAATTTAAATTTAAATTAAAATATAAAAATAATAAAAATTAAAATTAAAATATCAACCATAAGATAGAGTTAAGCTAAAATCACTATCAATAAATAAAAAAATATTTTTAGATGATAAGAAACGCTGTACGGTACAACCGAAAGACAAGGGTGGCTCCCAGGCGAATCCTCAAGATGCAATTTGGTCCCGATCCAAATCTAGAACACAAAGACGTTGACTATGACCAACAAGAATTTAACTAACTCAATAATTCCTTGAATACAAATCCTAGTCGTTCGTCCTATTAACGACGCGAGTTCGCCCTTCATTCATTCATGGTGTCAGACTCCTATGATATGATCTTGGTCAGCAAAAACTGTAAAAGTCAAACTTTTTTGTTCTTCCATTTTCGACGGCACTCAAGTTATTTAATTTGTAGTACTATATGTATTTAAAAAACCTCCTCTGATCACCCCTGCCCTTGATACTTGTACAGAAAAGAGGAGGCACCCATTTCGCTTTAATTCCTCATTAATTTCTCATCTTGATCATAGAGTACGTTATGGAATTCTTCAACCAAGCCAAAGCAGTGAGACTCAAGAGTCACCACGACAAGTACCTTGTTGCAGATGAGGATGGCGAAACTGTTCGGCAGAGCCGCGACGGATCATCACGAAGAGCCCGTTGGACAGTAGAGTTGATTCAAGGCAATAACCATCATATCCGACTAAAAAGTTGTCGTGGAAAGTATCTTGCAGCCTCGGAGGAGCCATTCTTGCTAGGCATGGCAGGGAAGAAAGTGGTACAAGACATGCCAGTATCTGTAAAGGATACTGCGATTGATTGGGAACCAAGAACTGAAGGGTTTCTTGTCAAGTTAAAGACAAGTAGAGGCAAGTTCTTGCTTGCTAACGGACGCATGCCACCATGGAGAAACTCGGTCACACACGACACCCCACGTAGGACTGTAACACACGATTGGGTACTTTGGGAAGTGGATGTGATGGACATTCTCGAAACTATATTGCCTGCTTCGCAGCTCTCCGGTGCTTCACCGCTTTCCGATAGAGGCTCCCAGTTGGTCGTTAGTTTTTCTAGCAGCAGACTTTGTATTGCAAGAGAGGTATGGATTTTAACTATTCACCTTTTAATTTATTTATTTATTTATCTATGCCTATATTTAAACTCCTGTGTTTGAAATTATATAATCTAGTTATTTGATCTTTAAAATTGAATATTTGTTTCTCTCAGGCTTAGTTCTTGGATATTTAGGAAAAATTAACAAAACATGATTGTGTTAAAGACATCATCATCAATTAAAATTCAAAAGTCAATGTCTTGACCCACTCAACTGATTCACGTAACCATCTATCTAGATGTGCTAACGGTAAACTTCTTACATGCGTGGCTTCTTTTAACTCTTCGGCTTCGGGCCCGTCCTAGATGGGAACTTGCGCCTGGCAACCGCTTGTCTTTTCAGAAAATATTGATATAGTTTCTAAATTACATTAATTTGATCCCTTGAAAACAAGTTTATATATTACTTCCATTGTATGAAGAATTTCCTATAATATATTTACTGAGTGTTTATCTCTATTTTCTAAAAGATAAACAACACATAACTAGAAATTTTCTTTCATTCTTCTTTAAGCTGCGTACTCCAATATTAGCTTCCTAATTAATATATTTAGTGAACCTCCTAGTTTCTTGCTTCACTGATTACTAAATTAAGCTTTCCCAACACCTCGCAATCCTCCCAGAAACCGTTAAGAGTTGAGACATGGATTTAAAACCATTAGCTGCTTTGGGTCAGGCATGTATGAAATTAGAGAGAGATGCATGCGATGTTAATCGATTGTTTTCTTTCTTTTCTCTGTATATATATATGTGTTAAATTCCTTGTCAAATGCATGCATTTAATTTAGACATCTGATTGGTCTGTTTGATTCCACTATATAATGTGGTGATGTGCATGTTATATTGATCCAGAGTGCTATGGATATTTTTGAAAAAGCAACCTCTGTTCGTCTTCGGAGTCACCATGACAAGTATCTTACAGCAGATGATGATGAAGAAACCGTTAGCCAAGAGCGCAATGGGACAGTGAAGAATGCGAAATGGACTGTGGAGATTGTCGGCCATAGCAATGTTATACGTTTGAAAAGTTGTTTTGGCAGATACTTGACAGCCAGTAACTTGCCGTTCTTTCTAGGAATGACAGGCAAGAAAGTGCTGCAAACTTTGCCTGAAAGATTGGATTCTTCTGTGGAATGGGAGCCCATCAGGGAAGGCGTCCAGGTTAGGCTCAGGACGCGTTACGGGCAATATTTACGCGCAAATGGAGGCGTGCCACCTTGGAGAAATCATATAACACATGACATTCCTCATAGAACTTCGACGCAGGACTGGATTCTATGGGATGTGGATGTTGTACAGATAAGAGTCACAGATCCTGCAACTCCGCCAGTACAGCAACAACACCGACCACCACCTGGTGAACAAAGTGAAACGGCACCGAATTCCGAGCCTAGTTCACCAACGTCCCCCAGATTTTTGTGCATGCAATCCGATGATTCTTTCGAAGGTTCATCGGTGAAAAATGAAGGCAGGGCCATACATTACCGAGTGGCCATTAATGTAGATGGTGATGTTGACGAAAATGAAGAACTTTCCTTCACATTTAAGGGAAGCATGGTGGAGGAATTGAAGAATAAGTTGGAAGAAGAGACAGGGCTCGTTGATATCCAAGTTTGCTCCGGGAATCCATTGAATGGGAAGATCTATCCCCTTCGCCTACATCTTCCACCAAACAACACAGAAATGCATGTTGTTGTCGTTCCCTCTCCAGGGAGAGGTTAGGTTTATATATATCCTTAATATTTTGTGCTTCATGTACGTGATCAAATTACAATCTCCAGTGTTCATATTATGATTACTGTATAAAACACAAATTTGAACCATACTTCCCCAAGACAAGCTTTAATTGATTCCTTAAGATTTTTTAATCTAAACACCACGTTAATAAAAAAAAATAGCAATTTAATTGTCTCGTGTGGAATTATGATTGGATTGTATTTCTGAAAAAAATGGATTTTTTTAGTTTTAAATTATTATTTTTTATCATTTTGTTCAAAAATAATTTTTTTAAAAAAATTATTATTTTAATATATTTTTAAACAAAAAATAACTTCAAAAAAATATTTATAATACAAAGTTGATGTTGATGTGTACTTATTTAGTGTATTAATTTGGTACGGAAACGAAGAGTTTGTTTGAAAATGTGGTTACGGTTGTTTTTTAAAGTATTTTTTATTTATAAATGTATTAAAATAATGTTTTTTTATTTTTTTAAATTTTATTTTTGATATCAGTGAATCAAAATGATCAAAAAATACCAAAAAATATTAATTTAAAATAAAATAAATAATTTTTTTTAAAATATTTTTAAAATACATAAATAAATAGAATAAGTAGGGCCTGAAATAAGTCTCAACCTCTCGGTTAAATTGATATTGGGCCATTGAAAACTAATCAGGAAGGATAGAGATGTACAAGGTTGAAGCTCACTTGCCAAATAAAAGTGCATGTTCCAAAATAGCTTAGATTTGGATCTTAAGCCCTCGTTTTGAATAATCAGATAAAAGGCCAGCCAAAAATACAATTACAAAAAGTCCATAATAATGAAGACAAAGGCCCTAGACCCATATCCACCAACCATAGCTTGTAAGTATTTTAAGACAAACATAAGACAATATCCAAGACAAACATAAGATCCCAAATTATATATATAAACCAGTCGTATACAATATTTTTATAGCTTCTGTTGCAATCATGTTTTTTAAAAATTTAATTTTTTAAAAAAATAATTTTTAATATTTTTAAATCATTTTAACAAATTAATATTAAAAAATATTATTTTAATATATTTTTAAATAAAAAAAATTAAAAAAAACAATGACACATGTAATTTTGAATTTTATCTTTTAGTTTCTCTTTGTTTTTTTATTAATATGGGTGTTCTAGTTAGTTTATGCGTATCTCAATTAATTCTACAAATTTTAAAATTAATGATTATATAAATTTTTAATGACTATAAAATTTATGAACCGGCTTTTTTTTTTTTCTAAAGATGTGTGTTATATGTCAGCTGATAGGACAGGAAATGTATAAATGAAATGCACCTAGTCCGATTAACTTGGAGTTTCTTATTTAATTTTTTAAAGAAAAATATATTGGATTGTGAGCCTAGACAACACACACGCACTACTAAGCTACACCTTCTTTGTGTTGTAAATATAAAAATAAATAATTATTTATTTTTTATTTTAAATTAATATTTTTTTATATGTTTTTAGATCATTTTGATATACTGATGTCAAAAATAATTTTTTAAAAATAAAAAATATTATTTTAATATATTTTCTAAATAAAAAATACTTTAAAAATAATTGTTTCCATGATCTCGAATATCCGTTAAATCTTGGTTTTTTAATTTATTTTTTTTGTTTCATATGATGGTAAATAAATCGGCATTGCCAGCTAGTAATTGTACCTTGTGGTCGAAAATGTTGCTTCTTATATTTGGTTTTGCCAATTCAATGCATTTATAAATACATGAGCTTGTTTGTTTTTACGTTTTAAAAATATTTTTGAAAAAATTTAATAATTTTTTACATTTTTTTCCTTCAAATTAATATCTTTTTAGTATTTTTAAATCATTTTAATGTGCTAATGTCAAAAATAATTTTTTTTAAATAAAAAACTATATTATTTTAATACTTTTCTAAATGAAAAACACTTTAAAAAACAACCACAACTACATTTTCAAACACCGTCTAGTAAAAAAGGTACCTCGGAAACCATGTTTATTAAGCTTGGTTTGCCATAGCAAATTGGTATTATTTTAATTTAAACTTATTTTGATATTAGTTTAGTCGTGATCAAGTGGATTTACATAAATCCAAATTCAACAAAATTAAATTCAATAAAAAAATTAAATAACATGAAAATAATAATTTTGAGTTATCTGAGTACAGGATTGATAATTATGTTAAAAATCTCTAATCCACTCTAGGTTTTTGCAATATTTCACTTGTTGTAAGAAGTTTGTGCTTAAGGCCGTGTTTGATTGCAGGAAAGTGAATTCCTGGAATTCACTTTTCTTATTTTCCCATGTTTGGCAACAACATGGAAAACTAGTCAACGAAAACTTAATTCCAGTCAACACAGAAAAAACAACTTTAACAAAGGAAAGTGTTTTCCTTTTGATAAGAACCGGAAAACACTTTCCTTTTCTTTTACACACTTTCCTTTCATAACATAACACAGTTTGCTTCTTCATCTTTCCTCGTCACATTCGGTGTGTTCAAAACAACCCAAATTCACAAAGCAAGCCATAAAAAGCACATGTTTTCCATTCTTCCTCACTCACATCCTGCAGAACCAAACAAACCACAAATCAAAGCAAAATCCCTACCCTGAAGATTACTGTGAATCAATCAAAGCAAAATGGCCAAACTTCCCCAGCAAAAAGCATTCCCTACCCGGTTTCCCCGTCCCCGGATCCAGCCACCATATCCAGGGTGGAAGCATAAAGAGAGAGGCAATGTGTAGAACTGGAATTAGCCGCCATATCAAGGAATTAATCAACCCTTGCTCTTTTTTTTTTCAAGTCCCAGTAGAGGTAGTCGAGGGAGAGAGGGAGGAGAACTGGGAAGGAGGAGCGGGAAAGGGAAGGGGATGACAGAAACCGAATAGGGAGAAACCGGGGAAGGGGAAGGGGAAGAGAGAAACTGAAACCGAACAGGGGAAGGGGAAGAGAGAAACCAGGGGAAGGGGATGACAGGGGAAGGGAGAAACCGAAACCGAAACCGAACGGGGAAGGGGGAGGGGAAGGGGAAGAGAGAAACCCGGGGAAGGGAGAAACCGGGGAAGGGATGACAGTGGAAGGGAGAAACCGAAACCAAACAGGGGAAGGGGAAGGGGAAGAGAGAAACTGAAACCCGAACGGGGAAGGGGAAGGGGAAGGGGAAGGGGAAGAGAGAAACCGGGGAAGGGGATGACAGGGGAAGGGAGAAACCGAAACCGAAACCAAATAGGGGAAGGGGAAGAGAGAAACCGGGGGAAGGAGAAACCAGGGGAAGGGGATGACAGTGGAAGGGAGAAACCGAAACCGAAACCAAACAGGGGAAGGGGAAGGGGAAGAGAGAAACCAGGGGAAGGGGATGACAGTGGAAGGGAGAAACCGAAACCGAAACCAAACAGGGGAAGGAAGAAACCAGGGGAAGGGGAAGAGAGAAACCGGGGAAGGGGAATTAGAGGAAAGGGCATGTTTTTTTTAATCCACCGAGACCAAGAGGAAGTTTAATAAGGGAAATTAACAGAATCAAATATAAAAACGTTGATAACACTAAAATCATGTTTTTTTTTGCCACAATTATTTTTTTTTGCTATATTTATAGATGTGCTTGTTTTATTTTGCTTTGATTAATTTATGATTAGTGTTTGATTATATTTGTTATATATGGATAAATTTGTGGGACGATCTTTGGTAATTATATGGATTTCATTGCGCAATTTCTAATCGTTGTGAACTTTGAATTGTATAATTTTTAAAACGGTTTTATTGTATTGATTGTGTAAGTATATTATATGCTTTTTTTAATATTTATTTTCCTAAATTTTTAGTTTTTGTTATCAGACTATGTTTGTTATTTGACAAGTATGTTTACTTGTTTAATTCGGTCTAGCATGTTTATGTTTATAATTTGAACTAATATGTATGTATATAACATCGAAACTTAATATTTATGCATGACTTTGTTTGATATTAGATATTTATATTTATTTCTTGATGTTTATTCGATATATATTAAAGGGATAATTGCCTTTACCCGTAAAAAAAAATATTTATCCAAAAAACCCATCAAAATATTTTTTGAATCTATTTATCTTTTAAAAAAAACTTCATAAAAAAAAAACTCAAATATAGATATGACATATATAGTTATATTTTATAAAATAAGCTATGTATGAATATATATTATAATATAAAAAAATTCATCATTATACTTTTTAGATTTCATTCTTTTATTGTAAGTGATTAAATATTTATATTAAATATTTTATATATATTAGATAAACTTGAAAAAAAAATTAATTCATTAATAAATTATTTTCCAATTCATTTTCCATAACATAACCAAACACTGGAAAGTGTTTTCCAGTTCATTTTCCATAACACTACTAAATATCGGAAAATACTTTCCCGGAATTCACTTTCCAGGAATTCACTTTCCAAAAGGAAACATCTTTCCTGCAAACAAACGGAGCCTAAGAATTCTCCATGTATAACAATGACTCAAAAATCTTAGATTAGGGTTTCCTTGTGGAAAAAAATTCAGTTTTCTAAAATAAAAAATTTAAAAAACAAAAAGCAAACTAATATGTGTTTACTAACTAAAAATTAATTCTTTTTTATATAAAAAAGAACACATGTTTTTTAATTCTCTTATTTAGAATATTGGAAAAGCACTAAAATGAATATTTTACAAATTCTTCAGTATTGGCAACTATTCTTAATATTTTTCTTTGGTCCTGAAAAACCCTGCTCAAAAGCTCAGAGTAATTTAAAGTCTCATTTCCCCCTCAAACAAGGAGGAAGAAAAAAACATGCATCTTCCCCACCACCTATAAATAGGAGTGACCCGTTCAAGCCAAAAAGAGAGCGGAAAACAGAGAGGAGAAAAGATCAGGGAAGGAGGAAAGAACCGAAGGAAAGAAAAAAAACGCTGCACCAGCTTAACCAACCACAAAATTCAACTCGAAACACCACTTTCCAGCCATATACCACCTCTATAACACCTTATACTACCCCCACTTTTCATTCCAGCCGAAAATAGCCACCAAAGACCACCACAAAAGCCATCACTGCCACTGTTTTCTCCCCCCGCCGCAGCTTCTTCATCTCCAGCAACCTCACTCGTGGCTCACCCTCAACAGCTCTCTATTTCTCAAAGCAAGGAAGTTTTTCTTACTGGTATTGAAGAGCAGCAGCGGCCCTTCAACCTCTCAGCCACCATACTAACAGCTAGCACCAACAGCCTTCGGTTTTATATTTTCAACCGAGAGCATTCTTGGAGGATTTTCCAATAGCCTTTAACGTCTTCCTCAGCAGAAGCCTCCTCATCAATGCAGCCGTGAGCCTCCAGGTACGCTTCCAGCAGTGGCATCTTGTGGAATCAGCTCTGCATTACCACTGTGAGCAGCAAGTCTTCAGCTCAGCACCATGCTCGAGCAGCAGTCCAGCGGCAGCTGCACTTCCTCTCCTCTGCACCAGCACCGTGAGCACAACCTGTCAACGGTGACATATCCATCAACAGCAGTGTATTTTCTTCCAGTAGCAGTGGTCCAGCAACAACAGTTAGTGTCCTCCTCCTCTGCACCAGCATCATGAGGCGGGAGAGCACAATATCACAGTGGCAGGTATCATCACTTCAGATTTTGTGAGGAAAAGTTTTAGAAAACTTATGGGTTCCGTTTTTACATGATTTTCTGTGTATCTGCTATGTTTTTGGTTTGCTAAAGAAAAGAAGAAGAAAAATCTTTCCCCATTTGTGTTTTTGATTGAATAAAAAAAAAGAGGAAAGAAAGCTTGCTTTGTTTTGATTTTTAGGCAGTGTTGGATTTGGGTGTAAGATTTCTAAGTCAGCTATGGTTGTTGTTCTTTTCTCTTTTTTTTTTCTCTATGCATGGATTCTGGGCACAAGTCACTGCAAGTTCATTATATCTACTGCTTTGATCTTTCAAAAGCCAAAAGAGAGTATTAATTGTTGTTTGTGGGTCAAGGCTTGGCTTGGGTCATTTTCTTTTCCTGGGTTAAGTTTTTATTTTAAAGATAGATGGCCCGTGCGTTTTTTTGCAAGAGGCTGCCATCAATTTTGGGTCGCGTTTGGGCTGAGCCCTTTTATTTCTTAAGGCAGCGTTTTGTTGTGTATGATTTTACAAAGATAAAATTGTATTTTTGAGTTTTCTAGAGCTTGTTTAACAAACATGTCCTAACAGATTTTTGATAGTTTTATTTTACTGATTTTTTTTGTTTTGTCAAATAAGCTTTAAAAAATCTAAAAAAATTCAGGGATCATTTTAAAAACAATTATGGGTCCCTCATGTGTTTTTTTTAATAATTTCACTTAATATTGAGTTGTAAACTTACACTGTAAGATACGAACTTATTATTAAAAATACATATTTTTCTTTGAAATTTCAAAAAATTCAAAAAAGAATCGAAACAAGTTCCTCATTCAAAAATATAAAAATATATATTTTTATTTTAGTGCATACGGTCAAATTCTAAAAGTTTTCCATGCAAATTTTATAAAAAATTACATTTTTATCATGTTTTAAAAAAAAATAGATATCATAACTAGTTTATGATTATCCATTCAGATTTGACTAAAATCTCAGAAATATCACGAAAAATAATTTGTTTAATATTCGGGGTATGAATTTTACAACATAATGCATACTCTTAGTATTAAATTAAATAAATTAATAACAATAAATATTAGAAATTAGCTGTAGATTTTATTATTTGAAATTACATTGTAAAGTATATCATCAGATATTAAAAATACAGAGTAGAAAATAAATGTGATGTTAAAACTTGGATCCTAGAAAGATTAGAATTTAGCCTGATAATACAAAGACTTTCTTGCGATGGAAGATCTGTCTTGAATCTTGAACATGACCAATAAATAGAAATATGAACTAGAAAAATAATCAATAAAAAATGTGAACTTACCATGAGTAAGGTATATTGATGGTGATGTGTCTTTTTATTACACAACTAGTTCGCTTATACAGACTTTCACATATTATTAGGTGCTTTTATGATTGTGATATTAGATGAAAACTCCTTTAAAATAAAGGAAGAAAACTTGTCACTCAATGTCATCCATGCCATAACAATAACAATGACTCAAAAATCTTAGATTGGGTTTACTTGTGGAAAAAAAATTCAGTTCTCTAAAATAAAAAAAATAAAAAAACAGAGAACATGTTTACTAACTAGAAATGAATTCTTTATATGCGTGTGTGTATATATATAAATATATAAGAACACATGTTTTTTAATTATCTTATTTAAATAATTGGAAAAACACTAAAATGAATAGTTTCAAATTCTTCAATAAGGATCTTATTTGATTCATATAATATTTTATTATAATTTATTTTAATACTTTCAATTTAAGCCAAAAAAGATTTATATTTTATATCTTATATTTTGATTTTTTTATTATTAAATTTCACATTTCTTCATAAATATTAGGTAAGTGTTCCGTTTCTATAGTTTTGATTTCTTATTACATGTAATCATCATGTCAAATTAAATTACAAAATTAAATTTAATTAAATAGTCAATTTAATTATGGATTTTTAAATTTCTATAACCACAAACACAACAATTCCTGGTTGAATCTCATGATATATACAATATAATAAAATAGTCATAGAACAACACAACACAAATAGCATTCCATGTATTTGCGTGAAAATGATTTTTTAGATATAGATAATGGTATTACGAAAAACTTGTATTTTATGATTTTTTTATTTAAATACCTGTACTAATTTTATTTTATTTAAGTACTTGTACTTTTTTTTTATTATTATCGTGGGGTGTCCAGGTCAGCTTTGCGCACCACGATTATTCCCCACGGCCCACTGAACATCCTGCAAGCCCAATGAGCAGATAAGGCACCGCAGAGATGACAGGCGTGCACATAGAAAATCGAACTCGGGACGGGAACGGAACAAGTCACACGGTTGACCACTGAGCTAGACCCTCAAGTACAGTACTTGTACTTTTGATCAATCAAGTGGTTTCATGAATTTATATTATAAAATAACTGATAAATGAGTTATCTCGAATACAAGTGGACTCAACTCATGTGTCCGAAATAACTATTATTTTGCTAATATTTAAAATTGTTATTTCCTATCAGAAAATTAAAAAAAAAACAAAAATATAATCAACAAAACTAAATAAATAGGCGAGTTTATAAAAATCAGTACATGTCTCCATCTGTCCTTATATAAATGGAATAGTTTCTAATATATCCCTATGTTTTTAATTATGTCTATTATATCATTGTGTAGTATTTAATTCTTCAATACCGTTCAAGTTTTTCCATTTAAATTAAAAGCATTATATTTTTCATTCTAAAAACTTCCTTGGTTTCTATAATATAAGGATATGATACAAATTTTGTTCAAATTTATAAAAAAAACCAAAGAAAAATTAAAATTACACAACCATTAAAATCTTAGAGATTTTTTTTTGTTTTTTTTAAATCAAAATTATATTATTGTATAGGTCAAGAGAATTTTCATAATAAAAAAAACATAATTATTTAATCTGGATGAAAAAAATAGACACATTTAGAAATAATATCGTTGTAAAACTGGCCAAGTGAATTGACTTGGACTCGGGCTATTTGGAGCTTTGACTGAGTTTTTTTTTTTAATCTGATTTATAATTAGAATGTGGTTTGAAAAAAGTAGGTTTTTAAAAAGTATGGTTAGCTATGGTTAGCTGGATTTAGTTACGTGTTTGGTAAAAATTATGATTGAAGTTTATGTGTAGCAAAAAACATGTATAAAATGTTTGGTTGTTGTATTTGAGAGTGTAGTTGCGGTTGCTTTTCAAAATGTTTTTTTACTTAGAAATGCATTAAAATAATGTTTTTTTATTTTAAATTTTTTTTGATATCAACGCATCAAAATAATCAGAAAACACCAAAAAAAAATATTAATTTGAAGTAAAGAAAAAAATAAAAAAATCTTATATTTTTTCAAAAATGCTTTTGAAATGAAAAAACAAACAGGGTTTTACGAAACTCAGTTAATAAAACATGTAAAAATTATGTTTCAAACTCAATTTTAGTGAGTTCTGCAGCATAAAACATAGTTTGGTGTGTTACCCAACATCTTGCTATGTTTGTTTCACCACAAACATAAAAACCAATATAAAAACAAACGTAATCTTATTCTTTGACTATGTTTGTTTCTCGGAAAGTGGTTTTCAGGAAATCACTTTCCAAATTTTCCTGTGTTTGTTTGCCATTAGGAAAGTTGGTCAACGGAAAACACTTTCTAGTCAAAGGAAAATTTAGCTTGGTTTCTAAAAAAGTGTTTTCCTGGAAAATTTGAGCAGAAAACACTTTCCGGAAGTTGTGAAAAATTTAGAAATGTCATATTATTTGCTAATTATATCAAATTTGATTCTTATTTTTTTGATTGTTACTTATTTTATTTGAAATAATTTATGAAATGTTAATTATTATTATTTTAATTTCTTCATCTTTCATTTTTTTTATTTTTTAGATTTGATCTCTATTATTTTGATTATTATTTATTTTATTTGAGATAATTTATGAAATTATATTTTTTTTTCAATTTCATTCTCATTCAACTTTTTAATTTGTAAGATTTGTTCCTTATTATTTTAATAAACTTGAGAAAAATAAAATATTAATAAGTTTTTTGCCAGCTTATTTTTCATGACATAACCAAATACTGGAAAGTGTTTTCCAACTTATTTTTCATTACACTATCAAATATTAGAAAATAATTCACTTTTTTAAAATTTATTTTTTTAAAATTTATTTTTCTAAAAAAAACTATTTTATAGCAAATAAACGGACTTAAACTTGGATGACCTGGACAGTCATCTCGGAACTTAAGACCTAACTTATTAATTTTTTCTTAAATGAATAAAACGGCGTAGTTTTGTGGTAGAGACACAAAATTGTTTGAGCTCACTATCAACAGTAGCCTCTTGAGCTTCAGACACAGTACCAATCCCTATTTCCCCTTCTTCCCCAATTCCTCTTCACCTTCTCCCCCTGTTTGTTCTTCCATCCCACCTCCTTTGTTCTGTGATAAAAAAACGCGTAACTCAGCGAGCCCGATATTCCCACTCGAGTCGTCGACGCTGCTTGCAGGTAAATAGCGATCCTTTGCTCTGTGATCATTTATTTTGCGTGGCTTGAACTTTCATGTTGAGATTGTGCATGTAAAATAGAGTCTGCTTAGCATAAATTAAAAAGAACCAATAGTTCTTAGTTATTAACTCAATGAGGTTAGGTATTTCATAAGGAACCTTTTTCTTTCTTGTGTTTTTGGTGGTTAAAGCAAAACCTACAAAAGTTTCGCAACTGATACTTTAATTTCTTTAAAGATAGGGTTCTTTAGTAATAATTTAATTTTTAGTTAGAAACGGAAAAATTAAGTTTTTTTTGTTCAAATACAATATTTCTCAATTTGAAAAACTGAGAGAATGTTTTTGTCTTGTTGGATGAGGAGGGTATGGGTAGATAAATGATTTTGGCTGCTCAAGCATGCCAGCGTGACGGTGGAGCTATAATGGGTTTGAAAGACGCAAAGGAGAGGAGTCCAAGGTCATAAACGTAGGAGTTTGGAGCATTCTTGTCGTCTAACAATACTAATATAGGTATATGTATACGTATGTTATCTCTCTTTGCCTTCTGCTGCTCCTTCTCTTTGTTTATTTAGGAGAAATTAAGGATTGATCTTCTTTTTCTGAATCTTACAAACAAGTATAATGCACAAAGCATTTACAGGCGTATTAACTGAATCACTAATTAGTACAGAATTGTCTTTATATATATAAAGTAACCAAACAGAACGCTGTGTTTTATGTTAACTTTAGTTGAGAGATGTGGTGAATTAGATTTTGCATGACTGCATATGGCCTGGCACCAACATGACCAGAAAGGGTCACCGGAACTGTACATGAGAAGGGTGGGTTCAATGTAGTAGGTCAAGTATCAATGGGAAGAACAGATATTAAGTGGAGTTGGTGCGGTCATATACTATTAATGTAGATTTAATTGGCAGAAACTTGGAAAGAATGGGCATGGGTTGCTTTCAAGGCCCGAGTTGGTTTTTGAAGCCATCTTGTCTGTTTGAGTCAACTGTGTCTTATCTCTGGTGACAAATGCAAAACAGCTTACCTCAGAAAGCACACAAGTCATCAAAACCCTAACAAGACAATCTTCTGTTTTGTTTGTCGAGTCAGTGAAAAATCAATGGTTCTAATCTAGCACCTGAATAGACAATCTCAAATTAGCAAAAGGGAAATGCTTTGTCAATCTTGAGATTTATTTGTCCTGTTCATGTCCATCAAAGTGCCAATATAAATGGAAGAGCATTTGAGAGAGCATTCAGACAACACAAATTCGGTTCACCTTGGAATCATAGCTGTCGAATTCACCTTGCATTACTTGAAAAGTGGATTGAAGAATACAAATGCGAGTTTTGAGTCATGTGACTACTTAGGACTGGAACATATGCCATGCTAACCATGATTTGTGTATTTTAATTTGATCCATTAATTAAATCTTCAAGTAAAAGCAAAGAAAACCCCTTGAAACAATGTCTCTGATGTAGCAGAACTCCCATTTCAACCTTATAATTTTAAAAAGTTCGAGCTTGAAGCATAATTGCTATAAACATTTAAGCTTTATGTCAACTTTTGTAAGTTGTATTCTTTTATTTTATATAATCATTACAAATCAGAAGCTGAGTGGGTTTAGCTGTATAGGAGTTTTTCTACAGAGACATAAATACAGTTTGGTTTTCGGGCAGCTGAAGAACACAAGAATGGCATCAACAGGGCAATCACAGTCACTAAAAAGAAGGGATGCACCGGTAACAAGAGAAGGAGGGGATCAGCTAACTCTAACCCCTTTAGGTGCTGGAAATGAAGTGGGTCGATCCTGTGTTTACATGTCATTTAAAGGCAAGACAGTATTGGTATTGCTTCCCTCCCTCCTTCCCTCTATGCATTTTGTTGTTTTTCAATTATGCCATTTTATACTAATTTACTATTGGTAATTCTTGATTATGCTGGATCAAATTCAATGAATGTATTTTGTTTATTAATTTATGTTTTTGTTGTTGAATTATGCCAATGTTAGTTTGATTGTGGAATTCATCCGGCTTATTCGGGTATGGCTGCTTTACCTTACTTCGATGAGATTGACCCTTCCACTATTGATGTACTTCTCGTTACACAGTATGTATTTCTTCACCTTCTCTTGCTAATTCTCCTTGCTTGGCTATTGTGTATGTGTATATTGATTTTCCATTCCATGAGGTAATATTTTGTTTCTCACTATTAGTTTCATAAATGCTAGCTTTTTCTCTCACTGAATGCTCCTTTGATTTGACCTTGCTTGCTTTCTTGTTTGTTCATTTTCTTGTCAAAAGAGATATCTCCTATGATGATGTAGTAAGATTGCATGAAACTTCAGCTGCAAGAGATCAACTTGTCCAAGGAAGAATATGAAATTGTTTCAGAATTAGAGAACACTCAGCTCAGAAGTCAGATATACAATTATTGAGAAAGTTAGTGTTAGGGTATTTTGGTCTAATATTTGGGAAGATTTTATTGTGTGACAATACAAGTTGGGAAGGAGTTTTAATATTTTGAGAAAAACCACATGATGCAGTTCCTTAGGTGCTTGAACTTGCATTATTAGGGTCATTTGATAGGTAGTGGCTAGGTTCTATTCTTAGTTCCCTCATCAGTAGAAGTTAGCAAGTCTGTTATATTGCGGCACTTGACAATAATATAAACTGAAACAGTGAAACTTAAACTTGATGCTTTGTCAACGAGAGGGCAGGCTGAACTTTCTTACCTCTATAAAAAGTTATCAGTAGAATTCTTGATGTGTGCTGGGAACGTTTTACTCTTAACTGGATCTATGCAGCTTTAGAGAAGTATAGATGTAATGAGATGCAATGAGATGTCTGATAAAGTGTTGATGGAATTTGAAGTGTCATAGACTTGTAATATCTATATTTTAATTATTCACATGTTCCTTGTTGCAAGAAGACTAGTGATCTTCTAAGAAATAGGTTTGTGCTCGTGAGGTTTATTTGCTTATGATGGGAACCACAATAGAACAGTGCTGAGAGTGCATGTGATTGGGGAGTTAAAGCAATCCATTTTCCAGGTGAAATCATTTAGGAAAATCTTGATTATCTATACTATGTTATAATATTTTTTTTTAATGTGATTAAATATCATACTGTTCAACAAGAAAGGAAAACAATAAAAGAATATTGATTATCTCTACTAATTAATTATATTGAATATTAGTGTGATTGCATATCATGCAATTATTCAAAAAATGAAAATATTGAAAATCATTTGATCACATTGGTTGGGTAATAAATATGCTCCATTTGCTGAAATTTCATTTAAGGTGTCAGAAACTCTACTTAGTTTGTATTGTTTTTTTTTTTTTATCTTTCCTTTCTAATTATTCATAATGATTGAGAATTCTTTCTGATACATTCATGAAGTCATAAGGGCGTCTTGGATTTTTTTTAAACAAATAAAAGCAATACCTTGTTTTCTATATTTGTTCAATTTAGTTTTTGTTATCTATCATTACTTTTTCAACCAAAATTTTTAGGCCTCTCTAGTATTTTCTCATCATTCATTGGGAGTGATGTTTTCTGCTTGCAGCTTTCACTTGGATCATGCTGCATCCCTGCCTTATTTTCTTGAGAAGGTTTGTTTTTTCTACTGATTTCTACAAAGTTATTGTGCGTATCTTTCACTAGGATCAATCTAACATGTTCACTCTTTATCAGACCACATTCAGAGGTCGAGTTTTCATGACTCATGCGACAAAGGCTATCTACAAGTTGCTTTTGACTGATTATGTAAAAGTGAGCAAAGTTTCAGTGGAAGATATGTTGTTTGATGAGAAAGACATAAACCGCTCAATGGATAAAATCGAGGTTTGTGTTTATGAATGTTTGCATTCTTTTGTTTACATCTATCCGCAACCTTTTTGTTCTTCCAGAAACTTGATCTACTTCGTTTACCTTCCATCTAAGCAATAGCTTGGAAATATTTTTATTTATTATATTTAGCTTGGCATGATGTTGTGGTCCCAAAGTGAGGGGATCAGGAATTCAGCTTATTGGTTATTCTTCTTTATCACCTCCTATCCATGTTGAATTAATTGCTCTAGATGAAAGGTCTGCGTCTTCTGGAATTTAAAGTGTTTCAATCTTGCATTTGGTGTTGTGAATTTTGCTTTCTATGGATTTCTTAGCTTTCAGTCTGTTTGAGTTTGCCATTGTAGTTGTTGGCTTCTCATTTGAGGCTTGTATGTTTCGCATGTAAACTGAGGACCAATTTATGTGCATCTGATAATTAAGTTATGCCTTTCTTTTTCCAGAACTGATCAATCTGAGTTCATTCCACACTTAAGTTGCATTTGGAATACTCTATTGCCTGATAAAATCAAAGAGCATATTCAAGTAGTTGAGGTTGACAGCCATGCATCCTTGTTGAACTATGACAGTTTGGGTCATATTATAGCGAGTGCCATTTAACTCTCTCTCTTCCTGCGCATGTAAGATCTACGTGATTAGTAATAAGATAACAGTAATTCAAAAGAAGAAGAAGAAGAAGAAGAAGAAGAAGACGAATCTATATATTTTATTCCCTTGTTTCTTTGAAGAAAGGGCGCTTCTTCCAAAATGGGAGTTGCTTATCTTTTTCTCAATATAGCATCTCTTTTTGGTAAGCATTATGCTTGGCATTTTAAGTTGATAAATCTGTCCGTGACCGATCCATGTTAGGTAATGTTTGGGCTGATTAAAAGGTGTTTTCGCAATTATGAAATAAGAAAAATAAGTAGGTATTTAATTTTTGGTAGCATTCTGAAAATACAATCCTATGGAGCCAATCAAAGTGAGGATTTCTTTTGATTTTTTTTCCATCCTTCCTTGTAGCAAAATCACGATCCTAATCCCTGACCTGACACTTTTGTCAAGGTTGGGTGCATGTGTTTGCATTTTTGTCATTCTGTGTAAGCAGATCTGCTGGTGTTTGCTAGGTCTTATTTTCCTTATTACGGGGTTACTTGTAATGTTCCTTTGTCATCCTCTGTTTAACTTAAGATACCTTCATTTCATTGATGATTTTTGTAATTGCAGGTTATTGACTTCCATCAGACTGTGGATGTTAATGGCATTAAATTTTGGTGCTACACTGCTGGCCATGTCCTTGGTGCTGCCATGTTCATGGTAGATATCGCTGGTGTTCGAGTGCTGTATACTGGAGACTATTCACGTGAAGAAGATCGGCATCTTCGTGCTGCTGAGATGCCACAATTCTCTCCAGACATATGCATAATTGAATCTACCTATGGTGTCCAACTCCATCAACCTCGACACCTTCGGGAGAAGCGTTTCACTGATGTTATCCACTCCACCATCTCTCTAGGTGGTCGTGTTCTAATTCCAGCATTTGCTCTTGGCCGAGCTCAAGAACTCCTTTTGATCCTTGATGAGTATTGGGCAAACCATCCTGAGCTTCATAACATTCCCATATATTATGCTTCTCCCCTTGCGAAAAGTGTATGACTGTTTACCAGACATACATCCTTTCTATGAATGAAAGGATCCGCAATCAGTTTGCGAATTCAAACCCCTTCAAATTCAAGCATATATCACCATTAAATAGCATTGAAGAATTTACTGATGTAGGGCCATCTGTGGTTATGGCAAGTCCTGGAGGACTGCAGAGCGGGTTGTCAAGGCAGTTGTTTGATATGTGGTGCTCTGATAAGAAAAATGCTTGTGTTTTACCTGGATATGTTGTTGAAGGGACCCTAGCTAAGACAATCATTAATGAACCAAAGGAGGTACAGCTCATGAATGGACTAACTGCACCACTCAACATGCAGGTCCATTACATCTCCTTCTCTGCCCATGCAGATTATGCTCAGACAAGTACATTTTTGAAAGAGCTCATGCCTCCTAACATTATTCTTGTTCATGGAGAAGCCAATGAAATGGGAAGGCTCAAACAGAAACTTATCACAGAGTTTGCTGATGGCAATACCAAGATAATCACCCCAAAGAATTGCCAGTCTGTTGAGATGTATTTCAACTCTGAAAAAATGGCAAAAACAATTGGAAAGCTAGCTGAAAGGACCCCGGATGTTGGTGAAACTGTCAGTGGTATACTGGTGAAGAAGGGCTTCACTTATCAAATCATGGCACCTGGAGATCTCCATGTCTTCTCACAACTATCAACTGGAAATATTACTCAGAGGATTACCATTCCTTTTTCTGGTGCATTTGGTGTGATAAAGCACAGGCTTGAGCAGATTTATGAGAGTGTGGAGTCTGGAACTGACGAGGATTCTGGGTCTCCAACATTGCAAGTGCATGAGCTGGTAACAGTGAAACAAGAGTCTGATAGACATATTTCACTTCATTGGACTGCTGACCCCATAAGTGATATGGTGTCTGATTCAATTGTAGCTTTGGTTTTGAACATCAGCCGGGAGGTTCCTAAGGTAATTGTCGAGTCAGAGGACATAAAATCTGAGGAAGAAAATGAGAAAAAAGCAGAGAAAGTGATTTATGCCCTCCTTGTTTCACTTTTTGGTGATGTGAAACTTGGAGAGAACGGGAAGCTGGTCATACGTGTCGATGGGAATGTGGCAGAGCTTGACAAACAGAGTGGGGATGTTGAGGGTGCGAATGAAGGTCTCAAGGAACGAGTTAGGACAGCATTTAGGCGAATTCAAAGTGCTGTGAGGCCAATCCCGCTCCCTGCATCTTAGCTTTTCTCTTTCCTTTTCCTTCTTGTTTCAACATGTTTCTGACCTTCGAGAATAGATTTTGTTTCTATTGAGCACTAATTTTTAATTTATCCTCTGTTTCCGTATTAATTTTATGTTTGAATGCATCCTGCCTTGAGGTTGCCTATTATTTTAGTCTCGTGCCTTAATGATTTTGCTCATTGCTGTTGTTTGGACTTATCCTACCAAGGGATAGTTGGATTTCAAATTAGTGCCTTAAAAAATCAGTTTCTAAAAATATAACTGAATATTGGCTGCATGCAAGTTGTAAATAGTCGGATTTGTAACCATTTTTTCCATGCAAGAATTGCTGTCGTGACTTGATTTTATTCTTGAAATGCAGGACTAATTGCTAGTTCAGTTGATTTTATTCTTGAAATGCAGGATTAATTGCTTGTTCAGTTGATTTTACATCTCTGGTAATAGGAATCTGTGATTGGGTTATTTTATCAGCTTAGATGAGAGAGAAAAGGAGAGAGAGAAAAGGAGCAATGCCATTGACAATGAATCAGAGTTGGAGAAGATACACGCGTCATCTGGTTAGGCAGATTAGAGGAGTCCATCACTGCCTTGGAAGCTACTATATGGTCATGTATCTTGGCTGCGCATGCTGTCAAAAATTTTCTGGAGCCCCCATACACCTCCAGTTTAATAATTTAAATAATATTATAATATTAGTAAAAGTTCAACAACCCCGTTTTCAATTCAATAATTACCAAAAAAACCAAAAGAAAATACCTAAATATCATTGCACATTTGATTTTTTTTTCTTTTTTTCTTTTGTTTTTGTCTTCAAGAGGTAAGTTCATGAATTCATTGTATAATTAAAGCTGAAATGCTAAAAATACCTCTAAGTGATAGCTATATATCATTTTTCTGTAAGGGTAAAAAAACCATTACATTGTACTAAAAATTTATGTGAAGACCAATCCTCCGTCAATAAATTCAGCAATGCCAATTGAATCCTGATGAAAATATAAAACACCTTTAAAAACAACATCTTTAAGTTTTGTGAAGAAGAGCTTAGACGTCATAATATTATTACAATCTACAGTGCTATAAGTCTAAGGCCACAATTAACTACTGATGCCTTTTTTTTTTTGTAATGATTTAATTATCGTATTCTATTTTGTATTTTATTTTCCTAAGATTTTGATAATGGTTTGTATGATTTGATATTTACGGGAAGGGATTCAAACTTTTGCATGCTAAGAATCCTATTTTTATGGTTAATCGAAATTGTAACTTGCCTTTAAATAGTTAAATTTATGAATGCATCCAATAGTGTGCATGATAATACACACACCCATATAATGTTTTCTCATTGGTTCAAGGTGTCACATTTTTTTTTGACATATGTAGCCTTAACATGAGCATCAACAAGCTATAGTGAGCTGGATTTCCACAACACTTACTTGAAGAACATCCAAAAAGTTTAATGAAGAAGAACAATAACGTATAGTATGCTATCCAATGGTAGTAATGAGTTAGAAGAGAGAGAATAAAAAGGAAGAAAGAGACGGGAGAGGAGGGAGAAAAAGAAACTAATTTCATCATAATTTTTTCCAGCAAAAAATGTTGTTACATATAAGGTACCGTTGTCTAACAATACTATTTCTTTAATCTAGGCCAACCTATGGCAACAATTAAAACTAATAAATAAAAATAAAACACTACGTTGAAGATGGGATAAATAAAATTTAAAATAAGGACAAAACATTGTGTTGAAGTGGGTAAGTGAAATACTATGTTTTCCCTTGTCTTTCTAATTAAAATTATAATGATTTTTTTTTGAATCAATCAACTTTAACTCCTTTTTTTGGGCATCTTCTTTCTTCAGTGATGCACATAACAATTCTTCAGTAATCAATCAACCCTAACTCCTTTTTTTAGGCATCTTCTTTCTTTAGTAATACACATAACAATTCTCCCTTTATAAAAATACCTTTGTTCTTAAGGGGAAATGTTGGAAACCTCAGAGAGAACTCTACAAGGAACTCCTACGTGGCTTCAACATGAGGTGAATTCTTCCATAAGATCAGGACTTGAGTGATTGCACGATTGTGATGCTTCACCATTCTTCTATTCAATATTGCTTGAGGTTAGGGTGTTAGGCTATCATGTAGTTTAGGTAAATCATCGAATACTCTTTTACACCCCACATGCTTCTTTAATTGTGATACATGGAAAACTGAGTGGATTATGACAATAGGAGTAGGCATAGTTTGTAAGGCATTATCTCAATACGTTCAATTACCTGATATAGAATTTAGGTGATAGTTTGTGTGATTCTCTTGTAATCACTGACCTCTGTTTGTACAATTGTAGTTTAAGATAAACCCAATTACCCACAACAAACACCCTTTCATTTATTTTCTTGTTAGTCTGTTGGATCATCCTATGTTGTGTCACCTTGAGATTAGTTTTGATAGATTTTAGCATGTCTTTCTTTTATATGAGAAGTGCATCCATAACTTCAATACTATAATCTTTTGGCAAGTAAATAATATGAATAGAAGGCATATGACCGTAAAGTATTTCACATAGTGTAGATTTAATAGAAGCATTATAATGTGTATTGTACCACTATTCAACTAAGGATAACCATATGGACCATTGACTAGGATTAGCACTTGACATGCACCTCAAGTAGTTTTCTAGGCATTTGTTGGTTGCTTCTGTTTGCCCATTAATCTGGGATGATATGTAGTAAAGACATACAATTCAACCCCTTATTGGGCAAATAGATGCTTCCAAAACTGACTTAGAAACACCGGGTCCCTATCACTGATGCAATCATATTATTCGATAGTTTTACCCACATTTACCTAGTATTTTACCTATGTTTTATATATAAAATACCTTGAAATTATTTGTTTTATGTTTTGAAGGCACTTTTGGATAAAAGATTAAAAAAGAAGTAAATTGGGGACAATTCAGACCATGTTCCAGCCCGTGTCGAACATTGACAAATTAACCTCCGATCGATGTTTTGTGTAGAGTTTGAGCTCTACAGGTCGAAATAAAGTGATTATAGTGCCATTAAAAAGATAACATCCATACTTTTCTATACATATATGGTAAGAAAAATAATAAAAAAAAAGAGCATGAAAATCATAGTTTTCAAAGACAAATCTTGCATTCAGCCATTTCAACTTGAATATCTTGAGTTAGAGAAGTCCATTTGATACAAACTCAATTGTTTTGGATTTCTGACTCGAAGACCTACTAGCTTACCAAGTTTCAGTAGAAAAAAGAGCTCATACGAGGGTGATATGATTTTTCTAAGACGACTTATAAATTCTACCAGCAGATAGGTTTTGTGAAAAAACAAGTCCAATTTACTTCCCAAACATTCAAACCAACCTCCAAATCTTTATTTGGGAAATTTAACTTCTCTAAGTCCAAATTCAAAGCTTAAAGATTTTATGCAAGATTTTTTTTTTTTTTAGAAAAATAGTTATTGCACTACTTAAATGTAAATTGTCTACTTAGAAAAGAACTATTTTGTAGGGAAGTAGGGATTAAAGTTTCCTATCAAATAAAAAAAGAGAGAGAAAGGAAGGAGGGACACAGAAAGAGAAGAAAAACTCCACCATTTCCTCCTATACCCGAAATCATGTATTCATCTTCTCTTAATTATTTTTCGATAGACATGTAAGGCGAAGTTTTTTTTCTTGGTTGTAAGGACATACAAACCTTTGGATTTCAAGAACTGTGAGATCTATTTTACCTTTTCTTTTTAGTTTATATGATGAGTATGTTTGTTTTTCTATGCTTATTTCCTATGATTGCTTAGTTTGATTGTTAGAGCGAACTCTAAGTTATTATTCTAACCAATCTATTGCTAAATTTGCTATTAAAACTGGAGTTATGATATCTAAACTTGTGAAGCAACTAAGTTTAATAATTCTGGCAAATCTATGTTATTAATTTTAGAAAAAATATTCGATCAAATCAAACATAGACTCGAAAGCAGTTATGTTCTCTAGATTTATCAACCTATCTAGTTCTTAAGGTTGTCATTGAATTAAATTACTAGTGCGGACACTGTGGTTGTTTAATGGTTATAGTTAGTTACACTATGAGATCGGTTAACTAATTAATGTTAAGAAAAGATAAATATTCATAATATAAATTGACATATCGTTTCAATGATCAGTTTTGATTTCCGTAGGTGGACATTTACTTGAGACTAAGGTTTTCTTTCTTGAAAAGTTTCAGATTTATTTAATTTAGCTTGATTGTTTTATTCAGTTTACCATAGCATAGCCTAGATAACCTCACCCCCCCTCAAATTTCATATCATCTAGCATAAAAACCTGAACTAGATCTTCCTCATGGGATTAAACCCTTTACTTGCTCTATATTATCTTGTTTATTTAAGTTAGGATAATTAATTTGTGTGACCGTGACATCGTAACTGTCAAATCATAGATTAAAACCCATGTAATTTATACATATTTTTCATGAAAACAGTAGCCGTAATAACAACAGAATAGGGGGTGTGTGCTATGGCTATAAAATGAACATACTTACCAAGTTTATCCACCATCACATAAATAACATCCTTACCATTAGACTTAAGGAGGCCTTCAATTAAATCCATGCTTATGTCATTAAAAGGAGAATAACAACAGAATGGGAGGGGGTGTGCTATGGCTACGAAATGAACATACTTACCAAGTCTATCCACCATCACATAAATAACATCCTTACCATTAGACTTAAGGAGGCCTTCAATTAAATCTATGCTTATGTCATTAAAAGGAGCTTATGGAATAGGAAGGGGCTAGGTAATATTAGGCCGAGGACATTCTCTATTTTGTTCCTTTGGCATACACTGCATTCCTTCATATATTGCCTGATGTGTTTATGTTGCTTTTTTCATTAAAATAAACTCCCAACTCTTTTAACAGTAGCACTAACCCTAGAGTGACCCCTTGTATATGAATCACGATACATATCAATAAGTTTCTTTTGTAGCCAAGGATCATAACTAACTACTATTTTACCCTTCCTGTTTAGGTGTCCATTCTTCTATTTATAGTAAGGGTGAGAGTTGGGATCTTTATATATATCCTGAATGACCCCTTGTGTATTGATATCCTTTTCCTATGATGCTTTAATCTGATTGATTAGGGTGGTAAAAAAAATGATAATACTGCTATAGTAAACATTTATTCTTTAAGATTCCTAGATAAGGTATCAGAATCAATGTTATCTTTGCTCTTATTGTATTCAATTTCAAAATCCAAGCCTAATAGTTTGGAAATCTATAAGTGTTGAGAAATGAATGTGACCTTTTGTTTTATTAGATACTTCAAATTGACATGATCTATTTGAACCTTGAAATACCTACCCATAGGTAGTGTCTCTATTTAGAGATTACATAAAGTATAGCCATCATTTCCTTTTTGTAGGTAGTTAGAATTTGTTGTCTTAAACCCAGAGATTTGCTAATGTAGTAAAATAATGTCTTTCTTGCATCAACACTACCCCAATTCCACTTCCCGAAGCATCTGTTTCTTTAACAAACACCTTGTTTAAGTAAGGTAAGGCCAAGACTGGAGGCTGAGCCATTAACTCTTTTAGCTTCTTAAAAGCTTTTATGTTGTACATAAATGCATCATTCCTTATCAACTGTGTCAATGGTATATAAATTAACCTATAACCCTTGATAAATTTCTTGTAATAGCCAGTAAGGACAAGAAAACTATGCAATTGTTTGATATTTCAAGGTTCAGGCTAGTCAACTATTGTCTTGATCTTTTTAGGGTCAGTAAAAAATCCATCTTCAGTTATTATAAATCATAAATTTTATTAAGTACTTCTTGAATACTTGATTATCAAATTTTGTAGTAGGGACATTAATTAGGCCAAAGGGCATTACCAGAAACTCAGAATATCCATTGTGAGTCTTGATGCTGTTTCAAAAATATCTTATCTTACCATTCTAACCTAATAATAACCAGATCTCATATCCACCTTGGAAACACTATTACACCAACCAATTCTTCTAATAGCTCATCTACTAAAGGTATAAGAAGCTTGACCTTAATGGTTAGTTTATTAAGGTTCTATAGTCAACACAAAGCCTTTATGAACCATTCTTTTCTTAACCAAGATCACTAGAGAAGGAAATGAATTGTTGCTTGGCTAAATAATCCTTGTTTCCAATACAAACCTCTTTCCATGTTATTTTAATTCTTATTTTTCAATTTTTTGACTAATATTTTTTTGTGTTATTTTACTTTGTTTATTTTGTAAAAGAGAGAAAAAATAAATAAAAGAAAAAAGAAAAAAGAAAGCACTCTCTAACACATTTTAGGCAATCACTGTCCACCAAAACATCTCCTCCAGCCTCCTTCCCTTCCAAAAGCCGGAATCACGACCGCGCCACCAGTAACCGCAGCTGCTACAACCGATGACACGCGCTCCAAATGAGCCAAAGATATCTTGTCCATAGAAGCACAACAGTGTGGAGCTATAATGGGTTTGAAAGACGCAAAGGAGAGGAGTCGAAGGTCATAAAAGTAGGAGTTTGGTATATACTTGTCTTCTAACAATACTAATATAGGTACATGTATAGGTATGTTATCTCTCTTTGCTTGCTTGCTGCTGCTCTTTCTCTTGGTTTATTTGGGAGAAATTAAAGAATACTTTTCATTTTCTGAATCTTACATGCTAGTATAACGAGCAAAACATTTACAAGCAGATTAACTCAACCACTAATGTGTTTAGTACATAATTGTTTTTTTTATGGAAACCAAACAGACCGTTGTTTTAGGTTAACTTCAGCTGTAAGTTGCGTGACGGGATGCGTACTCCTTGATTTGTTCTTTTTATTTTTTATTTTTGGATCAGTAGCTTTACTCTTTTTTTTTTTTTGGGAGATGTGGTAAATTAGATTTTGCAAGACTGTATATGGCTAGCACCAACATGACTAAAAAGGGTCGTCGAAACTATACATGAGAAGGGTGGGTTTAATGTGGTAGTAGGTCAAGTATCAATGATAAGAACATATAATTTCAGATTTATTAAATGATTAGTAACGTGGTAAAAATTATTTTTTAAATTATTTTTTTTGTTGAAAATATATTAAAATAATTTTTTTTAAAAAAAATATTTTAACATTTAAATATATCAAAATAATTTAAAAATATAAAATTATTTAAAAAAAAAATTATTTTAAACTTTTTTTAAAAAACATGGCCTATCGTTTTGCCATGCACATATTTAATTGGTGGAACCTTGAAAAGAAAGGGTACGGGTTGCTTTCAAGGTCCGAGTTGGTATTTGAAGCCATCTTGTCTGTTTGAATCAACCGTGTTTATCTCATCTCTCTCTTTCTCTCTCCCCTCCGTCATGTGACTACTTAGGACTTGAACACAGGCCGAGCTAACCATGATTGGTGTATTTTAATTTGATCCATTAATTAAATCTTCAAGTAAAAGGTAAGAAAACCCCTTGAAACACTGTCTCTGATGTAGCGGAACTCCCATATCCACCTTATAATTTTAAAAAAGTTAGAGCTTGAAGCATAATCCCTATAAACATTATAAGCTTTCTATCAACTTTTGTAAGTTGTATTCTCTTATTTTATATAATCATTACAAATCAGAAGCTGAGTGGGTTTAGCTGTATAGGAGTTTTTCTACAGAGACATAAATACAGTTTGGTTTTTGGGCAGCTGAAGAACACAAGAATGGCATCAACAGGGCAATCACAGTCACTAAAAAGAAGGGATGCACCAGTAACAAGAGAAGGAGGGGATCAGCTAACTCTAACCCCTTTAGGTGCTGGAAATGAAGTGGGTCGATCCTGTGTTTACATGTCATTTAAAGGCAAGACTGTATTGGTATTGCTTCCCTCCCTCCTTCCCTCTATGCATTTTGTTGTTTTTCAATTATGCCATTTTATACTAATTTACTATTGGTAATTCTTGATTACGTTGGATCAAATTCAATGAATGTATTTTGTTTATTAATTTATGTTTTTGTTGTCGAATTATGCCAATGTTAGTTTGATTGTGGAATTCATCTGGCTTATTCGGGTATGGCTGCTTTGCCTTACTTCGATGAGATAGACCCTTCCACTATTGATGTACTTCTCGTTACACAGTATGTATTTCTTTACCTTCTCTTGCTAATTCTCCTTGCTTGGCTATTGTATATATGTATATTGATTTTCCATTCCATGAGGCAATATTTTGTTTCTCACTATTAGTTTCGTAAATGCTAGTTTTTTCTCTCACTAATGCTCCCTTGATTTGACCTTGCTTGCTTTCTTGTTTGTTCATTTTCTTGTCAAAAGAATACTTTGAAGAGATATCTCCTATGATGATGTAGTAAGATTGCATGAAATTTTTAGCTGCGAGAGATCAACTTGTCCAAGGAAGAACATGAAATTGTTTCAGAATTAGAGAACACTCAGCTCAGAAGTCAGATATACAAGTATTGAGAAAGTTAGTGTTAGGGTATTTTGGTCTAATATTTGGGAACATTTTATTTTGACAATACAAGTTGGGAAGGAGTTTAAATATTGTGAGAAAAACCGCATGATGCAGTTCCTTAGGTGCTTGAACTTGCATTATCAGGGCCATTGGATAGGCAGTGGCTAGGTTCCTCATCAGTAGAAGTTAGCCAAGTCTGTTATAATGCTGAACTTGACAATAATATAAACTGAAACAGTGAAACTTAAACTTGATGCTTTGTCAACAAGAGAGGGCAGCCTGAACTTTCTTACCTCTATAAAAAATTATCAGTAGTATTCTTGATGTGTGCTGGGAACTTTTTACTCTTAACTGGATCTATGCAGTTATAGAGAAGTATAGATGTAATGAGATGTCTGATAAAGTTTTGTTGGAATTTGAAGTGTCATAGACTCTTGATAACTATATTTTAATTATGCACATGCTCCTTGTTGCAAGAAGATGAGTGATCTTCTAAGAAATAGGTTTGTGCTCGTGAGGTTTATTGCTTATGATGGGAACCACAATAGAACAGTGCTGAAAATGCATGCAATTGGGGGGTGAAAGCAATCCATTTTCCGGCTGAAGAAATCATTTAGGAAAATATTGATTATCTATGCTATATTATAATATATATTATTTTTTTAATGTGATTAAATATCATAAAGTGTTCAACAAGAAAGCAAAACAATAAAAGAATGTAAATTATTTCTACTATTTAATTATGTTGAATATTAATGTGATTGCATATTATGCAATGATTCAAAAAATGAAAATATTGAAAAATCATTGTATCACATTGGTTGGGAAATAAATATGCTCCATTTGCTGAAATTTCATTTAAGGTGTCAGGAAAGTCTACTTAGTTTCTTTTTTTCTTTTTTAGAATTCTTTCTGTTACATTAATGAAGTCATAAGGGCCTCTTGGATTTTTTTTAAAACAAATAAAATCAATACTGTGTTTTCTATATTTGTTCAATTTAGTTTTTGTTATCTATCGTTACTTTTTCAATCAAAATTTTTAGGCCTCTCTAGTTTTTTCTCATCAATCATTGGGAGTGATGCTTTCTGCTTGCAGCTTTCACTTGGATCATGCTGCATCCCTACCTTATTTTCTTGAGAAGGTTTGTTTTTTTTACTGATTTCTACCAAGTTATTGTATCTTTCACTAGGATCAATCTGACATGTTCACTCTTTATCAGACCACATTCAGAGGTCGAGTTTTCATGACTCATGCGACAAAGGCTATCTACAAGTTGCTTTTGACTGATTATGTAAAAGTGAGCAAAGTTTCAGTGGAAGATATGTTGTTTGATGAGAAAGACATAAACCGCTCAATGGATAAAATCGAGGTTTGTGTTTATGAATTTTTGCATTCTTTTGTTTGCATCTATTCGCAACCTTTTTGTCTTCCATAAAATTGATCTACTTCGTTTACCTTCCATCTAAGCAATAGCTTGGAAATATTTTTGTTTATTATATTTAGCTTGGCATGATTTTGTGGTCCCAAAGTTAGGGGCTCAGGAATTCAGCTTTTTGGTTAGTCTTCTTTATCACCTCCTATCCATGTTGAATTAATTGCTCTAGATGAAAGGTCTGCGTCTTCTGGAATTTAAAGTGTTTCAATCTTGCATTTGGTGTTGTGAATTTTGCTGTCTATGGATTTCTTAGCTTTCAGTCTGTTTGAGTTTGGCATTGTTAGTTGTTGGCTTCTCATTTGAGGTTTGCATGTTTCGCTTGGAAACTTAGGACCAATTTATATGCATCTGATAATTAAGTTATGCCTTTCTTTTTCCAGTACTGATCAATCTAAGTTGATTCCACACTTAAGTTGCATTTGGAATACTCTATTGCCTGATTAATCAAAGAGCATATTCAAGTAGTTGTGGTTGACAGCCATGTATCTTTTATGAACTATGAGAGTTTGGGTCATATTATAGCGAGTGCCATCTCACTCTCTATCTTCCTGCACATGTAAGATTTTAGTGATTAGTAATAAGATAACAGTAATTCAACAACAAAAAAAAAGAAGATAAAGATAAAGATAAAGGAAAATTTTGTCAGCCAAGTGGGAACCTTCTGGTAGGCATACAGGGCCCCTGCCCTAGTACAGTTAAGCAGAAAGGTTTGGTAACAACTGGATGAAAATTTATTTATTTTTTCCCTTGTTTGTTCGAAGAAAGGGTGCTTGTTCCAAAATGGTAGTTGCTTATCTTTTTCTCAATATAGCATCTCTTTTGGTAAGCATTATGCTATGCTTGCCATTTTAAGTTGATAAATCTGTCCGTGACCGATCCATATGAGGTAATGTTTGGGCTGATTAAAAGATGTTTTCACAATTATGAAATAATAATAAAAAGTAGGTATTTAAGTTTTGGTAGCATTCTGAAAATACAATCCTATGGAGTCAATTCAAAGCGAGGATTTCTTTTTTCTTTTGATTTTATTTCCATCCTGTAGCACAATCACGATCCATGAGTGCAAGTGGTCAAAACCATTGAGAGATTGCAGAGGGAAAGAGAGGATATCACTTTTATATATTTTTCTTTTCATACATGGACTGTTAATCCTAATCCCTGACACTTTTGTCAAGGTTGGGTGCATGTGTTTGCATTTTTGTCTTTTTTTGTGAGCAGATCTGCTGGTGTTTGCCAGGTCTTATTTTCCTTATGATGGCCTAGCTTGTAATCTTCCTTTGTCGTCCTCTGTTTAACTTAAGAATCCTTCATTTCATTAATGATTTTTGTAATTGCAGGTTATTGACTTCCATCAGACTGTGGATGTTAATGGCATTAAATTTTGGTGCTACACTGCTGGCCATGTCCTTGGGGCTGCCATGTTCATGGTAGATATTGCCGGTGTTCGAGTGCTGTATACTGGAGACTATTCGCGTGAAGAAGATCGGCATCTTCGTGCTGCTGAGATGCCACAATTCTCTCCAGACATTTGCATAATTGAATCTACCTATGGTGTCCAACTCCACCAACCTCGACACATTCGGGAGAAGCGCTTCACTGATGTTATCCACTCCACCATCTCTCTAGGTGGTCGTGTTCTAATTCCAGCATTTGCCCTTGGCCGAGCTCAAGAACTCCTTTTGATCCTTGATGAGTATTGGTCAAACCATCCCGAGCTTCATAACATTCCTGTATATTATGCTTCTCCCCTTGCGAAAAAGTGTATGACTGTTTACCAGACATACATCCTTTCTATGAATGAAAGGATCCGCAATCAGTTTGTGGATTCAAACCCCTTCAAATTCAAGCATATATCACCGTTAAATAGCATTGAAGATTTTACTGATGTAGGGCCATCTGTGGTTATGGCAACTCCTGGAGGACTGCAGAGCGGTTTGTCAAGGCAGTTGTTTGATATGTGGTGCTCTGATAAGAAAAATGCTTGTGTTATACCTGGATTTCTTGTTGAAGGGACCCTAGCTAAGACAATCATTAATGAACCAAAGGAGGTACAGCTCATGAATGGACTGACTGCACCACTCAACATGCAGGTCCATTACATCTCCTTCTCTGCCCATGCAGATTATGCTCAGACAAGTACATTTTTGAAAGAGCTCATGCCTCCTAACATTATTCTAGTTCATGGAGAAGCCAATGAAATGGGAAGGCTCAAACAGAAACTTATCACAGAGTTTACTGATGGCAACACCAAGATAATCACCCCAAAGAATTGCCAGTCTGTTGAGATGTATTTCAACTCTGAAAAAATGGCAAAAACCACTGGAAAGCTGGCTGAAAGGACCCCGGATGTTGGTGAAACTGTCAGTGGTATACTGGTGAAGAAGGGCTTCACTTATCAAATCATGGCACCTGAAGAACTCCATGTCTTCTCACAACTATCAACTGGAAATATTACTCAGAGGATTACCATTCCTTTTTCTGGTGCATTTGGTGTGATAAAGCACAGGCTTGAGCAGATTTATGAGAGTGTGGAGTCTGGAACTGACGAGGAGTCTGGGTCTCCAACATTGCAAGTGCATGAGCTGGTAACAGTGAAACAAGAATCTGATAGACATATTTCACTTCATTGGACTGCTGACCCCATAAGTGATATGGTGTCTGATTCAATTGTAGCTTTGGTTTTGAACATCAGCCGGGAGGTTCCTAAGGTAATTGTCGAGTCAGAGGACATAAAATCTGAGGAAGAAAATGAGAAAAAAGCAGAGAAAGTGATTTATGCCTTCTTTGTTTCACTTTTTGGAGATGTGAAACCTGGAGAGAACGGGAAGCTGGTCATAAGTGTCGATGGGAATGTGGCAGAGCTTGACAAACAGAGTGGGGATGTTGAGAGTGAGAATGAAGGTCTCAAGGAACGAGTTAGGACAGCATTTAGGCGAATTCAAAGTGCTGTGAGGCCAATCCCGCTCCCTGCATCTTAGCTTTTCTCTTTCCTTTTCCTTCTTGTTTCAACATGTTTCTGACCTTCGAGAATAGATTTTGTTTCCGTAGTAATTTTATGTTTGAATGCATTCTGCCTTGAGGTTGCCTATTATTTTAGTCTCGTGCCTTAATGATTTTGCTCATTGCTGTAGTTTGGACTTATCCTACCAAGGGATAGTTAGATTTCAAATTAGTGCTTTAAAAAATCAGTTTCTAAAAATATAATTGAATATTTGCTGCATGCAAGTTGTAAATAGTCAGATTTCTAACCATTTTTTCTATGTGAGAATTGCTGTTGTGACATGATTTTATTCTTGAAATGCAGGATTAATTGCTAGTTCAGTCAGATTCTAAATCTGCGCTTCAAAAAAATCAGTTTCTAATATTATGATTGAATGCTGGTTGCCTATAAGTTGTAAATAGTCAGATTTGTAACCATTGTTTCCATGCGAGTTGCTTTCATGACTTGATTTTATTCTTAAAGTTCAATTGACGGTTTAAATTATGGGATTGATTGCTAACATCTCTGGTACTAGGAATGTGTGATTGTGTTATTTTACCAGCTTAGATGAGAGAGAAAAGGAGAGAGAGAGGTAGAGAGAGAAAGCAACGTCATTGACGGTAAATCAGAGGTGGAAAAGAAACAAGTGATACATGGTCAAGTAGGTACCGACTAGAGGAGTCCATCGCCCTCTTGGAAGCCACTATTTGGTTATGTATTTTGACCGGGCACGTTGCTAAAAATTTTCTGCCCCCCCCCCATGCACCTCCATTTCAATAATTTAAATAATATTATAAAATTAGTAAAAGATGCAACAACTCCTTTTTCAATTTGATAATTACCCAAAAAACCAAAAGGAAAATACATAATTGTCATTGCACACCTTATTTTTTTTTTTTTTTATCTTCAAGAGGCAAGTTCATGAATTCATTGTATAATTAAAGCTGAAACACTAAAAATACTTCCAAGTAATAGGTATATATCATTTTTATATAAGGGTAAAAAAGCCAGCAATTATGTGATGAGTTAGAAGAGAGAAGAAGAAAGGAAGAAAGAGACGAGAGAGGAGGGAGAGAAAGAAACTAATTTCATCATAATTTTTTTCAATAAAAAATGTTGTTATATATAAGGTACTGTTGTCTAACAGTACTATTCCTTTAATCTAGGCCAACTCATGGCAACTATTAGAACTAATAAATAAAAATAAAACACTACGTTGAAGATGAGATAATGAAACTTAAAATAAGAACAAAACATTCTGTTGAAGTGGGTAAGTAAAATGTTGTGTTTTCCCTTGTCTTTCTAATTAAAATTGTAATGATTATTATTTTTGAATCAATCAACCCTAACTCCTTTTTTTTGCATCTTTTTTCTTGAGTAATGCACATAACAATTCTTCCTCCATAAAAATACATTTTTCCTTAAGGGGAAATATTGGAAACCTCAGAGAGAACTCTTCAAGAAACTCCTATGTGGCTTTAATTGGAGGTGAATTCTTTCATAAGATTAGGACCTGAGTGGCTGCATGATTGTGATGTTTCACCATTCTTCTATTCAATATTGCTTGAGGTCAAGGTGTTAGGATAACATGCAGTTTAGGTATATCTTCATATACTCTTTTACACCTCATATGCTTCTTTAATTGTGATACATGAAAAACTAGGTGGATTGCGGCAATAGGGGTAGGCATAGCTTGTAAGCCATTGTCCTAATACGTTCAATTACCTGATATGGACTATAGAATTTATGTGATAGTTTGTGTGATTCTTTTGTAACCACTGACCTCTGTCTGTACAGTTGTAGTTTAATATAAACCCAGTTTCCCATAACAAACACCCTTTTATTTATTTTCTTGTTAGCCTGTTGGATCATCCTATGTTGTGCCACCTTGAGATTAGTTTTGATAGATTTCAACATGTCTTCCCTTTATATGAGAAATGCATCCACAACTTCAATATTAGAATCCTTTAGCAAGTAAAGAATATGAATAGAAGGCATATGACCGTAAAGTATTTCATATAGTGTAGATTTAATAAAAGCATGAATAGAAGGATAACTATCTGGACCATTGACTAGGATTAGCACCTGACATGCACCTCAAGTAGTTTTTAGGCATTTATTGATTGCTTCTGTTTGCCCATTAGTCTTGGGATGCTAGGCAGTAAATAAATGCAATTCAACCCCTTATTGGGCAAATAGATGCTTCCAAAATTGACTTAGAAACATCGGGTCCCTGTCACTAATGCAACCATATTATTCGATAGTTGTACTCATATTTGCCTAGTATTTTGCCTAAGTTTTATATATAAAATGCCTTGATATTTTTTGTTTTATGTTTTGAAGGCACTTTTGGATGTAAGATTCAAAAAGAAGTAAATTGGAGACAATTTAGACCATGTTCCAACCCATGTCGAACATTGACAAATTTGACATTCGATCAATATTTTGTGTAGAGCTTGAGCTTTAGAGGTCAAAATGAAGTGATTCCAATAGCATTAGAAAGCTAATATCCATACTTTTCCATACATATATGGCAAGAAAAATAAAAAAAGAAAGAGCACGGAAATCGTAGCCTTCAAAGACAAATCTCACATTCTGTTAGTGTTGACTTTCAGCCATTTTGACTTGAATATCTTGAGTTAGAAAAGTCCATTTGATGCAAACTCAATTGTTTTGGATTCCTCACTCGAAGACCTATCAACCTACCAAGTTTCAGAAGAAAAAAAAGCTCATATGAGAGAGATATGATTTTTCTAAGATGACTCACAAATTCCGCCAACACGTGTTTTGTGAAGAAACAAGTCCAATTTACTTTCCAAACATCCAAGCTAAAATCAAAGTCTTTATTTTGGCAATTTAACTTCTCCAAGTTAAAAGTCAAAGCTTGAAGATTTTATGCAAGACTATTTCTTCTTTTTTTAGAAAAATAGTTATTGCACTATTTAAATGTAAATTATCTACTTAACAAAGGACTATTTTATAGGAAAGTAGGGATTAAGGTTTCCTATCAAATGAAAAGAAAGAGAGAAAGGAAGGGAAGGGCGGCGTAAAAGAGAAGAAAAACTTCACCCTTTTCTCTTATACCCAAAATCATGTATTCATCTTTTCTCTTGATTATTTTTTGATAGACATGCAAGGCTAAATTATTTTTCTTGGTTGCAAGGACACAAAAACTTTCGAATTTCAAGAACTATGAGATCTATTTTACCTTTTCTTTTTAGTTTATATGATGAGTATGTTTGTTTTCCTATGCCTATTTCCTATGATTGCTTAGTTTGATTGTTAGAGCGGACTCTAAGTTATTATTCTAACCAATCTATTGCTAGGTTTGCTATCAAAACCGGAGTTGTGATATCTAAACTTGTGAAGCAACTAAGTTTAATAATTATGGCAAATCTATGTAATTAATCTTAGAAAAAATATTTGATTAAATCAAACATAGACTGCAAACAGTTATGTTGTCTAGATTTATCAACCTGTCTAGTTCTTAAGGCTGCCATTGAATTAAATTACTAGTGCGGACACTGTGGTTATTTAATGGTTAGGATTAGTTACATTGCGGATTGGTTAACTAACTAATGTTAAGAAAATATAAATATTCAGGATATAAATTGACGTATTGTTTCAATGATCAATTTTGATTTTCGTAGGTGAATGTTTACTTGAGACCAAGATTTTCTCTCTTGATAAGTTTCAGATTTATTTAATTTAGCTTGATTATTTTATTTAGTTTACCATATCATAGATTAGATAACCTCAAAACCCCTCTAATTTCATATCATCTAGCATAAAAACCTGAACTAGATCTTTCTCATGGGATCGACCCTTTGCTTGCTCTATAATATCTAGTTTATTTAAACTATGGTAATTAATTTGTGTGACTGTGACATCGCAATAGTCACTGACAATCATAGATGAAAACCCATGTAATTTATACATATTTTTCATAAAAACAGTAGTTACAATAACAACAAAGTGGGGGTGTGCTATGACTATGAAATGAACATACTTACCGAATATATCTATCATCACATAAATAACATTCTTACCATTAGACTTAAAGAGGCCTTCAATAAAATCCATGCTTATGTCATTAAAATGAGCTTGTGGAATGGGAAAGGGTTGCAGTAATTAATATTAGGTCGAGGGCATTCTCTGTTTTGTTCCTTTGGTATACCCTATATTCCTTCATATACTGCCTGATGTGTTTATGTTGCTTTTTCTAGTAAAATAAACTCCCAACTCTTTTAATAGTAGCACTAACCTTAGAGTGACCCCTTATAGATGAATCATGATACATATCAATAAGTTTCTTGTGTAGCCTAGGGTTATAACTAACTACTATTTTATCTTTTCTTGTTTAGGTGACCATTCTCCCATTTATAGTAAGGATGAGAGTTGGGATCCTTACATATATCCTGAATGATCCCTTGTGTATTGCTATCCTTTTCCCATGATGCCTTAATCTGATCGATTAGGGTGGTAGAAACTGATAATACTATTATAGTAAACAATTATCCCTTAAGATTCCTATACAAGGTATCAAAATCGGTGTTATCTTTGCTCTTATTGTATTCAATTTCAAAATCCAAGCCCAATAGTTTGGAAATCCATAAGTGTTGAGAAAAGAATGTGATCTTTTGTTCCATTAGATACTTCAAATTGACATGATTTGTTCGAACCTTGAAATACCTACCTCATAGGTAGTGTCTCTATTTAAAGATTGTATGAAGTATAGCAATCATTTCCTTTTCTTAGGTATACAGAATTTGTTGTCTTAAACCCAGAGATTTGCTAATGGAGCCGAATAATGTCCTTCTTACATTAACACTACCCTAATTCCTCTTCCCGAAGCATCTGTTTCTTTAACAAACACCTTGTTTAAGTAAGGTAAGGCCAAGACTGGAGGCTGAGTCATTATCTCTTTTAGCTTCTTAAAAGCTTTTATGTTTTACATAAATGCATCATTTCTTATCAACTGTGTCAATGGTTTATAAATTAACCTATAACCCTTGACAAATTTCCTGTAATAACCAGTAAGGCCAAGAAAACTATGCAATTGTTTGATATTTCAAGGTTCAGGTTAGTCAACTATTGTCTTGATCTTTTTAGGGACAATAAAAATCAATCTTCAGTTATTATAAATCCCAAATACTTTACATGTTTACTGTTAAATATGCACTTACTTTACTTAGCAACTAGTTGATGCATTTTCATCAATTCAAATATTGTCTTCAAATTTTCTACGTGTGTTTCCATGTCAACAAAAAACACTAAAATAAATTTTTTTAAGTACTTTTTGATTACTTGATTCATCAAACTTTGAAATGTAGTAGGGGCATTAATTTGGCCAAAGTGCATTACAAGAAACTTATAGTGTCCATTGTGAGTCTTGAATGTTGTTTTAAAAACATCTTGTCTTACCATTCTAACCTGATAATAACCAGATCTCATATCCACCTTGAAAAACACTATTGCATCTACCAACTTTTCTAATAGCTCATCTACTAAGGGTATAAGGAGCTTGTCCTTAATGGTTAGTTTATTAGGGGCTCTATAGTCAACACAAAGCCTTTATGAACAATTATTTTTCTTAACCAAGATCATTAAAAAAGCAAAAGGGTTGTTGCTAGGCTAAATAATCCTTGATTCCAATATTTCAAAGAACCATTTTCTCCATTATATCTTTCTGTATTTCAGAATACTTGTATGGCCTTAAATTGATAGGTTGAGCTCTCTTTTTAAGTGGTATAGTGTGATCATGACCTCTAGTAGGAGGTAACCTCATTAGTTCATTGAATATCTCTTTGTAGTTTTTTAATAGATCTTCTAAGGCAACAATCCTTTCCCCAACAGGAGATGGTGTGGATAACATGGAACACACCATGTTATCAACATCCTCTAGGATCCTCAAGCTACACAAGCTTACCTCTGTAAATTCTAATGGACTATCCAATAAGCCACTCAACTGCTCAAACCTAATAATTTATAGTTGAGCAACTCTATCTTCTTTAAGCACCACTTCTTTACCTTGCCAAGTAAAAGACATTCACAGCTCCTTGTAATTGATATTATATTACCTAACACAACTAGTCATCAAAAACCAAGAACCATGTCATAATTGTTTAGATCAACAATGAAAACATTTGGCACAAAGTTTTCTCCCTGTATTTTCCATTTGAAGTTCCTATATATTATAGTACAACACATAGTTCCACCATTTTTTACCTCATCTGTTAAGGGTTTAATTGATATCATGTCATATTGTCTTTGTTGATTCAGTACTTAAGAAATCATGAGTGCTACCTGAGTCAATCATGATGAACACTAAGTGTTTATCTCTTCTGCCATTGACCATTAAGGTATGGAATCCCACTGTTTTTTCTAATACATTGAGGGAAATAAGTGGAGTAATGGTTTCTGAATTATTTTTCTCCACTTCATTCTTAGCATCTTCATTGTCTTTTTTATTTTCTATTATGCACAATGAATATAGTTTCTTGTTTTTACATTTAAGCCTAAGTATAAACCTGTCACCACACTAGGAATATAGGCCCATGAATATGTTGAGTGTTTATCTTTATCATATGTTCATATTTTTTTAGCCTGATCCTTAGTAATAGATTATAAAGAATCCTCCATTCATTTTAGATATTGGGATCAAGTTTTAGAAGATATTTCATTGATCCGAAAACAAGGAACTCTGATACCACTTGTAGTGAGTTGGATTTCCACATCTCCTACTTACAAAATATCTAAAGAGTTTAGTGAAGAAGAACGTTAAGGTACAATATGCTATCTAATGGCAACAATGAGCTAGAAGAGAGAAAAAGAAAGAGGAAGAAATAGATGAGAGAGAAGGGAGAGAAAAAAAACTAATTCATCATAATTTTTTCCACTAGTCTCTACAGCAAAAAAATATTTTTTACATATAAGGTACTATTGTCTAACAATACTATTGCTTTAATCTAGGTCAGCATGTGGCAAAAATTATAACTAGCAAACAATAATAAAACACTGTATTGAAGATGAGCTAAATGAAACTTAAAACAAGGACAAAACATTGTGTTGAGGCGGGTTAGTGAAACACTATGTTTTCCTTTATCTTTCTGATTAAAATTGTAATAATTGTTTTTATTTTTATTTTTTATCAATCAACCCCAACCCCTCTTTTCGTGCATGTTTTTTCTTCAATAATGCACATAACACAGGCATGGTAGCACTTCCATAAGAGTATGATTGATTTTATAGGAAAATAGAGATAGCTCATCTCTGATATGTCAATATTGGCCAAGCACCATAACATCAAGTCCCAATGATCCATTTCTTATTACAAAACCAATCACTTTTAGTTATTGCCAAATTTTAATCTTGCTTGTTTTTCACTATTTTTTTCTTCAATTTCAGTTGTAACCAAAATTATTGTGACATCTTTTGGTACATTTTGCTTTTGTAATGCTTCCCTTCCTAATTCTCCTCTCTCTACTCTATAGGCCGTTAGAGGAAAAAAAAACAAATATATTATCATAAATGATGAAGAATCAAACACCAAAATTACAAGAATACATGGTCATATCTAGAACCCTCAAAACTCACTCTTACACTCTACACACTCGCTCCAAGACACTTCTTGTACCTAACAACATGATCTCTGAAAAAAATCTAGAATCTTTAATTTAGGATTGTTCTTAGTGGCTTCTAGCCTTTTACTAATTTAATGTTTCTTATAATATTAGTTGTTAGGTTGGTTTTGGTTTATTAAGAAAATACACTAAAGTGTGATTGTAAAAAATAGCGATGGTGTGGTGGTTTTGAGGTACCATTACTTCCTCACCTAACCTAAAATAGTGTGTTATCTCAAAAGTGTAATGTATTGTGTGTGAAGGCACAAATCTATATCCAATATACATATGTATCAGTATGATAGTTATGGAATAAAATGCATGCTCAAGTAAAATGAAAAGGTAAACAAGCATAATAAACAAGGATAAAATCAAAGACAAAAGACAAAGTTTATTCTTAAATTCTCCAGTGGAGTCGCCATTTTGTCACACTAAACATTGCAACGACTCATCGTCTTTCCTAAAAAATGGAAAGAATGGTCTCTTATATTGAGATGAGGCATAAAGTCTAAGATTATGTGAAAGGAGTCATCGCCTAATATTATAGTCACTAGAAAACTATAACTAGTTTGTAGAGTTTTAAGGCAAGAGACTAGTTATGTTAAAAAGAATATATTATCATCCAAAAACATCATACTTGATGTAAGTTACATTGTTGACCTTGTATTTTATTTCTAAGAGTCTATTCTGCAAATTCCACCAGTACATCTATATAGATGATAGCTATTGCAAGTAAACCATGATGGATGCTTAGTGTAAGCCTAACCATTTTAAAGTCTAGTTCATTTTTGCAACTCCCCGTTGTTATCTTTTAATGACACTTGGTCAATTAACATGTTTAAATTAGTTACTCATGTTCACAACCCGCGACTAATGGTCTATCAAGTCATGCTAGTGAATAACTAATGGGCATATATTAGGTTCAATGAACCTAACTCAAATTCTAGAAAGGGTCGATGAATGATATCTTATTAGGGTCAATCTATCCTATAATACCTAAATTCACTCGTTATATGACTGAATAAAGGTTTTATGCTCCAATCCTATCCAAACAGTGACTACTATGAGTTCATCTACTTTGGTTAAGATCTAGTGACATGATGGTCCATCTTCGGACTAGAATCTTGGCAATGACTTTTTTTGGGTTCATATGCCATTCGGTGTGTTGTTTAACATTCAACTTTTGAGTTCAATTTTTTTTTTGGTTGCCTGTCATCAATGTTAGTACATAGTAAGTGGAAAACCTCATTCCCATTGTATTTATTAAACATGTATTTGAGAAATTTATTTAAAAACCAATACTCCTATTTGTTCTGGTGAATATTAAGTGTAGAGACCTTAAGATTCATTTTATTACCTTAAAAAAAATAAAAAGTGTTGCTCATTTTAGGGTCCAAAGCCATGGCACGTGTAGAGTCTATGTACCTTGAACACTAAAAGTGAACAACAAAATATTTTTGAGAAAATCCACGGAAGAGTTACTCTCCTTTAATACTTAAGGTAATGGCCCACATGGATTTCATTTACCTAAGATATGTAGAGTGAATAACAAAAATAATTTGGATACAATTCTTAAAAATAAAGATTGGTTACGTATTTTTTTTTAAGTGTTGAATGTCAATCCAATAGGCCTTTTTGTTGTGAGTCGAAACTCAATAGGCTGTAAACTTGTTTCAAGGCCCAAAAATGCATAAGTAAGTGATTTTGATGCCTTTTGAATTGAAAACTAAAAGTAAATAATTTGGAACTCTTTACTCATTTTAGATAGATTCAATTTTTGGATAAAAGATTAGTGTTATAATATATGGATGATTAAGGACACATAAAAAATACATGATGCCAACTAATTTAAAAGTCTTGATTAAATGCAGTTTTTTGAAAACAAAGGGAAAAAAAACAATTTATAATTCATAATATTTTCTAGAAAATATATAGATATTATAAAAGACCTAGTTTAGCTGGTTTGGGTTAACTCTAAAAAATAAAAAATGCAAAAATATAGATATCCATACAAGCCAAGCATCATTCATAACTACTAAAAAGGTACATCACCCTAAATGAGTCCATGTAGTTTGACTAACTAGGAAATACATAGCCATAACAAGGAAAACAAATAAAAGATGTACTCAAACTCATATGATAATAAACATCAATACCCCCACATTCATTAATATACATAAGATACAAATTTCTCAACTTCATCCAGTTCATAAATGGTGAACAAACCAAACACATCAAACATTAGGCCATAGTTTTCCCCACATAGTCCACCAAAAGTGAGCTCTTAGATTTACAGACTAATTTATTAGGCTTAAGACAAGCTAATCATCGTTAGGGGCAATATATGCATTTAAAAGACCATATAACAAAAACCCACAAAAACCCAAACATGCATTAAAAACACATATATGACCATATACATGTCAAAGAACTAAAAAGTACAAACATCAAACGAAATGAAATCAATAAAGACAAAGAGATATACCTAGACCAAAGGTTGATAGTTGAATGGATAAGGAAATGAATACTTAGGTTTCAAAAAAAAATCGGATTTAGGTCTAAAAACTCTGATAAGACCCATAGATTAATTAAACCAAATGCCTCAAAAGACCTTAAAACTTGTGTCGTTATTTTGAAATTTTGAAAGAATCTTTCAAAAGTGCATCTCATAAAACATATTTCTCTATATAAGACCTTTCTATCTAATTCTCTCATTATTCCTTTTATACCCTAAAAGAACTCCTATTAATAGTAGGGAATGGGGACTGACTTTACCTAGGGTTTAAGACAAAACCAACCGTAGGATTACAACAGCCAAATCTGATCATTCACGGGATATAATAAAAAAAGATGTGCAAGGCTAGCTAGGGAAGTATGAGATCAAAATGCTTTATGCAAACAACCTAAACTCAGTGATAAAGTTGTGACAAAGTCTGGGACCGAAATTGATAATCACAATCCAGAGACTCTCTTGTAAAGTAAAGCACAAACGACGCTAATATCCTGATAGGACAATGCCTAAAATAAGCAAAATGACTATGGGGATAGGCTGGGTTTGGGAGATATTAAAAGACAACACAATTAGGATTCTTTTAATTTTAGCTACTAGGGTTGTGAGATTTCTTGAAAAGAAAACAATGAAATGAGGAGATGGTTACATTCATGCCTTTGAAATGACATCATTTAATGTTGCAAATTTCCAAAGCAATCCTCAAATGTCAGCGAGTTTTTATAGTTAATCCTCCTTAGAGTTTTGAATTTTTATTTTATCATGTGTAAAAGTCAAAATGATCAATTAAAAGAATTCAATTGAGTCGTTGATCGAATTTAAGGATACTTCCTTAATTTGTCTATTTCTCTCAAAGGCCCTTGAACTTCAAAATCCTTTTAATTAAAGTTAAAATCAGTTATTTAATAAAATAAATTTTCAATTAAGCCCTCGATTGAATTAATATAACCTCCTAAATTATGTCAAATTGATAATTTTGGTCCTTGATCCTTTAATTCTCTCAATTATAATCGATTTCAAATTAATCACATCATTGGAAAAATTATCGTGTCCAATTAAAGCTAGGAAACTTTTGTTAAGTTAATTAAAAAATATTTTTTTGGATTTTTTTATGTTTTTAAAAGTATTTTTTGGCTATTTTTGAAAAATAAATTAGGGCTAAAATGGGTTATAACATGTACAATATATACGTTGAATATAAGGCATAAGAGACATAACATTCTATTTTTTTTTAAAAAAACTTATTAACCATTTTAATGAAAAAATATCACTTTGTCCCCTGAAAAATATCACATATATTATTTCAAGATAATTTTAAAATTTATACAATCAAATCCCTATTTTGTTTTTCTAGGTCTAGAATTCTAAGCCACTATATAAATTACATTCTAGTATTTAATTTTTAAAATCTATTTAAAATCAGGTCTTACTTAATTGATCATTCCAATTTATTTTTTATCAATGATTCTTAATATGCATGATCCATTAGGTTTCTAATATGCCGGCCTAAATAAAAATCACAATTCTAAATAAAATAAGATTAAATAAATTAAATAATTTAACTTATTATCAATTCAATAATTGATTGATTTATATTTGAATATCTAACAAACCATTTAACAACATGTCATAACCCCTCAAATATTAGATAAGTTATATGTGATTTGACTTACCTTTCAGTGACCAGTTTCTCAGTGTAATTATTATCACTTTATTAAGAACGTTTTGATTTAGACATTAAGCATGAAGTGCATCTGCACTATCAAATCACATTTATTCTCAACACCATAATCATTTATTATTGAATAAGATTTGAAACTTTTTTCAAATCTCATTCCACCTTACATAAGGATTTCACGATCAATAATATTTGAGAATATGTGAAATATTTTTCCTAATTCATTTATGGTGATGAATCCTCTCTTGATTACTTAGATACCTTCATATAGTTTATGATATATATAATATCTGCATATTTGTTATTCTTGATTAAGACAATGTGTAGTCAGAATTAAAATTTAGTATTCTCTATATACAATAACTTAATGATGTCTAATAATCGCTTACATAATTGTCACGTAAGCTTTTTTATAGACATAAGAGATATCTCCATATGTAATCCTCACACAGGTTAATTTAGTGTACATGTCATTTAATAAGCGCCTATATATTAGTTTCTAATAACTTTTATATCTCAACTTATGAGTACAACGATTTTCTTTCATAAAGAAAACAACAGAATATGTATCGGTCTTAACAATTTTAATTAATGTCTAATCTTAATATAGCATTAACTAAGAACATTTAGAAACAATGCTTTGATGTAATAGAAATCATCATAATTATAATCGATTTATAATTTTATTTTAAAAGAATTTTTGTCTCAAGAACTTTATTTTTACTCTAGATTCATTAATCTTACATAAATAAATATTAAAGATAAAGAATGCCTTTATTAATAATAAATACATTTTGCATGAACAAAGTTAGTGTCATGTGTAACCAACTAATTGCTATAGGATATATACACTAACATGTTGTGTTCTTCATTTCCATTTAGAGAGCCCTCATTTTAGTATTAGAGAGATTTACATGTTGATTATAAGATGCTCTTTCAGTAATAATCATGGTTGGTTGGGTGGATTTCTCATAGGTGGTTATAACCATTGTAAATGCTGTTAAATCCATAAAATAGACATGTGTATGGTTATGTATGGGATACAGATGCACTAAAGTGCTCATCTATGGTAAGTGATGATGACCCTATTAGAACCAATGAGAACATAAGGGATTGCATAGAGACACTAGGGGTGTGTCTAGACTCTTAGTATCCCCATACAATTCTATATTGTAGTAGGGAGTTAGATGATAAAGGCCCATCTCTAAGCATGTTTATCATGTTTGATCCAGCAAAATCTAGGAAGATGGTGGATTATTAGGCTTTTCATGTCTAAAAAGTTGGCCTCTTTCCATTACTTGTAATGATTATTTGTTTAGCACACCAGTGATGAGTTTATCTGTGTTTTTCTTTAGAGTCGTGTTTAATGACTTTTGGAATAAATTATGAATCTATTTTTTATCGAGAGAGTCAATCTATATATTGTCAATTAAAATTATTGTGGACTAACCTATGATGAGGCAACAATTACCGTTATCAAACAAAATGGAGACTTTAGATCTTATATTCTTAATAAGGGTTATATGTTCTAAAAGCACATTAGTTTTAAGGAAGAAAAAAATTACAAAATCTTAAAGTGCAGAAAAATAAATAAAGCAACAAGGATAAAATATAAATAAATGAAAGTAATAAAAACCCTTTAGAAAAAAAAACAAGAATAAATTTAAGGAATGTAAATATGTAGGGGTGATCATCATTTACATTATTATCCGACCCTATTTATACTATTACAATGTTTGAATCCTACTTACAAAAGTAATTCTAATCCTATACATATATTGGTATAATATAAAGAGGCTTATTAAATTCCTCTTCTATTGATCATCCTTAGCTGATTTTTGACTTCTGATTAGTTATTTTAAGGACCAAGAACTCTGAATATGACTATATCCTCTAATTATGCACATGTTCAAACCTAGTTGTTTGACTGCTTCTTTTTTTTATCTATCATGACTTCTGATCACATAGTCATTTGCTTCTTCAACTCTAATAGTTGATAAAAGACTCTTCTAGCCCGGTTGATTTAGGTGTCTCAACAAACCCGGGTGAAACCTTACCTCTTTTTACCATTTCTCTTCTAAATGACACATTTTGAATTTGAATAAAGGGATAAAAATCTCCCACACGAGCAGCAACATGCAAAAAAGAATAAACATTCACCTTTGCTCATCTTCTCCTTTTTTCCTTCACCGAGCATGCTTCTTATTTCTAACCCACTACTACTGATGTAATTGGGAAGCTCATAAGATACAATTGCATGGCTTGTAAAGGTGTTCTTGCTAAATTCAATCTACATTTCATTGGAAAAACTAACTAGAAGCAACTAATTTTAGGGTGCTTGTAGGGAAGTTCTTGATGACTCAGACTGTGGAAAGTTGGAATCAACTTACTACACATCTACAGAATTCCAGTAACATTTTTAACTCTAGTAATAGATCAAGTTTGATTTTGTTTTCAATTCCTTGTTTTTTTTTAAATTTATATTCATTAATTAAGGGATTGGCCTTGATGTACATATTTTATTTGATTGCTCTGGACACAGTCCGAGTATGTCTTTCCTTGGATTTTTTCTAGTACTTGAAATCTTAGGAGGTTCTCATTTTTTTTCTCTTTTGATTTGCAATTTTCATATATCCCACTCTTTTGACACATGAAGGTCTTTTATTAAAGATTGATTTTTAATACATACACTATTTTTGAATTGTTGTGTTCATGTTATTTATTAAAATATGTGAATTTAAGCTTATTTAGACCTATTATATCTTCATGGTTTTTTTATATGGCTTATAATGTTTTTTTATGTATATATAATTTTCATGGTTGACTTGAGTTGAATCGCCTAATTCATAACCTGATTGTTGTGTCAATTAATCTCTAAATGGGATTTAAAAACTATGTTTATAACTAGATCAATTCTTTCACCATTGAATTGAGCTCTCTATTTAATGGTGCTTATTCAATGTTATCCTTATTTTTCAATTTTTTGACTAATATTTTTTGTGTTCCTACCCTCACCTCGGTAGCAACGGCAAAGAATCGCCATCGGCATCGCATCTCATTGTCCACCAAAACGTCTCATCCAAACTCTCCTTCCCTTTTAAAAGCCGAAATCACGACCGCGCCACTAATAATCGCAGCTGTTGCAATTGACGATACGCGCTCCAAACAAGCCAAGGATATCTTGTCCACAGAAGCACAACAGCGTGACGGTGGAGCTATAGTGGGTTTGAAAGACGCAAAGGAGAGGAGTTCAAGGTTATAAAAGTAGGAGTTTGGTATATTCTTGTCTTCTAACAATACTTATATAGCTACGTGTATAGGTATGTTATCTCTCTTTGCTTGCTGCTGCTGCTGCTGCTATTTCTCTTGGTTTATTTGGAAGAACTTAAAGAATTCTCTTTTTTTTCTTAATCTTACATGCTACTATAACGCACAAAACATTTACATGCAGATTAACTGAATCACTAATGTGTTTAGTACAGAGTTGTCTTCTTCTTTTTTATAGAAACCAAACAGGCCGTTGTTTTAGGTTAACTTCAGCTATAAGTTGTGTGATAGGATGCATACTCCTTGATTTGTTCTTTTTATTTTTGGATCAGTAGCTTTCCCTTTTTTTTTTTTTCTCGGGAGATGTGGTAAATTAGATTTTGCAAGGCTGCGTATGGTCAGGGGTCGCCGAAAATGTACATGAGAAGGGTGGGTTCAATGTACTAGTAGTTCAAGTATCAATAATAAGAACATATAAGTTCATATGCTATTAATGTAGATTTACTTAGTATTTGGTACTGTGGTAAGGATTATTTTTTAAATTGTTTTTTTTTTTTGGAAATGCATCAAAATAATTTTTTAATTTATTTTTTAAAATTTATTTTTAACATTAAGCATATCAAAATAATTTAAAAACATTAAAAAATTAAAAATTTTGGAAAAAACATGGCCTAACACGTTGCCAAACATACATTTTAAGTGGTGGAACCTTGGAAAGAAGTAGGTTGCTTTCAAGGGCCGAGTTGGTTTTTGAAGCCATCTTGTTTGTTTGAATCAACCAGCTTACCTCAGAAAGCACACAAGTCATCAAACCCCTAACAAGAAAATCTTCTGTTTTATTTGTCGAGTCAGTGAAAAATCAATGGTTCTAATCTAGCACTTGAATACACAATCTCAAGTTAGCAAAATGGAAATGCTTTGTACTTGAGATTTATTTGTCCTGTTCATATCCATCAAAGTGCCAATATAAATGAAAGAGGATTTGAGAAAGCATTCCGACAACACAAATTCAGTTCACCTTGGAATCACAACTGTTAAATACCATTAATTACTTAAAAAGTGAATTGAAGAATACAAATGCAAGTTTTGAGTCATGTGACTACCATTATCAAATAAAATGGAGACTTTAGATCTCATACTCTTAGTAAGGGTTATCTGTTCTAAAAGCAATCATTTGCTCATTCAACTCTCATAGTTGATAAAAGACTCTTCTAGCCCGGTTAGACCAGGTGACTTATCAAACCCAGGTGAGACCCCACCTCTTTTAACCATTTCTCTTCTAAACGACACATTTTGAATTTGAATAAAGGGATAAAAATCTAAAACACAAGCAGCAACATGCAAAAAAGAATAAATATTCACCTTTCCTCATCTTCTTCTTTTTCCTTCACCGAACATGCTTCTTCTTTCTAACCCACTAATACTGATGTAATTGGGAAGCTCATACAATTGCATGGCTTGTAACGGTGTTCTTGCCAAATTTCATCTACATTTCATTGTAAAAGCTAACTAGAAGCAACTAATTTTAGGGTGCTCGTAGGGAAGTTTTTGATGGCTCAGACTTTGGAAAGTTGGAGTCAACTTACTACACATCTGCAGAATTCTAGTAACCTTTTTAACTCTAATAACATCTCAGGTTTGGTTTTGTTTTCAATTCCTTGTTTTTTCCTTATTTATATTCATTAATTAAGGGATTGACCTTGATGTGTATATTTTATCTAATTGCTCTAGACATAATACAAGGATGTCTTTCCTTGGATTTTTTCTAATACTTTAAATCTTAGGAGGTTCTCGTTTTCTTTTCTCTTGATTTGCAATTTTCATATATCCCACTTTTTTGACATGTGAAGGTCTTTTATTAAAGATTGATTTTTAATGCGTACACTACTTTTAAATTGTTGTATGCATGTTATTTATTAAAATATTTGAATTTAAGCTTATTTAGACCCACTATATCTTCATGGTTTTCTTATATGGTTTATAATGTGTGCGCGTGTGTGTGTGTGTGTGTAATTTTCAGGGTTGACTTGAGTTGAATTACCTAACTCATAACTTGACTATTGTGTCAGTTGATCCTGAGTTGTGTTTAAAAATTATACTTATAACTCGATTAATTTTTTCATCATTGATGACTTCAGCTCTTTGTTTGGTGATGCTTATTCAATGTTATCCTGTTTGTATATTTTAAATAAATATAAAAACTAAGCTGAAAAAAATTGTTTAATTCTTATTTTTCAATTTTTTGACTAATATTTTTTTATGTTATTTTACTTCGTCCATTTTGTAAAAGAGAGAGAAAAAAGAAAAAAGAAAGCACTCTCTAGCACCTTTTAGACAGGCGCGACACATCCTAAGAAAAGAAACTCACAAGGAAAAAAAATCCAACCCCCCCCCACCAGCAACAACTGCCTTCAACATCTCACTGTCCACCAAAACGTCTCCTCCAGCCTCTTTCTCGTCCATAAGCTGGAATCACGAGTAACCGCAGCTGCTGTAACCGACGACACGTACTCCAAACGAGCCAAGGATATCTTGTCCACAGAAGCACAACAGCGTGACGGTGGAGCTATAATGGGTTTGAAAGACGCAAAGAAGAGGAGTCGAAGGTCATAAAATAGGAGTTTAATATATTCTTGTCTTCTAAAATACTAATATATGTTAGGTATGTTATCTCTCTTTGCTTGCTGCTCCTACATGGTTTATTTGGGAGATATTAAAGAATGCTCTTCTTTTTCTGAATCTTACATGCTAGTATAATGCACAAAACATTTACAGGCAGATTAACTGAATCACTAATGTGTTTAGTATAAAAGACCATTGTTTTAGGTTAACTTCAGCTGTAAGTTGTGTGACATGATGCGTACTTCTTGATTTGTTCGTTTTCTTTTTATTTTTCTTTTTTCTTTTTGGACCAGTAGCTTTGCCCCTTTTTTTTCTGGGAGATATGGTAAATTAGATTTTGCAAGACTACATATGGCTGGCACCAACATGACCAAAAAGGGTCACCCAAACTGTACATGAGAATGGTGGGTTCAATGTAGTAAGAGGTCAAGTATTAATGATAAGAACATATAAGTGGAGTCAGTGCGTTCATATGCTATTAATGTAGATTTACGTTGTGTTATTGTGATAAGGATTGCTTTTCAGATTGTTTTTGCTTGGAAATGCATTAAAATAATATATTTTTTAAATTTATTTTTAACATCAGTACATCAAAATAATCTAAAAACAAAAAAAATTAAAGAATTTTCATGGCCCAAATGGCGTTGCCAAACATACATTTAAGTGGTAGAACCTTGGAAAGAAGGGATATGGGTTTCTTTCAAGGCCCGAGTTGGTTTTTGAAGCCATCTTGTCTGTTGGAATCAACTATGTCTTATCTCTTGTGAAAAATGCAAAATCAGCTTACCTCAGAAAGCACACAAGTCATCAAACCCCTAACAAGACAATCTTCTGTTTTGTTTGTCGAGTCAATGAAAAATCAATGGTTCTAATCTAGCACTTGAATAAGCAATCTCAAGTTAGCATAAGGGAAATGCTTTGTCAATTTTGAGATTTATTTGTCATGTTCATGTTCATCAAAGTGCCAATATAAATGGAAGAGCATTTGAGAAAGCATTCCGACACCACAAATTCAGTTCATCTTGGAATCATAGCTGTCAAATACCATGCATTACTCAAAAAGTGAACTGAAGAATACAAATGCGAGTTTTGAGTTATCTGACTACTTAGGACTTGGACATATGCCGTGCTAACCATGATTTGTGTATTTTCATTTGATCCATTAATTAAGTTCTCATTTCTTTGCTGAAAAGTAGTTTCTTTTTGGAAAGTGGTTTTCGTAGAAAGTGAATTCCTGGAAAGTAAATTATTTTCCGATGTTTGGTAGTTTCATGGAAAATAAGTTGGAAAACACTTACCAGTGTTTGGTTATGTTATGAAAAATGAGCTGAAAAATAGCTTATTAATGTTTTATTTTTTTTCAAGTTTATTAAAATAATGAAAAACAAATCTTACAAATTAAAAAGTTGAATAAGAATGAAATTAAAAAAAATTCTAATTTTATAAATTATCTCAAATAAAATAAATAATAATCAAAATAATCGATATCAAATCTAACAAATAAAAAATTAAAAGATGATGAAATTAAAATAATAATAATTATAATTTCATAAATTATTTCAAATAAAATAAGTAACAATCAAAATAATGAGAACCAAATTTGATAGGTAAAAATTTCAATTAAAAAATAATAATAAGAGAAGCAAATAATAATCATAAAAATAAGAAACAAAGTTAATATAAAAATCAAATTAAATCAATTTTAAGGGATGAAATTAAAAAAAATTCAAACAAAATATATATCAATCAAAAGTTTGAGGATCAAATTTGATATAATTAGCAAATATTTTTCCACAACTTCTGGAAAATGTTTTCATTGAAAACAAAAAAAAATTTTTCTTGAAAATCAAGCTAAATTTTACTTTAACTTTAAATTTTTCTAACAATAAATAATCACATGAAAATTTAAAAAATAATAAAAACATTTTATGGGCAAACAAACACAACTGAATCTTAAAAGCAAAGAAAACCCCTTGAAACAATGTGTAGCGGAACTCCCATATCCACCTTATAATTTTAAAAAGTTCGAGCTTGAAGCATAATCGCTATAAACATTATAAGCTTTACGTCAACTTTTGTAAGTTGTATTCTCTTATTTTATATAATCATTACAACTCAGAAGCTGAGTGGGTTTAGCTGTATAGGAGTTTTTCTACAGAGACATAAATACAGTTTGGTTTTTGGGCAGCTGAAGAACACAAGAATGGCATCAACAGGGCAATCGCAGTCACTAAAAAGAAGGGATGCACCGGTAACAAGAGAAGGAGGGGATCAGCTAACTCTAACCCCTTTAGGTGCTGGAAATGAAGTGGGTCGATCATGTGTTTACATGTCATTTAAAGGCAAGACTGTACTGGTATTGCTTCCCTCCATCCTTCCCTCTATGCATTTTGTTGTTTTTCAATTATGCCATTTTATACTGATTTACTATTGGTAATTGTTGTTTACGCTGGATCAAATTCAATGAATGTATTTTGTTTATTAATTTATGTTTTTGTTGTCGAATTATGCCAATGTTAGTTTGATTGTGGAATTCATCCGGCTTATTCGGGTATGGCTGCTTTGCCTTATTTCGATGAGATTGACCCTTCCACTATTGATGTACTTCTCGTTACACAGTATGTATTTCATCACCTTCTCTTGCTAATTCTCCTTGCTTGCCTATTGTATATATGTATATTGATTTTCCATTCCATGAGGCAATATTTTGTTTCTCACTATTAGTTTCGTAAATGCTAGTTTTTTCTCTCACTGAATGCTCCTTTGATTTGACCTTGCTTGCTTTCTTGTTTGTTCATTTTCTTGTCAAAAGAATTCTTTGAAGAGATATCTCCTATGATGATGTAGTAAGATTGCATGAAATTTTTAGCTGCGAGAGATCAACTTGTCCAAGGAAGAACATGAAATTGTTTCAGAATTAGAGAACACTCAGCGCAGAAGTCAGGTGTACAAGTATTGAGAAAGTTAGTGTTAGGGTATTTTGGTCTAATATTTGGGAAGATTTTATTGTGACAATACAAGTTGGGTAGGAGTTTAAATATTGTGAGAAAAACCGCATGATGCAGTTCCTTAGGTGCTTGAACTTGCATTATCAGGGCCATTTGATAGGCAGTGGCTAGGTTCCTCATCAGTAGAAGTTAGCCAAGTCTGTTATAATGCTGGACTTGACAATAATATAAATTGAAACAGTGAAACTTAAACTTGATGCTTTGTCAACAAGAGAGGGCAGCCTGAACTTTCTTACCTCTATAAAAAATTATCAGTAGTATTCTTGATGTGTGCTGGGAACTTTTTACTCTTAACTGGATCTATGCAATTGTAGGGAAGTATAGATGTAATGAGATTTCTGATAAAGTTTTGTTGGAATTTAAAGTGTCATAGACTCATGATATCTATATTTTAATTATTCACATGCTCCTTGTTGCAAGAAGATGAGTGATCTTCTAAGAAATAGGTTTGTGCTCGTTATAGAGAAAGATAAGAAGCAGATAAAACGTAATGACTCCACACACTTTTTCATTTACATTTGCATGTATAAATACAGGATTGAAGAGCTTATTAAGCCTGAAGTTTTGCTATTCTATAACTAACTACAAGCTGTGAATTATGAGTTGTACATGATTCAAACATTCAAATTAAACGTAAGGAGTTGATTCTGTTGGATAAGGATTTTATGGAGGAGCTGATGCTGTTGGATGAGTAATTTGTGGAAGAGTAATAACTTTTCTTATATGCCCCCGCAAGATGGAGGTACCATCAGTGACACGACCAAAAGATTGATGTCTTCTCCCAAGTGCAGGAGTGTCGAGTAATAAATAACCCGGCAAGACCGGGTCGAACCACGAGAGGTTAATTGTATAAATTATAAATAACAATGCAACAACAACAACAACAATAATAACAATAAAAATAATAATAGTAACAATAGTAATAATAGTAATAATAATAATAATACTCGATGCGTGGCGTTGTTATACCCGAGAATGATCTAAAAGATCGGGTCACGGTTTTCCAAACTTTATATACCGATTTTATGAAAAGATCAAAGAGATATATTATATAATATAAACAGATTTCGATGCGAATGAATAAGGCAAGACCAACAATGTCAGGATCCTTGATCAAACACAGAGCATACTTAACGTAAATAACATATAACAAGAATGTAAATAATAATAATAATAATAATATTAATAATATTAATAGTAGTAGTAGTAGTAGTAATAGTAGTAATAATAATAATAAAAAGAAGAAGAGGAAGAAATTAATGAGAACTTTGAGATGGAAGATTAATGTAAGGATTAAACAATGATAAAAACAAATGTCAAGGTTAGAGGATTCACTAATGGTATTTCAAATAAATATAATATAAACTCTTTTTATTACTCAACTAGAAACCACACACAAAGGAGGTTCTAATCGGATGATTTATCATTAATGGCTCATTATAAAGTATTAACATGATCATATTAATTATCTTGTCTAAGTAACACCATACTTATAAATATCATCGAGGCATTCATGTTGCTAGCTTATGTTAACAACAAATCAAGTTCCTATCATAACAACGATGTCGGCCGAAAACTATGAAGGATCAAGCATTCGATGTACCAAGTGTTATACAACATAAATCTAGATTAACCATTTAACAAGCAAGGTATTAAGAATTAGTAAGATAAAAAGATAAGATATGCTAATAACAATTTATCTTGGATATAAACATTAAAGTCCATGTTGAGTTTATATTATACCTATTCTAACACCATTAGTAAAACCTTTTCACCTTGACATAATTAACTTAGCTAAACATAATGAAGAAGAAAAACATAAATAAACAAGATAAGAACATGATTATGATATAAGTTAACTAAGGATATGAAAGGAAATGAAAAAGCATAAACAAGAGATTAATATAACATGAAAGAAAACTTGAACATTACAAAGATATAAAGAAAGAAAGCAAGAACATGATCTTGATCTGAAAACCAAGATGATTAAATACATGGCAAATGTCTCCTTTTATAGGCTAAGATGTGGAACTATTGATTGGTGGACTAAGAAAATAGTTGGTGGCCAACCACCGATTTGGTGGCTGGTTTTTGACATTGTTGGCTGCTGGTTCTTGAAATTGTTGGCAGATTTTTGATATTGTTGGCTGGCCAAAACGTCATTGCTAACATCAGAATTTGAGCCCTTTGTTTCATGAAAGCTGTGGGCAATTGTCTCAGCTTTCCAACAAAAAAAACCAGAGCTTATTTGGACTTCTAGAACTCAAGATATAAGCTGAAAACTGAACAGTGTTTGAGCTGCAGGACAGGTTCCGACTTCTCCGTTGTTGCTAAGATTTGAACTTGAAAACGGAAGAATTGAGTCTTGGACCCTTCATGAAAGTTTTAGGTCTATGTCTTATCTTTCCATCCATATAAAGTGGACCTAAATCCGAGTTCTACAACTCCAGTTATGATCAAATAACCGAATGGTGTTCCAGTTTGGAATTGAACCAAAGATCTCTTCTCCTAGCCTAGTCCTCCTTTTGTCTCTTCACTTTGAATTGTTAATCACATCAATCAATCCTTTGAATTGTGAGATATACCTGCATTCAAAACAAGCATTTACCATAAATTAAAGATATATTATATTATTAGACTTGTTATTATAAAACATGCTTTAGTTAGGGAATTTAACGATACTTTAGTGCAATACGATGATATAAAGCCTTAATGAGAATGCACTTTTAAGTACTAATCACACCCCCAACCAACCTTATTACTAGTCCCTAGTAATCAAAGTGTTAAAATACAAAAACAATTTGCAAGTTCCACAAAGCAAGGTATTCATCATTTAACTTCCATTAATCTATCCAAATAAACAAACTCTCATTAAATTTATATATCTCGCTTCATACTTCTTAAACAAGATATTAATAAACCTTCTTTTATGCTCAGTAAATCAAAACATAGCTATGGAGCTTTTCATGGAAGAAAACAAAATTTTTATTCCAATGTTTAAGGTTAACTTCCTTGGGTTGGGATTATTATCTCTTTTTTTTTTTTTTTTTTTGAAAGCAAGAATTTATAATACAATGTATCTTGAACCCATGTAACGAGCTTTTAGCTAATGACTCCTGCACCAGTTGGTCTTAGGGCATCAGTGTTGAGACACCCCTACGAGCTTAGTAACTCGGGTTGTAGATACCGATACATAGATAGTGCAATGTTTGATTCCCTTAAGCTTTTCTCCTTAACCCATGTAACAAGCACCTGGGCCAATAGCTCCCAAGTCAGTTGACTTTAGGGTACTAGGTGTTAAAACACCCCTTCGGGCTTAATTGCTTAAGTCAAGGAGGCTACGAAACCAAACTTATCTACTTTTATTTTATTTATTTTTTTTTTTTTTTTTTGTTTTTGTTTTTTTTTTTTTTTGCATATTATATATTATCCCTTTCCCTTAGTTGTTACCTTTAACAAAAGAACATAAATAATGTAATAATCCAATATGCAACCCACAATCATATGTTAAAGTGTGTGTGTGAAAATGAAGGTTTAAGAATACTTGTTAAATGAGTATATGAGCGTAATTAAGTGATAACAATGCGAGAGTTTGTAAATCTGAATATTTCAAGAAGTATTATAATAGACCTTGTTAAGAATGTTTACTAAGATGCGTCTCAAGAGTCACTAAAGTTCCTCCTTTACTCGCCATCCTAGTAACAACAGGTTTGCAAATGGTTGTAACAATAGAAAACACGTTTAGTTATTTTTTTTTTAATATCAACTACTACCCTCTCCCCCCAACCAAAACGAGACATTGTCCTCAATGTTCTAAGGCGAAAAGATAGAGTATAGAAGACATCACCTGAAACAAACTACTACGACAAACCCGAAACACACTTTAAACAAATATAAAAAAGCACAAAACACAAATATTATGCTATTAATAAAACCAAAAGACACAAGTTGTCACAAACTAAGGCTCAAATCCAATCTAAGCTTTTTACAGCGTTTCGTGATTGACCAATTAAGTCGACTCATAGAGGAATCAACTACGGGGATGAAAGATTGAAGTTCATCAATCAATTGTTCAAGAAGAGCAAAGAGATGAGGATTTGTCGTGCTATAGGTTTCGGTGAATGTTCACTGAGCCCAAGATGAAATATGAAATATCTCTTCTAAAGTTCCCAAACCACCTGGTAAAGCAATAAAGGCGTCGCATGGTTAAACATTACGGATAGTCGTTCGGACATTGTGGAGACCCGTAGTTCCTCTCCGACCGTTTTTTACCAATGATGTCCCCTTCGGCTAAAGCTTTGGGGATGACCCCCAAAACTTGACTCGCCTCCTAAAAATACAGCTATTGAAACACTCCCCATTAACCCAAGGCCGCCTCCCCATACACTAAATGAATCTTTCTCTCGCCTAGTACCCGACCAAGATGATTTGCTGATTCTAAAAACTCTTTTTCTTTCCCGGATTGGATCCACAAAAAAACACAAATAGTTTTTATTTTAGGAACAGAGGAACTGACCATTTCTACACACTTCTATATCTATTAAATGAATGGGTAGAGTAGAAATGATGGGAAGAAAGAGAAGATTTTATAGATGAGAAATTGAAAATGCAATCATACCACCTATATGTAGGCTAGCTAGAGTCTCACTCGCTCTCTCTCTCTCTCTCTTTGTTTTTTTTTGTCGTTTTTTTTAAAAAGCATGTGTATGTACAAGCAGCTGTGATTGTGGCTCACATCTTCCCTTGGTTTTACGTCCAAGAACGGCTTAAACGCCCTCTATGGGTCGGGGATAGGCTTCCCATCTAGTCTTTTTAAAAACTGACAAACAGGGTCTTTTTTAGTGAGATTCCCAAGACTAAGTCGATCATGTTCTTTATGAAAATGAGGCCATAAATCATGAATTGCACGATGCATATCTCCACTATGATGAGACTTAAGAGTCAATAGAAGATTAACTAAAGACTCTCGATGCTTTGAAATAAATCCCACCTTTTGACATTTTTCACGGGTTTTGCGTAATGCATGTGAGTCTTTGAACATGGTGGGCCAATAAAATCCACTTTGTAAGATTTTTGCGCTTGTCTTTCTTGATGAGAAATGACCCCCACGTGCCTCGAATGACAAAATTTAATGACACTACTTACCTCATTGTCGGGAATGCATCTTTGAAATATTTTATCGGACAATATTTGAATAAGTAAGGGTCATCCCAATAAAATTTTTGCACGTTGCTCAAAAACTTTCCTTTGTCTTCGGTACTCCGGTGAGTCGGCAAATCTCCCGTTGCAAGAAAATTGATATGATTAGCAAACCAAGGTATTGGACTACGAGAAAGTAAGGATTGATCGGAAAGTATTTCTCAATTGGTGTGATGTCAAATGTCGAATCTATTGTCAATTTTGACAAATGATCCGCGACAACATTTTCGGTGCCTTTTTCATCCTCGATTTCTTCTTGTTTGAAAGTTTCAAAAATTTCGAGTCGTGATTGACTTCTCTTTGCTTGGTCATGGCATGAGGAAATGGAAGTACTGGTGGGGAATCAGTCTTTTCTTTACAATATTCGGTTTAACCCCTTCCTTACCCTCGAGATTGACTCATCATCTTTCTCACAAGGTTCAAGAATTGGTTTTTCAATAACCTTACCACCATAGAGAGTAATGACCGATTTGACTTGATCCATATGTTGGCTTCCAGAACTACTTGCATTTGAATTGTATTGCCCTTTGGGATTTTGCTGTGGTTGAGATGAGAACTTACCTTTCTCATGAAAATTGAGAGCGATGTGAATTTTGCAAGAGTATCTTTAAAATCTGTCATGCTTTGAGCAAGTTGAGTGTTGATTGTCTCTTGCTTTTCAATGAATGCATATAAAGTGTCCTCAAGATTTCTTCCAGGAGGGGGAACACAAGGAGATGCATACCCATGAGAACTTTGAAAATTATGATGTGCTTGAAATGGTGGTTGTGAAGTTTGTGCATTATTGTTACCACTCTTCCAATTGAAATTTGGGTGTTCTCTCCAACCAGGGTTGTACGTTTGTGAGTATGGATCATGATTTTGCCATTGAAAACTGTTTAAAGCATTGGCATGTTCATGGAAACATTCCTTAAAAGAAGGCAAAGTTGGACAATCATTGGTTGAGTGTTTATTAGTTTCACAAATTTGACACACAATTTCTTGAACATATTTTATTTGACCACTCTTTTTTAATTTTAGTGCCTCAACTTTTCTAGCTAAAGATGCAAATTTGGCTTGGAGGTCATGATCTTCCCTAAGGTTGTACATGCCTCCATTAGATGTATGAGGTTGAGTTTTACCCGGTGCCTCACACGCACTGTGGTGTCCCAATTTTGAGCATTTTCTCGCTAGCAAGTCTAGGTACTCCATTGCTTCATCAGGGTCTTTGTTTTCAAAAGTTCCATTGCACATCAAATCCACCATTTGCCTATCTTTAGATGTTAACCCTTCATAAAATTGTGAAACCAATCTCCATGTTTCAAAACCATGATGAGGACAGTTATTAAGCAAGTCTTTATATCTATCCCAAAGACTTGTAAAGTGTTTCTCCCGGTTTTTGAGTGAAAATGGTGATTTGTCTTTTGAAAGAGTTTGTTTTATGAGAAGGGAAAAACTTCTTTAAAAATTGTTATTGCATTTCACCCCAAGCACGAATGGATCCTGACCTAATATTTTGTAGCCATGTTTTAGCTTTATCTTTTAATGAAAAAGGAAAAAGCTTTAATCTGATGGTATTTATGCTACAATTTAAGTCATTATAGGTGTTACAAACTTCTTCAAATTCTCTTAAGTGCAAGTATGGATTTTCTAATTCTAAGCCATGAAAAGTGGGTAAAAGTTGAATAATACCTGGTGTTATTACTCATTTTTGGACCCCATGTTTGCTGGAAGATTGACAAAAGCAAATGAAAGAAATATTTTTTCAAAAACTCTGTTTGAGCTATTTTCTCGCTCTTTTTATCCTTCCCCTTTCGCCAAAATCATCGGGTTTTCTTAGACCGATCGAAGTCTTTATAATGCCGATTCATTCCTTTTTTATAGGGTCTTTAAGGGTGAATAAATCCCTCAAAAGTGGAAATAAAAAACCGTTACTGGTTCTTCCGCCGCAATCTTTTTTGTTCCAACTTAGGCCCCTTTTTCGACTTGGTTTCGTGCAATATCTGACCATCCCAGCTATATTCTGTCACTCATGACATGTTGAAAAATGGACCTACACCTTTATTGGGTCCTAAAGCTCACTGTTCTTATGGCAGACTCTCAGTCGAACTAGGATGCTTGGCATTGTCGGTTTCTCGAATTTAGATCGGGAGACCCTTTTTGACCAACCAGATTGCGCCCGTTTCTATCCTATAAAACGATTATAGCTCACCCGGAATCCTTCGTGAAAGTCGTAGTCCTGGACGCATAGGTGAATTTAGGCTTTCGAATCGCTTGATTTCGATATCGGGAGCTCGAGATATTCTCGTTTGAATATCCGACGTGAAAGTAGAGAATTCCGTCGCGAGCGGGATTTTGACCCAAGTTTTGCACTGAAATTTCTGCTGCCATCACGATTTTTCTGGTTCATTCTTAGGATACTCTCGATCATATCGGGATGCTCGACATTCGTCGGTTTTTGAATCGGATCGAGAGACCATTTTTACCGACCCGGTTTTGCGGCCTGATTCCGTCCAAAAAAACGATTATATCTCACCTTGAATCCTTCGTGAAGGTTGTACTCCTACACACATAGATGAATTTTGGCTTTTGAATCGCTGAATTTCGATATCGAAACTCAAGATATGCATGTTTGAATATCTAATGAGAAAGTGAAATTTCGCCCCATGTTTTTGGGCTACCTCGCAAATACAATATTAATTATATATAAAAAGAGAGCGGAACCCGAAAAGCAGTGTCATAGTGTAGACACCGTTCCCCCCATGTGCATGCCGCCGCCCGAGACCCTCGGGAGTGGGGAGCAACAAAGCGTGGGAGCAGCCGCAGCCGCCCGGCTTGGTGTCCCCCGCTCCCATGCGCATGCGACAGAGCCCACTCCACTGGTGTACCGCTCACAATTAATTAAAGAAAAGGGGGGAGAGAGTTCAGTTTTTGGGAGAAGAAGGAGAGAACACCCAAAGAGTTCCCCCGCTTGGCCATTCCCCTCTCTCGGCCATTTCTTCCCCGCACACGACACGGCCTTCTCTCGCAAACGTTGCCAACGCCCTCATCATCATCTAAGGACTGGACTGTTTCCCTAAACGAGAGACGGTGGAGATGAAAGAATGTGAGGTTGGTCTCCGAGTTACGGCATATATAACGGATCGCTTTCTTCTCCTTCCAAAGAGGGAGGAGGAGGCGAAGAGAAGAGTAAAGAGCGAGAGGGTTGGCATAGAAAAAAACAAAGAGAACGAGAGAGGAAAAAAGAAAGGCTTTCTTCGGGTTTCAAAGGCGTAAAGCAAAGGTTTTCACCCCTGTTTGCACCGCATCTTCTACATCCGAACCAATGCCCACATCGGGAGGACGAGCAGCCGCAAAGAACGCCACCCACCGCCCGCACCAAAGACCGCCAACACCACCACCAGCTCATCATCTCCTTCATCACCTCATCATCTCCTCCATCCCAGCAGCGGCAGCAACACCAGGAGGAGAGCAGCAGCAGCAACGCCAGGAGCCGCACCGCGCGCCGCTAACGACCCCATCATCTCCTCCATCCCAGCAGCAGCAAAAAGAACACCAGGAGGAGAGCAAGCAGCAACGCCAGAGCCGCACCCGCCGCTAACGACCTCATCATCTCCTCCATCCCAAGCGGAACAACACTAGAGAGGAGGAAGAGCAGCCACGGCAACACCACCAACCGCACCAACAACTGCACGTACGAGGAGGAAAGGTAGCAAGAAGAACACTAGAGAGGAGGAAGAGCAGCCACGGCAACACCACCAACCGCACCAGCAGCTGCACAGACGAGGAGGAAAGGCAGCAGCAGCAACACTAGAGAGGAGGAAGAGCAGCCGCAAAGAACACCACCAACCGCACCAGCTCATCATCTCTTTCGGTCTTTGCTTTCAATTTTTTACATATAACATCTGCAGAGCAGGGAAGAAGAAAGAGCAGAAAACCGGGAGAGAGAGTGACGATGGCATAGAGGAAAGGAAAAACAGGAAAAACATACAAGACAGGAGGAAAAGATTGGAAACAGACGAACGCAGACAGCTTCTTCGTCTCCAGGTTCGTTCTCTTCACCTTCTGTGTGCATTTGTTTTCTTTGTATTTGCACTGTTCAAGTGAATTTTAATTCACTTGAACGATGGGGTCTCTTTGCATGCATTTTAATTCTCTTTGCATGCATTTCACCTTGGTGCACTTTGTTCAAGTGAATTCATTCACTTGAACAAGAACCCGCCAAACTTTGATTGAACCGTAACCTCCCGCGACCGTGCAATTTTTTGCTTTGTATTTGCATTGTTCCAAGTGAAATTTAATTCACTTGAACAAGAAACGTGGTCTTTTGCATTCAGCTTGCTTTGTTAATGTGAGAAACAATAATTACCTTGTTATGCGGGTGCACAAGAATCGTAAAATTAATTAACATGCTACTCGTGCGGAGGAACAAGAATACACGGTCACTTGTACAAAGGAATGCAACTGATCATGTGGTTTCGGGTTGGGCGAGTTCAATTTCCCCGTAGAAAGTAAGCCCATGTCATTTGGGCCGATTTCGGCCCATTTTCCTTTTGGGCCGGGTCCGGCCCATTCAAAAATTTGCTTCAAAGATGTATTTAAAAAAATCTGTGTTTTTCTCGCAAGGTTGTATTTTTGTACTATAAAGATACAAGTCCGGTATGAAAATACCCGTTTTCGTCGAGACATCAAAAAAAATATAAAATAAAAAATGTTTTGTTTTCCTGCATACGGCCAATACCCTAACATTGTTTTTATGTTTTTTTATATAAAAAACAAATATTTGAAGTTTTAAAAATGTGTTTTCGCATGGATTTCTTAAACACAACAAAAATCATTTTTCTTGCATTTCTGGATTTTACAACATGTTTGTAAAACTCCAAAGGGTATTGGCCAATATTCCAAAAAATATAAAAATCTTATTTTGGGGGGGGAATTCATCTATTATTCACCGCTAATGTTTGGATAAAGAAATCCTTAAAGGACGAATATCCAAAATATTATTGGGAATAATTTGTTATTATTCACCGTTAATATTTGGATAAAGAAACCCTGAGTGGTAAATATCCAAAATAATTTTCTAGGAATAATAAATCCGCACAAATCCTTGAAAGAAGCCTTGATTATAATCGAGGACATTTCAATTCTTTTTACTCCACGGTTTACGAGACAAAAAAAATAGGTTTTTAAAGCACCCTAGATTTCGTTCATCGTAGCAGACTTATCCTAGGAAACTGATGGGATTAGAGAACATCAACACCATAACAGTTATAAGGCAAATCAAACACCAAGCAGCTTACCTTAGGTAGGGCGTACTAGGGGTGCTAAAACCTTCCCTTTACGCAACTGCACCCTTGCCTTAGAATCTCTTAAAGACCAGTTAGGTTTCCTAGTGACCATAATACTAGGTGGCGACTCCCTTTTTCACAACAGAAAGACCCCAACATCGAATCCCCGCTACGGAGGAAGTGTCGCCGCGACGTCGAGCTCTCGGGAGGGTGCGACACCTGGCTTAAAATTAAAATGAGATGCATTAGGAGGAAAAATTATACATGATCGTGCACTTGTTCTTGTTGGATTCATGTAGTCTCTTAGTGTTCTAATATGATTATTCTCATTATGAATTGACTGTTTATCTTCTTCGGCCATGTTTTCTAAAGAAAATGAGGATTTCCTATAAAGTCTACCACTTAATGTACGTGTCCAAACTCTCATGCAAGTGCAAAAGAAAAGAAAAGAAAAAGAAAAAGAACAAAATTAGAAAAACAAATAAAAGTAAAGACAAAAGAAAATAAAAGAAATATAAAATTTATACAATACTTACCTCCCCGCAAGAACGGCGCCAAAAACTTGACACGACCAAAAGATTGATGTCTTCTCCCAAGTGCGGAGTGTCGAAGTAATAAATAACCCGGCAAGACCGGGGTCGAACCACAGAGAGGTTAATTGTATAAATTATAAATAACAATGCAACAACAACAACAACAATAATAACAATAAAAATAATAATAGTAACAATAGTAATAATAGTAATAATAATAATAATACTCAGTACGTGGCGTTGTTATACCTGAGAATGATCTAAAAGATCGGGTCACGTGTTTCCGGCCTATATACCGATTTTATGAAAAGATCAAAGAGATATATTATATAATATAAACAGATTTCGATGCGAATGAATAAGGCAAGACCAACAATGTCGGGATCCTTGATCAAACACGAGCATACTTAACGTAAATAACATATAACAAGAATGTAAATAATAATAATAATAATAATATTAATAATATTAATAGTAGTAGTAGTAGTAGTAATAGTAGTAATAATAATAATAAAAAGAAGAAGAGGAAGAAATTAATGAGAACTTTGAGATGGAAGATTAATGTAAGGATTAAACAATGATAAAAACAAATGTCAAGGTTAGAGGATTCACTAATGATATTTCAAATAAATATAATATAAACTCTTTTTATTACTCAACTAGAAACCACACACAAAGGAGGTTCTAATCGGATGATTTATCATTAATGGCTCATTATAAAGTATTAACATGATCATATTAATTATCTTGTCTAAGTAACACCATACTTATAAATATCATCGTGGCATTCATGTTGCTAGCTTATGTTAACAACAAATCAAGTTCCTATCATAACAACGATGTCGGCTAAAAAACTATGAAGGATCAAGCATTCGATGTACCAAGTGTTATACAACATAAATCTAGATTAACCATTTAACAAGCAAGGTATTAAGAATTAGTAAGATAAAAAGATAAGATATGCTAATAACAATTTATCTTGGATATAAACATTAAAGTCCATGTTGAGTTTATATTATACCTATTCTAACACCATTAGTAAAACCTTTTCACCTTGACATAATTAACTTAGCTAAACATAATGAAGAAGAAAAACATAAATAAACAAGATAAGAACATGATTATGATATAAGTTAACTAAGGATATGAAAGGAAATGAAAAAGCATAAACAAGAGATTAATATAACATGAAAGAAAACTTGAACATTACAAAGATATAAAGAAAGAAAGCAAGAACATGATCTTGATCTGAAAACCAAGATGATTAAATACATGGCAAATGTCTCCTTTTATAGGCTAAGATGTGGAACTATTGATTGGTGGACTAAGAAAATAGTTGGTGGCCAACCACCGATTTGGTGGCTGGTTTTTGACATTGTTGGTCTTGCGGGTTCTTGAAATTGTTGGCAGATTTTTGATATTGTTGGCTGGCCAAAACGTCATTGCTAACATCAGAATTTGAGCCCTTTGTTTCATGAAAGCTGTGGGCAATTGTCTCAGCTTTCCAACAAAAAAAACCAGAGCTTATTTGGACTTCTAGAACTCAAGATATAAGCTGAAAACTGAACAGTGTTTGAGCTGCGGACAGGTTCCGACTTCTCCGTTGTTGCTAAGATTTGAACTTGAAAACGGAAGAATTGAGTCTTGGACCCTTCATGAAAGTTTTAGGTCTATGTCTTATCTTTCCATCCATATAAAGTGGACCTAAATCCGAGTTCTACAACTCCAGTTATGATCAAATAACCGAATGGTGTTCCAGTTTGGAATTGAACCAACAGATCTCTTCTCCTAGCCTAGTCCTCCTTTTGTCTCTTCACTTTGAATTGTTAATCACATCAATCAATCCTTTGAATTGTGAGATATACCTGCATTCAAAACAAGCATTTACCATAAATTAAAGATATATTATATTATTAGACTTGTTATTATAAAACATGCTTTAGTTAGGGAATTTAACGATACTTTAGTGCAATACGATGATATAAAGCCTTAATGAGAATGCACTTTTAAGTACTAATCAATCAGTAACACCAATCTTGGATCTTAAAGTTTGAAAACGGTGGCGTGGAAGAGGCTTCGTAAGTAAGTCTGCAAGCTGGTCTAAAGTGTGAACATGATTGACAGTAATGCGACTTTTCTGGACAAGATCACGAAAAAAAAAAGGTCGATTTCGATATGTTTCATGCGAGTGTGTTGTACTGGATTTAAGCTGAAATGAGTTGCACCAATGTTATCACAAAAAACTTGGGGAGGATTTTGTAGATGTAAGCCAAGTTCTGTGATTAAGGAGTGAAGCCACGTTGTTTCAGAAGTGGCAGCAGCTAATGCACGAAATTCAGCTTCTGTAGAGGAACGCGATACAGCTCTTTGTTTGTGTGCAGACCAAGAAATGGGATTGAAGCCTAGAAAGGTGATAAATGCAAGTGGTGGAGACCCTTGTATTAGTGTTGGCGGCCACCCGCATCAACAAAGGTTTGTAGATTGAAGGGGCTGCTCTGTTGAATAAGAATCCCATGGAACATTGTTTGCTTGAGATACCTGAGAATTCGTTTGGCTGTAGTCCAATGACACGCTCGTTGGTTTGTGCATGAACTGGGAAAGCCGATTCACTGTAAAGGCAATGTCGGTCTAGTCGGGCCAAGATATTGCGGTGCCCCAATAACTCTTCTATATTCTATGCCGTCTGTAGGGGCTGAACCATCTATTAAAAGCAGTGGTGTGCTGGTTGACATTGGTGTGTGAATGTCTTTGGCCATATCCATGGAGGTTTTAGAGAGTAAATCTCGTATGTATTTATGTTGTGAAAGGAAAAGGCCCTTGGCTGTAGGAATAACTTCAATGCCAAGAAAAAAATGGAGATGCCCCATGTCTTTGACAGAGAAGGTGTGACTGAGTTTGTTGATGATAGCAGCTACAAATATGGAGATGTTTCCTGTGATAATAATGTCATCAACATACACAAGACAATAGCATAGAACACTGTTAGAGGCATAGATGAATAAAGAAGTGTCCGTAGCTGAGTGAACAAATCCAAAATGCAAAAGAGCATCCCAGAGAGCTTTGTACCACTGGCGGGGTGCCTGTTTCAATCCATAAATACTTTTCTTCAGTTTACAAACATAGTCAGGCTTTGATGTATCTTTGAAGCCTGGAGGTTGATGCATAAACACTGTTTCTTCAAGATTGCCATGAAGAAAAGCATTATTGATGTCAAGCGGCCTAAGGGACCAACCATTCATGATAGCAATAGAGAGGATTAAGCGAATTGTAGCTGGTTTGACAACTGGACTGAATGTCTGGGAATAATCAAGACCAGGTCTTTGGTGGAAGCCTTTGGCGACCAGACAAGCTTTGTATCTGTTGATGGTTCCATCAGGGTTTCTTTTCGTTCGAAAGATGAATTTGCAGCCTATAAGATTTTGACTGTTTGCAGGAGGGACAAGTTCCCAAGTTGCATGATTAAGTAATGCAGTGATTTCTTCTGACATGGCATTGCGTCAGAGTGGATTTTTAAGTGCTTGACTGACACATGTTGGTTCAGGTGATTCAGGTAATGAATGTGTGGTGGTGGTGTGAAGTTGTTTGGGAACAAAGATGTTATTCATAGATCAAGTGGTCATGTTATGTTGTCTTTGAGAAACAACTGGAGCTGGAATATTTACCTGAACCGTGAAGACTGTTGTTGTAGTGTCTGAATTGGATGGAGAGAGAGAGAGCTCTTCTTGAGGGGCAGTGGAGACTGGTGCAGAGGGAGCTTGGTTGGCTGGTGTGACAATCTACAGCAGTGGTGCAAAGAGAGTAAGAGCGACAGGTATAGAAAACTCAGAAGTGGACTGGCTGTTGATGTTCTTTAGAGAATAGATATTTTCATCAAACGTAACATGTTGTGAGACATATAAGCGTTGAGTAGGTAAGTGTAAGCAAAGATAGGCACTCTGTGTAGTGGAATAACCAAGAAACACACAAGGAACAAATTTCGGCTGGAGCTTATATGTGTGGTAAGGTTTTAACCAGGGAAAACACAAGCAACCAAATGATCTGAGTTTGAGATAATTTAGAGCTTCTGTGAACAAGGTTTGAAAAGGGGAGCTGTGATGAAGAATAGGTGAGGGCAACCGATTAATTAGATAGGTTGTCGTGGCAAAGGCATAAGACCAAAAATGGGAAGGAAGATTAGCGTGACTGAGAAGTGTGTTGCCTGTTTCTACTATGTGTCTATGGCTACGCTCTGAAACGCCATTATGTTGAGGAGTGTATGGGGCTGTGGTGTAATAGCTAATGCCGTGAAAAGTAAGAAATGGTTGAAGGGCGATAAATTCTCCGTCATTATCAGAGTAGAGAGTTTTGATATTAGCATTAAACCGATTTTGAATCATTTTATGAAATTGAGGGAAAATGATTTTAACATCAGATTTGTTACGAAGTGGAAAAAACCAGACATATTTTGTGAAGTGATAAATAAAGATCACGTAATATTTATGACCTTGAATGCTGGTTTGTGGTGATGGTCCCCAAACATCGGTATATATTAAATCAAAAGGAGCAGAGCTAGTGAGGCCATGTTTATGAAAAGGCAGACGATGAGATTTATTGATAGAACAGGAATCACAAACATGAGATATAGAGGAATTGCTAGAAACTGGAAGAGAGAAGGAGGTGATCATTCTGGTTACATCTTTGGAGGAAGGATGGCCTAGGCGCTGATGCCAGTCATTTATGGATGTGCGTTCATGGACCATTGCAATGGGAGTGGAGGCACGGAGATGAGGTCGAGGATAAACACCATTCTCACACAGCCCTTGAAGAAGAGTCTCTCTCGTCCGCTGATCCTTGATAAAAAAACAAGAGGGATGAAATTCAAGAAACACATTGTTGTGTTTGGTAAAATGATGTATTGAAATCAAATTTTGATTGATGGTGGGAACACAAAGAGTGTCTTGAATTTGGAAGGTGTGTTTAGGAAAAGGAAGAGTAAGAGAACTTGAGTGGGTTATTTTCAAACCTGAACCATCTCCATGAGCACTTCATCTGTGCCATCATATTCAGAATGTAAGTGCAGATTGGATACTTGAGAGGTGATGTTATGGGATGCAGCAGAGTCAATGAGCCAGCGCTGATTTGGACTGGGAGAAGCAATGGTGCGGTTAGTCTGTAGCCTTCCCGGTGTGTAACCGAGGACGATTTGGCAACATGGCCAAGTTGATCACAGTATTGGCATTTGGGGGTATATTTTTGCTGCCTGAAATAGCGGGGTTGAGATTTGGAATCATATTTCTGTGTGGCTGCATTCAGAGATGACCATGGTTGTCTTTTTGAAAACGATGATCCTTTGGCGAGTATTGTGTCTTTGTGACAACCAGGGAAGGAGGATTAATGTCCAAGCGTTTGAGATAAGACTCGTGACCAATGAGAAGATCATGAAGTTCTTCAAATGATAAAGAAGATTCGTGTGCACGAATGGGGGCTACCATTTCTCTATATTCAGGACCTAAGCCATTGAGAACATAGAGTGTAATGTAATAAGCAGAGAGAGGGGCATCAATGAGAGCAAGCTCATCTGCAATAGACTTGATAGAATAAAGAAATTCTGTGACAGTGCATGTTCCACGCTGAAGAAGAGTGAGATTCTCTGAGTTGCATGACTCGTGTTCTAGAACGACTAGCATAAAGCTTGGTCAGTTTGTTCCAGGCTTGAGAGGATGTTTTGGAAGCAGCTATGAAAGGTATCACAGAATTAGACATTGAAGTAAGGATAGCATTTAAAATTAATTTGTCCTGTCGAAACCAGTGAGTATAGGTAGCAGTAGGTGCTGCATCAGGGTTCGTGGACGAGGGGCATGTGAGTGCACCATCGATATAACCATATAGGTTGTAGCCGAGAATGAGGGACTTAAATTGTGCATGCCAAGAGGGATAATTGGTTGGTATGAGTCAGGTAGTGATCTGCTGGGTGGCGTTAATAGCAACAGGGGAAGGAGTTGAGGAGGCCATTGCAGAAGCGAAGAAGAAGAAAAAAAAATCAAAGGGAAACTTGTTGGAGAAAAGAGGGCTCTGATACCATATAGAGAAAGATAAGAAGCAGATAAAACCTAATGACTCCACACACTTTTTCATTTACATTTGCATGTATAAATACAGGATTGAAGAGCTTATTAAGCCTGAAGTTCTGTTATTCTATAACTGACTACAAACTGTGAATTATGAGCTGTACATGATTCAAACATTCAAATTAAACGTAAGGAGTTGATTCTGTTGGATGAGGATTTTATGGAGGAGCTGATGCTGTTGGATGAGTAATTTGTGGAAGAGTAATGACTTTCCTTATACTCGTGAGGTTTATTGCTTATGATGGGAACCACAATAGAACAATGCTGAAAATGCATGCAATTGGGGAGTGAAAGCAATCCATTTTCCGGCTGAAGAAATCATTTAGGAAAATCTTGATTAGCTATGCTATATTATAATATATATATTCTTTTTTTAATGTGATTAAATATCATAAAGTGTTCAACAAGAAAGCAAAACAATAAAAGAATATAAATTATTTCTACTAATTAATTATGTTGAAAATTAGTGTGATTGCATATTATGCAATGATTCAAAAAATAAAAATATTGAAAAGTCATTGTATCACATTGGTTGGGAAATAAATATACTCCATTTGCTGAAATTTCATTTAAGGTGTCAGGAAAGTCTACTTAGTTTCTTTTTTTTTTTTTTTTTTGAGAATTCTTTCTGTTACATTAATGAAGTCACAAGGACCTCTTGGATTTTTTTTTAAAACAAATAAAATCAATACTGTGTTTTCTATATTTGTTCAACTTAGTTTTTGTTATCTATCGTTACTTTTTCAATCAAAATTTTTAGGCCTCTCTAGTTTTTTCTTATCAATCATTGGGAGTGATGCTTTCTGCTTGCAGCTTTCACTTGGATCATGCTGCATCCCTACCTTATTTTCTTGAGAAGGTTTGTTTTTTTTACTGATTTCTACCAAGTTATTGTATCTTTCACTAGGATCAATCTGACATGTTCACTCTTTATCAGACCACATTCAGAGGTCGAGTTTTCATGACTCATGCGACAAAGGCTATCTACAAGTTGCTTTTGACTGATTATGTAAAAGTGAGCAAAGTTTCAGTGGAAGATATGTTGTTTGATGAGAAAGACATAAACCGCTCAATGGATAAAATCGAGGTTTGTGTTTATGAATTCTTGCATTCTTTTGTTTACATCTATCCGCAACCTTTTTGTTCTCCCAGAAACTTGATCCACTTCGTTTACCTTCCATCTAAGCAATAGCTTGGAAATATTTTTGTTTATTATATTTGGCTTGGCATTATGTTGTGGTCCCAAAGTCAGGGGCCAGGAATTCAGCTTATTGGTTATTCTTCTTTATCACCTCCTATCCATGTTGAGTTAATTGCTCTAGATGAAAGGTCTGCTATTGTCTTCTGGAATTTAAAGTGTTTCAATCTTGCGTTTGATGTTGTGAATTTTGCTCTCTATGGATTTCTTAGCTTTCAGTCTGTTTGAGTTTGGCATTGTAAGTTGTTGGCTTCTCATTTGAGGTTTGCATGTTTCGCTTGGAAACTTAGGACCAATTTATATGCATCTGATAATTAAGTTATGCCTTTCTTTTTCCAGTACTGATCAATCTAAGTTGATTCCACACTTAAGTTGCATTTGGAATACTCTATTGCCTGATTAATCAAAGAGCATATTCAAGTAGTTGTGGTTGACAGCCATGTATCTTTTTTGAACTATGACAGTTTGGGTCATAATATAGCAAGCGCCATCTCACTCTTTATCTTCCTGCACATGTAAGATTTTAGTGATTAGTAATAAGATAACGGTAATTCAACAACAAAAAAAAGAGAGAGAGGATATCTATGGAGCTAATTCAAAGCAAGGATTTCTTTTTTCTTTTGATTTTATTTCCATCCTTGTAGCACAATCACGATCCATGAGTGCAAGTGGTCAAAACATTAAGAGATTGCAGAGGGAAAGAGAGGATCTCTTTTATATATTTTTCTTTTCATACATGGACTGATATGGTGTGTTTGAGATTGTAGTAGCGGTGGCGATTTAAAGTGTTTTTCGTGTAGAAATACGTCAAAATAAGTTTTTTTATTTTTAAAAAATTATTTTGACATCAGCATATCAAAACGATCTGAAAATACAAAAAAAATTATTTTAAGCAAAAAAAAAAACAAAAAATTTCAAAATTTGAGGGAATGTGGTTTGCAAGTTCCCATGTCAAGGTTGGGTGCATGTGTTTGCATTCTTTTCTCTTTTTGTGAGCAGATCTGCTGGTGTTTGCCAGGTCCTATTTTCCTTATGATGGCCTAGCTTGTAATGTTCCTTTGTCATCCTCTGTTTAACTTAAGAATCCTTAATTTCATTAATGATTTTTGTAATTGCAGGTTATTGACTTCCATCAGACTGTGGATGTTAATGGCATTAAATTTTGGTGCTACACTGCTGGCCATGTCCTTGGTGCTGCCATGTTCATGGTAGATATTGCCGGTGTTCGAGTGCTCTATACTGGAGACTATTCACGTGAAGAAGATCGGCATCTTTGTGCTGCTGAGATGCCACAATTCTCTCCTGACATATGCATAATTGAATCTACCTATGGTGTCCAACTCCATCAACCTCGACACCTTAGGGAGAAGCGCTTCACTGATGTTATCCATTCCACCATTTCTCTAGGCGGTCGTGTTCTAATTCCAGCATTTGCCCTCGGCCGAGCTCAAGAACTCCTTTTGATCCTTGATGAGTATTGGTCAAACCATCCTGAGCTTCATAACATTCCCATATATTATGCTTCTCCCCTTGCGAAAAAGTGTATGACTGTTTACCAGACATACATCCTTTCTATGAATGAAAGGATCCGCAATCAGTTTGCTAATTCAAACCCCTTCAAATTCAAGCATATATCACCGTTGAATAGCATTGAAGATTTTACTGATGTAGGGCCATCTGTGGTTATGGCAAGTCCTAGTGGACTTCAGAGCGGTTTGTCAAGGCAGTTGTTTGATATGTGGTGCTCTGATAAGAAAAATGCTTGTGTTATACCTGGATATGTTGTTGAAGGGACCCTAGCTAAGACAATCATTAATGAACCAAAGGAGGTACAGCTCATGAATGGACTGACTGCACCACTCAACATGCAGGTCCATTACATCTCCTTCTCTGCCCATGCAGATTATGCTCAGACAAGTACATTTTTGAAAGAGCTCATGCCTCCTAACATTATTCTAGTTCATGGAGAAGCCAATGAAATGGGAAGGCTCAAACAGAAACTTATCACAGAGTTTACTGACGGCAACACCAAGATAATCACCCCAAAGAATTGTCAGTCTGTTGAGATATATTTCAACTCTGAAAAAATGGCAAAAACAATTGGAAAGCTGGCTGAAAGGACCCCGGATGTTGGTGAAACTGTCAGTGGTATACTGGTGAAGAAGGGCTTCACTTATCAAATCATGGCACCTGGAGATCTCCATGTCTTCTCACAACTATCAACTGGAAATATTACTCAGAGGATTACCATTCCTTTTTCTGGTGCATTTGGTGTGATAAAGCACAGGCTTGAGCAGATTTATGAGAGTGTGGAGTCTGGAACTGATGAGGAGGAGTCTGGGTCTCCAACATTGCAAGTGCATGAGCTGGTAACAGTGAAACAAGAATCTGATAGACATATTTCACTTCATTGGACTGCTGACCCCATAAGTGATATGGTATCTGATTCAATTGTAGCTTTGGTTTTGAACATCAGCCGGGAGGTGCCTAAGGTAATTGTCGAGTCAGAGGACATAAAATCCAAGGAAGAAAAGGAGAAAAAAGCAGAGAAAGTGATTTATGCCCTCCTTGTTTCACTCTTTGGAGATGTGAAACTTGGAGGGAACGGGAAGCTGGTCATACGTGTCGATGGGAATGTGGCAGAGCTTGACAAACAGAGTGGGGATGTTGAGAGTGAGAATGAAGGTCTCAAGGAACGAGTTAGGACAGCATTTAGACGAATTCAAAGTGCTGTGAGGCCAATCCCGCTCCCTGCATCTTAGCTTTTCTCTTTCCTTTTCCTTGTTGTATCAACATGTTTCTGACCTTTGAGAATAGATTTTATTTCTATTGAGCACTAATTTCTAATTTATCCTCTGTCTCCGTAGTAATTTTATGTTTGAATGCATCCTGCCTTGAGGTTGTCTATTATTTTAGTCTCGTGCCTTAATGATTTTGCTCATTGCTGTAGTTTGGACTTATCCTACCAAGGGATAGTTAGATTTCAAATTAGTGCCTTAAAAAATCAGTCTCTAAAAATATAATTGAATATTTGCTGCATGCAAGTTGTAAATAGGCAGATTTCTAACCATTTTTTCTATGTGAGAATTGCTGTCGTGACTTGATTTTATTCTTGAAATGCAGGATTAATTTCTAGTTCAGTCAGATTCTAAATCCGCGCTTCAAAAAAATCAGTTTCTAATAATATGATTGAATGTTGGTTGCATATAAGTTGTAAATAGTCAGATTTGTAACCATTGTTCCCATGCGAGTGTTGCTATCATGACTTGATTTTATTCTTGAAGTTCAATTGACGGTTTAAATTATGGGATTGATTGCTAACATCTCTGGTAATAGGAATCTGTGATTGGATTATTTTACCAGCTTAGAAGAGCAGGTTCAAATGAAAGGTTTTTGAGTGAAGTTCTATAGTGATTGTAAGGGTGAGACTGAAAGAGAAGTTTTTAAGTTTTATCAAAATTCAAGCACTGATGTAGTCAATAATATATGGGATAGATTCTGGGGTTTGGTTCTAGGCTTGAGCTACGTTGAAGAAATAGCAAATTCTTTGCGAAATCAGCTTTGGTACTAGAGCTCAAGAGACAGAGGGACAGCGGCTCTAACTGCTTAACACTAGGCGAAGAAAGTCATTCAAAGAAGTGGTACTTAACAAATCCATTTCAGCACAGAGAAGGAAATTTGCAGTTGAGAATCAGTCTGGCTGCCCTTTTTGCCCCGAGATTGACTTCCAGAGGTATAATTTCTTCATCCATTATCTTTTGGAATTTGACATGAGCATGCGTGTGATAATTCTCTGGAAACCATGATTAAGTTTGATCGACAACCTTGCTCTTGCTGGCTGTGTAACAGTCAATACTTGATTTTTAGGCTTTAGATGTGGACTCATAGCTGGTCACGAGTCTGGTTTTGAACTTCAAGACCATCTTTTGTTGTCTTGAGTCTGGTTTTGCATGGCTGTGATTTAAGCATTTTTGTGGGTAATGAATGGTGTATTTTGGTGGTCATTTCTATCAAGGCTGTGGATGCCTCTTTGATGAAGTCTATTGAATTGAAGTCATGCTTGGTTGCAGAGAATCTTTAAGGCAAGAATGAAACCTCATGAGCTTATCCTGTAGAGGAAATGATTTAGTTATCGCATTCTATTATATATTTTCTTTTCGTAAGATTTTGATAAATGCTTGCATGATTTGGTATTATACAACGTTTTCTCATTGATTCAGTGTGCCACATTGTTCCTTTTTCTCTACATATGTAGCCCTGGCACGAGCATCAACAAGCATGGTAGCACTTCCATCAGACTGCGGTTGATTTTGTGGGAAAGTAGATGTAACTCACCTCTGATATGTCAATCTTGACCAGGCACCTTCCCACGTCATTGTTATGATATCATTGATGTACTAGGGTTTTTTTTTTAATGAAGTTATTGAATCGTGAGACTCAAGTAACCCATTTCTTGTCACAGAACCTACCACTTTTGAGCAATTACCAAATCCTTTTTTTTTCCTCCTTGTTCTTCATTGCTTTTGTCAGATTAGAGACTTCAGTTGATACCATATTTATTTTGAAGTCTCCAGGTGCACTTGCTTCTGTAATGCTTCCCTTCCTAATTCTCCTGTCTACTGTCCAGGCCATTGAAGGAAAATAGCGAAAATATTACCATAGATGGTGAAGAGCCGGTTTTGTATAATGATAGCGGTTGTTTTTCAAAGTGTTTTTTGTTTGGAAATACGTTAAAATAATTTTATTTTTATTTTTTAAAATTTATTTTCGACATTAACACATCAAAACGATCTGAAAACACAAAAATAACTTGAAGTAAAGAAAAAAAAATACAAAAATATTTTTAAAACGCAAAAACAAACAGACTCGAAGAATCACACCAAAATTACAAGAATTCATGGTAATATCTAAAACCCTCAAAACCCACTCATGCACATAATTTCCAACCAATGTTATTTTTATTTTAATTTTACATAAAAAAATTAAAATTGAAATAAATAACATGAAAAATAAATGGATGTTTATATATTTCTTAATTAATAAAAGGTTGATACATGAAATGAGATATTTGAGATATTTTGCCATAAATACAAGATCTTATAAATAAAAATTAACAAATAAAATAATGTCATGTGACATTAATAAAAAAAAAAAAAAAAAAAACCTGAGTGTCCCTGTAAATCTATATAAATAGAGTGTCTCACCCTAGATATATAAGAGAAATTTTTAGAGATGCAATTTTTTTTTTTAAGACAAGCTTTTCAAGCAATCAATGAAACTCTCTTAAAAGCTTTAAAACCTCTTCATCTACATTTAAAGTTTACAAGGAATTAACTATATTGAATCAAGTCTAAATGTCCAAAAAACAATTAACAAAACTTTGAAGACAAATTAAAGGTATTTTTTAAACCATAAAATATCGAATATTGCTTCGCAATACACGTTTAAATTTGTGTTCTAGCAAAATATAAATCTTGATTTGATTTCACAATAAATCAATTTATCATAAATCAAACTCAAGGGAAGAATCAAAGGATTGTTTTATTCTTTTGTATAAATATTTTAAATAGAGATTGTACCTGACCATACATTTTAACAAAACTAAATATTTGTACACGTGTGCTTGCTTAATTTTCAGATACTTAAATTTGTGCCTGCAAATTTCTAGCGACTCTACTAGGTACATCTCTGCCTCTCATCTCTTTACTACAAGAAAGAATTTCCAACAACCTCTTAATGACAACTAGGAAGAACATGATCATCATTGTTGCTTCCATAGGCAATAAAATTGTTTAGTTAAGTCACCAAAACTCCGTTGAAGATTCTTCAACCTCATAACTAAAAAAAAATCAATTGTTGAGTTATATGGGCAAACTAAGCTGATTCTCAAGCCAATAGCGATGTCAAATGCATAAGGGGAAAGAGGACTTGCTAGTCTAAGGCTGAAATTACAAGTAACTCCATCACAAAAGTCAAGTGAGGCATGTAGACTCTTTTTTGGTACTCAAAATGACTACTTTGACAATTCATTTGTGAAGACTTCTCTATGTCAACTAACATCGCCAAGAAAAGGTTTTAGGTTTCGGCACCATGTCAATAATTATGTTTGGGACTACATATTTGATGGATCAAATGGCTAATTTGACGACACATATCAAGAGGCTTTCAATTTCACTCAAGGAAAAGGACTTGAGATAGCAAAGTTAATGAACAAACTCAAAAGCATGAATAAGAAAGGCCAAACTTTAGCTACCAAAGTTTTACAAAAAGATCATTTGGATTTTGTTGAGGATTCCACGATCAGAACTATAAGGAATATTTGCAGTATTATTGACAACATCTTCACCACAAATCAATTGAAAGAGCTTATCAAGAAGACCATCATAAACCAAATAGAGAGTTTAGTTCAACCTTCATATTCTTATACGACACCATACACCTAAATGACTGATCTATTAAAGATGCCTCTGAATTATCAAACACCAAAGTTCTAGCAATTCAAGGGCAAAGGAAATCTAAAGCAAGATGTTTTTCACTTTATAAAGACTTGTAACAATATTGAAATTGATGGTGATCTCATGGTAAAATAGTTTGTTTGTTCCTTAAAGGGCAATGCTTTTGACTAATACACTAACTTGAAGTCTAGCTCAATCGATAATTAGGAGCAATTAGAATACGAGTTTTTTAATCGCTTCTATATCACTCATCGTGTGTTCAACATGATTGAACTCACCAATACACGTCATGGACAGTGAAGCCTATCATCAACTACATTTATGAGTGGAAAAACCTTAACCTCAACAATAAGGACCGACTCACCAAAACTTCGCTTTAGATATATGTATTCAATGAATGCATTAGGGATCATGCTACATTTTCAATTCATTCTGGAAAAAAAAAAAAACAGGTTTGTCTTTGTTGAATTTAGCTTTTTATAAGAATTTTTGTTTTTGATTTTAAATTAAATTAAATCAATTGATTGAATACAAGCATAAGATGATGGCTATATGATATTTTTTTTAGTTTGTTTTCCGGATTATTATTTTGATAACATGGACAATCTTTTTCAATTACCTTAATCCTAATTTTTTCTTACTTTTTTGAAAACATTGATGTCACATGAATATTATTTGTAAAAAAAAATTATTTACGGCATAATACGGGTTATCTAGCTAGTATATAAAAAAAAGGTCATTTATTTTGAGACGAAAAGATTAATATAAATTCTACTTATCTTATTATAGCATTATAGATTAAAGATAAAACATGATTCCTTTATTATTAAACATAAAAGAGTAACGTTTTCCCTTTCATTAAAAAAAAAATAGTGTTTTTTGACCAATGGCAGAAAATGTGAAACGAAAAGGGAAGAAGATCATGCTCGAACATGGTGAATCATTAGAATCCATTTCCACGCCCCAAGTATCAACCGGAGAAAAGTGAAAGAGAGAGATTGTCTCAGCCGCCGCTTACATTGGTGGTCTAAATTCCAATCTTTGACTTGCCGTCAACCGACACGGTCCCACTCTTCCACCAACTCAACCAATGTTGTCGCCCTTTTGACTCCACCTGGCAGATAAGATCACAACAGGTACTCGATCCATATCCTATATTGTTTTTCGTTTTTTTTTTATATATAAAAAAACAATTCAATCAATATTCAATTGAAATATTACATTATTACATTATATTACATTAAATTTTATTATTTTTATTATTATTATTATTATTAAGCCTTGGCATTTTACTTATATTGAACTTTAATTTATATCAATTTATTTTTCATAAAGTTATATCAGTCTTACAATTCAAATTTTAAGTTTTGCAGATTAGTTATGTTGACTCAGATCATTTTTCTTGTTAATTTTTTTTTAATTTCAATTTTATATTGGGGATTAAATTTTATAATTATTTTTTTATTTTCTTTCTATAATATTATCACGGTCTCATAACCTAGGTCTCAAGTTTTGCGAGTTAACCAGGTTAACTCGAGTTTATTTTTGTTTTTTTAATTGATTTTTTTTTAAATTCATCCTTTAATATTAAATTGATTGAGAATTAGATTTTATAATTTTTTTAATCCAAATTTAACTAAATATCAGAATTATAGCATAAAACTAAAAAAATAAAAAATATATAATGAAAACAAAATTCCACAAGCAAATGTATAATAAATGCTTTGCTGGAAGTCGAGTAAGGATATTCCGTTGTGCAGTACCGACATTTCATGTCATATATATATATATATATATATATATATATATATATATATATATATATATATATATATATATATATAAAAGAGCTAAGAAATAAGCATAATTCCATATCATATAAAGATCTTAGGTTGAATAATCCTATGAAACTCACACCAAAGATGGTCAAACTATTTTCGCCAATCAAATGGAAAGAAGAACGTACGCTACTGCGGGACCACACAAGAATACTAGGTCCTATGATGTCAAGATGTTGAAATTGGACCTTACAAGTCCTTGTCTGTCATAACTAATAACCCACCTGCCTCAGGCATTTTAGTTAATCAGTGTCTATATTTTTTTTTAATATTATTTTCTATGATGTTTTTAATAATTGATTTGTCACTTAACAACCTCGAAATTGCCTCATTTTTTCCTGTATAGTTTAGAAGATATTCAATACGTGTGTTGATTCAAATATTAAAATAAAAAATAATATTGAAAGATATTTTGAAAACTTATGCCGTGTCATGAAATTGAATGGAAAATCAGACAGGATTAGCTTTTGGTAAGAAGATATGATGTCTTTCCTACGACGACACGCATGAAATAACCTCATTACGTCTTTGTTACAACAAGATTTTATATATTTAAACTAGCTTTATGTTTCTGTTGGGCAGGTTGAATATTGTTTATGGAATTTATATTAATGTTTGTGTTGTCATATGCCAATTAAATAACATATGATGTGTCGAAGTGAGAACCTTCATTAATCTTAGGAAATACGATCTTGCGCCTCCATCATGGTCCTATTCTTAGTTTAATTTAAGATATAGAAAGAATAAACAAGAATTTGTGTGTCCCTATTCTTAGTTTAATTTTATATATTTCTTAGTTTAATTTCTATAGCTGATTCAATAAGAAAAAAATTGATTTGCTCAACAATCACTATTTAATTTAAAAAAAAAGAATTTTTATTTTTCATTATATAAAAACAACAATAATCAAGGAATAATAAAAGAAACCATCACCGCTTAATCATCAATGGAAGAGGTTGTGTAGTTATTAGATTGTGTTTTAGAATATTAAAGTATTTATTTATGTATAATGAAATCAAAATTTGCTATGCAATTTAGAATTGCAATAGAAACCTTACACAGTTTTTTTTTGGTACATCTTATTAAGTTAAATTGCCATTAAATAATTTTTTTTGATTTGCTATGCAATTTAGAATTGCAATACAAACGTTACAAAGTGTTTTTTTTTTTTGTTATATCTTATCAGGTTAAACCTTTCAAAACTAGTGATATAGTCATTTCTAATAATCTTTTATATTTTTGTATTATTAGAGAACTCTAAAAAGTGTGGTGAAAACATTGTTATCCACACATTATAGACATGTTGATTCATTATGCTCATGAGTTTTTTTTTCCTTTATTTTTTTAAATTTTTTTTCCCTTTAAGGGCCCTAATGGAGGCTAGTTTAGCAAAAAAAATTTAAGGAATGGAAATATTGAAAGACAGTGGATTAAAATGAAACACATGGAAAAGATGGGTGGTATTTTTAAAATTTTTGTGAGATTCTCAACTTAGTCTTCATTGGTTACTAATTATAAGAATTGGGTCTCTCCAATTTTTAAAATTTCAACAAAAATCAATTTTCCTTCAAAACTTCATTTTCCATTTATTTTAGTCATTGGTTTGAGATTAAAGAGAGAAAGTCATTGAATTTCAATAGTAAACAAAGTAAAATATCATTGGCACCGATTGTGACCACCAAGACAACCGATCTTTGTATCAAATAGTTTTGTTTTATAAGGAGAGTTCAACTTAGATTTTTTTTTACCTTGAAAATACCAAAATAAAAATAAAAATAGATTTCAGCTCAAAAGATGTTTTATTTCAGGTTTTTGGATGGTTTTTTGGGTTTTGTTTTAGGCAATAAATAAGTTTATCAAGGTACCTAGGATGTTTTTTTTATATATTTTGGATGAAAATAGGTTGAAAAATAAATTTTTGGGTAAAAACTCTACATCCACCATCTGCCACAAAAACAAATTAAGGGCCTAAGTGCGCAAACCCTTACAAAATAGGTTAGGCGCGCTGACTTGGCCTTTTTTTTTTTAATTTATGCCTTTTTGTATATGTATTTTTTTCAAAATAAAATTTTAATTTAGATTTAGATTAATACCCATTCTCTCTTTTATTTTGTTTATTCAACCTCTTTTAAATAATAGTTGTTTTTTAGTTATTTTATATATGTTTAATTTTTGAAGAGATTATTATAATTCATCTATAATTTTTTTTATGTTTTATATAAATAAAAAAATATTTGTTTTGGATAATATATCTAATATGTGTAACCTTATATAATATGTTTTCTTTTATTTTATTCAATTAATTTCATGCATGTCTATTTTTCTTATCGTTTAATTAAATAAAAATTTGATTTTGGTAACTATAGTCATTAAACATAGCTAAGCTAAAGGTTCGTATTGCAATGTTAAATATCTTGATCTATATGTCTCTTGATTTTTCCTTTTTCATCTTCATTTATTGTTAATGATTTTTTTCTTTTTATTTATTAACACATATAATTCTTGATTTATTTAATTACATGTATGTATAAGTTTTTCAATTAACATTTGAATTTTTTATGTACAAAAATGAGTCAGAAAATCTTGCATATAACAAAACAATACATCCATTTTGTTTCTTAATATTCACAAATTTATATTTTTTCTAGTCACGTAATTTCCAATTGTTAAAACAATAATATTACATGGATAAATACATGAATATAAAACATTAATATAATTGAGAATGCACCGAATACCATAAAGCTATTAAATTTAAACTTACAAAATAATTCAATTTATATCCCTATTTCCTTAAGTCCAGTTAAAAGTTATTTTGGTCTCGAAATCAAAAGAATTAATTTAATTAGAATTGTTAGAATTTATATAAAATTACTAAAAATCAAACATATTTATTTAATAAATATCAAAACTATTCATTTGTAAATAATAAAAAATAATCTATTAGATTCTTTAAAAAAAAAACATAGCAAATCAATGTAACACTTGTGCCAAGAAATCACTCCTAAATTATTGGCGTTCCTTAATACATTTTCATGAAATTTTAAAAATCCAAATAATTTAAAAATAAAAATTTTAAATTAAATAATTTATTTATCAATTAGTCCTAACAATCTCTTCTATTCTCACTAATTTCACTGCTATACAATCCCAACAAAAGATACAAAAAAATAAAAATAAATAAATAAAGGAAAAAAAATTGAACATGCTGCAATTGTTGCTTGCAATTTTCAAGTTTCTTCGATCAAGTTCACTTCTTTGACATGCTATATCTGTATTGTTCTTCAAAAATTGTATTACTTGATTCTTCACTTCATCAACGCAGTATTCTAAGATGAATATGCATACAATTTGTTTCTCTAAATCTTTATCTTATCATTCAAATGATTTTATTAATTCATTATAAATAACTATTATTAATTTCTTGAATTATTTCAATGGTTTTTTTTAGAGGTGGACCATCTTTCGGCATAAAAGAAGTCATCCTATTTTCCTTCTCATTTTATGTATCATAGTAATAGTATTCATATTATTTATTATGTTCTTTTATAATACATTGAAAAACTTAACATACTTTTTGAATTTCTTTGATGCTTTTTATAAAAAACTTATTAAATAATAGCATAATTATTTGTAGTTATGGTCTTTGCACGTGTCACTGATTTTCAAGTGAAAACTTTATTCATAATTATTGTGATATTTTAAATATTATTTATAAATAATTTTTTGAATAGTTTATCTTTTAAATATTATACTATACATTGACACCTTGTTTAACTGAATTGAATTCATTTATAAAAAAATTTGATTTTAATTGATGTTTTATTATAATTCTTGTGTTTATAATAAAATACTAAATCGCATAATTAAATTAGTTTATACTGTTATATAAAAATAAATTGCACTGATAATTTTAATTATTTTACCTTTAATTTAGAAATGATTTTTGTTATATAAAATATTTTTTTAAAAAGACCTATATATTTATTTAAAATGACATAAAATATATGCGTTTAAAAAAGACATAAATAAATGAATCTCATATTAATTTTTGATTAAATATTTATTGAAAAAAATTCAAAAAATCAAGCAACTGTCATCCACGCATATTACCAAAAAGATTGATGCAAGTAGAGAAAAAATGATATTATATTGTCGAGGATTTTTGAGAGGAAAGAAAAAGGCGCATGAAAGAGACATAGTAAGGATAGGGTTCTGTTAACATATGATTTTTTTTTAAAAAAATATTATACATAAATTCGTGGCCAAGTGTCCACGGAGATGACTGCACCAAGTACAAGAAGAAAGCACTAAAAAAAAATAAATAAAAAAAAAAGAAGAAAAGAAGAAGCACTAAATTTAGAAAAACAAAAGGTTATAAATCCAAAAATCGTATGAGGTACAGAGATCCTTCCACGTCCTCATCATTCATCCTAAAGCACCCCCTTCAAATTGCATATTCCAGAATCCATCCGTCCTTAAGGCTAATCCTCTCTCCAAACACTCCCTTATCTCTCTCTCCCTCGGCTATGCTATATATATCTCAAAGGAAATAACGGGGAAAGAAAGGAGCGCTTGCTCTCAGTTTTTCCTCTCGTGACTCCCTAGCTGTTTCCTCTTCGTGTATAAATATAAATAGAAATAGAAATACAAAACCAACCAACCAAGCGTAGACGCAGAGAGAGATGGGGGTGGTGACAGAAGCAGGAGGAGGAGGAGGAGAAGAGAAGATAAAAGTTGGAGTTTGTGTGATGGAAAAGAAGGTGAAATGCGGCTCTGAGGTTCTCTTTCTCTTTTGTTTTCGAAACCAGAAACCGGAAGCTATGAAATTTTTTATTAATATAATATAGTAAAAGCATTTCGCTATTGATTTACCACCAATAACGAATGATTTTTGCGTTGGTGGTTTCTTCAGGTGTTATCAGCTCCAATGGGACAGATTCTTGATAGATTACAAGCATTTGGTGAATTCGAAGTACGTTTTTTTTCTCGGAATTTAATTGAGTGTATAATTCCATTAGCGCTTTTCTTTTACCGTTTTAATGATTTTTAGGTTATGTATTTCGGTGATAAAGTGATTCTTGAGGATCCAATTGAGAGGTAATACTTAAATTTTAGTTCATTTAGTGTTTGGTTGTCTTTGGGTTTACTGAGATGCATGCTTCTTTCTTTTACTGTTTCTTGTTTTTGGAGACTGGATTTCATTTTCTGAAAAACAAGGACGTGGCTTGTAGAGCGACAAAAAATGGAATCGTTGATTTTGTTCTCTGTCTATATCTTGTCAAGTCCACATTTTTGGATTTTTATACTCGTCCGCCATCATATGCTGAAAAGATATTTTTTTGGAGGGGTTAGTACTGTCACGAGTCGTGACGTGTGCTGTGCAGTCACTAATGCTGGCAGGATTTGGAGACTTATTGCTGGCAGTGCCATCTGTAATTAGCTTCGTGATTATGAAGATGCTTTTAGTCTAAGCTAGTTAATATAATCTGAGAATGCACTTAGAATCTTAGTTTCACTGTCTTCTAGAGGTTGACTGATTTGTTGCAGTTTTTGCTTGTTTCAGCTGGCCAATATGTGATTGCTTGATTGCTTTCTATTCCACTGGTTATCCCCTTGAAAAGGCTGAGGCATATGCCACTTTAAGGAAGTAAGTAGCATTTCTTGCTCATGTTCCCATTTCAAATGATTAATGAATTGACTATGCTTCTCGTGATGAAAGTCAACTGGGAACTTCATACATGCAAACGATTTTCTACTCACCTTCGAGAAGCTGAAATCTTTTTTGTAGTTTCTAAATGCATGCTTCATCTATATTTCCGCTTTGTTGCTTGAAGTTAAACTGGGGCCGGCGGTATGTGAATATGGACAAGGAATGATATTTCTCTTGGTCCATGAAAAAATGAGTAGAAAATTATCCTAGTGGTGGAATAAATTGAACAAATGCCTTGTTTCTGTTCATTCTCATTGCACTGAAGAATGCCATACTTGTGTGCCTCCAACTTTCCTTTTATATTTAGTCCACTGTTACCGATAGACCTTATTACTCCACCGCTCAAGCTGCTATTTCATTCTTTGTCCACATCCTAGTGAAATGCTGTTCAATGTTGAATAGATCATGCTTTTGATTCAGGCCTTTTCTTGTGAATGAATTGGTGCCACAACATCTTCTTCATGACCGGCGGAAGGTGTATGAGGTATGAAGTCTAAACTTCCATCTTATTTTCTGTTTGGCAGCATGGTGCTTTGTACGAAATATTGCATGACATAGTACAATATTTTATTATGACACACAAACACGCACATGCACATCAAACATTTTTCTACCCACCCTCTTGAAAATGTCTTGCAGTTTTTCGTTTTCTTTCTCTTTTTTTCCCCTAGGGTTCTGAAGGCAAGTTCTCGACCATGATTGGCCAGTATTCTACTGCAAGGAATGAACTCGTTGGACTGCATGATATATTTCCTCAAATCTGCTAGCCCTCATTGATGGAGTATACTAATGACTATAATTGAGCCATGTCATGTGCATTGTTATTTCTTTTCTTAATTGGTTAAAAGTAATCAGTTATTCTCTATTTGTTTTTGGGGATTCAAGCGCGCTGAAATGTTTGGAATTCCTGTCCCGAGATATGCCCTTGTTAATAGGGAGTTTCCATTTCAAGAGTTGGATTATTTTATTGAAGAAGAAGATTTTGTTGAGGTCCATGGAAGTCGTTTTTGGAAACCCTTTGTAGAGAAGCCTGTTGATGGTGAGCATTTTTCATACATTTATCAAGTTCTGTGACTTGTGCTGTTTTTGCCCATTAAGATTGGGCTAAACAATGCAGCATTGCTCCATGTATTTTGCTTGATGCTTGTATAGTGGACTGCTATAGTTATTTTCTAAGGACATCACTATTTATGCTTTGGACATTACATCTAGTTCACCTTTGTATTTGTTCATGTGACCAGACATCTCATAATGTGCATGTATCCATTGCAATTGTTCAGTGATGAGAGAATTTAGTTCATTAATTCAATTTTGTGTACTTGTATATGGGCAGCTTTTTTATTATAATTTTGAAGTTTTCTATCTTCAAAAAAAAAAATAAAAAAAAAATAAAATTCTTTGCATCGAATCAGCATTTCCATTTTTCTGATGCTTTTGGCTTCTAAAGTCATCAATTTGTGCCAACAGTGATGTGTTTTGTGCTCCTCATATCCATTGATTAAATTCTCCTCTTTACTTAGAAGCCCTAGATGGAGCACTGTGCTTGGATTGCATAAAGATGTTGCCTTAAATAGACACTGCTTATAACTGTGTATTCATTATTTGTTGCACCTGCATTTATTTGTAGAGTTTGCTTTACTATTATTAGCACGCATGACAATGACTCGCTTGTTGTACTTTTGAGAAGGCGATGACCACAGCATCATGATATATTATCCCAGTGCAGCAGGTGGAGGTATGAAGGAATTGTTTAGGAAGGTAAGTTTGTCAACAACTTCTGTTTTTCTAATTTTGAAGCTAAACTCTGTTTCTTTGTCTTTCTTTCTTTTTTTTCCCCATGCCAGAAGTGATTCTGTAATGATATGGAGACATTATTGAAGCATTAGTGATTATTCTACGGAAGAATTTAAGACATAAAAAGCATTTACAGATATAGGAAAAAACTAATGATTGGATTGGTTTAGACACAATTTTCTCTTTCTGCAGTTAAGCCATGGTCAATTCTAGCTTTCTGTTGTCTGTTTGTCTACTTGCATTTCCTGGTTTATAGACAAGGATTCCAATCCATAATATGTTTCTCTTGGTGTGATTTTCTTTTGCTATGTTTGTTTATTTTCCACCCTATTTGTGCATAGCTATGGAATTATTAAGGCATACCTTCCAATCATACTTCCATGTAGTTATTTGCATCTCACTTTTCAAGATGCCTGATAGCTTGGATGTTGCAAAAGTTTTTATTTACTGATCCTTTTTTTCTCCATTATCTATCACAGTACAAGTACTTGATCAGGTCTCATTTCAGGTTGGTAATCGGTCAAGTGATTTCCATCCAGATGTTAGAAGAGTGAGGCGTGAAGGCTCTTACATATATGAAGAATTTATGCCAACTGGAGGAACAGATGTGAAGGTTGCATAGTTTTCTGTTGAAAGTTTGCCCATGTTGTTTCGTTTTACTTGTTAATGTCATTGTGATAGGATGTAGACACACATAGTCCATGTTGCAATACGTTTAGAAAGTTCATTAGAACTTGTGATTGATTTGAAATAGGTGGGGCATTTTGTCCAGGTTCCTTTGTTGATTAATTTTAATTTGAAGAGAGATACAGAATGTGATCATGCTAATAGGATTTGAATTTGGTTCCATGGTAACAATACAGATGGAGCATGTTATAGATTTCAGTGGTGTTTATGTTTTGAATTCTAACCTGTCACAATAATATCACAGAAAGGATGGAAAGAAATTGATGGGAGGAACATCTGAACCTATAAAACTGATATAAGTGCTTAGTCAAGTTAAATTGATATGAGCTGTTCAGATGCATAATTGGCCTGTGGTATAAAATAGTAATATGCATCATGTTATGAGATAGCTTGGCGTACTTTGTATTCTCCCTAGAGAAAATGCAATCCATTCCTATACAGTGTGAAATTTGTGGTAACTTGTAGATGCTAGTAGGATTCAAATTTTGCTTCAGGCTGAACTTTACCTGTTACTTGAAAAAAACGATCACCATGTCCACCATGTTTCCATGTTCACTTTTTGATTATATGTCTTCCCACACACATTTCTGAACTTTCCCTTGGTTTATTTTAGTCTGACAAGTAATTTTTCATAAACCTATTAACAAATTGACTTTTGTAAGATGTATGTATTCTATGTGATCACACATCAGGTTGTTTTTATGTTTCTCGTATTTCGAGTATTTTTGGCTCACTATCAACCGTTAGTGGTGAGGGTCTGTTATTGCTTTAGTCCATGCTGCTTGCAGTTCTATCCTTCTTCCTGGAAGCATTGGTTGGTTTGTTTTGAAACTATTTTGTGCGAGCACCATTATGTTCATGCTATCAGTTTTTGATTTCTTTTTATACATGAAGGATTCAATTCTTCCTGTGTTTGTTTGTTACTGACATTTACAAATGATTGCCTTGGTAAATCATTAAATGATTATAGGTGTATACTGTTGGTCCTGAATATGCACACGCTGAGGCAAGGAAATCTCCTGTTGTTGATGGTGTTGTCATGCGGAATCCTGATGGAAAAGAAGTAATTTCCTGTAGCAACCAAGTCTACTGAACCCCCCCCCCATACATATACACACATTCTGTGTGTGTGCATGAGTGACTGACTGAAACCAAACCACGTGCATCCACAAACACAGATTCACTTTCTCAGCTGCTTCCTTGTATTCCACTTTGTGAAATCCATCACTTGAGAAGCAAAATTAGTTTCCTACCTTTTTATGTTTTGGAAAATAGTGCATTGAAAGTGATTTGCATCCACGAACACAGATTCACTTTCTCAGCTGCTTCCTTGTATTCCACTTTTGTGAAATCCAACACTTGAGAAGCAAACTTAGTTTCCTAACTTTTTATGTTTTGGAAAATAGTGCATTGAAAGTGATATGCTGCAAAGTTTAGGATAAAGATGCTACAGCAAATAGATATAAACTCTTCTCAGTAATTCTTTTGTCTAGTTATGCAAGCAATGCACAATTGCCTCTTCTCACTAGTTACTATATCACATTCCTTAGAGCAACCTTCTAGGTCTTTTCTCATAATTTGGCAAATGCTTCTTGTTCAGGTCTCACAGTTCAATAATGCTTTCAGACTACAGGTGTCAGAATTGACACATAACACTTCTATGAATTGTATTGACTCTTCAAGTAAATTTTGCATAGAACCTTTTAATTTTTAAATTTTAGCTTTGTGTATTAACAGACTTGCCAAGCTACCTTTAAAATTTTTCTGTTGATTTGACGACTGGTTAACTGAACTAAGTTTGCTTCTCAAGTGATGAATTTTTAAACTCGTAAGAAAAAGATTAAATAAGAGAAGTAACATTCCAATATACATGCATGCCTGCTTGTGTACATGTACTCTTTCCTAATGCAAGTATACTGCAATCAGAAGGCATGATACTCCTGAACTGATTTTTTACATTTATATTCCTGGTTCAGAGTTTTATGATGATTGTGTCATAAATCCTCTTACCGTGTTTGACAGGTAAGGTATCCAGTGTTACTGACACCTAACGAGAAGCAAATGGCAAGAGATGTTTGCATTGCATTTAGGCAGGCGGTATGGAATTAGAATCTGGTTTTAGTTACTTAATATATTTCTGGCTTCCAAGATATTATTATTCTACTTGATTGTGTCTCCTCATGAATACCTTATGCTAACTGGTTTTTCATTGCTTTAAAAAGACTGGTTTGTCATTGCTTTAGTTTTTATTTCTTTTGCGAATTGCAACAGTATGCCTTTCTCCTGCCATGATGATCCACAGTAAATATGCAATAATGATTGATAAGTGTAGGTGCATTAGATGGGTTAGTTTATTGATGTTTCTCACTGACATGATTAGTTATTGCAATGAGCTCATTTTGCTAGTGTCATCCAATGTGTTTTATGTGACCTTTTGTCATTCTTATCTTTGTGAAAAAAATGACTGAACTCAACAATAGCCGCTTGAATCTTGTTAGTACAACTGCTTTAGCCTAGCCTCCCTGTTAAGACTCATGTGTCTTCGTCTAAGTCATTTTCAAGCATGTAGTTTGTGGTTGCTGATCTTTTCAATACTGTTTATTCATAACAGCTAAACATATCTTCCTATAAATAAGTACAATGTGATTTCTCCATTTTACTTTCATATTATTAGTGCTGTCTTCATTACTGATATTGTATTGTCAGTCAATACTAAATTATTGTTGCTTGCAGGTTTGTGGGTTTGATCTCCTGCGTTGTGAAGGACGATCATATGTTTGTGATGTAAATGGATGGAGTTTTGTGAAAAATTCCTACAAGTACTGGTCATTATATTTTTTTAAGTAATTTTAGTTTCGCAGATGCTTGTTTAACTAGTCATATGCTGCTCACTGTTTAGTCTAAAATGTTAAGACTGTATACTTGTGGAAAATTTCCATTTTTCTAGAAAACCGAGAACTGTTGAAACGTGCTCTCTAATTGAAAAATGAAAAATACTTTCTCACACAAGTGTTTTCTATCTCCATTTCTGGGAACTAGTGAAAGTTGTTCAAATACTCCAACTCTAGAAAACAAGTGCTGTTTTTGGTCAGTCTTTTTTTTTTTAAGAAAAAAACCTCATTTTCTTATTATTTGGAAGGCAAACCAAAAGAATTCCTTGTTTTCTATTTTGGAAAACTCGTGGTTAGCAAACCTGTTTTTCTAATTATTCACGTGAGACAATTTTCTAGATTAAAAAGAGCTGAGATGAAAACTGCAAAATAATTCTGAAAGCAAACTCTCCCTTGCTGTTTTTCTAAAAAAATAAGGAAAGAAAAATCTGACAAATGCATCCTGATTCCTCAACCTGTTTAGCTTTTTATTTGGACTAATTACCATGTCTTCATTTCTTTTATTGTGTTGGCATATTACATGAAATTATGAAAAGTAATAGAATGTTTACTTTCTATAGTTATCAGTTTTTATTTGAATTTTCACAGTATATCCTGATTGTGCAAAACTGGAACTTGTTTATTATTTGGTTTACTTATTTTCGTTTTTCTTCCTACCAATTTCACAATTCTCGCAATTTTCTTACATCATTTCCATTCTCAAAACAGATATTATGATGATTCTGCTTGTGTATTGAGAAAGATGCTTTTGGATGCGAAAGCTCCTCATCTTTCATCAGCAATTCCCCCCACTTTACCATGGAAAGTCAATGAACCAGTCCAGCCTTCTGAGGGATTAACTCGTCAGGGAAGTGGGATTATTGGTACATTTGGGCAGTCTGAGGAGCTACGCTGTGTGATTGCCATTATTCGTCAGTATGTTATATCATTTCCTTTAGTATTTTTACTTCACTTAAGATTTTCAAATCTACCTTCTTATTTGTGTTTTATGTGGTCAGTGGTGATAGAACTCCCAAACAGAAGGTGAAGTTGAAGGTCACAGAGGAAAAGCTGCTGAATTTGATGTTAAAGTACAATGGGGGACGACCCAGATCTGAGGTGATTCCTTTATTATTGGGTTAAAGACATCAGGGGTACATGTACTTTTGATGATATATATATATTTTTTTTATCTGAGTCCTTAACTTCTTATTCAGGAAAATATTCTTGCATGTTTCAGAAAGTAAAAAAAAATCAGTTCATATTCTTAGTCTCCATTTAAAAGTGCTGGTGTTGCTGTTATCTCATTGGGTTTAGAATGTCGAAAAAAAGATTTTCAGCTGTTTGGAGATTAGCAGGTTGATGATCAAAAACCCTCTTCATATCCCATTTTTTCTTATTTGCTTATCATTTTACATTGACCCTAAATAAATCATATATGAGATATGGGATTGTTTATTAGAAAGATAAATCAGATTTGGGGCTAGAATGTCAATAACAAAAATCACGTGTTTGGAGATTGGAAGGTTGATGATCAAACACCTTATTTATTTTTGTTTGTTTGATTCCCATTTTATGTTGAGTGAAAAAAAATAAAACCCATGTGATGTCTTTGCCTCCTCTTCTATTTCCCTTTATGGCATGATCTCCCCTGATTCTTTCCCATCATCAACTCTACAGTGTTGGGAAGAAGTGTGTGGGGCCACTGTTTTGTTAGCATGGTGTTATCCCAGTTTTGGATACTTTTGCAGTCACAAGTGTTTTTAGAAATTATTCTTAAACCACAAAATCTCATTGAGTTTTTGGGCTAATTTTCCCCATCTTGATGATGTTTCTCACATGTATTGTCATAATGGAGATACTTCATATGATAGTGGTCATATCAGCTGCATTTTAAACGGAGACTAGTTGTATGAACTGATCTGTTACTCTGCAAAATATACATGTACTTTGGAAAAAAATGAAGCACAAGGCCTAAATTAGAAAATCGCTAAAACTAACTGTACTGCTGATGTTTTTATCCCTTTTTTATTCATTTACTATTCTGTTGTCTTGTAGTACTATTAAGTTGGTTTATATCAGCTTTTTTTTTTGCTTTCTTCCTCAGACAAAACTTAAAAGTGCTGTTCAATTACAAGATCTGTTAGATGCAACTCGAATACTTGTACCTCGTACAAGGTATCATTTGAAGTTCAACAACTCCACTGATTTAACTGCCAAGGATATGTTCCGTTGTGCTTTAATATCATTCTGCCTTTTAGCGATATACATTATAGAATTTCATAAATGTTGCATTCAAACGTTTTTTATTACCATCATCAACAGTTTGTTTGAGATGCACTTTGCTAATATTGAAGCTCAAAAACTCTACTGATTTAACTGCCAAAGATGGGTTCCTTTGTGCTTTAATATCGTTCTGCCTTTTAGCGATATACATTATAGAATTTCATAAATGTGGCATTCAAACATTTGTTATTACCATCATCAACAGTTTGTTTGAGATGCACTTTGCTAATAAATTTTGTGGCTTATCTATTATCATTGTTAGTGTCATGCATTAAGCTTTGCCAATTAGTTACACATGACAGTGGGTGTTTGTCTGCTTGATGCTTATAATCTGGAAGATGGAGTTCAAATTTTCTTCAGGGGGCAGGGATCTGCTTTCCGAAACATAGATTGATCATAAGTTCATGGTCCATATGATTTTCATTTAAAAATTAATAGGAATGTGAACTTATGAGCACTGAGAGTACTGGATCTGTCACGGTACTGAAACTGCTCTTCATGTCATATCTTGCCTGGCTGCTATGAACATTGGAAATTGCGTTGTCCATATATTTTTTTTCCCAATGCTGATTAATATTTGTTGGTTATTTAACTTTTCTCCTTTTGCTATATAGACCTGGTCGAGAAAGTGATAGTGAGGCAGAAGACTTTGAGCATGCTGAAAAGCTACGACAAGTTAAAGCAGTTCTTGAGGAGGTTGTTTCATTTATCTTGAATATTTGATGTCTCAAGATATCCTGTTGCAGTCCGTGTTTATTATGATTTAAGTATATCTTCTTTAGATCTATGGGTTTATAACTTGTTCCATTTCATTTACCCATGGCTATTCCATCACTTTGTCTTCATAAGTGAGTTTAGGTGAAATTTTGATCATTTATGGTTAGAAGTGTAGTCAAGCTGTGATTGGATTGATGTTAATGGCTCAACTTGCTTTTAGCAATCGTGAAAGCAACTCTGATGATGCAGGAACAATGCTGTTAAGAATAGAGTTGATTTGGCATTCCATGCTCAATGCTTAGAGTTCAAGTAGCCATATTTAATATATTGTTAAAGCATCTTCACATATTGCTATTATGTGTCTGATGCTTGAAGTGTTTCTTATTCCAGGGGGGGCATTTCTCTGGTATTTATAGGAAGGTCCAGCTAAAACCTCTAAAGTGGGTTAAAGTTCCAAAAAGTAATGGTGAAGGTGAGGAAGAACGACCCGTTGAAGCTCTCATGGTCCTTAAATATGGAGGTGTTCTTACCCATGCTGGCAGAAAGCAGGTGTTAATAATTGATGTCTTGCTGATCTTATGTTTAATTTATTTTGCATACATAGTGACAATCTAAAGATTCCTCTAGTGAAGTAATACTATGCCAAATTCTTCATACCCTTGACAGTAAAATAACCACCTTACTTTGTTTTGATTTTCATTTCTGCTTTTCTGATGTCTTTGCAGGCAGAAGAGCTGGGTAGATATTTTCGAAATAATATGTATCCAGGTCAAGATAACGAACCTTTTTTCTTTTAAAGGAGATAATAATCATCAGGCATATGCTTGTCCAAGATTTTATTAGGCCTCTCTTCTGACATTTTGCTATTTGGTGTTCTTTGATCATCTATGACTGATAGAACTTTGAGTCTAGGTCTTACAAGTGTCAGAATTTTTTCTTGTTCCTTGTTCAGTTTGCTTCTTGAAATATAACTCTATGCTGCAGTATACTGTCAGCTTCACTAAATGTGACTTGCAGTGTTTTTGTTTGATGTCTTTTTCACAAGATGATTGTATAATATGTACTAGATTTTCAAATAAATGAATTATAGGTGACTTTAGCTACATGTGGGAGTACAGGCAATTTGAACTCCTTTACTAAGATTCGATGCTGCTTTTCCATCCTATCAAGGGCAATTTTTGAAGTCCTTGTGTAGTCTGTTCTGGGCCATGATTTATGGGAGCCACTTTAGATTCTGTAATATTTTCTTCATTAATTACTCCGGGACTTTAGTATCTGGCAGTTTTAGTTTCTTAACTATACATGGCTTTTCCTCTTGTTTTAACTGTTCTGGTAGACCTTTTTCTTTACTACTTATGTCATCTCACTTGATTTATTCATTCAAACATGTTGACAGCTGCTCAATGGAAGATATTAACAATTGATGTGATGTTATCTTTAATTTCTAGGCCATGGCTGTTGACCAGAATGTTAGTAGACGTACCCAGGACAAAGTAGATTTATGTTCCTGCTGCCACATGTTCTCCAGTGCACTTAGTAATTATTATCTTTTAGGATGAATTTTGGTCTGAATGGTTGCATGCTTCTTTTAAGTTTGGACTTGGGAGGCCCTTTTTCATTGACAAGCAGAACAGCATAAACTATGGTGGTTTAGTTTCAAGATTATATATCTTTGCTTCTCTTGATGGAGATGTATAAAATTTCAGGTGAAGGCACAGGGCTGCTTCGTCTTCATAGCACATATCGTCATGACCTTAAAATTTACAGCTCTGACGAAGGTCGTGTACAGGTATAGCATAGTAGTTCGTGTAAATAAAATTGCACTTAATCTTTGGTTGCTTTGTTTTCTTATTTGGGTGCTATTCCAATTATGGACTGAATTGCCACACATCATTCACAAATAGTTTCTGACAGATGTCCGCAGCGGCATTTGCAAAGGGCCTCCTCGATCTGGAAGGACAGCTAACACCAATTCTGGTCTGTGATCTTTTCTATAGATTTACTGCTTTTCGATATTGAGTTTTTAACTGACCTGTTAAACTTTATCAAGGTTTCCCTTGTTAGTAAGGATTCCTCCATGCTGGATGGGCTTGACAATGCCAGCAGTGAGATGGAAGAAGCCAAGGTTTGTTTTGCTCCTTGAAATGCATTAGCGCTTTTTTATCTTCTACCGGCTGAATTTAATATCCAGTAATTGACCATGATTATGACCCCAAACTGTTAAATTCAGATGATGTTCATATCCTTAAATATTTTTCTATTCCTATTATTATTAAACATTACTTGATGTCATGTATCCCGATTGACACAAGCTAAGCATCTCCAATATGAATAAACTAATTGCTTTCTTTCCTTTGATTGTTTGCTAGGCTCAATCATCTCCAAAAGTCTGGAATGATGTTGTGCTCTATTCTAACAGTGATTTCCTTTTGTTTTATTGATTTTTTTGCAGGCAAGGTTGAATGAGATTATAACATCTGCTGCAAAGATAGTTCATAGCAATGGATCCTCTGAATGTCCTTGGATGACTGATGGAGCTGGACTGCCTTCAAATGCTTCTGAACTTCTCCCTAAACTGGTGAATATTCTTGCTAGTGAAGCCTAATGTCTATACATACAGGTTCACACTTCTGTGGATATTTGTAATGGTACATGCCTATATTGATAATACAAAACACTCTCTTTAAGCTCGATTTTACTTGGAGACTTTGTCAGTAGTTTTTCTTTTTTTTTAAAAACCACACAAGGATTGTTAGGAGACTGTTGCATTGTTCGAGGTCAAAGCAGGCATTTAACTTCAAAGTTCTTTTATTCTTGCAGATGCAAAGTGTTGCACGTACTTCACAAAAAAGTTGTTTTCTCTATTTTAATTGGAAATCTGTATCTTAACTCCATGATTGTCAAACTGATTGAATGATTCACCTGAAATCAATGATTTTTATTTATAATTAACTTTCTATCATTTTTGTATCTGTACGTCTTCAAAGGAACTCTTATTTATATATGGACCCAAGGGTTTCCATTATGAATATGAGGTTTCAAGTGATGCATACAAGAAGCTAATTCCTGCCGAGTAATAGTTAATGGTAAAAATAGAGTAACGCATTTCATGTTTTGATGCTCTCAAGTTTTATGCCACTTTTCTGTACTTGAAAGAGTGATATTATCACTATTAGATTTGAATCTCAGCCCTTGGGAAATTGTTAAATCAACTCTGTAGGGTGCCTTCTGCTAACTTGTAGTTGATATATGGCTGTTGCTGTTACACTGTAGTATAATAAATATTCCTACCTTAGTGGCTAGTTTCTCTCTCTCTCTCTCTCTCTCTCTCTCTCTTGCTTATGTAACAATTTCTGGAGTTCTTTTACTAATTTCCATGAGGTGTATCTCATTGTTAGACATAGAAAACTTTTCCAAACTTCTCATCTTCCCCTCATTTTGTGTTTCAACGTGAATAGGTAACATTGACCAAGAAGGTGACAGAACAAGTGAGACTACTTGCCAAGGATGAAGATGAAGAACTTACAGAGACAAGCTCATATGAAGTAATTCCACCATATGACCAAGCAAAGGCTCTAGGTAAAATAAATATTGATATAGATCGTATTGCTGCTGGATTACCCTGTGGAAGTGAGGGATTCTTGTTGATGTATGCTCGCTGGAAGAAGCTTGAAAGAGACTTGTATAATGAACGCAAAGTGTAAGTGGTTGCTATTATTTGTGTTGGTTGTTGATAGTGTGATGAATGTAAATGATTAAGGGGTTGCTGCTCTTGCATTTCCTTTTACATATATGTTAATGTTACTTCAATGTTATTCATTTCAAGAATATGGAATTTCAGCATCTGTATTTTTTAACAAAAGTTAAAAAAGAAGTGTTTCTGTTAATATGATAGAACAGTTCTAGTAAACTTACATATTGTCTAACATTTCTTAATTATTGATTTACATACAGGCGGTTTGATATAACACAAATTCCTGATGTTTATGACTCTTGCAAGTAAGTTCTCTATTTCCAGTATATGCTTTGTTTCAAGTTCTTAGAAAGTAATAATATACCCGATACTAAATTATTACCTTCTAACGATCATGAATGTGAAAATATTCCTGCAGTTGTTTTGTTGCACTCAAAATCTTTATTAAGCTTAACTACACAATTTATGGTTGTCTACAGGCCATGAAAGTTGAAATTCTGTGGTTTTTTGTTTTAGCATTTTTTACTGCATATTTGCAGTATGTGGTTTTCTTATTGTCTTGCTTCCTGTCCTTTTTTTTTTTTTCTCTTTTTTTCTTTTTTTCAATTATCTTTGAGATTAAGGGACTGCACACCAAGTGATGGTTTGGGCTGGTTTGTGCTAATCTGAGTGGGCCCAGTAATGGCATTAATTTATAGTGAGATGCATGGTAACATCTACAATGCACATGGTATTACAAAGACATCCATTTGCCCATGCATGTTGGCATGACTGATATTTGCTGCCTTGACATGAAAGGGAGAAGGATGCTTGTAGAGGCAGGATATCTATAAATGTTCATTTATATTATATTGTCTCAAAATTGGTATGAAACTATATTTATTTTTTGCTGATGGTGATTGACTTGCCTTATTCAAAAACCTTTGGCATACTAATTTTATCAAAGATTCATGGTACCATGTTCTCACTGTAGTTGTTTTCCGACTGTTATATTGTTTCTTTATTTGATCTACCATTTTACAGATATGATCTGTTACACAATGCTCACCTTAATCTAGAGGGGCTGGATGAACTCTTCAAAGTTTCTCAGGTATAAATGGACTCTGATCCAACAATTTATGCTTTTTTAACAGATGTTGTGTTTGTCTTTAAGCATTCATCACTAGCAGATTTGGTCTGCTTTACTGCTTTTGTACTGTGGAACTGAATGTCATAAAGATATAATAAAACTATTCCCCTACAATATGCTGATTAAGATGGCAATGTCTGGCTTCTTTTCAGTATGTGGTGCTCATTTCTTGAATTAAGGACACATTTGACATAACTGTTGATTATATGAAATATAATTTTAGAGGCAATGGAGTACACATATCAAATCAATTCTCTCTTGCAAATATACATAGCATTGAGCTATTATTGGATAATCATTGTAATTTCTCTTAGTGTTTTGAATATTGTTATTGCAGCTACTTGCTGATGGTGTCATTCCTAATGAGTATGGAATTAATCCAAAGCAGAGATTGAAGATTGGCTCAAAGGTGAAGTACCTTTTTTTGATGCTTCCACGTGTTACTGAGAAAATTCACTTGATAGGGATGCTTAATTTATGCAGTATGTCATATTTGGCAAACATACTTTTGATGTTAACTACAAACATTCTGATGAATATTTCTTGATTAAGTATACCAAATGCTCTTAAAATCATATAAATTCAGGCTAGATCAATGGCTTGATCTCAGGGTAAGTTACCATTAAGTTGTTTGCACATGTTCAAAGTCACATTGTTGTATTAACACGTCAACTGTAGAACATTATTTTAACACCCTTCCTCGAATAGTAGAGATCCAGACAGGGCGAGAGAAGGGGTTAGGGAACTACTGGAGTGATTGATGTTTGGAGCTCTAATAAAAAAAATGGTTCCTACACCTTTTTGTGTGAATCTTTTGATTCTCTTGCATCACTTTTAGTCTCTTACTTGTTTCTTACTTGTGCTTTTTTTTTTCAATTCAGATAGCTCGTCGTTTGTTGGGTAAAATATTGATTGATCTTAGGAACACACGTGAGGAAGCCATTAGTGTTGCTGAATTAAAATGTAATGAAGATCAGCAATCAACTTCTAAGAAGTCTGAAAAGGAAGACACAGATTACCAGTTAAAGCTTTCAATTAAGAATGATGACGTGAGAAGAACTAGCACCACTAGTGATATATCAATGGATCAGGATGATGATGATGATAAAGAGACAAAATACCGTTTGGATCCAAAGTAAATATTTCAACCTTTTTCTTGATGCTTCAACATTATATAGAATCACTGATTAGTAATGTTCACTTTTAATTAGGTATGCAAATGTAAAGACCCCAGGACGCCATGTGCGTACACGCCTCTATTTTACATCGGTAAGAAAAATACTGTCCCCTGCTTTCTATGACACACAGACATCCATCTCTCTCTCTTTCACACAATGCTTTTTGTAAAACAAGAAACGTTCTTTGATAATACTAGATTCTCTGTTAGTGGTTTAAAATCCGGGAATACTTAATATAGAAACCTATTGGGCAATTGAATGATCTCCACCTTCTCAACTTTTGACCAGAGGGTTGAAGGATCCTTGGTTACTTAACAATCATTATGAAGAGGACAGATTTATGTTTCTTCGGCAAAATAACTTCTTTTTTTATGCACTTTTCAAATGCTGAGTTGTTTTTAAAGACTAGGACTTACTCACCATATTTTTATATGGGATTTCCAATCATTAGACTAAAACTTCTTTGGTTTTCATTTTTGAACATTTCCATTGTGAACTGTTGTATCTCAATGCTGATGATGTTAATGGGCTGTGGAATGGAACCCCCAGTGTTGATGAATAAGTGAGTTCTATAGACTCACCCTTCAACTTCTTTCAATGAAACAAGTTTTACTTATTTCATTTCACACTTTGGCAACCAAGGGTGTACAGCCACTGATATGTTTAGCACACGCTACAATTTTTTCCTACCTTTCCTCGTTATTGATTTTCTCAAGTCTTGCACTATCTGAAATATTTACATCAGTTGGATATAAACGGGATAGTTATTTGACATGCTGCTAAACAGAAGATTTTATTTTTGATACATCATATCCTCAGAAGTTTTTATCATGCAACTTGGATGACAGGAATCACATATACATTCCCTTATGAATGTTCTGCGTTACTGTAACCTGGATGAATCTCTTCAAGGTGAGGATAGCCTTGTTTGCCAGAATGCCTTGGAGCGTTTGTACAAAACCAAGGAGCTTGACTACATGAGCTATATTGTGCTAAGGATGTTTGAGAATACTGAGGTGGTAATCCTGGCTAATTTTTAGAATGTTCTTTCCACTTGATTACCTTAATTCCATATTTTCCTTTTTTGCTTATTAGACTGTTACTCAATAAAATTGTTTTCAGTCAAAGCTAGAGCCAGTATTATTCTTGGCCCAAGTTGGCTGTCCAGCCCAGAAACTGGTATCCATGACCTTGAACTGGTTCAATTTAGGAACTTAGCTAATAAAGCCAGTGTTTGACTGGAAGTCTTCATGGTTTTGAGTCTTTCAAGTTTCAGGTGAGTTATAGAGATAAAGAAAAAAGAAAAAAAAGGAAGAGGTTTCCAGGCCATTCATTTTCATGCCTGAAACCTTATAATTTTCCATGTCGTAGATTTTCATGTTGAGGGAACTGATTTCTTATCGCTAAATCAAACAGAGCTGTGTGTGTTCATGTGTGACTAGATAAACCAGTCGCTCCCATGATATGTGGTTCGCATTTCCATTGCAAAGTTACAGCCGTCAATGTCTGATAAATTTTCGGTCTTTACCTTCTCTCTAATGCAATTGGAGACAATAAGTTAAACTTAGGAAGGCAATTTTTTTTTTTCAATTTGATATTTCAGGTTGCTTTGGAAGACCCAAAAAGGTTCCGCATAGAGATGACTTTCAGCCGTGGGGCAGACTTGTCCCCGTTGGAGGTAAGCATATATTCATTTGTTGCTAAGAGAGCTCCCATGTAATGGTGCTGCTCTTCATTTATCATTTAAAATTGAACTTGTTTTCCAAACGAAACGAAGAAAATAAGAATAACAGTAGGAAAGTTGGAACTTTATCTAGGAAGTTAATCAAATGCGCACACAAACGAAGAGAATAATATTTTTCCCTTTATTTGCATTTAATGTTTGGAATACAAATTGAATTTCACTTCGGCAAAAGAGTCTTTATAATGGTGAGCATGAAAATCATCACTGCTTGGAGTTATGGCGTACTAGGCATATCCCCTCTCAAGTCTCACCCCCGTACTGGGGGTTAATGGATGGGAGGTGAATAGCCCTATAAGTTTTTGACAGACTTCCTATTTAACTTTAATTCAGACACTTCCTATTTAACCATATTTTTTTTTAGAAACCCAATTTTATTTCTTCAACAAATAAACCCTTTTAACCGTATTTGACACTTCATCATCTTTCTTTCAATCTGAAAGGGTCCTAACTAGATGTAACATTCATTACCTTCCCATCTCCAGATAAAGATGACTTCCCCCCCCCCCCCCCCAATTCCCCTTCGTAGTTATTCAAAAAAGGGAGGGTAAAAATTTTCCCCTCACCTCACTATTTTTTTCCCACACTGTGAAGGTGGATGAGTGGTGGCTCTATCAACACACTGTCTAGACACCTTCAGATTGTACAATAGATTGCAAACATGCTTACAGGAGAAATTCCAATAGAGTCAAACATCTTGATTTATTCTATTGTTCGCTGGTGTCTGTTTTTACTAAGATGGCCTCATTTTGTGTCAAAATGATTTGATACTAGGGATAAAGGCTAAATACTATTTAAACTAGGCATAGTTGAATGAGCCACGTCAAGTTTGATTCTGTTTTGTTTGACAGAAGAATGACAGTGAGGCTACCTCGTTGCATCAGGAGCACACTCTTCCAATAATGGGTCCAGAAAGGCTGCAAGAAGTGGGATCCTATCCCACATTAGAGAAAATGGAGATGATGTTTCGTCCTTTTGCCATGCCAGCAGAAGACTTTCCTCCACCGTCCATCCCTGCTGGATTCTCGGGCTACTTCTCAAAAAGTGCAGTACTTGAGCGTCTTGTTAATCTTTGGCCCTTCCATAAGCATGCAAGTGCTAATGGAAAGTAGCTACTAACATTTTGTCCCTGTTTTCTTTCATGGGTGAACATTCCATTTTCACAATTCTTTGCTTATCTCATGTCACAATGCTGATGCTTTAAGGTATGCTTCGAGCTTATCTTGGAAAAATACTTTGGGAGCGTGATTATGATTTTTTTTTCCCTAGGGTATGCCCAACATGACTGGATTTGATAATGTTTTACTTGAGATAAGTTGTATTGTTTATTTGTACGATATAAACTAAAAAAATATTATATTTTTTAATTGTTGGTATGTTTATGGTCGAAGAAAAGTTCATTTCAGTAGGGAGATCTTTATCTTATCAGGTTAAAAACCTAATCGTTCTAATGTCAATATAAAAATAAAAGGATCTTTTAATTTAATATCAGGAATATATTTTACGTACAAGTTTATAATTTTAGATACTATCAGAAAACAAAATAGATTTGTGATGTTTTTGAAATATAGATCCAAGTTTTCATTATTTTAATAAACTGGTTATTAAATCTAAAATGCATGCAAATATAGAAGATTATTTTTTGTGGTTTTTGTAATATGATAAAATATACAATTATAATTTATTTTTGAGAGACTTTGCCATATGCAAATTAAAATAGAAATTGTAATTTTTAAGAAGAGATTTTTTTTATGGGATGGAATTGATTTGTTTAATATTGAAAAAATATTTCACATGTAGATCACGATTTTAAATATCAAATATGAAAGGGTGAGAATATAGAGAACTCAAAATTAATTGTAAAAATGATTTAATGACCAGACTAAGGCATTGTTTGGCAAAATGCAAATAACATGTTTTTATCAAGCTATTTTAACCACGATGTCAATTCATAACAAATTATCGTTTATTAACTCAAAATTAAACAACGTTAAACATTCACATATATTTTATTAATGTCGCCTACTTCATTCAAATTTCATGCTAAACAATTAAATCAAACCGACCCGAACATAACTCATGCATCAATATTTAATGTCCACAAAACAAACACAAACCCAAAAAATAAACTCATAATTCAACGCAAATAATCAAATTATTTCAAAATCCAAACACAAATTAAACCAAATTAACAGTCCAGGATATACTGAAATTGAGTCAAAAGTGTTGCTGGAACAATGGTGGCGCGTGACACTGTTAGTGCGTGGATTCACCCGCCGCCACTACTAGATGGGCATGGACCGGTAGATCCGGTACTCCTTTCCCCCCTCCTTGTTTCTACACTGAAGGTGAGACAAAATAACATATGAGGAAAGAGATCTACTTGGTTAAAGGTTCGTTTTCTTTTTCTCTTCTTCTCCTTCTGTAGGCGGTGACTTACCGTTACCTGTAAAAGACAATAAATTCACAAAAATAGTTGTCTTTAATTTTATTTCTCTTTTTTTAGATCTTATTCTTTCTTCCTCTCCTTTTATTTTTCTTTTCTTCTTCTTTAGGTGGCAGATCTAGTTGTTGGGTAGCATCTGTATTAATGGTGTCTGTGGGTGGGTTTTAGTCACGTTGGGATCGTCGTGGGTCTTTGAGTCTTTGCTTCTCATTCTTGTTGGTAGTCGGCTGAGGGAGAAGGAAGCTTGATGGTTGTTTTATTTTTGGAATGGGATAGTGAAGGGATAGATCTGGTGGTGCTGATCTCAGTCGTTGTATTTTCAGCGTGGTTGAAAGAAAAAAAAAAGGGCGAGTGAAGGCTTTTGTTGTCGGGTGGTTGTGTTAGTGGGTGTTAGTGGAGAAGGGAGAGTCACTTGTCAATTTGGTGGAGGATGAGTTATACTTATAGTCGTTAAAGAAGAAGAGGTGTGTTGTAGCCGACGATGAGGAAGAGAAAATTAGAGTGAGGCTTTGTTTGACGGCTCCTATTTGTTTCTGGAGAAGATGGTCTAGTGAGGAGAGTTCGATTCTTACGGGTTGGCAGGTAGGTTTAGGTTTATTAGGGCTAGGGTTTAATTGTGTGTGGGAGAGAGTGTGAAAATTTTATTTTATTTTTTTCCAGCCCCTAAAATTTCTCCTCCCTTTTGTGTGTGGTATAACCATATATTTATAGGTAAATAAGTTTGTTATTTTTAATTGCTTAGTCTTTAAGCAAACTTAGTGACCAAATAACTCGAAAAAAGAATTTGATCTCTCAACGTTTTTTCTTTTCACTTTTAGTCCATTTGTCCATTTTGATTTTTTCTTATATATATATATATATATATATATATATATATATTTTGTATTTTGATTTTTTTAAAAAGAGCAACTTCAACATCGACTTAAAAAGCACATTAACAATTGAATGTGTAGAAAAAAAGGCTGCAAGTGACACAAAGATGTCAAAAACATATATTTTTGGGTTTTGTTGTTTTTTGCCATTTTTTTTATCTTAAGTCATGCTATTAATAAATTATAATGACATGTAAATCATGAAACATTAATAAAGTGTTGGCTTTCATGAAAATCTTTCTTAGAGTATTTTACTAATTAAAATACGATGTTTAGGTATAAAAACAATAATCCTCTCGGTTTAGGAAAACCATATTGCCAAGTATAAATACAAAATCTCCCAAGATATGAGGGACCACCTTATCCAAGTTTTTTTTTTTAAAATCCATTTAGGCATGAGAACACATCTTGCATAAGTATAAAGGTTTCATCCCTCGTAGGCACAAAGGGACACCTTGTCCATGTATAAAGGGGAAAAAAACGCTTCATATATGAGACACCCTTTTTGTTTAACACTTTTCCCCAAGTATAAAGGCAAAAAAACTTCATCCAAACAAACTATAATTTAAAATTACCATAAAAAAAAGTTAGAGCCCATTCAGGTGACTTAAAACCATAAATCTATAAAACACATAATCATGGGCATAGTCAAATGAGCAAGACCCACTTGAACCTTTAACATTCAAAAAGGACAAATGACACAGAATGGAGACTTTGAATCCCAAATCCTATAAATTTTATCATCGGGAGTCATAGATCTCATATGACATTTTATTAGAGCTTTAAACCTCGAATAACTTGGTTTAGGGATATAGACCCTAATTTATAAAGTGATAGGGGTCTTGAACTCAAATAACAAGATGAAAAGGAAGAAAACAATGAAAAGAAATAAAGAATTGAATTAATATTAAAAATATCATTTAAAGACCATAAAAGAAAAATATTCTAAGTACAAAAATCAATACTCATAAGATTAGGGGTGAAATGAACTAATTATAATGGATAAAGACTTAATCCACCTTGATCAATGGTTGGTGTCTCCTTTATAATCTCCACCTCGAGCTCTATTTCTGTTCGGGCTTGCTCTATATCCTCTAGTAAACGATGAGTCATTTTTTCTTCGATCTAGGAGATCTTCTTTTTGGTCACCCTAGATGACCCATCTTTAGTCTTATCTTTATCCTTTAAAATGTCTTTATCATCCAGGTCGGACAAGTACTGCCCCTCGAGTAGCAACAATAGCTTTATCTAAGTAGAGCTTCTTGAAGTTAAGTAGCCTGACTAGGGAGAAAAACTAAGAAAAGTCCATTACCAGCCTTTCAAGACCTCTTAGTCAAATCTATCATCAACGTGAAAAACTTGTCTTTTAGGACCTTTTACACTCCTAACTCCTCTATAATGGGCGGAAGTAGGGGGCAAGCAGGGGCCCAGGCCCCCCCTCAAGACATTTTATTTGTTTTTTTATTATTGGGTTATTAAAGCATTACTTTGTGATATCAAATAATTAAGGCATTACTTTGGGTTATTATTGACTTTACTTTTGATTTTCTTTTAATTTACTCTTGACCTAGATGGAAAGAAAAAAAATAAGGCATTACTTTGTGAAATAAAAAACAAAACCATCAATGTACCCTAATATAAATCCTGCAGTCGATCAAACAAAGAAATAAAAATACAAATCGCGAGCAAAAGTTTTCTACAAAAAGATTGAAGCAGAGCCACTAATTAATTTATATTTCATCAAACAAAACAAGGTAACTTAAATTTAAAATCTATATTTATTTTGTTTTGAGATGTTTGTTAATAATTTGATGAGATTTTTTTTATATTTCTACCATTTTTTATCCTTTTTTTCTTAGATCTACTAGTTCTACCAATTGTTTTTTGAATTCTTGTTATAGTGATTTTTTTCTAATTAATTAGATATATTTTATTGGTTTTGTTTTGATTATGCTTAGATTTTTTTTATGTCTTGTTTTTAGCAGAGCCATCAAAATTATCAATTTTTTCTTACGATATATGTTTTGATTTTAGGTTGAACCATGAACAAAATAAGAAGAATTGAATTTTTTTTTTGAAAAAGAAAAAGAAAAAAATATTGATAACTCACAGCCTAGTGAACCAACTCCAATGTGTAATGTTGAAGTTATGGTTGAGCAGCCCCAATATGCTTCACAAAGGTTATTATATGTTTGTAGTAAGTTATTTGAATAAAACTAAATTATGCAGGTTTTGTTTTACAACTCATGTACAATAAATTAAAATAAATATATATCTTATTATATTAATTTTGGCCCCCCCTAACAAATAATCCAAGCTCCACCCTTGCTATAATATATTGATGAATGTTTTTAGAAAATTCCCCATTTATCTTGGCCAAAACGCTTCTTGCTTGATGTTGTCCCTTTTTCGAGTCAAGTTGACAACTAGTCTCTTTTGCTTTTTCCTTCTTACCCCTCCTCTCTCAAGGATCGTTCAACATTCAATTAGCTTGGCTAGCTACTTATACAGCTACAAAGGTTGCTTCTTTTTTCTTCTTCTTACAAAGCTTTACTTCCAGCTCAACCTAGATAAAGGTCGGCAACTGCAACTCCCAAATCGAGCACAGTTGTCTTGATCTTATTGACCACTTATAAACCTTACCCCATTTCTCCTCTTCACCTTCCACTATTTGGTTTAGTTGAATTACATCTAACTCATCTATGATAGCTAGAAAAGTAAAAAAAAAATATAAAGATAAAAAAAAGTTTGAACCACTTACACGAAAGATTTCTCTAATAGAGCTTGGTTCATATGTTCCTCTTATTAGGTGCTCATTTTGAGGTTGTATATATTTTTTCTGAAGCACTACACATAGACGACTCAAGTATAAAAAAATTAGTTGTGGATTACTCGATGCAGGGGATAAAAGACCATATTCATGAATTGGCATTCAACCCTTTGTTTCTTTCTCTTAGAAGCCCTAGATGGACCAAGTTGTTTAATTACATAGCTTACAACTCAAGAAACAACTCATAAAAAACAAACAAAAGTGGTGAGGGAAAAAACAAAACAAAATTATAAAGATAAAAAAAATAAAAATAATAAGGTATAACAACAAGTTTGACTTTTCCCTAAGCTACAACTTATGATAAGGTGTTGATCTTGTAACACACGGACATTTTCCTTAACTGATCAACAAAAGCTCACTCTACAACTTTTAAAAAAGCATATTATTTTATGGCCTAACTACTATTCCTTAGAAATAATGACACATCTATATTTCATAATTTCTACCCAAATGCACCTTCTATTTATACTAAATTATAAACCATTTAGTATTCTTTAGAAATAAAGACATCTTTTTTCATGTGATCAATTTTCTCTAACATCACTCAATATATAAGACCTTCAATAGGATAAAGAAAGAATAGAATCACATCATCTCTTGCCTATCATAAGAGAAATTGATTTTTCAGCAACAAATCCTAGACAACCTTAGAGTTAGAGTCTCTCCTATAAGCATACAACTTCTCAAAAGCTATTATAGTAGCCCAATAGTTCAAGTGTGACTACTTCATACACAAATTAATGAAGTACAAAATACCCCTTACAAATCCCAACAATGGAAAGGTGTATCCATATAAAAATATATACTTATTCTCTTATTCTTTATTGGAAATTTTCTAGCATACGACTCTAACTTCTCCAAAGTCATTTTGTTTTCATAGAGGTCATATATTGATCTCAAGGTTGTCTAATAATCTATTAGGGAGTTCCAACCCCTCATTAGGGTTCTCTTGCCTTTTATTTAGCTCGAGACCCCACATTCGACGTGGCCTCGAATCCATTATTAAGTTGGCTATGGTCTACCATGTCCTAAGTTATCTTATACAAAAAGATAAAAAAAGAAAAAAGAAAAAAGAATAAGGGTGACAATGTGAAAGTACCTAGCTAGAAATCCCTCATTTAAAAGTGTGGAAAACCAAGTTAGAAATGCCTTATTCATTGAAAAATAAATAGGAAGAACAATGGTGTTTATAAAGATCAACTACACCAAACCTCTAAAACACCTTGAATGGTAGAGAAAACAATTAAAATTCCCTATAAGCACTAAATGGTTCCCAAAACATCACATGACCACTAGAAAAAAAAAGAGCTAGACCTTGTGAAGAATAGCACTCTTATAAAAAAAAAAAATCCACCAAACTCAAAGCAGAGGAGAAACGAAATAAGAAATAAGAAAAAATAAAAATGATAGAACTTATATAGGTCATTCCACGTGGCATGCAACATGACCCTCTCATTGACTCTACTCTCCATATATATATATATATATATAAAGGTGAGCTAAGTGGGTATAATATCATTTATGACGGGTTTCTAGAATTTTAAATATTCAAAACCCCTAAGATTTTCACTTGCTTATCCATGCACCAACATTTTGAATCCTAGCATGCTTTTACAAGGTAATTCTTTTATTTTAGATTAATGTGGGTGTTCGGGTCAGCTTGCGTGCACCTTGACTAATCCCATGGGCCTTGAAGTTAACGATCATGTAAGCCTCCAATGACCCTGAAGTTTGTGAACTCGAACTGGTGAATACTAGAGAGCAAATCCAGTATCTGACCAGTTGAACTACACCCCTTAGGGTTTCTTACATGGTAATTCTTAAACTCTTAATAATATAACTTTTATATGTGCACATTTTCTCATATGCTTTGACACCATTGCACCTTTAAGGAATCACAGTTGACAAGAAATATGAAATTACTTCTTATTCATCTAGAGAAACACATGTCGTCTAGATCCTAAATGACATTTAAATAAACAACATCTTCATTGACAAGGGTAGATGAATACTTTGTCTTTGTGCCACCAATGCCATCGAGACTTGAGAGGAAAACTAATATACTCAGGGTGCATATATGCTAGAGAGAGCTTATTTAGTCCATGTCAATGCTATATCCAGTGAGGAGCCCCGACAAACTGGTCAACCTGGCTAGATGACATACACTTGACTAAAACATGTTCCCTTGGGCAACATATACCTGATTGATTATCCACCTAGATAGCACTCAAACTACTTCGCCAACCCTTGATATAGTTTGTACTGCATGTTAAATGTCCAAGTGTTCTCCTATCACAACGACACGACTTTAAAACATTAAAGTATGCTGATATCAAATGGGAAATCCCTATGACATCACTCTTTCTTCCCAACTGTAAATTACCAATCACTAGATTCTTATCTTTCTTTAGAATTTACACACTGATCAATGTGTACTAATTAATTAGATTGTTTTTTTTTTCTTTATCTTTTGCTGAGTCTTCACTGTAGGTTTTTTCAGATGTTTGGAAAGTCAGATTGATTCTTGGTGGAGAGAAAGAATGGCGATGAAGCTAAGTCCGTCCAAACTTCTCCCTGATATTCTCCCAACTAAAGTTTGAAAGTAGCTAGAACATGACATTGCCTTCTCTTCATGTAGCAGGTCACAGCTAAGCTAGGTTGTAGCGTCATGGTTTAGCCTGTTTCTTGATAAAGAATCAAAATATTAACTAGTTTTGTTTTCTAATTTCGACTTGTTTAAATGATCCGCAAAGTCCCAATTATGCGAAATGGGAGCATTTTCTTTTTCTTTCATTCTCTGTATATATGACTTTTGGAGGAGAAAAGGCCACCTCAGTAATTTTACTAAAATATTGTTTGTTTTTCTTTTTCCTTGCATATATATATTTTTTTTTCATTCCTTGCCATTATCTTGTATTGATTTGAGAGGGACAAAAACTATAACTGCAAACTGAATGCACAAGTTCCTGTTCTAGTTTATCTTTTTCAGTAACTGCGGTTCCTTTTCTACTTCCATTATCGGGTTTTCTGTTTCAAGCCCCCACGTTCACAACCATCCCCGATAAGAAAATATAGCAAGAACTAAAAACTTCGTACAAAACACTGCAAATGTGAAAGTCCGAATGGGCCTCTCTTACTTTTATTACCCCCATGTAAATGAGGACATTACACACAACAATTGGGCAGTGGTCGCATAACTTAATCATCATAAAGAAGCCTTGATAGATAAATAAATAAAAAAAACCAATTCCACATACCTACCTCTAGCAACTAATGCATAATATTTGCTTTACTTCCAGTAAGAGCAAACAAGAACAGACTGAAAACCTCACCTTGACAGGACTGTAGCAATTGAGAGTTTCAACAACACAAAATTTCTCAACAGAGTAAATTCAATAACAGTTTTGGACAAAGCTGAGAGGACGGATAGAGGAACTTGCCAAGTCTTCTACAATAGCAAGGACTATGTATGCTACTGTTAAGGGTAACTACAGGCAAAGCTGCTCAACTGCAGTCACAATCTGGGCAGGTTGAACCACTGTCCATTCCTCCAATGTCCCGGCATAGGGTGTTGGCACATCCTGTGAAGACAAGCACACGATTGGAGCATCCAAGTAGTCATGGAAATTTTCAGTGATAGCTGCAGTCAAGCTAGCACCAATACCACCAGTTCTCATGCATTCCTCCACAATCAAAACACGATGTGTCTTCTTCACAGAATTTCCTATCGTATGAAGATCAAATGGCTTCAATGATCTGATATCAATTACTTCAGGATCATATCCCTTGTTTACCAAGGTTTTGGCAGCCTGCATCACATGATATCTCATCCGGGAGTAGGTTAAGATAGTGACGTGCTCTCCAGGCCTAACCATCTCAGCTTCCTCGAGATTGCAAATGTATTCTTCGTCTGGGATTCTCTCCTTGAGGTTGTAAAGCAAGACATGTTCAAACAGTATGACTGGGTTCTCACTTCGGATTGCAGCTTTCATCAAGCCCTTGGCATTGTAAGGGGTTGAACATGCAACCATTTGGATTCCCGGGATTGATTGAAAATATGACTCAAGGCGTTGTGAATGCTCAGCTCCAAGTTGTCGGCCAACTCCCCCAGGCCCGCGAATGACAACTGGTATAGTAAACTGGCCACCTGATGTATAGTGAAGCATGCCACAATTGTTTGAGATCTGGTTGAAGGCTAGAAGAAGAAATCCCATGTTCATGCCCTCGATAATTGGCCTCAAGCCAGTCATGGCAGCTCCAATGCCCATACCAGTGAAGGAGTTCTCAGCAATAGGGGTGTCAAGAACTCTGAGATCCCCATACTTATCAGCCAGGCCTTTGGTCACCTTGTAAGAACCTCCATAATGACCCACGTCTTCACCCATGACACAGACATGGGGATCTCTGTCCATTTCCTCTTCCAAACCTTCTCGGAGGGCCTCAAAAAGTAGTAGTTCATGCCTTCATATAAAATGCAGATTTGTTAAGCAGATTTATAATGTGCAATACAAAAATATTACTTACCCACAAGCAGGTGACAGGTGCTTATCATATGCACATCAATATAGAAAACTTAAAAGAGATAAAGCACACATAGAGGCAAGATGTGCAACGGAGATATTAGTTTATTACTATAAGTGGCAGTGAGCCAGACAGCCTCTCTACTAATGCAGGGCAGCCTACCACAACAATCATGGCCAGGGCTGGGCTAATTGGCCCACTTTTTGTAGTTTCTTACTCAAAGAGAGAAACTTGAAAGCGAAACAAATCTGTCTAGATATTGTGGTGATGGTATTTGCGTAGCTTGGGACCTCGATAACCCATATCCTACTACTAGATAATTGTTGAAAAGAAAACAAACACCTACAAACATGGTTTGTCATTCAAATTGCAGAAATGCAAATGAAACTATCCTGTTTAATGAGAGCAAATTAAGGAATTAGTCTTTTGTGAAAATTGCAGAAATTTTCAACTATCCTTTCAGTTAATTCAGATAAAATGAAACTACTAATTTCAAATCGACATTATTTCTTTCATACAACATCCATTCAGATTATTCTTTTTCCTACTCTAATCTTTATCATATTCTTAAGAAACCAAAACTCAATAAAAGGAACCGTGTTTTGTTAATACTATAGTTAAGTATCCTAAAAATCTACCCAAATATCCGATCCAGAATATATATAATATAACCAAGTTGTATTGAGAATCAATATTTGCTATATACCAAAGAGTCCACAGAATAGTAATGTCCAGCAGGGTTACTATTGCACCCTATAACAGTAACCACAGAATAGGAATTATTGTTGTCGTCGTACGGATTGGAATGCTATATTAAAGAGAGTGACATGAATATTGAGCTAAAATAACGAATAGATTACACCAAATCAAGCATAGCATTGCATATATATGTGGGTCGAGAAATGGAAGCAAACATACCCGGGTTTCGATGTAGAGGAAGCTGCAGAACTATCAGCCTTTGTCTAAAACAAAACAAGATAAACACACATACACAATTACAAACAAGACCAAACTTGGAGAACAAACTTTAACATAAGAGGAGAGGAGATTAACTGCAACTGCATTTGTAATCAATTGATCAACCCTGCGAGCTCTAGCGCTAGAACCCCCAAGATTCAGGTTCACGCTCCCATCAGATCTCACCACCGAAAAGCTCACTTTCCTCTCTAAAATCAAACAAAACTCAAAACCCATTATTATAAAAGCATAAAAAACGAATCTTCTACAGAAAATGGAAGGAAACTAACCCGAGAGGGATCTGCGAGTGGAAGGCAAAAGCAATTTCTTTGAATCGAAGGAATTGGTGAAAGCTGTAGCAGCTCCACCTCCTAATCCCCGGAAAATGGTGGCCATTTGCTCTTCTTTTCTTTATGGCTGAAAAAGTGGTGATTTTCAAGAAGACAGGATGAGAAAGTACGTGAAAGGGATGCAATTTATAAATGCAGGAGAGAAAAGAGAGAGAGAAGAAGGGGGCGAAGAAATTGAGGGACTGCAGAAAAGAAAAGGAGAGTAAGCTATAATTCCTATGTTTTTTTTTTGGAACCACAAAATTAATTAACAGCAACACCAACATAGTTTGCATCGCCACTACTATTGCGCGACTCGTGTCCAGGCGTGTTAGAAAAAAACTATTTCATTTATATTATTTAAGTTTATTCAACCCATTAAAATCAAATAATATAGATATTATATTCAATGAACACCTCCTCGATATACATTCAGACGTGAGAGATGGGATGTCATGTAATGTAAGGGATTTTTTTTTTTTTTTTTCACTTCTTGGACTTGGGTAGACAGTTTTTGTTGTTTCCTATGGTTCATGGAGAAGGGGTTTTTTGGTAATTTAAGAGGAAGTGGGCACGTGATTTGGACAAGGGTTGTGGTCATGGTGTTGGTCACCCACTGGGTGGGTGGTTGGAGTGTTGGACCAACTTTTAATATTTCAGTACTTGACTCGACTAAAACCAGTGTAAAAGCCAATTATAATCCAATCTTGCAGGTTGTATAATTTTATTTTTCAGCAAAAAATATAAATAAATAGACTCTTTCAATGCATTTTTTTTGCCATAAAAAAATTATCAATAAAAAATAATTATGTGTACATATAATTAAATAAATCAAGAGTTATTCATGCTAATAAATATATATAAAAAAATTGTTAATGATAAGTAAATACTAAATTAGAAAAATTAAGAGATACATATAGATTGAAATATATGATCTCACATGAGGTATGTACAATTGTTTTTAATAACTTTGTTTCTTTGAATAATGTTTTTATTCAATCAAACAATTATATGAGCCAATAAAACGATGTCTACCCAATAATTTTTTATTTTAAAATATCATGAAGTAAGTATCTCATGTTTACATTTAATCAATTAATTTGATCCAATTAAAAAAATAAAATATATTTTAAAAATCTAAATTTAAAAAAGAACGAAAAATAAAAAGACTCGAGATAATCTAGTTCATGAAAAATAATACAAAAAGCAAACAAAAAAAATTAACAAAGCCCAATCTCTAACTAAATAAATATTGAAAGATGAAACTGAAAAAACATGAGCTTAGAAAAAAGAGCAAAAAAAACAACCGAATTTAGGTGAACCTCCTAAATCTAGGTCAATCTCTAAAACTCGCAACCCGTAAAATTCTAAACCTGAGCTAAATCAAAAGGCTTAATTTCCAATCAATTTAATGTTGAATGATGAAATTGAGAAAAAAAAGTTATTTAAAAAAAATTTCGAAGTGAAAAAAATAGAAATAAAAAGAAAGGGAATCTAACTTGAGATATAAAAAAATCTAAAGGGGACAAAATTGAAAAATTATTCCAAATGTATAAATTATTCTAAATAAAAAAATAAAAAAAATAACAGGGATCAAATCTTAAAAAATAACAAATTAAAGGGTTGCTTTGAAGTTTTAAAGGGCAATATAGTCATTTCATTGTCCGTCAGAAATGCAAAAAAAAAACAAAACAATTTATCCCTCGTAAATATGTTAATGATCAATGGAACCCTCTTAATACACATTATTATCCCTAATAACTAGTTATTTATTTTGTATCGAGAAAGGTAAAATTATCTTTTTATTGTGGATTGCTATAATAGTTTTTCTATACCTTTTAGATTTTCTTATAATAATTTTTACTTTGTTAAAATTGAGAGCAAATTAAAGACAAAGAATCTAATTATTTTAAGATACAATTAGCTTAAGGGTATTTGGAGTGGAAAATACAATTATGACAATTTGAATAGATGAACTTGAAAGCATGACATGGCAAAAAATTGAATATTATACACTAATTGTTAAATTTGGTTCAGTCTTATTGGTTGACTAAAAAACCAATAATCCAAGGTCTAATTCAAGCCTAGTTTGAAATTAAACCAATCAAGGAGTTGACCTAATAAGACTTGATCGATTAATGAAAACCTGATTAATTTAGTCAACTTGATTTAACCCGATCCAAATTCAATTAAGTCAACTATGAAATATAAAAAGAATCAAAATGATGTCTTTTCTTTAAAATGAATTGACCCATGACTTGAAGATTGATTTGCTTATGTACGAGTTTTTTAAAAAATAAATATTTGTTTTAATTATTTTTTTCTTCTTTTTCAATTTAGAAATTTTATTTTTTCTATTTTAATTTTCTCAATCAATATTATGATGTATTTCTAGTTTTTCTATTTGAAGGAAATAGTTTAACTACTTTTATTTTTTTATTCAATATTAATAGGGTTTTCTAGTTTTTTTTTTTATATATATAGAAGGTTGTAATAATGTTTTGACAAGTGAGACTTGGATGAAAAAAAATTAAATATTTTTGGAGCCTTTTCAAAGTTAGAGTGGTTTTGATCTTTGAGGGTTTTAACTTATAATTAACATTGTTATCATTCACTTTCGACTATATCAGTTGGTATTAGAGCCCATTAATTCCTGGTAGTTAGCTAATGTGTATTGTTATTAGAACTATTGGTGGTGGGACTCATGATGAGATAACCACACAAAGGTATTAGAGATTCATGATAAGGAGGCTCACTCCCAGAAGGATAGTTAGTTTTCAATTGATGATGTTGTACTAAAAAAATATCATGTTGGGTGTTTTTATGGTAGAGGATGATTTCGACTAAAGAGGTTTTTTCTAATGAACAATTTAAACTTAAGGACAAGTTCTTTCCAACTTAGGAAGACTGATGCAAGAGTTTTTTTAAAAATTAAATATTTTTTATAATTACTTTAATTTCTTCTTTTTAGTTCATGAATTTTATTTTTTTTTTCAATTTTTGTTTTTCTTATCAATATTATTAGGCTTTCTAGTTTTTCTATTTTTATTTTTCTTCTTAATGTTAATATGGTTTTCTAGTATTTTTTTTATGTAAGGATTGTAATAACCTTTGACAAGTGAGACTTGACTAAATAAAAATTAAATATTTTGTATGTCTCCCTATAATTATGATGTTTTTTGTCTTTGACGATTTTAACTTAAAAAAAACTTCCTTATCCTTTATTTTTTAGGATGTGATTCACTGACCTAATGACTTGAGTCTTTCACTAAGTCAAACCTCGAGTTTGGTATGAAAACTAAGCTACATAAAGACATAATAAATGTAATTAAAAATACAATGGCATATATAAGACTTCTCGTTGGCTTGGTTGAATTAGCCTAACCTAGTCTAAACCCAATTGAGTTAACTATAAAATATATAATAAAATTAAAACAACATCATTTTAGTTTTTTTAAATAAAAAAATGAGTTAATCTATTGATTTGAAAGTTGACCCGGTGATCTAGTGACTTAGGACTTTCAATAGATTATATCTCGAGTCAAGTTTGACAACTATGTTATATAAATATATAATAGATACAGATACAGAGACACATTAGAGACTCGTTAAATTATATAAATATAAATTAAGTTATTTGGCTTAAATTTTGAAATATATTTTAAGTTTACAATATTTTATTAAAAGTATATTAGTAAATTTATTTTATTTTAGTAGTGTTGTATACAAACATAATTTAGTATATAATATAATTCTTATATTTAAAATCTATTCCAAACTAAAATATTTCATAAGAAAAAAACTAAAAGTATAATTTAAAAAAAGAAAATGTATTAGTGAGATTAAAAATATAGTTGATGGTGTATTTTGTTTTTGAAATAATATAAATTCAAATATATTTATAAAAAATATAAATCAATTAAATTATTATATAAACATGAGACTATTAATATTTTTTTTAATTTAAGAATAGGTGTATTATATTATGTCTGTGCTACTGGCCTATATAAAGGTGAAAATGATGATGATTTGTGTCATTTTTTCCAAATTCCTATAAAATAATCTATATGTATTTATTTTGGATATTTGATCATAAATGATAGTATAGCTTTGTAGTATGTGTGCTTGTAGGTAACTTTACCCAGGTTTGAATCATAATCTATCAATTTAGAGAGGGACATTTTTTTTTCAATTCACATTGTATCTATAATGTGCAAACTACATGATTGCTAATTTTAATAAAGATGGAAGAGTTTATGAGAGAAACAAACTAAAGCTATGATTCGTTTTTTTTAATATATATAGAATAATATGATTAATGGATATTGTAAAATATAAAGAGATTAGTCTTTGTGTGTCCGTGAAGCGAAGGATTTGCTCAAGCTTGGAACATTTATGAATGAAATTTCACATGGTGATGTAATTTTTTGCCACACTTTAAACTGCAACTTAGATCAAATAATTCATCTTCCATTACATCTTCACTTAAATCCAGCTGATAGAGGTACGACTTATCTAAACCATATATATAATAAGACGATTGTTTTCTAACATAAGAAATTATATTTCCATATTGATTTAGTTCATATATATATATATATAATTGATGATTTTCACGAATAATATTCAAATCACATATTAATTCAAACGAATCAACACAAACCTAAACATAATTCATGTATCAACATTTAATGTCTAAAAAACAATTAGAACCTAAAAAATAAACTTATAATTCAACACAAATAATCATATCATTTCAAAATAAAAAATACACATCAAACCAAGTTAATAGTGTCCAAATAGTCCAAAAATTATACACAACAATAAGTATTTTGTACCAAATTTCACAATTTAAATAGTTTGCCAAAAAAGTTTATAAATCAACCTTTCAATGACTGAGAATAGATTGGAGGGGCTGCTGTAACGAAGGGAACAATAATAAATATGGAAGAACAATGGCAGGCATATGGCTCCACATGCCACCGTCACTGTCGACGTGTGGTTCGCGTGCCATCACTAGTGAACTAGGAAATAAGGTGGATCTAAAGGGCTTTTTTCTTCTCTTTCTTTTTGTGCTAGCAGTGCCTCAAATCATTACATACAAAAGTAAATCACATAAATAATGTTCTTTTGTCTTTTTTAGATCTGTTTCCTTTTCTACCAGTTTTTTCTATTACTGCCACTGAATCGAAGGTTGTTTGGGGTTGAATTGAAGCTAGGTTTTCTTATACTAATGGTTGTTAGTTGGTCAGATGGGGTGATATGAGTTTGTCTTGGATGGAAATGGAAGAAAGACTGTTAGTTGGCTTGCTAAAGGTTGTTGATAAGGCATTAGTTATGGGGAACTAGAGGAGAGGCTGAGGTTTGTGGCTATCATTGGAGGTGATGGGTCGGTCTCGGTTGAAGAAGACGGTGGCATGTGACCAGAGAAGTTCAATCGAGAGATGGGAGAAAGAGGTGGCGCTGCTGTTGTCATGAGGTGGGTTTTTTTGGTTGGAAAAATTGGTGATGGAGAGGGGATGATACGATCCGGGCAATAAAAAAACAATCAGATTCGGATTCTAATGTAAAATGCACAACTGTTTAGTTTCACGGTAACTGTTATAATTCTTAATATAACCATTGGATCGGGCTGAAATTATATGTGGAGTCTCCTGACATGTTTTTCTACCTTTGGTTAAAATTCCAGGTCAATCGAAGTTCGTTAAGGAATTGCAGTACTGGTCAACAGAGGCTGTATGAATTTTGTTATTTACTTCCTTTTGACTTGTGGACTTCCTATTTGGCTAGGATTCTTTTTCTATAAGGATGTGGCAGCTTGTTTTGGGAATCTCCTAGTTCTACAAGGATTTTTAATGGGCTGTAATATAGTTTCCAAGTGTGGCAAGGATTCATAAATGTTTTAAAATCCTTTTCTTACAAGGATTTCTTATTCATCCTAGCTACAACAAGGAAATAAGACTTCAGAATTAATTCTACCTTCAGATCAGATTTCCTAGTATATTTGAAACTTCTTAAGGGTGAGAAATCTAATTCTAGCATATTTAGGATAGTAATTTTTGGATTTTTATTATTTTTTTCTTAGTCTTTGGGTTATTATTACTTATTTGGGTCAATTGTAAGTGAGCCTCATATAATTCCACCTAAAAGGGGTCCATTAGGGTTTATTTAAGTCTAGAGTTAGTATATAAATGTACAACCAGACATGTAAGTTAGACAATTCAGATTAATAAAACTTCTTGTTTGCCGCACTTGTTGTGTGTTGGTGGGATAATTTCTCTTCCTTGGTTCTCTAAAGAACTGAAAAATACTTGTAGAAGAACAATTGACTTTGTGGCGTCATCCTTATACTTCTCATTCGGGAATCAATATTCGTTGGGTGGGGGTTTCCATTTCCAATAGTACTGGTGCCTAGGTACAAGTTATCTTTGTGTCACACTCCTATCAAACCTGATTTACTTGGCTTTCTAGGAATTGATGTCTTTGCATGTAGGTTGCATGACCACGTGATCACGAGGTTCGTATCATTTGGTATCAGAGTTTGGCTCCATTAAACAGGTTATATCCTTTTATTTCTTGTATTTTTTTTTATCTTCCACGTCAATTTTTCTGTGTCGTTTTTGTTTCGAGCCTGATCTTGTTTCAAATAAGTTTCGGTCAGATTGTATTCTTCCTATGTTATTCTTGATTAGTTGCATTGAAATGAGTCTTTTGTAATTAAAAAAAAAGTGTCATATTAGTCTTTCTGTCCAGAATTTTTTTTTAGAGTAAAAAAAATAATTGAAAAAATGTTATTCATGACAATGGGGTTTGTTTTGCTTTTGTTTTGCGTCCACTTATCAAACCATATTGTAATTATGTCAAAATTGATATTTTGGTTATTTAGGGTGAAATTGCACAATATATCAATTTTCAACTCATTTGGACATCGTTTGGTTTAGGTTTCAAATTTAGGTTTTAAAAGGTTTGATTCGTGTTCATATATCAAATCAACTCGAAATTAAATCAAACTTTATATTCTGGTTTTTTGGCATGAATTCGCTCTAAATATCAAATTTCTGACCATTTAGAAGTCGTTTAATTTAGTGTCATTTTTTGGGTTTAAAAGGGTTTGTTACGTTTATCAATTGAAAGTCCTTGTAATTTTGGGTCAATATTCAGTCCTCAGTGTCTTCTTACTTTCTTTACTGTCATTAGATTTCATTTTAAGTTCTGATATAAAAAAAATACAAAGAGAGTTTTACAATAAGGATTTCATGTATTCTAACGAGGTTTTATAGCAAAACATGAGGAGGATTCAAAAGGAGAGGTGGTATCAAAGGGAGATAAATAAAGAGATTAGTGGTCTAAAAGAAGAAACCAAGAGTCTATGTCGTATTCTAGGGGAGATGCAGTAAGAACTTGATGTGTTAATGGTATTAGTCGAAGCCAAGCAAGCTTCAGAAAGAGAGGAGCGAAAACATTGTAATGATGATAGAACAAAGAGAAGGGCTGCTACCTTCATCCAAAGTTGTTGGCGACGATTATTGGCAAGAAAAGAACTTTAAAGGCTTCAAAAGGAGGCTAAAAATTTGTCTTTTATCCCCGTTAATGATTCGAGGACGAATCATATTGAAAAGACAGGGAATGATACAATCTGGTAAATAAAAAAACAATCAGATTCGGATTCTGACATGAAATGTACAACTATCCAGTTTCACAACAATAGTTATAATTCTCAATCCGACCATTGGATCGGGCTGAAAGTTAATGTGGAGTCTCCTGACATGTTTTTCTACCTTGGAGTAAACTTTTAGGTCAATTGAAGTTCGATAAGGCATTGTCATATTAGTCAACAAAGACTGTACGAATTTTGTTATTTACTTCTTTTTGACTTGTGAACTTTCTATTTGGCTAGGATTCTTTTCCTACAAGGATGTGGCAGCTTGTTTTTGGAATCTCCTAGTTCTACAAGGATCTTTAATGGGCTGCAATATAGTTTCCAAGTGTGGTAAAGATTCATAAATGTTTCAAAATCCTTTTCTTACAAGGATTCCTTATTCATCCAAGCTATAACAAGGAAATAAGACTTTAGAATTAATTCTACCTTCAGATCAAATTGCCTAGTCTATTTGGAACTTTTTAAGGATGAGAAATCTGATTCTAACATATTTAGGATAATAATTTTTTGATTTTTATTATTTTCTTCTTAGTCTTTGGGTTATTATTACTTATTTGAGTTAATTATAAGTGGGCCTCATATAAGTCCACCTAAGAGGCGTCCATTAGAGTTTATTTAAGTCTAGAGTTAGTATAAATAAAGGTATAACCAGTCATGTAAGTTAGACAATTTAGATTAATAAAACTTCTTATTTGTCGCACTTGTTGTGTGTTGGTGGGATAATCTCCCTTCCTTGGTTCTCTAAAGAGCTGAAAAATAACTTGTCGAAAAACAACTGACTTTATGAAGTCATCTTTATACTTCTCGTTCATGAATCAATTTTTATTGGGTGGGGACTTCCATTTCCAATAGTGTCGGTGCCTAGGTATAAGTTATCTTTGTGTCACACTCCTATCAAACCTGATTTACTTGGCTTTCCGGGAATTGGTATCTTTGTGTGTGGGTTGCATGACCACATGATCATGAGGTTCGCATCAGGGGACATATTGGTTTTTAGATTGAGAGGGTCTACTAAAGGATTAGTTCCTACCGTGAGTGGGGAAAAGGATGTTAGCTTAGTGCTGCTCAAGGCATGGGTGCTGCCAGTATGGTTGTTGCTCGGTTTTGACAATAATAGAGAAATAAGTTATTTTAGTTATAGGGGGTAACCAACGATGGAAAAGAAGGTCTCGACTGTCAGTGGTGATAACTGATTGGTGGTTGATGGTGGTCAAATGATGAGTGACAATGGGGAAAATGGAGGCTGGTTGTTGTTAAGGAGTGAGAAAGAAGTACAAGAGAAAGGCTTCTGTTTGGTTTGGGTTTCAATGGAGAAGATGGAGCTAGGACAATGATTTTTAGAAGAAAAAGCTTAGTTTGGGTCTTTTATGGGTTGGGGATGATGGGTTTGAGGCTTAGAAAAGAGAATTGCTAGTAAGGATCTCACGTTGGATGTTGCTGGATTGTTGATGGCTGGAGTTTTATTGATAATGACCAATCTACATAAGTAGTGAGAAGGATTATGGGTGGCAGAAGAGCTAGTGGAGAGTGAGAGTGGCTGATGTTGTAAACATGGGGGCTAGGGTTTTTGTTTTTTTAATTTGGTGGTTAGCGACTTAGTGTAAAAAATAGGTTAGGGTTTTTTGTGTTGCGTGAGCTAGAGAGAGTTCTCTAATTTTTTTTTTAGTAATTTTTTGTTAGTTTTGTTTTTTATAATAACCTCCTTTTTGTGTGAGATTCCTTCACTATTTATAGATAAAGAAATTTGTCTTCTTCTCCTAAATTTCTTGGTCCCTAAGCAACCTAAATTTACTTTAGTCCCTTATTTTTTTTCTTTTTACTTTTGGTCTTATTGTCCATTTATTATATTTATTATATTTTGATTTTTTTTAAAAGACAACGTCAACATTGACTCGATAAGAAACATTAATCAACGATTTTGAAAATGACGCATTAAAAGTTGAACGTGTTAAAAAGAAATTTTTGATTTTTGAATTCTTTTGAGAAGACACTCAAAATGCTAAAAATGATGTAGACATGTCAAGAACATATTTTTTTTGTTTTCTTTGTATTTTGAAAATATTTATAGAAATAGATGGTCAAAAATTGTTATGACAATGTTTGTGGAATGTATTATAAATGTGAATATGATTATGCAAATGATGAATCTTAAAGAGTTGAATTATTTTTATTTAATGCTGGTGAATTCTTAATTGAATTGTATACTTTGAAAAATTATGGAAGTGTAGGCTAAACTATTGTTTTGTGTTGAAATTATTATTTATTGAAGAATTTAGATAAAGTTGGATTAGTTGATTTATAGGAGGATTGTGTTTAATGGAGCTGTAAGGTATATAAAATGAAAATGCTTGTTTTGAATGGTAAGGAGATGAATGAAAATACTTGGTTGCTTGTCAAATCCATAGATTGAAAACTTGACAGTTTCGCTACCTAACTTCCAAATGAGATTTGGATTTTAAAATGATAAAATTTGAAATAAATTTCAAACGGGATTGACCTTGCTTAATTTGGAATTATAAAGCTCTAAATATGGATTAAAAACCACAGAAAAGTCGAACTGAATCTTACTGGATAGATTGTTGCGTTAATAGCAAAACTGAGTTTTCTTCCTTTCAATAAAGTTGTAGCTTCTTGTCTTAGCTTTCAAAAGAGACAACGCATGCCCAAAACTAAATTGTATAACTTTAGTTATGATTAAAATATTAAATAGTGGTCTTGAGTGATTAAGTTAAATCGACTAAAATTAGCTAACTTCTACCTTGTTTAGAATTGTTCTTGATGTAAGAATTAAATGATATATGTTATAAGAATAAAATTTGTGTATTAGTGTATATGTGTGCATGAATTATAAGAATTTTTTCTTGTTAATCATGTCAAGAATGTGGATTGATTGAAAAATTAAAATGAAATTTTCAATACAGGTTGAATTGTAAATGATAATTAAATTGTGAGTGTATTAAATAGAATTATATTATGAGAAATGAGAAAAATAAATGATTAGTTTAAAGTGATGGGATATTGTGTTTAAACATGTTATGTCAAGGAATAAAACGATTCTGTGCAAAGTTCAATTTTGTAATGAATTGAGGACTTAACAGTATACTTGTTGGTATAGGAGAGGTCGCGGGGTCAAGTAAACAACTAGGGACTTCTACATGAGTTTAGGCACTACGTAAGTGTTCTTCACCCCATTACTGTTTATAAAGAATTTCCTAAATTTTCATATATATGCTCTTAGTGTATATTGTTTGTTCAATATCTATAATATGAATGTCTATAGGGATATACTTTGTTAGACTAGCTGACTGTAATTGGGCTAGTAACATCTATGTTAGGATTGCTGGTATACAAATTGCTTGACTAGTCGACCTTAATAAGGCTAGTGACATCCATGTTTGGATGACCGAGATATAAATTGCTAGACTAACCAACTATAATGGGGTTAGTGACATATGTTTGGATGATCGAGATATACATTTCTAGACTAGCTAACTATAATGGGGCTAGTGGCATCCATGTTTGGATGTTCGGGATACAATTTATTAGACTAGTCAATTGTAATGGGACTATTGGCATCCATGTTTAGATGATTGAGATATAATAATTAGACTAGCTGACTGTAATGAGGCTAACGACATTTATGTTTGGATGATCAGGATGTAATAATTAGACTAGTTGACCATTTTAGGGCTACTAACATCACTGGTTAGATTGCCGAGATAACTTTATTCGATTAATTCCTGGATGAAATTGGTTGCTACCAATTGTGTGATTATTAGGGAGTTTAAACATGTTGTAAAGGTATAGTATAAATAAGAATTGTGTGTATTATTGAGAATAAGGAAAAGAATTAAATTGTTTTATGAAATGAATTAATAAGTAAATTAGTCGTGCATGAGGTTAATTATTTAATCTTTGTATTGCATTTTAATAAAATATGAAAATTGAAAAATTTGACAGATACTTCTCATCCTTGAGTTATAGACTTAATTATTTAATCTTTATATCATTACCTTTTTACCTTTTGTTATAGAGTTAATTATATAATTCTAGGGAATCAAACTAATATGTATCATAATTATGTTATAAACTCTAGGATGAGAAGTACCTGTTAAATTTTTTGGTTATATATATATATATATATATATGTCTTAAATAATGATGAAACCGACAACTTGTAAGTGTTTTGATTATTTTATGAACAAGTGTTGATGTTTATGTTAATGTAAACAAAAATACTATAGATAGTCTTAATTCAAGATATTAATGTTTTGTGCATCATGAAAATTTGTACATACTAGGAAACTTTGCTAATAATGAGATGAAAATTTATACATACTACGAAACTTTGATTATAATGAGATGAGATAAGGTCCAAGATGGTTGAACCATGATTTATGTTGTTGGTTTAAGATGTGAGGAAGTTGTTGATAACATGGTGCAATTAAAAAGAAAATGATAAATTCTACTGAAGATTCGATAGAAATGCTGTCAATTTATAAAAATAAGTAAAAACAAATGCTACACTAAAAATTGATAAATAATTAAAGGATAAATAATGAAAATGAATGATTTTGCTCGGAACATTATTGGGATTACCAAATTGATCTGGTCGACCATTTGGTGGAATGAACAGTTAAAATCATTATTATCCCAAGCAATTAATAGAACCGATCGACCGATTGATCAACCAATTAGAGAAATCTAAGAATTTTTAGAGAAATCAGTTGACCGATTGATCAACCGGTAAGATAAATCTAAGAATTTTTAGAGAGACCGATTGACCAAATTGTTGGACAGAATTAATCTAGTTGACTATTAAACTGACAATAGATTGTTACAAAAACAATTACCTAGTTTTTGACATTATTGAAAATGAAAACATATGGAAATTGCTTTTAAAAGTTGGGGTCATTAATCTTTCAATTTGTTTGGTAAATTGATATTTTTATGCCAATTTACTCTTGATCATGACATATGACTATTAATATTTTATCAAGCCATGTTGGTGAATAATCGAGTAGGCCCTATGTTGGCCACATTGAGCATAACCTAGATCTTTAAAGGATTTGTCCATAAACATTTTGTTTATGCAATAGTGGTCCATGGATAATGCTTGTTAATATTTATTTATCCTATGGTACTAGGGTTTTCTTGTAATTTTGGCTGATTGAGGATTTTGTATCCTAGTTCTAAAATATCCAAGCAATAACTATTTTAGGTTGATTTACTTAGTGGTAGGATCTAGTGGTACCAATGTTGTGAACTTAGTTTAAACAATGACCTCTATGAATTCATTTGTCCAAGGGTGTGTTACTATATTTAACAATCACATCAATGCTCTAATTTTAGAATATTTGCTAATACTCATTGGACTTATGTGGGGTCAGGTTGAACCAGCCTAGGTCCATTCATAACAAAAGAGATGATATGACATAAACATACAAAATATAAACAAAAAATACCTACAAATAAAGATGATAAAAAGAACAAGAAACTTTTTTATTTTTAAATCATATATAGTCACTTCAAGAGCGACTCTGCTGATAGGATACCAATTTACTGTACGAAGGAGAAATAAGTCGAGAGGGTATCACTAAAGTCACCTTTCAACTCACCGATTCATGTTCTTGTTTAACAATTTGTTTTTTTAAGGTACAATTAAATATCATGCAATTATGTTTTTTCTTTTTTATATTATTTTTTTGCTTTTTATGTGAAAATGATCCTACCGTATTTTATTCACAAAACACCTCATGCTAAAAAATTAAACATACAAGAAATACCAAGCATCCACGTATAAATTTCACAACTCATAAACAAACATCAATACACATTAAAAATTCACATCAAAACCAAACCATTACACCTTGGATAAACCTATTACAACTCAATCTCCCAACCCATCATAATGTATTTATTTCCATCCTTATTCTACACTCAAAAATAAATTTCTTAGTAGCATCATACACCTGAGGTTGCCACGCAACGATATGGAACCTGACACTTTAAATATTTCACAATAATATGTAATAATAAACATGTAAAAGATTGTTCAAATCTAAGTATCTCATCACAACACCATAAAATCAATAACATGTTAGAATTTCTTGGAAAATAAGCAATAAAATTTATTAGGTGTTGTAAATTGACCTTTTAATATGGTTGGAGTCAATTGAAATGACTAGAATCATGGATGACACTATTGGAATTGAATTAAAACAATAGTGGTGTGTGTGATTCATGTATCACTAGTGCTACTAGGGCATGGAACCACGTGTATCTTTGGTGTCGCGTAGTAGATTAGAAGTTCCTTTTTATATTTGTTACTTTTGAAGTAGCAATTAAGTCAACTACCACTCGAGAAGGAAGATATGGCTATAAGAAACTTCAATCCTCTCTTTTTTTTTTCTCTCTATCGCGAGTTGTCTTCCTCTCTTTTCTACTTGGCCACTAGTGTGATTGGTGTGGGGGACTGGTGTTTTTGTTGTGTGTTGCTGACAATGCGAAGTGGTTGATGGTAGAGGTGCTATTTTGGCTAAAAGCTGTGGAGGTTGATTTGAGTTTGACAAAAAAAAAGAGAGATATCAGTCAACTAGAGGGGAGAAAAGGACTGACACTGCTCTGCTATTGATTGTTGGTTCAGTGGGTGTCGTTAGTGATGGAAAGAAGAATGAGAGCAAGAGAGAGGATTTTGGCTTTTTGAAAGAGAGAGAGAGAGAGAGTTGGTGTTAGCTGGAAAGAAGAATGACAACTAGACTTGTCGGTGCGATAGCCATAATGGTTGGCAGAGTTGGGTTAGTGGTCGCTATTCCAGAATCCGGTAGGTGAGGGGTTAATAGGTGTTGTCTTTGTTTTTTAAAATGGTGAGAGAATCGAAGAGAAAGATCTACTCATATTTTTTTTTCTTCCTCTATTTCCGTCTTTTTTTACACTTTTTTTTTTTAAAATATTTTTCTCTCATCCTTTTCACATATTTTCTTTCTAATTTTTTTTTTTCTGATGGTGGCTATGATTTTTCTTTTTTTTTTCTCCTCCTTTCTATGAGAGAGATAAGTTTTATTTATACTACTCTTCTTAGGAATATTCTTTTTTTTATCCCTTATTCTAAGAATATCCTTGTTGTATTTTTTCTGGTCATTCATTTTTTTCTTATTTTGCATTTTAGCCCACTTGTCCATTTTGCTCCCTAATTTTATTTTATTTTGCATTTTGGTTTTTTTTTTATAAAAAAACAATGTCAAATCAATAAGAAAATTAATTTAAAAATTATGAAATGAATATGTTAATGGTCAAAATGCATCAAAAACATATTTTTGGGTTTTTGATTTTTTTTAAAGACGTTGAAAATTAAAAAAATGAGCTCAAATACATTGAAAATATATTTTTTATTTTTAAAGAAGACATCTACAAGATAAAAATAATTGAAAATTACAAAATGGGTGTGTGAACGAATTAAATGCACCGTAAACACATTTTTTAATGTTTTTTTGAATTTTTGAAAAATATTTTGAAATTTTAGGTGAAAAATTAGGTTATGACAAATATACCAAACAAAGATAGTTACATAATTAAATTACATACATGCAAAATAAGACCTATTTCAAGACATCAATTATGATTTTCTCTTACATTTTGTATTCTTTATACCTATATTGGTGATAAGAGTGTGACATAATCTTCAAGTAGAAAAAGAAAAAGCTTAAGCATAGTAGCAGCAAGCATCGAGAATAAAATATTATTATTATAACAAATTGCACCTTAATCTAAACGTATTTGAGTTTCTTACCATATCATTATATTCACTTCATTGTAACGACACATGATATCCATTTACAGTAGTATTCTATGTCATAGACATCATTATAATTAATAGCATAGTAGATGGAAGATAAATTGAGTAATTTAAATTATTCTTTTTTGAAAATCTAATGAACATATAACTTGGAAACCTTCATTTTTCAATTAGTAATGCAATGGAGAGACCCATTAGCAAAAACATGAACAATATATTAAATTAACCATGATGGTAAAAATGGAGGTGTTCACTATGGTATAAAAATTCCACCAATAGTTAGAGTTAATATGTGATGTAGTTGCCAATAATAATTTATTTGAGCATATGTATAAACATAATAGATTGAAAAAAATGCCAATTATAGTTTTTTTTTTCCTGCAAATGAAACACAATGGTATATTCAATTTTGAAATGTGATATAATAAAAATGGACCTAAACACACGGGAAAAGAAATTGACGATGAATCTCAATTGTTATGACAACAAAGTGACATAATGAAACAAACTAAAGAAAACAATCTCCTTCTTGATATTAAACGGAGCATGATTCATGATGGGTGAGAAATGATGGTTTAAAAAAGAAGTAAAAAATGATAGCATAAGATAGAAATCATTTAGAAGCTGGCGTAAAAGTGCATAGATACCAAACATATTTAGTTATATATTAAAAACCTACCTTTTAAACCTAGAGATAAGTTTAAAAACAAAATTAAGGGCTATGAATGCAAAACATGAAGCTATAAGAAATACAAGGTATTTGTTCAAGAAAATCAAATAAAGTTGTAGCCGTCGAACCTTTTTGGCACTTCTTTGCTATTTACTTTGTTTTATATCAACGCTACCACATATGAGAGTTTAAAAGGAGAATAAAACACAAAGTTATGAAAGGGTAGCAGAATGATGTAATGATTAGCAAAATATACATAAAAGATGAATAATAAAACCTTTGTTGTGGTAGTGTTGGAGATCCTTTGTTTATTAAGTGTAAAAATTGATTCATTGGTAGTTGAATATACCAATGCATCTCTAGTGCAACAGATGCAACATTGTTGTCAATTTTTTATGTTTTGATAAGAGAAAGGAACATGTTAGTAGGGTAATAACTTGCATTCGAGCTAACTAAAGGTTTGTGAGAGCTAATAGGAAGGGAAAAGATAAAAAAAATAATTAATTAGCATAACACTATGCAATTAAAAATTTTGAGACAATCAAAATCTATAAGAATAACCCAATCAAATAATTTTATAAATAAAAAATAATATAACTAATAGAATGGATCAAATAGATGTGCGTAAAATCTCTTTTAGAAACTAAAGCTCTTTTTGTATCCATTAAGTAAAGATAGTTAGTTTACATAATGTAAACGAAAAAGTCAATAAGAGAGGCTTAAATGTTTAATGTATGATTTATGAGCATACAATCTAACTAATTGAGTTCAGCAAAAAAAAGAGCAAACCTCATATTATTTTGCATATAAGAATCCATAGGAAAGTTGAGTTGTCTCTTTGCCTCGAAAAACGATGGTTTTGTTGATGAAATGTGATTGAAAAGGTTGAATAAGTTAAAGAACAATGTTTGGTAGTAAGATGGTGATCCTTGTTTGATGAAGAAATTGAAAATTATTAGTAAAGTATAGTAGTAAAAAGGTGGAACGTTGTTGCAATACAGGGGCTTCTTCATGTTTAAAGCTATTTTTGCCTAAGACTTTCTAATGACCAATGAAAGTAGAAAACAGAAACCATTTAAGTGCATAAAAAAAAATGGTTGAAGGATGCCCTATTTCAAAAATAAAAGGGGACAAAAGCATTAATTATGTACTAGTTTATAGTGTAGCACAAATTTTCTTAGTGGTTTTTGATAATATGATCGGAGTTAATGATCTTATCCGAACATTTACCATAAGATTGGTTTCATTTTTTCTTAGAATAATAAATATATATAACGACCTTTTTTAATGATTGGCAATTTGTTTTGAGGCAACAATGTGTGTCACTCAAAGGTTGTACAAGTTTTTTTTCCCTCGACCAATGAAACACCAAAAAGTTACGCAATTTTGTTTAAAATAAGGTCAATCAGCCATACTCAAATCAAAATTCATAAATGGTCAACAGGTAAAAGGAAAAGGAAAGGGACAAAATATTGAAAAAAAAATGAAGAAGCAAAGGTGAATAGAGAAACCTAAGCCTACAAAGGAGCATGTGTAAAGCAAGATTTATCTAAGAAAATAATAAAAAGAAAACCAAGTTGAAGGGGCATGAATTCTGAAAGATAGAAAAAAAAAAGATAAAGAAAGCAAGGGAAACTCTAAAAACAAGTTGATATGTGGCTTACAAACTTTCAATCAATGATATGTAATTATTATATTATATGCTTTAATATAATTAAGGTATGTCCTAAGATAAGTCTCTAGCCATGTTCTTTTCCTCATCACACGATCCTTATTCATACCTCTCCTTAGTAGTTGATGCAGCTGATCATATCTTTATGATAGGATTTTATTTATTGTCTCTTGAGCCCTGACAATGCCTTAAATGACTTGTACTCCTTGATTTGCATTGTAAGGTAGGAAGATGTTGTCAATGTCTATATATATTGAACAGATGAACCTATACAGAAAGAAAGAAATAAGATTTCATAAGCCATAAATTACAACTAAATTGTGTATATAGTTCTAATATAGTATACTCTAAATGTTAATGATTCTTAACTATTCTAAAAAAATATACAAAATTATTTAAATAGTAGCTAAACCGACCTAGTTAATCAAAACTCAAAACAAATAAAATTCTGAAACTGAATAAAAAAACAATAAGGAAAATAAAAAAGAATTTAAAACAATAACTTTTAAGACTAATTTGGGCATGATTTTACCCTCACCCTCCTAGCTAGCCATCATTTAGTCTAGTTAAAAAGTTCATAGATGTTCCTAGATCACTAGGACTAGTGATCAATTGATTTTCTTATGTTTGGATTTGGTATAGCCATAAGACCATACTATAATTGTCTTTAATGGAATTTCCAACGGTTGAACTTGGGATTTCCAATACGGAGACTTTAGGGTTCAAACCCTTTGATGAGTGGGTGGGAATTCAAGAAAATAGGAAGGTTCCCCGACCTTCACCATCAGTTAAATAGCCTCATATTAAGTGGGCCTTTCGAGTAACTAAAAAATGTTCATACTGAATGACAAATTTTCTACTTGCTCTCCTGGTTTTGCTTCTTCTTCTTCTCCTAATTGGGCTCTCTTTGTTATCGATATAGAGCACAAATACAAGATCGTGAGATGAAATGGATGCGAGGTAGGAATCATACATGCAGAAATGACAATGGTGGAGTAAATGATGCTCCGATTCTAAAAAAGACTAACTTTGGAATAACAATGGTTGATGCATCTCATAAAGTTTCTAACTGTGACATGGAGCACTATCTTCATTATTTATAATATAATTATTAGATTGTGTTACTTTTATTAAGATTTTCTTGATTTTGAGGAGTCTTGCAACATAAAAAAAAGAGTAAAACTTTTGATTTAGAGGTAAAAGTCTATCGAATTGTTTTTTTCATGCTCAAATTAGGATTGAATTTAATTAAGATTTTATTAATTATAATATTTTTCTTGTATTTAAACAATTTTGTAGGCTATTATTTTTGTCAGTAGAGAATTTATGAAATAAAAAACATAATAGAAAGGTTAGCACAAATTCTTAAGCGATAACCACTAGACATTCAGAAGCATCGCAAAAAGCAAAAAACTTTTATGCTAATCCTCTTCAATTTCTATGATTGCTTTTCTGTCACGAACTTGAAGCATCTATGCTTTTAAGATTTTCATCTTTATAATCTTTTAACTTTTTAAGCAGCGACTTTTTATGTTGTGTTATCTTATTCACGAAGACGGTGTTTATTTGTTAGAAAGTAGTTTTTTTTTAAAGTAAATTTTGAAAAAGCAAATTTCAGGAAAGTGAATTATTTTCTGATGTTTGGTAGTATAATGTAAAATAAATTGAAAAACATTTTCCAGTGTTTGGTTATGTCATGAAAAATAAGCTGGAAAATAACTTATTAATATTTTATTTTCTCAAGTTTATTAAAATAATAAGAAACAAATCTTACAAATTAAAAAGTTGAATGAGGATGAAATTGAAAAAAAATATAATTTCATAAATTATCTCAAATAAAATAAATAATAATCAAAATAATAGAAATCAAATCTAAAAAATAAAATAAAAATGAAAAATGAAGAAATTAAAATAATAATAATTAACATTTCATAAATTATTTCAAATAAAATAAGTAACAATCAAAAGAATGAGGATTAAATTTGATAGATAAAAAATTTCAATAAGAAAATGATAAGGGAAAAGCAAATAACAATTATAAAAATGAGGACCAAAGTTAATATAAAAATTAAATTTTAAGAGATGAAATTGAAAAATAAATATTTAAAACAAAATATATATAGCAATCAAAAGTTTGAGGACCAAATTTTATATAATCAGCAAATAATATGACATTTCTAAATTTTTCACAACTTCTAGAAAGTGTTTTCCGTTCAAATTTTCCAGGAAAACATTTTCCTGGAAACCAAGCCAAATTTTTCTTTGACTGGAAAGTATTTTTCGTTGACCAACTTTTTTAATGACAAATAAACATAGAAAAATTTAGAAAATAATTTACTAAAAACTACTTTTCAAGAAACAAACAAGACCTAAATTATGCATTCTTACTCCTCAAGTTTAAGATTCCTCACCTAACACATTGATTGGGCTTAACTCATATCATTCAACTTCCAGCGTATATTTGGGGTTTCAAGCCTCCGAAAGAAGGATCGGGAGGACATCAGAATGCTTGCCTCTGCAGTTTACCTGCAAGCAATGATGTAAAAAAAAAAAAAACGAGTTGATTATTAAAATTTTAAGATTTTATCAGTCAATATATATCTAACATGTTGAATTAAAATAAAGCTCAAAAACTAATAAAATTGATCAATTTCAGTCAAACTCAGTAAAATCAGACCGATTTTACAAGTTTGAAAAACATATAAAATTATGTATTTTGATAATATGTAGCTTAATATTTTCATTGTTTTAAATTTATATCTTGCAAAACTTGTGCAATTTTATAATCAAGAGCTTAATTTTAACTATAATTATTATAATTTTTTTAATGATACAAGTTATTTGTGAATTTCATTTCCGTAAAATTAAAATACCTATTCATTCTCCACAGTTTCTTATGTAAACTATTAACATATTAATTGTTATATTACTCTGTTTTAGCTGGTAAATATATAGAACAAAATTTGTAAATTAGCATGCTTGACCCTTGAAGTAATTAATGTTAAATAGTCTATTAAAATTTAAAGAGACTCGTTTATTGTAAATGACAAAGGAAGTAGGTCGATCTATTCAAAAAATAGAGGAATCAATGTGAATAAAATAAAAATGTTTGAACTTTCCTATTATTTATTTTATTTTTATTTTTTTTGTGTTATATTGTTAATTACTACTCGATTGAAATTATTAATATATAAGTAATATAAACAAATCATTTAGCATTCTTAGAATCCACAATTGTCACCTACATTTGGATGAATGATTTATTTGTATGCAAAGCATATTTTCCAGAAAAGAAACACCAAGCATCGAATGCAAAAGATCACACAGATTCCAAGTTTCAATAAGTACATAAATAATCCTTGCCATTTTTCATTCAACTTCAAGAAAAAGATGGAAATAGTAGCAACTGACAAGCTTCAATTATTTTATGCTTAAGCAAATAAAGATGGATGCGGAACCAAGAGATTGAAGAATCAACAAGCAGCTTAACGAGGCCTGTGTTTTTCAATCTTCCTCTGAAGCTCCTCTTTCTGAGCTCCCACTACCCTGTCCACTTCATTCCCTTTCTTCACCAGCACAAATGTTGGCATTGCCTGCACCCCAAACTCTTGTGCCACATCCTATATCATCACCACCCCAAAGGAAAACCCAAAAATAAAAATCAAATCAAACAATAATTAATTGGGTTTGCTTATTATAAAGAAAGAGAGTAGTTAGTGCATACAGGCAATTCATCGACATCGATCTTGGCAAACTGAACATCAGTAAATTTGGCAGCCATGGCATGAACTGCTGGTTCCATGTGCTTGCAGGGCCCACACCAAGATGCCGCGAAATCAATCACCATCTATTATCCAAAATCAATCAATTACATGTAAAGACAGACATGATAGATAGATAGATAGATGGGTTGATTGTGTTACCAGCTGGTTGGTGTTTTTTATGGAATTAAAGTGGAGCTGCCAACGGGCTGAGGAGTGGAACGCTGTCACACCCGATTGACCATCCGATGCTGAATCTTCTCCGGCGGCTGAGGCTCCAAATAAGTAAGACAGTATAGATCCAATGGAAGACAGTACGGCTCCCATCTTTCTCTTTTTCTTCTCTCTGTGTTTTAGCTAATGCAGAGCAAAAATACAGAAATCAAAGTAACTGAGGGGATATAGGGTTCCTTTTATTGCCTGCTCTACCAGGACTAGGACGACTCTGTTTGTGAGGACAATTGATGACTAAAATATTATTCAGTCCTTGTGTTCCTAGAAAACTAAACTTTTAGTCATTGTACTTTAACTTACTTCATATTTAATAGACATTATGTTTTCACTTTTCATATTTGTTTATAATTTAACTATTTTATGATATAGTAGGAGTAAATGAATAAAAAATAGTTAATGATCCAAGTTTGTAAGATGATTAAATTGTACTTATTTTAGAAAGATTAATTTATTCATAAATTTTAATGTATAATATTATATATCATGTAAACATATATTGTAGTTTTTTTTTAATTTCATGACATATAGATAGGTTATTATTATGAAAAATCCTTATTTTATCGCTCATCAATTGATATATTATTTTTATGAAATTTTCATAAGAAAACTTTGTTAGCCTATTATTTTTAATTAAAATTTAGTTCATACAAATTCAACAACACAAGCTTACAACCATAATTTGTATATTATGTTATTATCAATTAATTTTACTTAGAATTCAACATGTGACAAGACGATAACAATCTTTATCAAATGAGATGTGAATACTTTACATCTCAAATCAAAATCATCATAAAGGATTATTGGCTCTAAACAGCACCAATTTGGAAAGAAAGCATTAGAATTTAGGGGAATAAGATTATAGGAATATTAAAATCCGGGAAAATAAGTAAAACAATAAAGAAAAACATAAAAAAAAACAACAAAACAAACCGGTATGCCATATTTTATAGAGTTTCATATAACTTCTTAAATCTAATTCTATACATATTTATTTATATTAGATAAGAATATTAAAACATATATTGATGCAATCCAAACTATACTAAAAAATCAATTGCAAGTTTTAATTATGCCAATTACAAGATTAATGGCAAATAAACTTAAAGATGCATTCAATGAACTTATTTAGAGTATTTGGACCAATATGAATTCCATGGAGGCTACATCTTCAACAAGTTATGATTAGACCTTAGTTAATCTATGTATAAAAGGGTCTAATCTATTTACTTCATGGGCTAATTAATTTCGGAAGTTAAATGCTTATTTTTCATAATATACAATTTTATTATAACAAGTATAATCTTCGCCAGAAGTTTATACTTGTTAGATTCATTGCATATGGATTGGGCTAAAATTTTACCAGAAGTTTTAAGAGATCTTTATCTATTTTGGGTTAAATTTTAAAAGCAATCAAACATTAAAAAGGCCTTGCAATAACGTATAAAACTATTATGCAGAAATTGTATTAACTTCCTGGTTGATTTGAAATTCTTTTTTCTTTTTTATTTTAAAACTCTTTTATTATTTTTTCAATATTGTTTAGGATATTTTTACATATTATAAATAGAATTATTTAGCTTGTATTTAGTTTTTTTTATAGACTTTGATTTCAGTAATTATCATTATGTGTGTGAGGTTTTGCTCATACTTTTTTGTTCTTCATTGAACTACTCTGACTTATTAAGGATATTTTATAAGCATTGGGTGGAGGTTCGATTACTTATAGTCTTAATGTCTCGGTGTAGGGTATCATTGTGTTAAGCTCAATTCCAAACCTGATCTTAGCTTTCTTGGGAAAAGTCAATTTGACAATAGGTTTTAGACTTATATATCCATAGGGTTCGTATTACTTGGTATCAGAGCATGGTTCAAAATTAGGTTATATCCCTTTTTATCTTCAAGTTGTTGTATACTCTATTATTGTCGAGTTTTTTTATCCTCTCTAAAAACTAGTAACAACATCAAGTAAAAAAAAGAAATTATTTGTGATTTTAATTCAATAAAGTATTATAAAGAATAGAACAAGGAAAATCACAACAACAAAAATTTAGGGTTTGTCGCAAATCCTTATTAAGAAAACCCAAAGTTCGGCCACTTGCTTTACATAAGAAAAAAATCTTGATTCTTGGGGTTTCTTGGAGATAAATCTTGATTTGGGATATTTTAGGTTTACTTGGATGGGTTTTCTTAAAAACTAAAAAAAAAAAAATAGGTAGTTTTTGTGTCATTTTCTTTTTAGTTTCAACCACCATACATAAGATAGGAATAACCTAAAATGGGGTCATTTAGCCACATAACAATAATTAGAGTTGATGAATACAAGATTTATTGAAGTAATGAGTAGGATGACCAGTTTGGGAATCGCAGTGGCTAGTCTTCGAGATGGGCCAGATCATAGGGGTTTGAAAAGAAAAAGGTCTATGAGATGAGCTAATTCACCTATAAAAGAATCTATAACTGAAAATATAGATGAGAAGGCCAAGGATTTTGATGAAAACCAAAGGCCTAGAGGAGTTCAACCATTTGAGTAATTCAACCATGAGAGGGTAAATAAGGAGGATGAATTTCAGGATGGTTTGGTGTTGCGATGTCGCGGTCGCACAAATTAATTATCCTAGCTTCAAACACAACATACATGATAGTATAGAGCAAGCAAGGGGTCGATCCCACGAGGAAGATTCAAGTCAGATTTTTATGCTAGATGATATGCATTTTGGGGGGGTTTAGACGTTATCTAGGCTAAAGCAAAAGAAAACAGAAAACTATCAAACCAAATTTAATAAAATCAGAAAATTATCAAGAGAACAAACCTGGGTTGCAAACACACATCCACCTACAGAAATCAGAACTGATCATGGAAACGAAACATCAATTTATATTCTGAATATTTATCTCTTCTTAATATTGGTTAGTTAACGGATCCGCCGTATAACTAACCCTAACCATCAAACAACCACAGTGTCTGCACTAGTAATTTAATTCAATGGCAGCCTTAAGAACTAGATAAGTTGATTAATCAAGAAAACATAATTGTCCGCAATCTATGTTTGATTTGATTGAATGTTCTCCCTAAGATTAATAACGTAGATCCGCCATAATTATTAAACTCAGTTGCTTCACAAGTTCATATACCACAACTCTGGTTTTGATATCAAACTTAGCAATAGATTGTCTACAATAATAACTTAGAGTCTGCTCTAGCAATTAAAATAAACAATCATAGAAAAAATAAGCATAGGAGAACAAACATATTCATCATATAAACTAAAAAGAAAGGTAAAATAAATCTCACAGTTCTTAAAATCTGAAGGTTTCCGTGTCCTTGCAACCAAGAAAAAGTGTTTAGCCTTGCATGTTTGTTGAACAACTAATCAAAAAGAAGGAAGAATGCATAATTCTGAGTTTCTTAGAGGAGGGGGGCATTTTTCTCCTCTTGGCTGGCTGCCCCCCTTCTCTTCTCTCATTCTTTTTATATCCTAGGAAACCCTAGTCTCTATTTTACAAAATAGTCCTCCCTTAAGTAGATTGTTTACATTTAAGTACTTCAATAACTATTTTTCTAAAAAAGGAGAAATAGCCTTGCATGAAATCTTCAAGCTTTGACTTAGAGGAGCTAAATTACTAAAATAAAAACTTGTATATCGGTTTAGATGCTTCGGAACGTAATTTGGGCTCGTTTCTTCACGAAACCTGTTTGCTGACAGAATTTAGTTGTTATCTTTGAAAAATCATATCTCACTCATATGACATCTTTTTGGGATGAAATTTGGAGTGTTTATAGGACTTTTAGTTAGGAATCCAAAAACATTAAGTTTGCATCAATTGGACTTCTGTAGCTCCAGCTATTCAAGTCGGAATGGCCGAAGGTCAACACTGGCAGATTGCGAGATTTGACTTTGAAAACTGCGATTTCCATGCTCTTCCTTATTTTATTTTCTTGCCTTAGATTTCCAGAAAGGTATGGATGTTAGCTTTTTAATTCCACTGGAATCACTTCATTTTGACCTCTAGAACTCACGCTCTGCACAAAACATCGACTGAAGGTCAAATCTGCCAATTACCTCCAATTTACTCATTTTTTCATCTTTCATCCAAAAGTGCCTTCAAAACATAAAAAAAAAAAAAGAAGAATATCAAGGCATTTTATATATATAAAACATTGGTAAAACACTAGTTAATTGTGGGTGAAACTATCGAATAATATGGTTGCATGATTTGGATAAAAAGCTTGGTTCTTTCATGCATTTGAAACCCTTCTCAGCCTGCTCTTGCCAAGTTGCTAGTCTCTTTCATTTCATTTTTTTTTATTTTTTTGTTGTTTTTCATTTCAAAAGAAAATGGTAATTTTAGGGAAAAACCTAAAATTAGGTTATGACAATTGCCCCTTCTTTACAATGCTTACGATAAAAAGTCTTATAGGGGACTTTAGATAGGAAGCTTGTAAAAACAAAAGATGAGAGATTGTGGATTTACCAAATCAAGAAATGGTTAATCCGTCCAAAAGTGTTAGAATTGAGAGCTCGAAAGAGCACCTAGGAAAAAAATAAATAGGGCTTGAAAGTGTATTATCTGAGAGGTGAGGGATAAAAAGCACACTCATAAGAAAATGGATAGGGCTAGAAAGCGCACTAAAAAACAAATAGGGCTAGAAAGTGCATTATTTGATATGTGAAGGCTAGAAAGCGCACTTGAAAGGAAATAGTTAGAGCCTGAAAGCGCATTATTTGAATGATGAAGGCTAAAAAGTGCACTCGAAAGGAAAGAGATAGGGTTTGAAAGCACATTATCTGATGGATGAGAGCTAAAAAGCTTATTTGAAAAGAAAGGGATAGGCTTTAAAGCGCACTATCTGATGGATAAGGGCTAGAAAACGTACTTGAAATGAAAGAGATGGGGCCTAAAAGCACATTATCTGAATGATAAAGGCTAGAAAGCGCACCCGAAAAGAAAAGATATTGCATGGAAGTGCACTATCTAATGGATGAAGGCTAGAAATGCACTCGAAATGAAAAGGATAGGATTTAAAAACGCACTGTCTGAATGATAAAGGCTAGAAAACGCACTAGAAAGGAAAAAAATAGGGTCTGAAAGCGCACTATCTCGATAGATGAGGGCTAAAACATACTCGAACAGTGTCAGGGATGTTGTCTTTAAAAACCTGATTGTTTCTACTTACTAAGTTCTTTTTGCTGGAGAAGTTTTAGTCTGTCAAGGACTCTTTTTGTGGACTTCTTACAAAGGTTGGAATGCAATATGTTGTGAATAATATGTATGTGTTGTTTTTTTTACCTAAGAAATATAGGTCTCATTTCTTCATGGACTCTGTCATTTGAATCTTTAATCATCATAGCAAACTTTCATTGCTCTTTTGCTTTTGCTTACTTAAATCGTGAACTCGACCTCTAGGAAAGAGATGATCATCTTAACGAGCTTAAATGATATCGGCATACCTTGTAATTTGAAGACCCTTATCTCAAAGATATGTGACCTGTTCCATTATGGCTTTCCTCAAAAGTAATTAGAGAATTTAAGTATATTTGTTTCCCATTCTCTATTTTTCTATAAAAGGAATCGTGGAGCAAACCCTATTATGTTTTTTAAGTTGCCCGCAGCATGATCATGCCCCTAAGTATTTTATATAGTTTCATTTTTTTTTTAGTTTTCTCAGGGATAATGTCATGTGGAAAAAGGTTTGGTTATTTACAAGGGGTTTCTTATAAATTTTTGGAATTTTAAAGCCATTTTCAAATGCAAAAACCAATTTAATGTCGGTTTAAAGAAAATTGTTCCAAAAAGAATTTAGTGATTCTTGTAAACAAAGTTTCATAAGAGTTGAAAATTTTTATCTATTGATGAAAATATAAAGTGACCTTCTATTATATATCTTATTGGTCAGAAGGGTTCAAGTTTTGACTTAAGGGTTTTATAGGAAAGAACAAGTCTTTAAAGTGTTCATTTACTTGTATGAATAATAAAGCATCACCAAAGTTTCTTAAAAAGCTCATTTCGTATAGGAAAGCATTGCTTACTAATTCAAATTGCCTACATTTGATTAGAAAGGGCTTGATTTGGCACGTAACATGGGCTTTTGCTCTTGGCTATGAAAAAAAATGGTATTTGTAGGCTCAGAAGGTGTTTAAGGGATCTCAAGACTAAGGATCGCTAGTGCTCGTTCCCAAACCTTGTTTTGGTTAAGGGATTTCTAGACCTTGGGATTGTGTTTGCAAAATGATATGTCATGCCCCCAATGTCGGGCTTAAACTTCTTGTCTTTGTTTATTTTATTTGGTTTTGAGCATCATCATCGTATTTGCTATTTTGCATGGCATTCTCAAAGTTTTTGGATTCTTTGAATTTCTTCATGCCCCCAGCTTCGTTTGGGCACCATTGATCATTGAGGATCATTTTATATACCATTACAATCGGATTGCTTTTCTAATCCTCACACTTGCCCCTAGTATAGGGTGTGATCTTAGTCAGAGTTCATTCTCAAGAAACTTACAAGGCTCAGAAGGAACCGTAAAGGATATTTTTGAGTATCGTGAAAGGGTTATCAAAGATGGTTATTCTTTATTTCAAATACATGCATTTAGAATCAGTAAGCTTCGCTTTCCTTCATTATGATTAATTTGAAATGCAAAATGATTTCCTATTATTATTATGAATCATTATTAATTCAGCTAAAAACTTTGATTTCCCAAACACCTTAGTGAAAACATGAAAACAAAGGTTTTAAGCTTATGAGATCATGCTAAGTTTTTATAGAAAAGGAAAATACACCAAAGAAATTTTTACCAAATTTCATTTTTTATTGATTGATAGTCAAAGTATATTAGGCATAGTACTTTTTACAATATATGAGCTCAAAGAATCAACTTCCCATTGAAATTCTGAGTGTTGCTAATTACTAATCTTGGTGGCATGCCATTGCGACAAATCAGATCTTTTTCAATAAACCTTTTGACTACCTTCTGTGTCACATGTGTGTAAAAGCTAGTCTCTACCCATTTAGTAAAGTAATTGATGGCCACCAAGATGAATCTATGCTCATTGTTGGCCTTCAGATTGATTGGTCCTATAACATCCAATCCTTATATATCAAAAGCTCAAGGTGAGGTCATATTGAATAGCGATGTTGGAGGTAAATTTATCTTGTCTCCATATATATAGCATTTTCTGACATAGTCTACACAATCCTTCTTTATGGTCAACCAGAAAAGCCCAGATCTTTGCATTTGTTTTACCATCGTATGCCTATTAGAATGAATAGCACAAATTCCCTCATGGATTTCATGTAATACTTGCACAACCTCCTTCTCATTCAGACACTTGAGTAAAGCCCTTTCAAATGACCTCTTATACAGGACATCTTCATCCAAGTAATAATCTATGGTCATTCTCCTCAAAGTCTTTTCATCCATCTTGGAGGCTCTTAGAGGATATTCTCGATGCTGGATAAGCCTTTTGATGTCATTGTACCATGATTCTCCATCTAGTGACTCCTCTAGTGAATAGCAATAAGCTCGGAGATTTCTGATTTCGATGCTTATTGGTTGGATCATACTTTCAATATTGATCTATATCATCGAAGCTAGGGTTGCCAAAGTATCAATAAATTGTTTATTATCTCTGCTCATATAAGTGAATTTTATCTCCCCTAAAAAAGCCCTTCTTGCCCCAAAAAGGTTATGCTAGGTTATGTGCCCTTTTCTCTTTTTTAAATAAATGAAGAGGAGTCTAAGATCCAATTAGTCTTATTTAAGAAGAACTTTACTATTATTAAGTTAGGGAAAAGCCCAACATCAAAGTGTTTATGCTTATTTAAAAAAACATTAGCGACATAAATAGGTGGATATAGCGTAACCTTTCTATACTAACATGAAACATAGTTTATATAACTTAAAATATAAGTTTGTTTCTTACTAAGTCCTTTATCTTTTATTTATTTTATCTTATATAGTATCCATTAAGTCTGATTGTTTTTATTTAGTACACATAAGTGATCTAAATGCAATTCCACAATGTCTAACACTAGTAGGTTCAAATGAATATAACTCTAAAGATGATTATAAAGAATAACAAATCCTAAGCCCTAAAAGAAGAGGCCCAAATCCTGAAGGATCTCAAGTAGACTTGGAGAACTAACTCAAGCTTGCTCAAAATGTGCTTACAAAGTTTTTAAAAAGAAAGATGTTACCACCTTATTTTGGGTTTCCCAAAACACATACACGCAACGAAAATGGTAAATTTAAATTTTTTCAATAGTCTAAAGGGTCTCGTTAGACAAATCTACAAATCTAGAGTTGTTTAGGGATTATGCAATTACCTAAAGATCAAATGTTTTTTTTTTTGCTTTTAATAGTTGCTTCAAGGTTGGGTTGTCGTAAATCACAAGCTATCTAAATGTTCGGCCTCTAACGGTAATCCACACAAACCACCAGTGAGAAATATCCTAAATCCTTTTAGGAGAAAGAGATTTATATACTTTAGAGCGCTAGCTCTTTTATTTTGTATTTTAAGTGTTTCTGTATTGTACTTTTCTCACATTCTCTTAGGAAATAAGAGACATAGCATTCTATTTACAAGGAAACCTAAAAACCTTATAAATGACAAAAATATCAATTTTCCCCTTAAATAATATCACATATATTATTTTAGGCTAATTTTAAAAATTTATTCAATCAAGTCCTTACTTGATTGTTTCTAGATTTAGAATTGTAATCTCATATGTTAACTATATTCTAGTCTTTAATTTCTAAAATTTATTTACAATCAAGTCACACTTGATTAATAAACCCATTTTAATATTTTACCAATAGTTCTTATATGTGAGACCCATTAGATTTCCTAATAAATTGACCCAAATATAAATTATAATTATAAATAAAATAAGATTAAATAAATTAAATAATTTAATTTATTATCAACTCAACAATTGATTGACTTATATTTAAAAATCAAGTACAATGTCTGGCAATTTGTCATGATCCCCTAAATATTAAGAAAGTCATAAGTAGTTTGACTTAACTTTTCAATGATTAGTTTTTCAATATAATTATTATCCCTTCATCATAAATGTTCTGATTTAGACATTATAGCATACAGTATGTTTGTTTTGTCAAATCATATTAGTTCTCAATATTATATTCATTAATTCTTTGAATAAGATTTTAAAACTCATTTCACCTTAGCAAATGATTTTACAATCAATTCTATTTGAGAGTAAATGAAACATTTTCCCTAATTCACTCAAGTTGATGAATCCTCTCTTGATTTCTCAAATACCATCATATAGTTTATGTTAGACCCAAATCTGGTCGTTTGTTGCCCTTGATTAGGATAACATACAGTTAGGATCAAAGCATAACACTCCCTATATAAGATAACATAGTAATCTCAAGTTTGAGGATCACTTACACAACTTTCACGAGGGCCTTTTCATAGACATATGTGATCTCTCTATATGGAATTCTCTTGCGGATCAGTTCAGCGTACATGTTATCTAACAAGAACCTGCATATTAGTTCCAAGTATCCCTCATACATAAGTTTATGAGAGTAACTACTTCTTTACATAAAGGAATGAACATAATATATTTCCTTTCATACTTTTCATAAATTTTCCATTTAGCCTTAGCACCTAATTTCAATGAGATCTTTCCTGGTCATGCATAACTATTACTATTAATCAATTAGATAATTTTTATATTATTTATATTATTAATTCCTTGTTTCTTCATTTCAATAAGGAGAAGATATAATTAGGAACTTGATCTCAAGCGTAGGCATATAACAACCTTGAAATCAAACAAAGTAAAGAAACACAGTAATAAAAGTGTAGTTATCAAATATTTTGATCTTTGAGAAAGATATATTATTATTCTAGACGATGTTAGGTAAAAAAAAGTAAATAAACCAGAATGTAAAGGAAAGCTTATGAATAAATCAGTAAAGAAACACAATAATAAAAGATAAATTACAGGAAAGCTATAAAAAAAAGTTGTATATATAAAGCTTACCATTATTTTTAGCTACTAGATGATTTATTTATAATATTACATGGATATAATTTCATACAAATTCCTAATCCTAATGAAAAATAAGGACTTTATAATCTAAATCCCAGTACAACTTATACTTTTTATTTGTGTGTATCCTTATTGTAGTTGTATGTGTTTTTGTTAAATTGTAATATCTGTTAGTTTAACTGAACCTAATTGATCAATTTTTTAATGTGAATTCTAATCTTCTTAGTCAATGGTCGATCTCAGTTATCTTCAATGGTTGATGGTTAATGGTCATTTTATCTTTCCTCGCTAACTTATAAAGTGAACAACTATTGTTCTTAATTAAATGACACGTGCTTGTTTATTTTTAATATAAACAATGCCCTTATACTCTTTTATTTAGAATAAATGAAGGAATATTGACATACCTTTTATCTCAAATTGATTAAAAAATCCACCATTGGATAATGCAGATAGCCAATTATTATACTGGATTAGGCTTAATCATATTTTGTAATGATCATGTTTATGGTTAATCATTAACACCACATGTTAGTATTATGATTGGTGTTTATTGTTTATTGATTATTGACTAAATGACTAGTCTTTCTTGATCCCAAAACTAGTTCTCTTAATAAGGTATATGGTTTAACATCATCCTTTTTCATCATTGTATTTAAATGTTGTATCCTTCAAAATTGGGTTTTTGTTAGCTAACCTTATAGTCACCTTTTTTTAGATTTAGAAAATATTAGTGATCACTAGTCTATTTGTCATCCTTATTATTGAGTTTTGATGACTTATATTATGGCTATTGTTTACATTTTTTTTTTAATAGGCTTTTTAGACCTAAAGATCTTGAGCTTTTATCGTGTACCATTATGTTCAGTTTTACCCCCCCAAGTCCTTTCTATTAGGTGCAATTATATGAAAAGTGAGATATTTCACTTGGCCACCTTGGTCTATTTTACTTCTTTACTAATAGGCTTATTAATATTTTTTAGCTTTCTTAATACAATAACCTCAAATGTTTATCCATTTCTAAGTTTTACAAATGATATCAGTTGCTGCTCAACTTCTTCAAAATCTTTTTCAAAGTTTGAATTGGCATTGAATGAGCCATCAAAACTTTGTTGAAATAGCCAACTAGACATGTTCTCCTAACTTGTTGATCAACAAAAAGTCCTTAGGTATAGGAAGATTAAGATTGGCTTGATGAAAGGCAACTTATAGGGCATTAAACTACCAAATTATTGGTTAAGCTAGTTGTAAATAAAGTGGTTGGGGCATGTATTTGGCTTAAGACTACATATACACTTGTAGAGTAGATGGCACCTCGTTAGCAATTAGCTGAACTTGTTATCATATATGTTGTGTTAATTGTTAAAGTCAGTTTAATTAAAAGAGAAAAAAGCCTTGTAGGGCTACATGTATGTGGTTGAGCTGCAAAGAGATTTTTAGTGTAAGATATGAAGAAAAAAAATAAAAAGAGGAAGTTCTTTACCTTGGAGTTCAATATCATTTATATAGCCTTGAACTCACGTGTGTATGTTGTATTTGAGGGTAGAATGGTCAATATGCTTGCCAACTATAATTATAGACAACTTGGGAGCAAAGGCCCAAAATGATAACGAGCCATTGCAAAAACTTACCTTTATTTTAGGGTTTGTGTATAATATACAACTGATGATGGCTCTTACACCAATCCTTTATTTGACACTTGGATGAGAGGCATGCCAATATTTATTGTATGTATGATTTGTCCCTTTGGTTGGTAGCTAAGGATAAGCATTGACAGTTTGGTTTGAATTAAAAAAAAATCTAATTGAACCAAATTTTCTTTTTAAAATTTTGAACTGAATTGAATAATCCAACCAAATCGATCAATTTCGTTCTATTTGGTTTTATTTTTTAAAAACCAAATAAGTCTAATTCAATTAATAGGTCTTTTTGTTCAACTATTTTTGACATGCTTTAATTTAATGGGTTTTTAGTTCGCTTTTAGTTTATAATGAGTGTTTTTATTTAATTTGGTTCAATTTAATTTGGTTTGGTTTTTTTTATTTTAACTTTTGAAATTAAAATCAAACTGAATTGAATTTTTTTAATATTCTAACCAAAGTTATCGAAATTTTTTTGAAAACTATTTGGTTAGGTTAATTTTGTATCATATTCTATAAATAATTCGATTAATTTTCTTACCTTTACGAATGGAGCTTCAATTTAGAAGAAGGTGGCCCCCATTATTGCAAGCCCATTGGTGCCCAAGTACGTTCTAAGCCTAATCATGCCTGGACACTCTAAGAATGCGTTTGGGAACGCGGTGCAAACCGCGTTTCTAAAAAATTTAATTTTTTTTTTTTGCTAAAATTTAATATGGTTTGTATGTTTTGGATTGTTTTGATGTACTGATATCAAAAATGATTTTTAAAAAATAAAAAAAATTATTGGTATACTACAAAAATTTATTTGAAAAGCAACCGCTATTATATTTATATATATATATATATATATATATATATATATATATATATATATATATATATATATATGTATCTTACAACGTTGTCATGCCTTAGCAAACCCATTTTACGCATGACCAGAAATAATCATATTCCGACAAACCAAATCCCTAAAGGCATTCTATGAAATATAATGTACACATCATGAATTTGTCTGCATTTCGTATGCATATTCATCAGGCATGTCAAACAAAAAAAACTCTTTCTCAAAAATTACCAAATCTATTTGTGTAATAAGAAATTACCAAACTCTCAACAAAATCCAAAATCATACATTCCATTGTCTCCTCTCTTTCTCACTTCACATTCACCGAGCTATGGCATGTTGATGTTGAGATTTAGCTAATCCTTCTCTATTCCCATTTGGTGTTAATGTTGAGATTTAGCTTTTGGTTTCAGTGATTCTTTCATTTTGTTATTGTCTGTGGGTTTTGTTGTTTGATCTGGTGGACTTATTCTTGCTTTATTTGGATAAATCAATTAGTTGGGCTTATAGTGATAATATCAGTTGTGTGGGTTTCGTCACAGGAAAGGGGGACTTTAATCTTGTAGTTTCTGAATTCAATTTGAAGATGAATTCTACACTTCGACAGCTCTTGTGTGGTGATAATCTTATGGTTTGGCGAGATTCAGGGGTTTATGGTTGGAGATGGTGGCCAGTGAGGGATCAAAGGAAAGGAAGGTGACGGATCAAGGAAAAGGAAGGTGACGACTATGTTTAGTGTCTAGCAGAAGAAGATGGGTGGAATGGCAAGGGTTTTTTTTTTTATTATTCAATGGATATTTTATACAACCAGATACTTCATAGGAACAAAGCTAGCTAACAATGTCAGCCCGAGTATACATATATATATTTATGGCAGGTTTTATAGCCAGTGCTCCTTACAGGGTGACAACATTCCATGAGATATGTTATCGTTCTAATTGAGAATAGTGCTTGCATTTCTCTTGCTCTTCTCTCTAAATGAACTCCTTGACGTGTTGATGCTGGGAAGGAAAACGACTGGCAGTACGTGATCCAGTTCCATTCAAGGCTTGAAGCTTTCCTATTCATACAATATGCTTCTGCGATCCCTTTGTAGCCATCTCCACTGTGGAAATATCACCATCTTTATATTTATACCATTTGGCACACAAAAGAAAATAGCAGAAGTTGAGGATCCCCAGACCAACGATCACGTAATAGAAGCAATCCAATTTCCCTTTGTTAAGATCATCGTCCAACCAGTCTCCAGATTTACTCCCTGAAGTAATGCGGTGGACTATAGTAACTAGGAAACCACTTAGATAATTAGAGATAGCAATACCTACGAAAAAGGATGACCCAGCGATACTCCTCATATTTTCTGGGAATTGCTTGTAGTAGAACTCGATCTGTGCAATATAATTGAAACCCTCTGAAAGTCCAGAGAGTGAAAGCTGTGGTATCAGCCACATGGCAGACAATGATGATATAGCGCCTCCTTTACTTGTAATGCCTATGGTTGGCCTTGTTAAAGCAATGTGCCTTCTGTTTCCTTCTACCAACCCAGAAACGATCGTACAAAGCATTGCTAGAACCATTCCAATTCCCATTCTTTGAAGCAATGTTAGTCCACCTTCTTTGCCAGTAAGCCTTTGAAGAAACGGAACAATGATTCGGTCATAGAGGGGGATCCAGATGGTGAGGGTTATCATTGTAAAGATTACGTACGTTGCGGCAGGCACCTCAAAACTGGTGCCCAGACGTCTATCCATCTGAAGGGCTTGGAAAACTGCATAAGTCTGTTGCTGGATCAAGGGAATATGATAAAGTATGGATGTTGACCATATGGGAATTATCCTCAGCAAACACTTCACTTCCTCGACTTGCTGGATGCTACAAAGTTTCGATGGGTTAGTAGCTGAACCATCCAAATTAATTTGATCTCCATCTGTAATGATCGCAGCTTTGTCAAGAAACCTGCAGTGGTCGTGATAATTGAGTATTAAAAGTCAAAATGAAAAATAAAAATTACCTCTGATTCTGTAATTGGCAATCAAATAATTAATGTATGCTGCCGAGTCTTCACACACGAAAGTACTCCACTGACGATGCTGTTGTATAAAATGATTCATGCTTAAATATTGTTGTCCAGAAATTAATCCTTCTCACCTAAATTGTTCCGTGCGAGGAAGCTTAGAGTTGATAGATTTGGCCGGAATGTAGCTGAAAAGAGAGACAGTTGAGTTTTCAGGAAGCTTCAGGCCTCGTTTCTTCGTAGCAGCAACAATTACATGCACCACACTACTTATGGGGCTGCCTTCAGGTTTCACTATAACATAAATTCTTGTTCCCACAAAGAACATTACACAAGAAAGGAACATTAGGAATGCCGGAATTCCGAAACCAATGGGCCAGCTAATGTTTGATTGCACATAGACAATGCCAGTCACCGATATCATCACGGCGAACGTGAAGGTAAAGTAGTACCAATTGAAGAAACTGTTGATACCCCTCTTGCCAGATTCAGTATTGGGATTGAATTGATCTGCTCCAAAGGCTAGGTTGCAGGGCCGTATGCCACCAGCTCCGATTATCAAAAAGGCAAACGCACTCAGCAGGAAGGCTAATTGCCAAGCTGTTGGCCCAGCGCACGCACCTCCTGGCGCACACTCTGGAGGGTGCAGAGTGGAGATTGCTGCTGTTAGCATTAACGCCACCATTCCCTAAATAGAAACAGATTAAAAAAAAATTAATATGGGAATTCATACTAGATATATAGTACATGATGCAAAAAGCGTAGTATAAGAAAAGAGCAACCGTAATAATTATATACTTGACGTCGTTGGGAAATAAAAGAAATTTATCTTCACTGGATTTACTGACAAGAACTCCGCGCAGACAGGAATACTAAAAAAATTGTATATATAAATTATCGACAAATCAACTCGTGGTGTCTGAATAAAAAATTGTGTGTTGTTAAATGAACTCTTCTTATGAAACACTGAACATGACATACCCGTTTGGAAATAATATGATTGTGATTATTTTTAAAATAATTTTTATAAAATGTGTTAAAATAATATTTATTTTATATTTTAAAAATTATTTTTGATATCAACAATTAAAATGATATGAATATTAAAAAAATATTAATTTAAAATAAATAAATAAAATTTAAATACGTTTTTGAAATGAAAAAAAGAATCGGGGCCAATAATTTTATTTTATAAAATATAATTAACAAATATAAAAATTATTGTCCCATGTGCTCTCTGACCTGCTGCACCGTGACTCACACAACCACAGATCGAAAGAGTTTTCTTTTCTATTCTCTTTTTTTTTTTTTGTGTAACACAAGACTGTAATTCAAAGAGAAAATATATAACTACGACAAGTTTGTCCCTCTTTCTTTAGAGATGACACCTACCAATAAAACCTAAAGCAGCACGAAACTGTCAATAAGTGAAGCATGCATTTTTTTTAATTCCATATTCAAAACATATGTCAATGAATTGCATGTGAAGACAAGATCTGTGCTGTAAGTCTCATCAACTTGAGACCAAGAACGTAAAAGAAAAGTTTAGACTCTAAATTTGTTTAAATCCTTGAAAGTTGAAAGTGCTTAGGTGGTAGCATCGTGCTACAGCTATCCCTGTGCTTTTGCAGGGTCAACACTGGCCTCAACGCCCTTCACTTGCTTCATTGCTGAACAGCATCTTTTCCCTTTCTTGTTTTTTCCAGAATAATTCAAGAGGCGAGTTATAAAAAAGCAAAGAATTACCACGAAAGAAGAGATCGAAGCAAAACCCAAAGTTCTGTAGCGTCCGAAGTAAGTGTCAGTGAGGTAAGCTCCAAGAAGAGGCGCCAAGTTGGTGGTTCCACTGAAGACATTAAGGAATGTGGTGGCAGTGACACCCTTCATGTTGAAAACTGTTGTCAGATACACAACAAGATTTGTCAAGGAGCCAACTGTGCCGAGCTTCTCAAAGGTCTCGTTTCCTGCACAGATACATACACATATAAATGTCAAATCGATCATGAAGAGATCACGTACGGACATGAACAGATTTTAACATCCAAAAAAGCCAACTTTTTCTGCCTATGAAAAGAGAAATCAGACAAAAATAAGCTGTGTGAGCTTACCAATGACAAAGGGCATGGCTTTAATTCCTCCATATTTAACCACTGGCTCGTCATTTGAGGTGGTTTTCTCCTCCCTTCCATTCTCCATGGAGGTCTCGAGGGACGTGGGAGTCTTTTTCTCTTCATCCCCCATCTTACAAGAATGATATTTGTGACACTCTCTTCTATGAAGATAGAATTAAAGATGAGAGCTTATTATTGTATGAAACTTCTATAGTCGACTTTGCTGCCTTTAAATAGAAGTGTTGGTACGTCAGCCAAAGAAAAACGCTCCAATCTCTTTAATAATATATATATATATATATATATAAACACGTAATTAGATAAAATAAATTCTGCCATTACTTTTTTTATGCGATATTAAGAGATATTTTTGCATATTAACCGAGATTAAATATTCTTCTCGACTAATTTTAAAAATACAACTCTTACATTAGTTTTTTATGTTTAGAAAACTACTCGACTCCAAACATTTGAGAGACAAGGTGCTAATGTTTTATATGGTATTGTGCACGGAACACAACTTTTCATCATCGTAGATCCATTTAATTGAATAAAAATACAAAAATATCTAGTTTACTCTTATACATACTCTTGTGTATTCTACGCTTAGGATAAAGGTTGGGGGATTTTTAATTTTTACTTATCCTATTTTTTTAATCGAATTCAATTATGAGAAGCTACACCATAAATTTATACTTAATTTTTTAAAATTATTTTCTTCAATCTTGATTTAGTGGTATGATAGCACATAAATACAAAGGAACATATTTAAAAAATTGTGAATTAACTCTTAAGAAAATCAAATAAAAAACCATAAAAATCTAATATCTATTTTATTTTTTTGTGTAAAATAAATAAATAAAATAAAAAAATAATAATAATAATTTAATTAAAAATAAAAAAAACTTGTGAACTTGAAGCCAAGCTAGGCATAACATACCTAGAAAAAATCTAGGTTGAATCATAAGTCAAGCTTAGATTTCTTAAAATTAATAATCTTATATAATTTTAATCTACAAGAAAAAGACTTTTTAAATCTTAATTTTTTTTAAGGATCCGTTTGTTCTTTATTTTAAAAAAAAAATTGAAAAATATTAATATTTTTTTTCTTTAATTTTGTTTTTGTGTTTTCTTATTATTTTGATATATTATTGTTAAAAATAAATTTTAAACAATAAAAAAAATTATTTTAATAAATATTTTTAAATAAAAATAATTTAAATAATACTCAATATCACAATACCAAGATCACGTTTTTTTTAAATGAGTGTATATATATATAGTGATATAGTGTCGTGAACCGTGTGGATATTAGAAAGCACCGTGTGTACGCATGGTAAGGTATTATTGCTCGATGGTGACCGGCGACAGGGGCTGACAGGTACTGTAGAAAGCCATATGATCGTTCGTTCATACCGAAGAACAGCCATATACATATATCTTCGAAAGTGCCTGCCTACCGCATTGCCTTTCTATCTTTCATTCTTTTCCCTACTCGATCATGTGACTCAGAAATGTCTAAAAAGCTTTGGTTTTGAGCAGCTGGAATTGACAAGTAGAGAAAATGCATGGCAGATCCATAGGATCGTTCATACCTAAGAAGAACAGTCGTCTACAAATTCATTACGAGCTGGCTCGAATCCATGGCACCAACTACCATTCTATGGCTCCTATTGTCGATTTCCTCATTTTCTCTCCTTCTTTCGCAACTAACTTTCGAGGATATATCTCTTCTTTTTTCTTTTCTTTTCTTTTTATAACCCGGGGTGTCCGGGCCAACTTACGCGCACCACAACTAATCCCCGAACCCACTACAAGCCTAATAGACAAGTAGAACACCACGAGGATAACAGGCATGCACGTTAAGTCTTGAACCCAGTGACAAAAGTAAGGAAACTTTACCTCCGCCGCTGGGCCAGAAAGCTCGGTGCAGGATATATCTCTTCTTATCTCTATATGAGATTGCTTGCTTAATATTTGACTTCTTATTCCTTTTTTCCTTCCAGCAAAGAAAGATTACAATTGAAAACTTAAATCGTCAGCAGAGCCCTTGCGAGTAGAATAAAGTGTGAAATTCTCAACTTCGTTAAGAAAACTACTATAAAGTAAGTAAAAACAAAAGAATTAATTAAAACAATAAACATAAAATAAATAAAGCTATAGTGGAAAAATCCTCTAATTGTTTTTTAAATATCAACCATAAAACAATAAACATAGAAATGTATAGCTAATCAAGCACTATTCATTTGTTGGAAACTAAGAAGATTTTCTCCATACAAGAAAAAGAAATACATCAAGATTATAACTGCTTTTCATGAAAAATTAAAGCCATAATTTATAATAGTCATCTTAATATTTTGTATTTGTGATAATTTAATTGTAGAATATTAATTTTATTTCGTTAAATTAAACATTATAATGAAAAAGTTGTATTATTATCTCAAACAAATCTTTATAAAATAATTATGATAAAAAGTAAATTTATCATGCTAACTAAATATGAAAATACATAAAAAATAATTTTAATATTTTACATTGCTAAAAAGTGCTAGTATATAAAAGAATTTTTTTTATTGTTCATGTTTTTTCTTTAATTGAAAAACTATAAAGAACCTCAAAAATATATTTTCCAAACTCAATACAAATTTGAAAAACTAAAAAACTAGTTTTTCAAAAAAACAATTGATGGAGAAATATTGCATTTGAGAAAGAAAGTTGCAGTTGTCCTTTAATAACTTTAGTTTTTCAGAAAGTTGAAGTATTACTCTATTTCTAAACAACCCCTGGATTTTGTTCTTCAAAAAAGGCATTTTCCAACAACTCTAAAAGAAAACATTCTCTAATAACTTGTTTCTAAAACTTTATTAGCTACATGTCTAATGTTAACTAGGTAATTATAAGTATTGTCGTATAAGGTATGGTTGGGGAATGTTTAGGGCTTTACCAAAAAACAATTATTTTTTAAAGAGATCATCGCTTCTCTTTGAACATTAAAAGAGAAATACTTTCACTTTAAAATGACCATGTTATCCTCAATATTTGGAAGAAATTAATTGCAAAATGGCCTAGTATTGCCTCTTTTGATTACATCAACTAGCTCAACTGATTGAAGCAAAACTTTGGTAATGGGTAGAAATGCCAAAGGATTTTCAACTCCGTTTAAGTGTTTAAGATTACCATAAAGATAAATAAAGAGATGTTGGTCATGCTTTCTCTTCTAGTCAAAATGTAATGTCTTTATCTCCAGATATAATATGTAAATTATAACTCGTCTTGACTTGGATATGATATGAGGCCTTTTTAGGACTGAAGAATTATGTGTCTTTTTATAAGTTCATATTGGTTAATTTAAAGACCTATTAGCAGGCACCCCTACGTTATAACACTCTTCTCAAATGAGAGAAGAAAAAAAACTTTTCAAATTAGCGTGGGCAAGTAGCTTTCTTGCTCTACTAGTTATGCAAATATCTAATCTTTTTTAAGTCCAAGAAGCCTAGTAACACCTACTTAAAAATAGTCATGGTCTTAGTAGAAGGTCAAATTATAGCTTTAGAACTCTAAGTGATTAACTATATTAATAATGCCTTGAGAGAATGCTAGGTTAAGAGCAAATATCATGACGAAAGAAAACATCCATGATGCTTTTTAGTGGGTGCCATTAAGAACTATAGTATACTTTAATGAGTTTAGTGATGTATAGTCGACCTTAGACGTTCATCTGACATGTATTGGAGAAAGGTTGATGAAGACCTCATTCTATAGCTTCCTTTAAAATGCTATGTGAAAACTTTCTTAGCCATAGTAAGTATAATTGATTGATCCATAACATTCCTTATTCTAATAAGGATCGGTCTAAGTTGGTTGTCTCCTCTGTTAAGTTCATAATAACAAAGAACATAAGTTGTAATGGAAGAATATATTTTAGTATGAAGAAGCATACTGACTTACTAGGATATTCATTTTGGCTTGGTGATCTACCTTGTTTAAAAGTATAAGTACTTCTTATATGAGCCTTACACCCCTCACTATTTGCCAAGGTAGCCAAGATTCATACAATGCATCATGTTTTTAATAATCTAGTGCCATAAATTGAATAGGCCTATATAGGGTAATCACTACCAGAATTCTTATATTTATCGACAGAATTTTCCATTGGTATTTGTACTATCATTATGTTGGTAATTAATTTACCGATGGGATCATAGACACAAATGCTTCGTTAATGAATCTTTTTGTCAGTAATTTTTTATTTGTCGGTAAGTCCGTTGGTAATAAAAAAATTATTACCAATAGATTTACTGACAGGAAAAGAGTGTTAAAAACAATTTACCCGAATCTGTCAGTATTTCCCTCAGGAAACTTGTCATATAACCGATAAAAATACCATATGCAATAACATTCATACAATTATTAAGAACAGAAAAATTTAAAAAGAAAATATAATAACAAATATAATAAAAAAACACAAAAAAAGGAAAAAATCTTACCTTAATGTAGTTGTGAGAGAAGCTGAGAAGAGAAAACAAATTCATAAAATATGTTAATTAAAAAAAACCGAAAAAAAAAGAAGAAAAGAGGAGAAGACATACCTAAGCGTGGAGGAGAAGAAGGAGTTGAAGAGAGAATAGATGAGAAGAGAAGAGAAAGAAAGGGATGTTGATGTTTTTTACATAAGAGGAAGAAGATGACGATGAAGAAAAAAAGGTTTATCTGTTGTGAAATGAGGGATTCTAATCTTTTTATTGGGGCATTTTACCAACAATTTTACTGATGGATAATTAATTATTAATATTTTTAATCATTCCATCGATGTTCTATCTGTAATATTTAATTTAAATTTTCAGTTATTTGAAAATTTTAAAAAACCATCAAATATCACCAATGACTTTTCAAGCTGTCGGTAATTTTGTCTATAACATTTAATTTAAATGTTAATAAGACTATTAGTAAAGAAGTAAAATAAACCAATGTGATGAAGTGAAATATCTCACTTTACATATAATTGTACCCAATAAAAAGGACTGGGGGGTAAAGTTGAACATAATGGTATACGACAAGAGCTCAAGATCATTAGGCCTAAAAAGCCTATAGAAAAAAATGATGTAAGCATTAGCCACAATTATAAGTCATCAAAACTTAATGATGAGGATGACAAATAGACTACTGATTACTAACATTTCCTGGATCTGGAAAAAGGTGATTACAATGTTAGCTAACCAAGACCCAATTTCAAAGGATACAACATTTATACAATGATGAAAAATAATGATGTTAAACCATATACCTTACTAAGAGAACTTGTTTTGGGATAAAGAAAGACTAGTCATTTAGTCAATAATCAATAAACAACAAACATCAATCATAGTACTAACATGTGGTGTTAATGATTAACAATAAACATGATCATTACAAGATAAGATTAAGCCTAATATAATATAATAATTGGCTAACCACATTATCCAATGGTTGATTTTTTTCATTGATTTTCAACACCATTTAAGTGTTTAAGATTACCACAAAGATAAATAAAGAGATGTTGGCCACGTTTTCTTTTCTGGTCAAAATATAATGTTTTTATCTTCAATCCATCAATGATTTTGTCTATAATATTTAATTTAAATATTCAATTCAATTCAAAAATTCAAAAATCCACCAAATAACACCGATGATTTTTCAATCCGTCGATGATTTCATCTGTAAATAACAATAATTAATAGTGCGATTGAGAAGCGAACAATTCTAGAATTCTCTGGAAAATACCGACAGAATTTTTCGTCGATAATTTCGTTGGTAATTGACATGATGAACAATGTCAGGAGGATATGAACAATTTACCAATGAGTTTATCGATGAAATTAAAATCGTTGGTAATTCTGTTGGTATAAATAACACATCATCTTACTTTTTGGCTTTGTTTTAATTCTTCTTCTTTTTTCCAACTGTAATTCCCTCAGTATATACCATGAGAATATTTCCATCGATAAAATTCACTGCAATTTACCAACAAAAATATTTCATCAGTATTTTCATTTGTATTTATTAATTTTCTGATAGTGAATGTTTTAGAAAATGGAGCAAGTGGTAGATGTAACTTTGTAACCTAAACATCATCTGAGTTGCTATAGGGTGAGAGACTTCACATTGATAATTAATCATCAATCATATATGTATTTTTTTTTTATATTATAAGTTTATTGATATCATCTTTAACATTTCATTTAAAAAGATAACTATCAAGTTCTTTTTTGACTAGGAACTTTATGTTTAAAGCAACAAGACCATTGAGGTACTAATGAGAAGGTCAAGTAAAAAGCCTATCTAAGGAACTCATAGTAAGCACGCTTGATTTTATCTCATTATGTTGTCATTTCCATAATTTATATATTGACATCATTTTTCTTGTTTATTTATAGTTTCTCAACCTACTAGGATTCCTCTTTAATTAAGGATTGTTTAACCTATTGAGGTTCTTAATGATGATGATGAAGAACTCATCACTCAATTGGTGAGAAGAATACATGTAAATAATTTGATTGATTGTCCTTTTATCATCATCATCATAATTTAAATATGAATTTGTCTTATCACCATCCTTTTTGTTTTTCAAGTACCAACTCTTTATGAAAATAATAATTATCCCTTATATTGCTCTAGCATTAGCAAATGATCAAGATAAAGCATTAAAGTCTTATTCAACTTTAACTTTAAGGGAGATGACCACCATTCATAAACTAACTATTGACCATATTTCTAATTATAAAGATTCATTTATGTTATGGGTATTATAATAACACTCCATCCATGACAATCTTGATATGATCTTTGTGGTAGAATCTTTCTCCTTAATAAGTTATGACAACACAAAGGCAGTTACTGAAGAAGTCAAAAAAGCTAGTATAAGTGTTATTGAAGCTCATTTAGACAACAAAGCTATTAATGAGCCTATAATACTCTTACCTTAGAATGGACTTGGTAGGAAGATGTTATTACAAGGACTAACTCTAAAAGTACTTGGTTTTTTAAAAGAACATAAACCAACATCAATAGTTATTCCATATTAGATTAGTGAAGAAACTGGAGAAGTTGGTCCTTCTACTACACTAGTGGTTATGCAAGAGTTGGTGGTTGGGAGTACATATCTACCAAACATGACCACTTTTTATTCTTCATAAAAAATAAGCAAACTTCTTATTCACTCTACTCTTTGACTTAGAGCAACAACCACCCCTAAAGTTTTTTTTTTTTTTAATCTTAACAAGGCACTTTATATTAGCTGTTAGCCTTGTTATCCTCTCCAACTACATGGAAGACTTCTAGTCTAAAAGAACGTTTGGGAACAGGGTTTGCAACGCGTTCCCAAAACCTTTAATTTTTTTTTTGCAAAAGATTAATTTTTTTGTATATTTTGGATCGTTTCGATGCGCTGATCTCAAAAATAATTTTTAAAAAATAAAAAAAGCATCATTTTGATGCATTTCGACACGAAAAGTACTTTGAAAAGCAACCGCAACCACAATCCCAAACAAGATCGTTTTAATGCCAGTATAGCTAGTAAATAAGAATTTGCTAGAGATAAAGAACAAATAAATCCTTGCTAATGAATATCGAGGAACTTCTAGCTATACCGGCATAAGGAACGGACATTCTAGGCAATAAAGCTAAAGAGGACCGTCTCCAAAGCTTGAGAAAATCTATTCTCAAGGATCCCAAAGCTTAATGGGTTATAATACATGGAAGTCCCTCTAACAATTTCAGAAAAAAAAAAATCTTACCCCTCTCAAAACCACAATGGTATCTACTTTAGATATCAAAATAAGGTATCTATTTAGAAATCTATGTTGTCTTAAAATGAGTTTTGGGAAGTTGAGTACACCTTTACCCAACAAACTAACCTCACTCTTAAAAACCTTGTAATGCATCTTCAATCTTATAAGGCTAATGTTATTCAATTGAGAAAAAAAAAAGTTAGTGTTAAGTAAATGATTGTTAAGACTAAGGCTTCTATAAATCAACTAGAGATTAAAGCTAGGAGATATACGGAAAAAACCATTACTTTGCAAGAATCTATGAATACAACCTTAGTTAAGCTTAAGAATAGAGGTCACCAAGGAAAAATGCCTCAAAAGATCTCTAGTCTATCAATACTATCTGGGATAAGTTTAGGATCATATTAGAGGAAAATATGTCTTAATTTTTTGTATGAACATTTTTGTTCTAACATACTTGTTGACTGTTCTTTTAACTCTTTTTTTATTGACTAGCAAGTGGTCCAATATATTAAATCTTATCTTATCAAAATTCTCTAATTTTGCCAACATATGAGATCGATAATATATGTTATCCATATTACATTATACAACCCTCTTAAGTGATTGAACTACAAGTTTCATTGGCATCAAAACATTATGGTTATAAGTGAGGGTAAATGATAAAGTTCTTAAGATAGTTTTCTGTGAAGTTCTTTATACCCATAATACTTCTGAAAATGCATCATAACAAGTCTTAGGATTATTTCTAACTAATATCTATATTTTAAGGATGATATTTTTATTGATGTATTTGGTTTGCCCATTCGAATAAGGAGTGCAAATAATTATTTTAAATTAATATTCCTATTTGAATTCCTTTACATCCTCCCTAATGAATATCAATCCTTGACCATTTTATGATTGTTTCTGGCAGTCCAAATTTATGGATGATTTATTCCTTAATAATTTTTATCATAGTTTCCTAATTGATTGTTCAATAAAAAATTATTCTAACCTATTTGGTAAAATAATGTGTAGATATCAAGATGTAATTATACCTCTTTAAAAACTATGTGTGTGTGCACGCAGATTAATATGTAACTACATTCAAGTCATATATATAGGACACCCCAAGTAAAATAGTTTTTTTAAGGAAAAAACTTAATGCGTCTCTTTCAATAATATGAATGCTTTGATCAACGACTTTCTTCTCGATAGTTTTTTTTAGGAAAAAACTTAACGTGTCTCTTTCAATAATATGAATGTTTTGATCAATGATTTTCATAATAGATATAAGAATTCTTCACCACTAAAATATATAAAAGAAAAACTAATACTTAAATACTCATGGACAAGCTAAAAGGAAACTTGTGGCGTGCAGATTTATGGTATTTTTATTTTTATTTAAGTGGCTCATGGGATGAAACAAGTCATCCATGTTTTTTTTTAGCATTCAGGGCTATTATTTGTTTTCTTTTACTGACTCTTATTTTATTTTTCTTGTCAATAAATAGTTTATTAACTTGTGAAACCCTTCTCTCTTTTTTGACAAATGAATTTTATTCAAACTCAGGGATTAATTTATAGATGAAATGTCCAATATTTGATTGGTTTTTCTATTTAGTTATTGATCGAGTGAAGCAGAAAAAAGACAAATTAAGGGCCTAATATTAAACGGCGTGAAGTGAGAAACAATAATTGATTCAAGCTCTACAAATGCATGAATGATATATCATATGCTATGAAAAGTAAGACCTACAAGTCAATAATAGAGTTATTTTGAATTCAATACTACATCTACTAGTCTTACTTCAAATCACCACGCAAGTGTAAAATGAGCTTCCTTGCATATTTTATGGTCTTTTTCAGTTGATCTACTTTTCATGTTGACTTTGTATGCACACTGTTTTCATCTTCTTATCCTTTTAAAAAACAAACTAATTAGCTAATGGTTGAGGGTAGAATTTTCTTTACAGTACAACCATTTTGGCATTTTAAAACTAATTGGCTAATGGTTTAGTGTCTAGCATAAGAAGATGGGTGGAATGGCAAGGGTTTTTTTATTTTATTTTTTTTATTCAATGGATATTTTAAACAACCAGATACTTCATAGGAACAAAGCTAGCTAACAATGTCAGCCCGAGTATATATATTGATGGCAGATTTTATAGCCAGTGCTCCTTACAGGGTGACAACATTCCATGAGATATGTTATCGTTCTAATTGAGAATAGTGCTTGCATTTCTCTTTTTGTTCTCTCTAAATGAACTCCTTGACGTGTTGATGCTGGGAAGGAAAACGACTGGCAGTACGTAGTAGTCCAGTTCCATTCAAGGCTTGAAGCTTTCCTATTCATACAATATGCTTCTGCGATCCCTTTGTAGCCATCTCCACTGTGGAAATATCACCATCTTTATATCTATACCATTAGGCACACAAAAGAAAATAGCCGAAGTTGAGGATCCCCAGACCAACGATCACGTAATAGAAGCAATCCAGTTTCCCTTTGTTAAGATCATCGTCCAACCAGTCTCCAGTTTTTCTCCCTGAAGTAATGCGGTGGACTAAAGTAACTAGGAAACCACTTAGATAATTAGAGATAGCAGCACCTGCGAAAAAGGATGACCCAGCGATACTCCCCATATTTTCTAGGAATTGCTTGTAGTAGAACTCGATCTGTGCAATATAAAAAAAAAACCCTCTGAAAGTCCAGAGAGTGAAAGTTGTGGTATCAGCCACATGGCAGACATTGATGATATAGCGCCTCCTTTACTTGTAATGCCTATGGTTGGCCTTGTTAAAGCAATGTGCCTTCTGTTCCCTTCTACCAACCCAGAAACGATCGTAGAAAGCATTGCTAGAACCATTCCAATTCCCATTCTTTGAAGCAATGCGAGTCCACCTTCTTTGCCAGTAAGCCTTTGAAGAAACGGAACAATGATTCGGTCACAGAGGGGAATCCAGATGGTGAGGGTTATCATTGCAAAGATTACGGACGTTGGGGCAGGCACCTCAAAACTGTTAGTGCCCAGACGTCTATCCATCTGAAGGGCTTGGAAAACTGCATGAATCTGTTGCTGGATCAAGGGAATATGATAAAGTATGGATGTTGACCATACGGGAATTATCCTCAGCAAACATTTCACTTCCTCGACTTGTTGGATGCTACAAAGTTTCGATGGGTTAGTAGCTGAACCATCCAAATTAATTTGATCGTCATCTGTAATGATTGCAGCTTTGTCAAGATACCTGCAGTGGTCGTGATCATTGAGTATTAAAAGTCAAAAGCAATACTGGCCTCACTTGTGACCTGGTGGCATATATAGATATTGCTCAGGTCATGAGTTCGAGGGCTGGTAGACAGAGGGAAGAAGAAACAGTCAAAAGCAATCAAATAATTAATTTATGCTGCTGAGTCTTTTGTAGCTCTGCCTTGACACTGTAACTCACACAACCACAGACCGAAAGGGTTTTCTTTTGTAGCAGCAACAAGTACATGAACCACCCTTCATATTGAAAACTGTAGTCAGATACGCAACAAGATTTGTTGAGGAGCCAACTGTGCCAAGCTTCTCAAACGTCTCATTTCCTGCACGTATTAGTGTCGTGAACCGTGTGGATATTAGAAAGCACCGTGTGTACGTATGTTAATGTATTATTGCTTGACGGCGACCGGTGACAGGGGCTGATCATGTGATTAAAAAATGTCAGAAGCTTTGATTTTGAGCAGCTAGAATTGACAAGTAGAGAAAATGGCAGATCAATAGGATCGTTCATAGCTAAGAATAGTCGTGTTTGTATCCAATACGAGGCTCTCCTCGAAGATGGGGAATCCATGGCACCAACTACCATTCTATGACTGTTGTCGATATCCTAACTTTCTCTCTTTCTTTCGCAACTAACTTTCGAAGATACATCTCTTCTTTTTGGTGTTGATCTCTATATGAGATTGTTTGCTTAATATATTACTTATTATTAGTTTTTTCCTTGAAAAATTATAATTTCAAAACTGAATGATCACCAGTGGAGCCCTTGCGAGTAAAATAAAATGTGAAATTCTCAGCTTTGTTTAACCAATTAAGAAAACTATAAAGTAAGTAAAAACAAAAGAATTAAAACAATAAACATAAAATAAAGAAGGCTATAATGAAAAAATTCTCTAATTTTTTTCAAAATATCAACCATAAAACAACAAACATAAAAGTGTAAGATATTCACTTTGGCTTGACGATCTACTTTATTTAAAAGAATAACTACTTCTTGTATGAGCCCCCGCAACCATGCATCATTATGTGACAAGGTAACCAGGATTCATACAATGCATCATGTTTTTAATGATATAGTGCCATAACCCTCGCTATATGACAAGGTAGCCAAGATTCTTACGTGATTATCCATATACTCTTCCTTGTAGTTTATCGTGAGTCATTTCATTCAGACTTTATTATAATCTTCAAATAGCATTTTTCACCTCCTAGAAATCTTATTAGAAATATGCCTTTTAATATGTTCTTAATCTAAAGCAACCTTCTAAGTGGATGAAGATGGTTTTTGGATTGGAACCTTCCTCACCCTTACTACTAAGGTCTTTTATTATAGAGTTCGTCTATTACACTACCAAAAATTCATTTAAAACTAACGGAATTACTGACGGAATAATTATGTCAGTAATTTGCGGTGATAATTACCGACGGACACTTTTTTGTCTGTAATTCAGTCGGTATATACCGATGAAATATTCCAGTCGGTATATACCGACGGAATTACATATGGAATATATAGAATTTTTTTATAAAAAAAAGCGGTTCGCTGACATGAAAGTTTTTGCGAACGATTTTATCTACGGAATGACCGAGGGATTCAAATCGGGATCTCCGTACAATGACGTGACCGATTCATCGTCAAAATTACCGATGGAATCATCGACAGAATGAGTCCGTCGGTGATTCCATAGGCAAAAGTTAATATATCACCACTCTGCCGACCCTTTCCTCCCCTATTTCTCCTTCTTCCCCATCCCAACTCTCCCCTCCCAAACTGCAAACAACCAACCCCCAAAAAAATCTCCCTCTTCTCAAGACAAGTCATATTTCTTTAAGTTTTGTGGTCACGTGATTCGTGTTCTGATTTATTGTGGATTTTATCATTTTTTGTAAGTAAATCTATCTTTTGTAATTTTAACATTTAAATTTCAATTTGATTGTTTTTTTAGTATATGTATTTTATTAGTATATGTACATGTTTTATTGTTATTTCTCAAACAAACTTGTAGTATATGAATGTATAATTTTGTACTTGTTATGATTTGTTTTAGATTTTGTAAAATTGTATCTGTTTGTCAATTGTTGAAACTTTGTTGAATTACCGAATTACATGTGTTGTGGTGAAATAATTAATAACTTGTTTAACGAGTCCATTTTAATTTTTATCAATGCTATTGTGGAGTTGTAATTTCCATAAATTTATAGGTATAAATTTGTATGGACGTTGATAATTGATAATGAATATTTAATATTTATGAGAAGTTGTAATTAGTTTGTTGGATAATCTCAAGGTAAACAAATATTTTTAAAAATTTATTTACCTAACATGGTTAATTGATACATGTTGTCATCATAATTTTATAAAGGTTCGATAGAAGTCATGAATGATCGTTCATAGACGTATCGAGATTCACCCCAAGGATTGTGAAGGATGGATTATTGTGACGGGATTCGGGGTTTTATTAATTTCGCAACATCTATTCCCAGAAATTTTACTGGAGGCGATATTAGGTGTCCATGCAGGAAGTGTCAAAATAAAAAGTATCTGCATCCAGATGTTGTAATGATGCATCTTTTACACAAAGGGTTTATGGAGAATTACCTGTGTTGGTATGCATACAGAGAAGTATTTGTTTGTAATAAGAGCATGGGAGAAAGGGTGGTTGGGTCAACTTCTAGTGCTAACAATGTGCATAGAGTTGCAAATGAAAACAGTAATCCTTACATGAATACGGTTATGGATGCAATGATAATGAATTAAGATAATGTCAGTCAATGTCCAATCGTAGAAGAAGAACCTAATGCAGATGCAGCTAGGCTTTTTGATTTGTTGAAATATTCTGACGAACCATTATGGGATGGCTGCACGAACTACAGTAAATTATCAGCTATAGCACAGGTGTTCACCATCAAATCTGAGGTCGGGTATGATAAAATTATTGAATGGGCGAGAAGCATTTTACCTTAAGGGAACAGGCTGAAAGAGAACTTCTATGTTTGTGAAGTCCATGAAAAACCCCTCGGTTTAGGATACCGAAAAATTGACATGTGCCCTAACTTCCGCATGTTATACTACCTTGAAAATGTTGAGCTAACCGAGTGCATGACATGTGGGCATTCCCATTACAAACCCGAACCGCGGGGAAAGACTCTCGTGGCATATAAAAAACTTAGATACTTCTCAATCACACCTAGACTGCAGAGGTTATTCATGTCACCAAGGACTGTGCGAGCATATGACATGGCACTAAGCACATGATACGGTTGATGTAGTGATGGTGCATCTTTCTGACGGCGAAGCGTGGATACACTTTAACAGTGTGCATCCTCACTTTTCAGCTGGATTAAGGAACATGCATTTTGGGTTGTGTATAAATGAATTCAACTCATTCGGGTCATTTGTTGCTCCTTATTCTTGTTGGTCGGTCATACTCACGATTTATAACTTGCCACCGGGAATATGTATGAGGCCGGAGTTCATGTTTTTATCTACTATCATACCCGGTCCGAGCAGCCCGGGCCGAAATATAGATGTTTGTCTTCGACCGTTGATTGATGAGTTGACGCAGTTGTGGTCCTCTGTAGCTTTGACTTATGATATATCGAGGAAATAAAATTTTGTTATAAGGGCAGCTTTGATGTGGACTATCAATGATATTCCAGCTTATGGAATGGTTTCTGGTTGGAGCACGCATGGAAAACTAGCTTGTCCATACTACATGGAAAAAAACAAGGCATTCACGCTAACAAACGAAGGTAAAGCTTCTTTTTTTTACTGTCATTGTCGTTTCTTGCCACCGAATCACAGGTATAAAAAGAACAAAAAGGATTTCTTTGTTGGCAAAGTTGAAAAGGATGTTGCACCCCCACGTCTTTCTGGTTAAGAATTGCATGATGTTGTATCAGAGTACGATGACATTGTGTTTGGTCTTCAATCATGTAAGCAGAAGTTTTCTGGTTTTAGTTTGACCCACAATTGGGTAAAGTGAAGTATCTTTTGGGAGCTTTTTTATTGGAAGACGACATCATACACATAGAAAAAAACGTGTTTGAGAACATTGTCAACACCGTCATGGATGTGAAGGGGAAGACAAAGGACAACATCAAGGCTAGATTGGATATAGCTTTGTTCTGTAACCATCAAAATATGGAGTTGGTTTGTGATGGGTCACGAGTCGCAAAAACAAAAGCAAGCTTCGTGTTAGAGAAAAATGCACAACTACTAGTCTACAAATGGCTTAAGAGTCTGTGTTTCCCCGATGGACATGCCTCAAACATATCAAGATTGGTTAATATGGAGGAATACAAATTGTATGGAATGAAGAGTCATGACTACCACGTGTTTATGCAAACACTCATTCCATTAGCTTATCTTGATTTGTTGTCAAAAGGGATATGGGATACACTCACGGAGATCAGTCATTTCTTTAGAGATATATGCCAAGTTGAATGTTGATCACATTGAGAGGCTTGAAACAAATATCGTTGAGACACTATGCAAACTTGAAATGATATTCTCTCCATTATTTTTTGACTCAATAGAGCATCTCCCCATACATCTACCATTTGAGGCAAAAGTTGGAGGATCGGTCTAGTATAGATGGATGTACCCATTTGAATGATAGATATTACATTTGCAATGTAATTCATATATAAAAGTATTTTCTTTGTTTTTCTTAATTGAAAATATTTGATTAATTCAATGCAGGTACTTGTTCAATCTTAAGAAAAAGGTTAAGAACAAGGCACATGTTGAGGCTTCGATATGTGAGGCCTATATTGTTGAAGATATATCAATATTTATCTCGTACTATTTTGAACCTCATTTGAGAACAAGAATCAATCGCGTTCCATGGCATGATGATGGCGGTGAAGTGTCTTCTAGTGGGAACTTGTCAATATTCTCCAATCCTGGATGACCCACACCTAAAAATGTTGTAAAGGAAAGATATTTGTCGGAAATAGAGTTCAGACAAGCACACAATTATATTCTATTTAACTCGTGATGAGTCGAGACCTTTTATTTAGTAAGTATATATATGTACTACTAATTAAAATTTATTAATAATGTACTATTTATATATTGTAATATCATAAACTCATATAATTTGAAACAATCTTGCAGGCAATATCGACAATATTTGCTGTCTGATAACTCATAACTAACTGAATCCCAAATCTTTCAATTACAAGATGAACAATTTTTCCATGTGATTCAGAACACATGTAAGTACTATCACAAACTCATTATCTCTTGCAAAGTTATTGTATGTCATTACAAAATTCTTGTTTACTGTTCATTGTTGTACATTACATACAAGGTTTATCAAATGGAAAGAAGTGTTGCTAAGTCATTGTCTTCACTAAGCCTGGGCCCTGAAAGAAAAGTTAAGTACTACAACGGGTATTTTGTCAATGGATATATGTTCCATACTGAAGAATATGGGCACGGAAGAAAGACATACAACAGTGGTGTTTATGTTAAGGGATCGACTAGTAGTGACTTAGAAGTTGACTATTATGGTAGATTATAAGAGGTCGTCGAACTGCAATATCATAGCGAGTAGAATAGAGTGTTTTTATTCAAATGTTATTGGTATGACACGACTGACAGAGGAATCAGAGTTGATCTTCACTATGGTCTGCTCGAAATCGACTCAAAAGCTAGACTCTGCAACATAAACGATGTCTTTGTTTTCGCAAAGCAATGTCAACAAGTTTATTACACATACACTCATTCCTTTAGAAAGGATAGATCAAGAGTTGATTGGTTATCCGTTTTAAAAATGAAACCCATGGGTCGTGTCGAGATTGTTCAGGATGAGAACGAAGACACAAGTGTGCAAGATGAAGTCTTTCAAGTTAGTGAGTTAGTTGAACCATATCGAGTTGCTCCTTCGATTGACTTGGAAGAAAATTTAAATTTTCATGTTTTTGATGATAGTCTTGTTGATGTTGACGCAACGGAGTTAAATGTTGTTTTGATCTCTAGCGAACAGGCAAATGTCAATGAAGATGATGACATTCATATTGAAGATTGCGATGAAGGTGATGACTATTCAATTGACGACGAAGAAGAAGAAAAATCTGACTAACTATCAGAATGAAGAAATGTGTAAAGCATTTTTTTCCATGTAATATATATTATGGAGGATATTTTGTAACATGAAATATTTATTTTATAAGTGTTAACTGTTGTTATTGTTTTGTGCAATGGATAGTTTGTAATTTAAATGTTTGTAGGATGGTAAATAGGCAATACAAACATAATCTTTCTTGAACAGTGCACTATCACCGACGTCCATACCGACGGAATAAAGTCCTTCAGCATTTCACAGAGAATTGAAAAATATTTACTGCAAATGCCACAATCACCGATGACTTTACAGACGGACTAACGTCCATCAGCATTTCACAGAGAGTTGAACCATATTTACTAGAAATGCCACAATCACCGACGCCTTTGCACACGGACATAGTCCGTTAGCATTTCATAGAGAGTGGTGGAAATGCCACAATCACCGATGACTTTGCAGACAGGTACAGTCCGTCGGGATTTGTCGGCAATTCATAATCACCGACGGACGGTGCAAATTAAATGCATCTCTGACTGCGTGCAGTTGCCGACGAAATTACCGACGGACTGCGAAAAATATAGAGGGTAATTAAAAATTCTGGTGCGAAATTCAAAATTTAACGATGGATTTTTGGAACATCACCGATGGAATAATTAAAATTAATATTATTTAATGTCCTTCGGTGAGTCCGTCGGTAAAGTTGAGCTATAAATTCCAGTTACCGCCCCTTCAGTTCATTTTTTTCATCTGCTCCATTATCAATCTTTCATTTTCGCTTTTTTTCCTCTCATTTCCTTCAAATCTTTTGTTTGTTTAGCTTGTAATCTCTACTTGAATCTTTAGCAAATTAAAAGGTATGTATTTCCTCTACTTCATTTTACTTCAAGATTTTTTTTTTCTTTATTTTATCTATTGTTATTTTTGTTATGTTTTTTGTTGGTGTATTTTTATAATGCAGATAAAATCTTGAAATAAACATATTATTAAGGTAAGAATTTTTCATTCTTAAAGTCTATAGTTTTTTTTTAATATATTCAATATATTTTATTGTTTGTATTGCCATAATAATTGAATACTTTGTTGAATTTTAATTGTTATTGTTGAATTTACCTTGTACTTAGTAATTGAATATGTAGGAATAAATTTAATTATTTTCTCTCAATTTTATTCTATTATTGCATGATATGTGTTTAATTATTTCCATTAATTTTAATTGTTATTTGTATAGATGTTAGGTTAAATACAAGATTTTTGAATGGGGTCAATTGGTTGTGGCTATTGTCAATATTTACGGGGTTTGAAAACTTTGGGCGGTCTCCGATATAGGGGAGTCTTTGTCGATTTTTTTTTCAACAATCAAATTTATTATGTAATTATTCATATAAAATTGTGTAGATGCGTAGAACGAAATCAACAGCTCGTCGTTCACATAGGGTCGCAACTAGTTTTTTTAGCAGCGAGGATGACATGTCCTTAGGTTCCCATCAAGAAAAGGCACCTGCGCCATCAACCGATGCTGCCTCTTCCAGCATGGTTTTACAGCGCAATGCCTTCACAGCGAAATCAATTCACCCGCAAGTACAAGGCACAGTGGAAGGACGACCTTTCAATGTAAGTTTGTTTCGGTTTTAGTTTTTTTTTAATTATAACATAAGTTATGAACAATTAATCAATATTTCATTAATTTATTTTATTTTCAAGTTCACAAACATTGAGGTCACCCGAGTAATATCATCGGTATTTAAATCATCGATGGAGATATTATTAATTCAATAAAGTCAGGTATCCAAACATCCTAAATGGATACCTCAAATCAATGCATTGTTTGACAGATTTGAGGTTAGTGTTAATTTCTAATTTCCAGCTTATTTTTAATAAATTATTAATATAATTGTAAATAAATTATTATTTTTATTTAAAATTAATTATTTATACACATGACAAATTCACCTGGGACAGTGCGGATGACACTGTTGTGAGGAGAGTGTGGGAAAATCACGTGGCAATTAGGTAACATCGAAAATAATACAATATTAAAAATTATGTTTTAAAATCTAATTTCTCACTATGGAAATAGGTGGCATGATTTTTGGTATGAAGCACAAAAAACGCGAGAGATAACAGTCTCAAGGCCGGAACAACGTGGCGGTTTGGAGGGATTTTAAACCGCTATACATCCTGGTAAATATATGGCCGCAATATATTGAGCACATGATGTCTGAGCAGTTCACACGACGCTCATAGTTCGGTGCTGGCAACCGAAACCGGCCAATTCATGGTTCGGTAACAACGCACACCAGCGGCTCCGTTCCATTTGCTACACATGCGAAACGGATGGTAAGATTAATTTAAATAAAATATATTGTTAAATAATTTGTTGTTACTTAATTAATTTTTTTCCTTACAGACTACGTCTCTTGGACGTGAGCCGAGACCAATGGAGCTGTTTATTGAGACGCACGTGCAGAGTCAAGACCGCCAAAAGGGGGTGCAACAGTTCGTTGACAACCGCGCACAACACTTTGTGGTATGTTCGTTCAACCATTTTATTTCGTAAGATATTATTTTTATTGAATTGAATATGATGATTTCTTTTTTCATTTTCAGGAGACCTATAATAGCTGGTTGAGGGAGAGATATGGGGATGATCCTTCGACCCATCCAGATTTCGATCCGGATTTGTGGATGAAGGTAGGATCGTCCGGTGGACCCGATAAAAATCGGGTGTATAGGCTCTCTAGCACTACGGTCGAGAACTTGCGGACGACCCGTAGTGTCTCAACCGTTGGGAGCTCTCAATCGCTATCGAGCGCCCAATCTAAGGAGTTCGTGGCCTTGCGGCAACACACGACTCATCTCACCAAAAAATATGAGCAACTATCGGCGAATTATAAACAAAACATGGCTCACACGACTTATCTCACCGAGAAATACAAGCAACTCTCGGCGAATTATGAATAACTTCGTCAAATGGTCATGAACATGGCATCACAGAGTGGTGATACATGTGAGTCTTTTTTTTTGTTGTATGGTCACGGGAACAATCAGCCTCCTCCTCCAGCTCCGCCATTGTGCTAATTTAATATTTTTTTTAGAAACACATTCAATTTGTAATGAATATTATTTAACTTTATTTTTTATGTTTAATAAAATTTATTTGCATAATTGGTTTTTTTACTATTAATTTATATAATTTTATATTATTTATTCTAAATAATTTTTCTAAAAAATATTAAAAATACCCACCCACAGATTTATAGACAGAATGTATCCGTCGGCATTTCATAGAGAGTTGAAAAATATTTACTGAAAATGCCACAATCACTGACGGTTTCACCGGCGGATAGCGTCCGTCGGTATTTTATCGAGAGCTGCAATATATTTACTGGAAATACCACTATCACCGATAGAACATATTCATTGGTATATTTCCAGCGAAAAAAAATTTTTGCGCACAATTTTCGTCTGTAAAACCATTAGTAATATGTTTTTTTATACCGACAGACTTAGCGACGGAATGTGGTATTACCGATGAAAGGTATGCCAACGAACACTTTCCGTCGATGATTTAGTCGGTAAAACAATTATCGACGAAGTCTGAATCTCATACTTGACGCATTTGTCCGTCGGTAAAACTGTGAAATCTTGTATTGTTATTAGTAAAAATCAACCGTTATATGATATTATTAGCCTGTTTTATTGCAAGATTAGGCTTAACCTTGTCTAGCACTAATCATATATGTGACTAATCTTTAGTACCATATGTTAACAATCTGATAGATGCTTGTCATTATTGATTTTTTACTAAAGTATTAGCTTTTTCTAATCCTAAAACATATTCTCTTGGCATGTTAGTCTAACTTTATCTTTTCTCGCTTGTGTATTCAGACATTACATCATTTTGAATTATGTATTGGTTAACTAATGTTAATGCCACCTTCTCTCTAAATTTAAAGAATGATAAAGATTATTGGTCAATTCATCATCATCATCACTCAGTTTGGATAGCTTTTGTTGTGTTTGATGTTTATATCATTCAATGTCAACAAACTTTTAGACTTATAGGTGACTTTAATTGCTTAATCTTTTCAGTTTTCTTCCTAAATCTTTTCCTCTATGTAGAATTATATGATAAGTATGGCACCTATATACCTTATAAAGAATATTTTCAGATTTTTTATGTCGATTCTTTTCTCTTATAATGATTGATATACCTCTTGCATATAATAGTATCAATGACCAATTTCAACCTCTATCATGATCAATCATGCCTAGTCAGCTGTGTTTTTTCTTTACTAACAAGTCCTTCTAATTTAGGAGAAACCATTATTTTTGTTACCTTTGGAATTAGGTCATTATCTGCCTTTATTTTTATTAAGAAAAAGAAGAAGCAAAAGCCATCAGCTTTTAATGCCTTCTTAATATGATTCCTAAACATGAAATAATTATTACTTTCATGTTTCCATGAGGCATGCCACTTATAACATTTTTCTCCTATATTTTCTTAGTAATATGGATTATATGGTTTTAAAAGAGGTTGATGAGTCCTCCTCGCATCAATTGGTTAAATATCTATTAAGTTCTTTCGATGTCAAATGAGTATTCTTTATTTTTATTAGCCATTTTTTGTCACTTTTATTTATATACTAATAAGTTTTTTTTGGTTTATTTGGGCTTTCTTAATATAAAAATCTCAAATGGATTTTTTTTTTTAATTCTACTACTAATATCAATTACCAATAAACTTCTTCAAACTCCTTATAAGAGTTTAAATCAACCATTAAATGTGTCATCGTGACCACATTCAAGTAGCTAATTAGGTATGTTCCTCTAAGTAGCTTTTGTTTTTGCTTGTTTTTATAATATCTTTTTATATTGAGTAATGTTATCTATAATGTTGTAAATATATGAATATTTGGTCCCTATAAATCATTTTTTGATATTCTACCGCATTCCTTCTAAAATTAGCATAATGCATTCTTACTCTATTATGAGTAAAAAGCACTTGGTTTTTAGAGTCTTGAAATAAAAGGCATAACTTTCTATAGACTCCCTTGTGTCTTAGACCATCATAACTAAATGAGCTAGTGTTACCTCTGGTGTGATTCTATAAAAATAATCATCCATTTCTTTTCAACTATTAATGAAGTTAAGTGGTATTATAGTAGACTAGTAAAAGGTAGTCATAATTTATGCTGAACCAAATAACATCAGGTTCACAAAGGTATTAGCAGTATCATTTCCACATTGATTAGCATACTTGTTGAAGTTCCTTGTTGACTAATTATCCTCTCTATAAAATTATACGAAGTCAGCTATCATGATTTTTTTAAGAATTGAATGTAGCATGCCAATTCATTCAGGATATGGATGATTATATACAAGTATGGTTGTACATCCAACATCCAGCCATATTTCCTTTAAGTGTTGGGCTAATTTAACCTTATTAATTCTTTATATTTTTTTGTTGGTCAATAACAGGTCCCAAAGGTATACGAAAATTAAAATTTCCTTGTTAAAAAATAGATTGTAGGGAACTGAACCACCTAAGTATAGGTTGAGTTGGTTATAGATAAGGTGGCTAGGTCATTTGATTAGGACTACTTATAGACTTGTGAGGTATGTGGTACCTCGTGGGCGATCATGTCCAAATTAGGATGAGCTTGTTATGGTACATATTATATAGACAAATGATACCCAAGATCATAAGAACTTCTAAACATTTTTATTGGATTTTTTTTTCATGGAAGTATATCCTAAGAATTGTCATGTAGAAACTAGCTAAAAATAGTACCCAATCAACTTTGTTTGAGCTCGTTAAAGATTTGATTGAGTTGATTAGTCATAGCTTGTATGGTTTTGTTAACTACCATAATATTATTATGGTAAATTATGTTAACTATAATTTTCATCTCTAGTTAGATAGCCAGTAAATCAATATTGGATGAATTTAAGTTCTAATAAAATACCTCATAAAAAAGCACTACTGGTTGATTGGAGTTTGACCATATTAATTGTGACCATCTAATTATGTTGTCAAGTCTCTAAAAAAGATAACTATAAGGTATAATGAAGGTATAAAAATACAAATGTATTCACTAGAAGTTCATAAAGGAAACAATGTTGGGAAAGATGGGAGTGTTATAGAAAACATGTGACTTTATGGTTCTATTTAAAATCAATTCTTTGTTAATATAGGGAATTAGACATGGAAAAGCATATGGCATGTTTGACGGAGGTTACTCCATTAGCTTCTATATTGGTGAGGTAAGTTCTTTTTAGACTCTTTACGGCTAAAATAATGGCTTTTATTAGTTGTATGGACCAAATAATCATCAACAATTATAACCATGTTTTTACCGGTTTATTTCTTTAGCATGATCGCTACTTTATTATTTTAACAAATTAGTCTTACGAGGTGTGCGAATATATTGATCAATTCGATAACATCACTAGTATAATAACAAACTAGTCGCACTATGATTGCTAATATGTTGATTGACTAATGATATTCTTTTATCGATATATTAATTGTTATACATTCCTTCACTATAATGAAGAGAAACTACAATTAGGAACTTAATTCTGAGTGAAAATAGGTAATTGTCTTATAAATCAAACAAATTATGGACTTAACTTGGTTTAACAAATTAAAAGGTGAAAGAGTAATGCCAATAAAACTGCAAACTAAGTAAACAAAAGAAATAGAGCAATAAAGATAAAAGAAAGAAAGTTGTGAAGGACAATTGTGAGTTGCAAGAAAGATAAAGTGTAAAGATGTAAATAGAGATAAATTTATAGAAAGATTGTAAAGAAATTATATATATTGGATTAACCATCTTTTTCAGCTGCTAGATAACCTATTTATAATGTTACAAAGATTGAGTTTCGTAAAACTATAAATCATAATCCTATACAAATTGTCTATGGTAGATTAGGATTTTATAACTTGAATCATAATACAATTCATACTTCTTATTCACATGCATTTCCTCCTAGCAGTTTTATGTATTAGAATTCTATTTATATTGCAATGTTTAAAAACATTAATATGTTGAAGACTCTTGTTCTTAATAGGAAATGGTTGTTGATCAATATCTTGTATCTTTATTTCTTTGATTCGAGGTCAATTTCAACTATTTTAATCGATTTACAAAGTAAACAACTACTCCTCTTGATTAAATGACATGTGATTGTTTATTTTTTATATAAACACTTGTATTGCCATCAATTTTCCGGTCCTAAAAAAAAATAACATATTTATTTGATCCAAGATATATATATGTGTGTGTGTGTTAAAATGAACTACAATGCCTAACTTATATAATACCCATTTGATTAAGCAAGGATGATGCTCAAATAACGTTTTTGATTGATTGCCGCCTAGCTAGCAAATGTGACTTTAAAATGGTTAAGAAACTTGTCAATTAAGTTTTAAAATCAAAATTATAATTATAAATCTGGCTCAAGTCATAATTTGGTCCAAGGTTTAAGTCACATGTTGGGTGGATCAACCGGTTCAATTCAAAAACGTGTAGTTTCAAGATTAAAAAAATAGTTAAAATAACATTATTTAAAAAAATTAAAGAAAAAGTCAAACCAAAACTTACTTAAATTTTAACCTAGTAGATCGGATAGCGATTTAGTCCACTTGAATTTAACTTGGTCAGGCTATCTTTCTTTAGCCCCGTTGAATATAAAACCTAACTGGGTATTCAAGATATTTAAGTAATATATATGAGACACCCTGAGTAAAATAGTATTTTTAAGAAAAAAATTAATGCATCACTTTTAATAATGTGAATGCTTTGATCAACGACTTTCTTCTCGACATGATAGATATAAGAACTCTTCACCACTAAAATACATAAAAGAAAAACTAATACTTAATTACTTATGGACAAGCTAAAATGAAACTTGTGGCTCGTAGATTTATGGTATTTTTATTTTTATTTAAGTGGATCATAGGATGAAACAATTCGTCCATTCATTTCTGGGCACTGAGGGTTATCATTTGTTTTCTTTTACTAACTCTTATTTTATTTTCCTTATTTTTATATAGTTTATTAACATGTGAAACCCTTCTTCTTTTTTCATAGTTGAATTTTATTCAAACTATAGTTGGATTGTCCAATTGATTGGTTTTCCTATTTAGTTACCCATCGAGTGAAGCAGGAAAAGGGCAAAGGAGCTCAAGCCAACAGCAGCAGAGGAGCTCCAACAACTCCAACAAACTATAAGCTCCAACATACGACCCTCTTTCCCCATCGTGCTTTTAAGGCCAACGTCCACTAGCTCCTCAGTCGTGAGAAGTTTCTTCTCCACCGTAGTCAGCTTCCTCTTTTCTTCCTTGGCCGCGGCTCCAACCATCAACAGTATCAGGTGAGTCGTTGCCTCATCTTGCCATTTTTAATTAACCTATTATAGTGCAAGCATGTATTGTAATTCATGCATGCTTGCACAATGCAATAGCAAATCGGGTTATTGACTTAGGCCAGAAATTAGGTTAGGCTGCTGGGTCTAGCCCAACTCGTACGACTGGGCTAAATCTAGCCCAAAACAATTTAAAAAAAAAATATTTTTCTTTTCTTTTAATCCAAATTTTGAGGATTTATTCATTGACGCCGGAGTCAGGAAACCGTACTTTTTGGATTATACAATATTTACCAACACCAGAGTTGGAAATATTGATAGGCCAATATTCACTAACACCCGAGTCAGGAATATTATAGGAAGACCATAAGAATGAAGCAAAAGCAAACTCTTAGCAATTTAAAGCAAAACCAAAGAATGCGATGTCATCACGGGTAAGATACTTGAGGGGTGATAGTATCTTACATTTCGCATAACTAGTCTCATACCATAGAATCTCATTGACCGCTTAAGGTTGCTAGTGACTATAATACTAGGTGGTGACTCTTTAAACTAGACATTTCCCTCTAAAAAACAAAATGTCAGATATATGTTTTTTTTCAAAGAAAATTTTTTTAATTGGTCGTCGCGATGTCCGAGTGTAATACCTTGCATGCTCACATTATAATTAAAAAAAAATGAAAGAGAAGGTGAAAACATTATTTACCTAGATATAATGCATAATGTTTTTATCTTCTTGCCCTTTTAAAAAACAAACTAATTGGCTAATGGTTGAGACTTGAGAGTAGAATTTTTTTTGTAATAAAACCATTTTGGCATTTTAAAATTGATTGGGGCAAGACGAGCATTTTATGTTGTGACGGCATAGTAAATTAACATCACTATTCTTAAAAGAAATAATTTTTTAAGCTTTAATTGAGGGTTATTTTTGTATTTTCTATAAAAAAAGTGCACCGTAAAATAACTTATTTACCATTGGAATTAAAAAAAAAAAAACTAACTAGCAATAAGGGGGCCTTTTCATGTTTTTAATTTGAAATGTATAGTAAAAAGACATAGTTACCCTTGAAGATAAAATTTTTATCTGTTTGGTCATAAGGTTGCTAACTATTTTTTTTTAATTAATGAGTTGAGGTGAGGTCATTTTAATATTTTAATAAATAAAAAGTATTTTAAAAAAATACACTAATACATGCGGCTAATTCCAAAAACCAAAATTGTTATTTAAAGGTAGTGTCTGGTTCGTCTCGGCATTCTCTCCATAAAAATAAAAGTATTTTTATTTTTTTATATATTTATAATAAATTCATTTAAGATAAGTTATGTTGTGATTTTATTATTAGTGGTAGGCCAGTAAGTTACACCCGATTAGTTTCGATTCTTTAGCCACATATAATAATATTTACAGCTGTCATTAACAAAAAAAAATAAATAAATAAATAAATTATCGGCCCTGCCAGCAAGCCAGGGCTTGGTCCAGCCTTGATTTTTTTGGCTGTCCTTAGAATAATAATACAGCTTTAGCTTTAGCATATTGTATAATTCTTATTCTAATCTAATTATTAATAAGTCACCGTCAATTAAATAATTTAAGAAAGGGTCAAAGATTCTTAACAAACGCCTAATCTATCTACCAATATAAAATTAAGATACATAGAAAAGCAAGACAATAAAGCAATGATTGAGGTTTATTTAATTGACTAGGAAATTGTTTGTTTTCGCACAGAGAAATTATTTTTATCTTTTATTTAAAATTAATTTTTTTAAATTAATTTAATATAATAATGTTAAAAATAAATTTTAAAAAATAAAAATATATTTTAATATATTTTTAAATAAAAAATAACTACAATATGTAAAGTCGTTGACCGGGAAAGCGCACCATTTATTCAACGGGTAAGCAACGAGAATGCGGAGATGAACGACAGATCTTTCAACCTTGAATGTTTATATTATATATATATATATATATATATATATATATATATATATATTGCCCTCGAATCTCATCAAAAGATTTTAAAATTGATAGTTCCAAAACAACCAATGACCTCCCAACACGCGGCAAGTGCTCGGCCGGTATGATCATACTGACCGTCGTGATACGATAGGCCAAAAGGCGGTCCTCTGCTTGACTGTCAATCTTGCGCAAGGCCTTTATCAAAGGTAGTTCTGATTTTTTATATATACTTTTTTTTTTTTGGTATGAGCTTTGAAATCCTTCATGTGTAATGAATTTTTATTTTTTATTTAATTATTTTTTTTTATTAAATTAAAATATTTGAAACATATAGAATTAATTTTAACTGTGCTAAGATAAAAATTAGAGATATAAAATTGAATTACTTTTTGATATTTAATAGTCAATGATTATATGTGTGCAGTAAAAACTCTTCTTCGACAAAGTAATTGCTGAACAATTACACTAGTTTATTTATGAGTAAAATTTGTACTCAAAATCATATATTTGATATCATTTTTTTTATAATAAAATTCAACTCATTTTTAAAAAATAAAATAACAAATTAAAGGGGAAATTGTATTGCAAATAAAAAAATTAAAAAAACATTACATAAAATATTTTACAATTAACTTATTTAGCTCATTTATTAAAAAAATATTTTAAACTCATGAACTTTTATAAATATTTTACAAACATTAAACAATTATTTCAATTATCACCAAACAACCATCAATTCATCATTATCACGATTGACTACCACCATCTTCTCCAAAATTATAATCTCTCTATCACTATCATCAAAACCACCCCACTAATATTACACCACCACCACCATATTTTTTTTTGTTGTGACCATCATTATTTCTATTTCATCGTAGCCGATACTCTAATCATTATCATTATTATTAAAAGAAATTATTATCATCGTATTTTATTATTATATGTTTTATGCAAAACAAATGTCCTCTAAATTAAAAGAATTTAGTATTTTTACTATATTATTATAAAAAAAAATTAAATTTATCAAGTGTTAAAATATAATTTATTTTGGGTCTTATATTGTTCATACGATAATAGCACCACCTACAAATGTTGTAAATATATAATTATTCTTGTAAAAATAATTAATAATCGGAAAAAATGGTATAATTTAATAGGATTAGGTTGGAGCCAATTTTTTCTCACCCACTCCCCCTTGAATATCTAAATTTTCTCCTCCCCTACCTCTAACCCTATCGGATCAAATACGGTGGATACCCATCGGGACCTAATCCATTTTTTTAACCAATTAAAAAATATCCAAAATTAGATTTTAAACTTCAATTTCACTTATAAAATCATAAGTATCCCTTGCGAATTATAAGATAAAAAAAATCCATTTATTATATTAAGAATAATTACAACTCCATAAGAGTTTGTTTTTAATAATAGTTAAAAATTAAGTGGGGTCAAGTCGATTGAATTCCTCACTCAACTATAGTCAAACTAAATTAGATTTTACTTGTCAAAGTTTGATTCATGGATACAAATTTTTTTATTAAATTCTGCATTTAATGAACCTTTTTTTTTAATATATATATATATATGCAATTTAAGGATATCAAATAATTTTCAAATTATATACCTTATATTTAAGGGGTTAAACTCCTTTTTTACTTCTATAAAGTTTAAACATGTTTTCAATCTCTTATTATATAAATATTTTAAAACATACTCATTTTATTGACAATAACTACTTATGATTTATTTTATTTTAAATAAATTATAGTCTTCGAGAATATTTTTATTTCTTGATAACACTTAATCAATTTGAGGCTTGTAAGGTAAAAATAAAATAATTATTCAATTTACTCGATAGATTATAACGCTATATATTAATATATTTCAATTAAAAATGAAAATACAAAATATTTTTTATAATTTTTAAAATGAAAAAAAATCAATGAATGACTTTTCAATTAAAAAAATAAGAGGGTTTAAAAAGAAATTAAAAAATTGTGCAAATCAGGAAAGAAAAGGAGCTGGTCTGCGCACGCCAAGTTTGATTTTTTTTGGGCCTACATGCACGACCTAGCTTTAAAATGATGGATGATGTGAGGCAACGTGACATCTACTTTTACCAATTTTGATGACTTACGTTGACTGGAAAATTAGGACAGCTGGCTTTAGAAGTTAGACTTATTTTTTAGCTATTTTTTCTCGCTCGTAACTCCTTCTCTCTTTTTTATATTATTAGAGGCAAGGACTAATATGAAACAGAAATGAAGTATTGGGATTGAAGTGTTAAGAACATCTAGAATGTCTAAAATATCATACTAGTTTATCTGGTAACTCACTTATTAAATTTTTAACTTTAACGACTAGGATTGAATGAACCCATCCAATGGTTCTTATTAATTTCAATAATGGAAAAATTATTTCCTTATGGTTGTACCCACCTTACCTTTCTTGCATCTGGGTAGCTTCTGAAAAGTTTATTAATGAAAATATTTTCTAATTGAAGATCTAGATTTCATTTTTAGAAAATATATTTATTTTTGTTTTGGATCAAAAACACCTAACAAAAATTATATAAAAATTTAAAAAATCTTGTTATTTGATAATTTAATGAAATTATTATTTTTTTAGTTTTATCTCATTTTAATTTTTTTGTCCGAAAAATTTGATTTTTATTTTTTTAATTGATATTTTTTATTTGAAATAATTTATAAAATTAGTTTTTTTTTTTAATTTCACCCTTAATAGTGGTTTTTTATTTAAAAGATTTCCAAATGAACTAAGTTTTTCAAAACACACAAGCATTGCAGGTGTATTTAAAGTTGCATTTGTTACAAATTTACAAATGCAGAATACAAAACGTTAAAAATCATGCTGTAGTTCAAACTTCATTGAAATGGAACTGGAACTCCTTGCTTCGTGTTCACGATGGCCATTGCCAGATACCGAGTACCCATTCCAATGGGCACCTGTTCATCAGGTCCCTCCCAAAATGGGGCTTCACCTTCACCTACCAGACGCCAGTATCCTGTCCTCAGGGAATCAGCTTGTTCATCTGTGCAGTTCTGCAGCAATGATTCCACTCGGAAGTTTATGCCGAGAGCACCAAGAAATTGGGACTGAGTAATTGGTCCATGGACAGAGATATCGGCTAAAATCGTCATGAAATAAACGAATTAGTTTCCACTATTTTTCTTTTAGTAATCCTGTTTTTAACTGCACTCAAGTTCTAAAAGAAACGACGTAAATCCAAAATGATGTATAGCCATACCTGACACTTCCTCAGCAGAGTGCCTGATGGAAGCAAAATCGACATATGCACTGAGATCAGCTGACCCAGGATTATCGAGTATGTTGATGAACTTGTGTTTCCTAATTGCCTGCACAGATGTAGTAAGGGAAAGAATAGAAGGGTCTAGAGAAATAGACTGACTCAAACCAGCACTCAAAGTTTTCAATGCAATGAGAGTAAACCCAAATGAATGCAAACCTTCAACAGTGCAATCTTTCTATCCCTGAGGAAAGTTTGAAGAAACATAATAGAACATGAAGGAATGCAACAGTACAGGTCATAAATGCCCAAGTATTCAAACATTGTGTGGACAGATAATTGAAAATGTTTACAATCACATCGATAAACCATGCAGTCCGACAGACATAATGGAAGCACTTGCACCAAAAACAATGGTAAGAGTCTTCACCTGCAGACTATCTGAGACTACTCCATTTAGGCCATAGTCAATAATCAGGGCCCCTCCTCCATCACAACTTATTCTGTCAGCAATAGCATGTGTTAAATCCATTGCTTTGGGGCAAACCTCAATATGACTAAGCTTCTCTATTTCTTCAGGTGCAGCCCACTTGCAGCGCTTCATTAAATATAGAGTTGCTGGTGTTGGCTGTGGGGATAGAACAAAACGGAACCTAAACGATATACATAAGAAATATCAATCTACAATTATCTGCAAAAGGATTATATCTCTAAGATTAAACTACAAATGCTTACATTGAATCTTCCAAAACATCAACCATTTTTTCACACCAGCCACGAGAAGCTCTCTGCAGGTGTTGTCAATCAGACTGATTGGTGAGAAGAGAAAAGAAATAAATATGACGGCCAAAAACCAATGACAAGATAAACCAAGGGAGAGTAATTTGAAATATCTTTCTTCCAGTTATGGGATGAATACAAAGTAAAAGTTTGAATTATGACTTAGAAACTGGCTACACACTTAGAGCAATATAACAACTTACGGTAAAGTTTTCCATTATAGAGAAGATGAGACCAAAATTACAGAGGAGAACATGTTATCAGTTTGCAACCTCCATGTTGAGAAACAAACTGAGATAGCTCAGCCCATTGTATTTTTCTGCTCTTCTCTCATTATATTTCAGTGATATTTATCCTATCCTTTCTATAAAATTATTTTAATATTTCTAATAAGTAAGTCAATAAGAAGCTTGAGTAATATCAACTAGTACAAGTGCAAGAATAGGTAGAAAGAGAAGGAATATGGAAATCAAGAAAACAAGATCCAAATAGCTAAAAATTTTAAGATAATGAACACTATTTAGAGTTCAGGAAAAGAAAATGCATTAAGCATTTTGCAGAAAGGATCCTAAATATCAGATTTATGCAAATAATGGATTACACAAGTACTAATTAACTGTGACCTGCACCATTTTTTTTAGGGCAGAGTGACACCAAGAAAATCAATAAGACTAACCTGAAACTGATGCACAGGTAGAGCATCGTAAAACTCATGGGCAATGATAATTGATGGCACTGAAACATCACAATGAATGATAATCAGAGAAAAGCCAAACTGTCACTTTACAATGTTCGAAAAAGAAAATAAACTGCTATCCCAAAAATGTGAAACTAAAATAAAATTAAGAACTCATTCCATTCCATTCAAACAATACAAGTCTGATACTTAACATTTCAACTAAAGGAAATTTAAAATATAACTACATACATCCTGATGGAACCTGCTCTAGCATAGCATGCCATGACACAAGTGTCCCTGCCAACGTGCTGATGGTCCTTTTTTCAACACCATCACCGTTATCGTCTTCATCTAAACATTTTAAGTTGTGATGCTGAAGCTTCTGTAACATAGGACTACATTCTACCAAGTGTACATGCAACGATTCTGTGAAGCTCTTAAACTTGGATGCTCCCTACAAGTAAAAGGCATGCTTATTCAATAAAAACCGAATAACTTAAAAATTTTAAAGCACCGACTTATTTCACTAGTATCATCAGAATTGTGGTGATATACACGCAGAAGATCAGCCATCAGAGTTCCTCGTCCTGGACCCAGCTCAACTAGGTTCACTTGTTTTGGCCGTCCCATTTGCTCCCAAAGGCACATGGCCCATACACCAACCATCTGATATTACATCAAAAGGGTTAAATTATTTCCTCAGATAGCAATCAACCAAGAATTAACAATTGAGGTAACCAGAATTGAATATCAAACAACTACAAATGCTCTTTCAGTACAATGAATCCCTAAATGCCTCAATGACCTTAGAAATGACGTAAAGGTTTCACAAGTTCCATGTTACTCAATCACACAAGTATTTCAAAGTTCAACAGAAACTCATTTACCTCACCAAACATCTGGCTTACTTCAGGAGATGTAATGAAATCACCTTCTGTTCCAAACACATCTCGACTAATGTAGAATCCAAACTTGGGATTCGTCAAAACTTCTTCCATATACTCTGCCACTGAGATTGGGCCACCTCGGAACTGAAAAACCATCCACAACTCCAATAAATTTTTCAATAACAACAGCACAAAACAATACTTTTCATTGATGACATAATGAAAATTTTAGCATCCATTTCTGGAAAGAGTTTTAAAATCACATGTATCTAAGTTCCAAGCTTCAGAATTTCCTGATAACCATATTAGGGTGAAAGTGAACGTCCTTCATCAATCCATCAACAAAAATCTATTTAATTTGTAAGAATATTTTTTTGAAGAAAAACAAACAGAGGCATTTTAACAAACATAGTATCTGCATTGTAAAAAGCAATAAAAATAAATTGGTGGCACCTTGATAATGCCTTTAAGGTGCTTGACAAGCTCAGACTCCGATGTGGGTTCATGAGAATGATCTACAATAGAGTACAATAATAACCAAACAAATCAAAGAAAACAAATCCGAAGAAACACCGCAAAAAAAAAAAAAAAGAATACGAGTATGAGAAGAGAAGTTGGACCAGGTGGATTATATAGGTCGGAACGGTCAATGGAGATGGACCTGCTAGTGGGATATTGATCGGTAACCTTGTCGTCGACGAAAGTAGTGGTGGGGCTTTGTGATTCTGGAGAAGAAGAAGAAGACGAAGAGAAAAGAAGTGATTTAGTTAACAAAGGAGAAGAAGTTTTAGAATTCAAGAGGAAATGACGGCAGGTTGAAGCTTGCTTTAGCAAGTGTCTGGTAAGCATTTTTGATATATTTGTTATTTACTTAGCTTTGCTCGTTAGGGATTTCAGGTTTTCTTTCTCTTTATTCCATTGATGAACGAACAAGCATAGCACAACCTGAGTGCATCCGTTCGAAATGATTCGCAATTCAACCTTTATTATTATATTTAATTTCCCGCATACAATTTATGGCGGGGATGTAGCTCAGATGGTAGAGCGCTCGCTTAGCATGCGTGAGGTACCGGGATCGATACCCCGCATCTCCATTTCTTCTGTTTTTTCTCAAACAAATTCTCCTCCAGATATTTATTTATGGAGTATCTTTATTGCTCCCAAAAAATGTTTTCATTATAATTTTATCAATCAAAGATATTTCATAAGGTTTCATAATTTTAAAAACTATATACTTAATTCATATTTTTAAAATTTTAAATATAATTTAAAAAACTATATATTTTATCTCTTTCCCGTTCTACTTACAAAAAAATATTAAAATAATATGATGAAACATTATTCTTGATATAAGGTTTATTATATTATTTGAAGAGCATACGAAATAACAACTGCAGGATTATAACTTACAATAATATCTTCCATTTCTCTTGAGCTAATTCTTTTTTTATTTTATTAATCTTCAATTATATGATATATAGGTTTAGCAGAGAGCTTAAACCTGTTTATTTTTATGTTTTAAAAACGCTTTTAAAAAAATTATTTTTATTTTTTTTTTTGTTATTTTAAATTAATATGTTTTTAATATTTTTAGATCATTTTGATGTGCTGATATTAAAAAACAATTTAAAAAAAAAAATTATTTTGATACATCTTTAAATAAAAAACACTTTAAAAACAACTGTAATTACGTTTTTAAACAAACAGGCTAAATTGTTATAAGAATAAATGTTTTGATCAAAATAGATGTTTCAATCAATTTTAGCTCATACAATGAGTTGTTTTCTCTAGTACGTAAGGTCAGCTCTCCATGGTTGGCTCCTTTAAGGATTTTTCTAAGGTCTTTATTGTGTACCATAGATCTTAATTTATAGTGCTGGATTTCTGTAATACTTTTTTAAAGTAATATTTTTTAATTATTTTAATGTATTAATATCAAAACTAAAAAAAATTAATATATTTTCAAGTAAATAAAAATTTAAAAATAACACCCTACATTATAATATCAAACACACACTTTATATATTTTCATATACAAATTATAATATTCAAAATCTCCTAACTATTTTTAGGTATTCATTTTGCTATTTCATTTGATTAAAGGGATTTATTGCATGTTTGAGAGTGTAATTGTAATTGTTTTTTAAAGTATATTTTACTTGAAAATATATTAAAATATTATTTTTTATTTTTAAAAAATTATTTTCAAATTAAAAAAATTTAAATTTTTTATTTAATCATTATTAATTTTTCAAAAATATTTTTAAAACGTAGCTCGATAAGAAAAGTAAAGGGGGAGGGAAACATGCGATTTCTAATATCACTTCTCTCATATATATCGGCACATTTTTACCAAGATTTTCATTCTAAACAAGCAATAAATCAAATAAAAAAATCATGATAATTAATTGAATTAAAGTTGCACAAACCATACTAATTTCTGCTAAAAACCCTTCAGTGGTAGTCTCAAATCCTTCAAATAGTGATCCACACTCAAAGAAACACACGCACTCTCCAAGTCCCGTAAATGCAGAGTACATCTTATTCTCGGCAATTGGCATATATGCATGATTAGGCATGCTACTGCACTACCAACAGAGATTCTGCCAGAATTGATCTCCAGGCTTTAGACTTTTTCTAACGTCTTGATATCAAGATCGACATCCCTGTCAGCAGGAGCAGGAAACTGGAGAATTTTGATGCTCTTAACACTGCAGAAAGCCTTGCAACCACGTTGGGCATCATAAATGAAGTGGGCATAGAAGAGAATTGCACTGCTCACAATCGCAATGCCATACATGAGGAGAACCACAGTCGGGCCCATAAATGTTGAAAACTGATATGCAAAGCCAAACATTATAGCTGATGTTAAGCTCCATATTGTAACTTTCAGCAGCTCTTTCTTTGGTGATTCTTCGTCGGAAGGCAGTCGATTAAACACGGTTAAGCAGTGGTCTACGATAAAGTAACTGAAGTAGGCAAAAACTATAAATGCTACCATTGGGATGTCATTGTGCACGTATGCACGGCATATTGTGCGTATGCTATTGAATGTGAGGTAAAAGTATGCAATAGAATGTGTAAATCTCAGGCTTTCACTGCAAACGTTGCAGTTGTTTCTAGCAAGTGAAGTTGGGTTTTCGCCATGGAAATGATTTGGCAACATTTTTGAAAATTTGATGAATTTCTGGTCGGGGTGGCAGCAAAGATTAGCTGGAAAAGAAGCTTGTTATCTGGGTGGCAGACTCATGTTATAACTTGCTCTTATATAAATTGATGTTTTGAGATCATTCCAAGAAACTACATAGAATTACCATGGAAGATGTTTCTAAAAAGTCTATCCAAAAAGTGCGAAGCCGCGGAATGTATATTTCCAAATCTCTTCATGGCAGCAGCAAAGAAAGGAGCGCTTGAAACCGCAGATGAACTTGCTCTGAATCTTCCTGGTGGTTTACTTACGCTGTTTTCTGGGCACTTGTCGTGGTCAATACATTAAAAAAATAAATAAATGAAGTCCAATCATGACCACTAGAGTGTCAGTTGCTTCGTGTACCTTTCGCTCTTTGGGCTTTAATGGAGTTTAAAGCAGGCCGGGCTTCAAACAAGAGAAGGGACAATTTTGGAGATATCAATAACTACGCATAAAATCACAAATTCCTTCCAAACTTTTGAAATTTTGATTCAATATTGTACTCTAACAACATAATACTAAGTAGATTCAAATCCACCTATAATTAAAAAAACAATATTAATAAAATTCTTTAAAATAAAATTATTGATTTTTTAGAATGAAACTAAAATATAGATTAATCCATTTTTTTCATTGTTTTCTGATTTATATACCATATAAAACACTGAATAATATAAAATAAGTTATATAAATCATTCATGAATTATATATCAAAATAATGATACTTTATTTTGACTATCAAAAGTGTAAGAAAATTTAAGAACAGGTCAATAAGAAACATGAAGTATTAAAATCTGAAAATAATCAGATTAAATTGAAATTTATACAATTATTAAATTAAATCATTTTTAATTTTTATAGATAATTCTTCGTTATTATCTTGTGTTCTTTTTTACTTTTTTGGACAAAAAACATAATATTATTAAGAAAAAAAAGGCAAGATTTCTTACACATATAATTTATAAAATTTATATTTATACATGTATTGTTAAAATAAAAAAGGCCCATAATATTATAATTTGAGACTTATTATTTTAGTAATTACTAGTTTTAAGATCACATATATTCTTCCCCATTATTTAATTTTAACTACTTTAATCCTAAAAGTCTAAAAAGGCTTCAAAACAAGCCAATAAAAAAACATCAAATATTAAAATCTGGAAGTAATTGCATTATATTATAATTTATCATATTATTAAATTGGATTATTAGTCAATTTTTTATAGGCTATTTTTTATTATTATCTTATGTTATTTTTAAAACCTTTGGACAGAAACAATGATTTATAAAAAATTTATTCATATATATATTATTAATTTATATTCACAATAATTATTGAAATGAGCTGTTTAAATTAATAATGGTTTATAATAATATAATTTTAAGTTAAAATTTGTTAGTAATTATTATTTTTAAGATTTATATAAGTTTATCCTAACTACTAATTATTGTATTTTGAAAGATAATTAATTTGTGTCTCTAATTTTTACTTAAGTTCAATTAAAAAATATTTTATATAATTAAAAATTTTAAATTTTAAATTACTTATAAGTATTTGAATTATTTAATAAACATTCAAAATTAATATTTTATAATTAATTGTATGTCAATTACAAAAATGAAGAAAAATTAAAGAAATAAGTTAAATAATATTCGTGTATAAAAACTATAATTAACTAAAAATACACAGAAACGTTTTAAAGCCCAAAAGGAAGATGTTGTATTTATTTTCGGATAGGCTGTTTTAGATCTCATATTCCATAGTATAGTAGACAAAACAAAAAAAAAGTATGTATTTTATTATTATTTTTATTAAAAACAATATTGTGGATTTTAACCATGAAATAATATTTTTATCCTTCTAAAAAAAACTAACAAAGCTTATTATTGAGGGTAAAAACATTTTTTCAGGTATCGATTGGACATTATAAATTAATTAGGGACAAATTAATTTGTATTTTTTTTTCAAAATAAAATTTCTCTATTACCCTTAAAAAGAACAAAAATATGGCTTTTGTCTTGAGGTTTTTCTAACTTTTTAATATTCTTTCCATGTAAAATACTCTTAAAAATAAAAAATTATTAAACTTGCAAAGAGGAGTTTTTTTTTGTAATAATAACCTTAAAAATAAAATAAAAATATCTTAGGCCGGTGTCCAAGGATATTTTCCTTTTATATATATATATATATATTGTAATATTTAGGTTTACTAGGTCATTGTTTGGTATTTTAACAAATATAAATATTATTAAAAAAACATTGTGTGACGCGTGTGGGTGGCCTTCATATCCTTTGGGTAACATATGGGGGGAAGCCCATTCATTTTATGGTAGATTTGGTGGCCCCTCTATGATTTAGTAACACATGTGACCAACGAGTCTCCGGTTTAATACTAGTGACCTTTTCTTTTCTCTTTTCTTCTCGAGTTTTACTCCGGACCCTTCAAGATTTCAACACGGCCCTTCAATTATTTTCTCCTTCATATTTGATCTATATTCTTTTGGTTATTATTTATTCTATATGAAATAATTTATCAAATTGTTTTTTTTTCAATTTTATCCTCCTTAAATTTTCTTAATTTTCAATTTTATATGAAATATTTTTTTTTTCAATTTTCATCCTCCAACATTGAATTATTTGATAATTAAACTTAATAATTTTATTTAACTTGATTTCAATGAGATTACCCTGGTATCGCGACCAAGTCACATATTTAGTGTGCTAGCTCAGATGAGATTGGATCAGGTTTTTTTACCTTTTTTTTTCTCAATTTTTGTTCTCACTTTATTTACCATCATTGTATTTTTTTTATTCATATTATTAAATTTATCAAGCTTATTAAACATAATCAAATCAATCACTAAAATCTCACTTTTTTTTCTAGTTTTAATACAACATTAACATCACTTTAACATCTTTTTTATGTTAAAATAATATATATCAGCCCGCGACGTAACAAAAGCCACCTATCTAATCTAATAAATAAAGAAAAAAGTAGTGCTGATTCACTATTCATTTATATAAATGAACAATTTTCCTTCTTTCTATGCTAAACTTTTAATTTACTTTTACTTAGATGAAGTAAATTAAGGAGGTGTTTAAAATAGTAGTAAATGTTGCTTTTTAAAATGTATTTTCATTTAAAAATTATTAAAATATTAAAATAATATTTTTTTATTTTTAAAATTAACACATTAAAATAATCTAAATATATTAAAAATAATTTAAAATAAAAAAAACTCAAAATTTCATGAAACAATAGTTGCATAACAACACAAAAACAAACTAAGTGGTTGTTTGGTAATGTGACTATGTGTGAGGTTGAGAGTGAGCCACAAAATATGTGTTTGGTTAAAACTTGGTTTTGTTTTGGTGGGACTCACCTTAAATTGAGGCTTCACCTGAGATTTAACAAAAACAAAAAAGTTGAGCTTTGCAAACAGCAGCTCACCTCAGCTTTTTAATTATCCACTGATAAACCAGTTTGGCCACAAAACACATATTTTTGAAGAGAAAAAAAACTCGTTAGAGGAATATCAAGCTTTCCAGAACCTCAACGATTCCTCTAGAAACAGAGAAAAATAAGAAGGACCGCCGTCCATAAGCCAAGCAGCTCCCTTAGTTCACCACCAACCTCCGTCGTTTCGACCGCCAGCTAAACATCGCCGCCGCGCATGGTAACCTGCTCTTCCCCTTCCCTTCTCCTTCTTCTTCTGTTGCATTTCCCCGTCTCCAGTGTTCTGCAAAGTGAATAGTGGAGAGTGTTTTCATTGTTCATGGGCCGAGGCGGGTCGACCCAAACCTAAATGCATTGGACCGGGTCCGACCCAGTAAAATAAATAAATAAAATCCAAAATTGTTTTCTAAAAAATCCTTTCCTAAAAAATTGTGATTTTCTAGCATATATTTTCCACTAATTTTGCATAATAAAAAAAAAATATCGTAATTAGTTTATGATCATCCATTAGAGTTTGACCAAAATATCAAAAACTTTTTTCCAATTTTTTTTCTAGTGTCCAGACGTTGACTTTAATATTTGTGGGGTGTAAGATTACACGATAAAGTACACCCTCAAATATTATGTTTTATTCGAAAAACTAGTGTTTAACATTATTCAATGGCACTGCATAATTGCATTAGAATGAGATTGCATGATGACATAACATTTGTAAAATTTGATCGCAATCCCAATTTTGTTCCTGATGATATTTTACCTAATGTTGTTGCACGCTCAAGAAGCCATGGAAACTGTAGTCCTTGTCGGATGGATTTCGTACGTGATGAAATTGTAGATAGTTTAATGGAACAATAAAAAATACTTTATATAAAGTATTGTTTATTTCATGATGTAATAGTAGTAGTAAAATCTATAATATTTCAATTAAAAACCATCAATATTAAGATATGTCTTTTTTAGTTATTTTATAACATCAATTTGAGAAGCATTATTAACCAAACACATTAAACTACTTTTTGTTCAACCTCAATTTCAACTACAGTTTTAACCAAACATATATTTTACCAAACCAACCTCAATAAAAGCGTTTTTTATAAAATATTTTTTTTTCAAACTACTACCACAAAAAGCTACCACAATATCAAACTTTTAAAAGTTTTTGAAAAATCATGGTTGGCTTGGTTCTATCTATTTTGGTACCTCATCTTCTATCTTCTTTTATTTTGATCCATGAATTTTATTTATTTTCAATTATGTCCTTATAAGTCATGTTTACATGTTTTTTATTTATTGATATCTAATTCGATTTCCATGTTTGCTTGTTTGACTACAAATTGATTTTTATACCATTTATGTGATTACTTCTTTTAATGAAACACATTCCATTTCAAGTTTCTTCACTTGCACAGTTTAATATAATTTTACATATTTTTGGAAACTAAAGTTTTGTTCTTTTATTGGAGCCAAAGAAACCAATTTATTCTTTTTTGTAGCTAATAGCTGTTGATTTTTAGACTTGCACCCCAGATGTTTGATGTAACGGCTCTACTGAAGTTTTTGAACTGCTGAGAGGTTGAGCTAATTTATGCAGATTATAGAGTATAGGGACTGGTCTGTGATTCATTATGTAGAAAGGGGACTGAGTTATCCCGATAAGATATAAATAAATAAATCCCATCCCGCTTCTAAAACCCTTGTAAGAAAAGGTTTTCAATCCCCATTTCTGCAGAAGCAGCAGGGTGGTGGAGTAGACGAAGGATCGACATGGCTTACGGTGGTGCAGGCACGGCCTCAACGACAAGGCAAGTTAAGTTAGAGAAAGAGAGCGAGCTGAGAATTGAAGTAGCTAACGACACTCCGCTTCGCTTAAGACTCCTAAACGGCACCGCAGAGATTTTTGGCACCGAGCTTCCCCCTCAAATCTGGCTCACCTTCCCTCCTCACTTCAAATTCGCTGTAATCTAGTTTCCTTTCAAATTACGAATTTTATTTATTTATTTGAATGTAGAATAAATGTTATTTAATTTTTATTGAAAAAAAGGTTTTTACTTGGTATGGAGCCACAATTGAGATGGATGGTTCTACGGAGACCGATTATACAGCTGATGAGGTGCCTCTTTTTGTGAATTTCTTTTCTGTGTCATTTCTGATTTTTTTTTCTTTTTTTGAAATAATAAGCTTTTCTATTTTGTTAATTTACTGATTTTTTTTTTATATTTAATTTAGACTCCTATGGTTAGTTATGTAAATGTTCACGCTGTGCTCGACGGACGAAGAAACCAGGCTAAAGCATCTCCTGAATCTTCTCAGGTATTAATATTGTTGTTTTTGTTTGATTGTATGAACAAAGTTGGTGTTTTACGTTGTTGCTGTTGTTAAGTTTTTGAATGTGAATTGTTCATCTCAGGGCCCTAGGGTGATTGTTGTTGGACCTACAGATTCAGGAAAGAGTACATTGTCGAGGATGCTTCTCAGTTGGGCAGCTAAACAAGGTTGGAAGCCTACTTTTGTAGACTTGGATATAGGCCAAGGATCTATAACTGCTCCTGGATGCATTGCTGCCACCCCCATTGAGTTGCCTATTGATCCAGTCGAAGGCATTTCGCTTGAAATGCCTCTTGTTTACTTCTATGGCCACACAACTCCCAGGTTACTCTTTTCTCACTTGATTAATGCATTGCATTGTTAGAAAATTAGCATAGCCAACCATCTTCTCAAACCCAACCGGGAAAATTAGTGAACTGCCAATTAATTTGAATGCTTTCAAATGTTAAAGCTGGAAAAATTAAAATCCTTCTAACTCATAAAAGTTCATCAAAACACAGAGACGGCCTGGCAAAAACGTAGGCGGGCAAGTATCTTGCAGCTTTGTATATTTGTGAACCAGAGCATATTTGCTGCTGTTATTCCTGTTCAAGTTGATTAGTTTAAATGACTTGGCAAAGGTGAAATAACTACAAAATTGTAAAATAAGAAAGAAAGATGAAGAAAGGATTTTCAATAATGACAAAGTGAATCCTCTTGAGGTTTTTGTTTTAGATTATTAAGCTTGCTAACAAAGTCAGGAACATGATGGGGCTCCCATGGCTTGAGACCTATGCATTCCTAAAACCTTGGCATTGCAATATGAAATCTAGTTGAAGAGATTGAGAAAACCATGCCAGAATAAAAACCAAAGTAGGCAAGAAGATTGGAAAGGAGGAAGACAGAAACTGAATAGAAAGATAGTTGCAGAAGCCAAAAAAATGTGGGGAGGGTGGGGGTGGTGGTGTTTGGTGTTAATATTAAAGAGGATTGTTTTTTTCCTTAGTCTGAGTGATGAAGATTGTTCCAGAACTTAGTGAGAGTGTGGATTTGCACATCATCATGCTTTCTTATTTTGGCCTTGGCTGGAAAATTGTTTAGCTGTTTTCATGGGTACATATCATTTTACATCTGCTAGGTTTAGGATCCAAATATTTTCTGCTTTTCTGCCTGTAGAATTCATCCCCCATTTTTTGTATCACCAATAACATCATTCTAATATTTTTTTGGTAATTGAAGCTATGTGCTTAACATTAAAGCTGTTATAAGAGAGTAGAGAACAATTCTGGATTCAAGATGGGATGAGAAACAAAGAAATAGTATTTAGACACCCTTTAAGCTTTTTCATAATTTGCCTTTGATTGATAGTTTGAAGTAATGGCAAGTGTCATATGACATGAATGTTGAGAACATGAAGATCTTCACTTCAAGGTTCTATCTCATATTTTGACCATTTTAGATAATTTACTGATATTAAGGTTCTGATGTCATGGCAATTTAAGGTCTTTTTTTTTTCCATTTCTACTCTAAATTCATAGACATAGCCATTGCCTTCACCTGTTTGGTGTTTGGTTCCAATTTGAAAACTATGAAACCAACTCTCTGCATACAGACTAACACATATTGTACTTCAATTAACATTCTTTCTTATTATTCAGCCAAAATGTGGATCTGTACAAAGCACTTGTAAAGGAGCTTGCTCAAATATTGGAAAGACAATTTACTGGAAATGCTGAATCTCGTGCTTCAGGCATGGTGATCAACACCATGGGATGGATAGAAGGTGTAGGCTATGAGGTGATGGAGTTGAGATCTTATACTGATAAATTTTGATGCTTCATTTTATCATGGTAATGTTAATACCACACTTTTGGAGCCTGTTTAACAGTATGCTTTCTTATCCTGCAGTTGCTTCTTCATGCAATTGATACATTCAATGCTAATGTGGTCTTGGTTTTGGGTCAGGTAATTCATTAGTCATTGTTTTCTTTTCTATGTTCCTTTTAAAATATAATTTGGACGATGACGTGAGTAATATATGTAAGCACATTTGTAAAGCATTCCTGATTCAAGCATCTTTATGTTGTTACAATGATTCTGTAATTGAACTTACCAATTTGTTCTTTGGTTTTCATAAAAAACAATCTATTAGGCTAAAATCTTGAGATGCCTTCTTTACTGGCATTCTGGCTTTTTCATATTTTTATTTATTTATTTATTTATTATAAAAGTTGCTGTAATTTATTCACAAAGAACTATCATAAGAACTGTACAGTACATCTTAGTATTTTATAGATCTAGATCTTTGTTTCCTGAGCAGAGTAAGCAAGTTTGTACTGTTTAGAAAGGAAATACTGCATAGTGTCTACTGTGGCCAAAACCTTCAATTGTGATGAATCGTTAGCCCCTTCAAACCTTTTTGCTATATGGGCTGCAAAATCTCCCAATTCAATTTTTCTTGTTTCTCTTGAGTTGCTCTCACTTGGAAGACTATTTTGGCCCCTTTCTTTGGCCAATCCACTTAAGGTGATGTCTGCGGAACATTTCCTCTCTGTCCAAGTTTTGGTTGTACTGATCTTCAGTTCTCCTGTCCACTACCCTTCTTCTAGAGGTTGCTCACCTCATAGGTGGCGAGTCTTTCTTGGTGCTGTATTTTTTACCTCATTGCATTTCCTAATCTGTTCTTAGTCCATTGAAGCAGCGGGCATGTCAGTTTCTTATTTTATTTCAGATAAGTTGCATATTTGCTAGCCCCTACTTCTCATACCATGCCTTTTCTAGGCATTCTTCACTTCCTTTTGATCGTGTTTGCATTTGTTTGTTCTGAATCATGTGTTTGCTCTTCTGTTTGTTGAGCATTGTTGCTTTCCTCTGTCTTCATTTGAGCAGGATTCAATCTCAGGTACTATCTTAAATAGACACTTCCACTTCTAATCAAGCCAACTTCCCAAACAACAGTGTGGTTTACTGCACAGTTCTGTTTTTTTCTTTTCTCACTTTCTATTTTAGATTTTCCTTTTTTGCTGATATGTGCTCCAACTTCATTGCCCCTTTTATTTATGAGTAGTTGATTGATGATTCAATCTCTAGCTATGCCACAACCAAGCACTGTTAAAGGCCCATGTAATCTCATCATTATCAAATAAAGATCACAAATCATTTTATGTTTTTTCTTTGGATTCATTTGTCATTTCAATCTATTCATAATGGTTATAGTTCTTAATGTCAGATAATTTGTTTCTTTTGTAATTTTGGATTAGCAACAACAAATTATGCATTGACTTGCCCACATGTGCTTGTGTTAGCAATGAAATCCAACCTTTAAAGTTATTGGTAAACTTCATCTGTACTCCTGGATCATTCCTTGAATTTCTACAGCATTCCATTTGATCATTATACAGGAAAAGCTTTTCAGCATGCTCCGGGATGTGCTAAAGAGCAAGCCTAATGTGGATGTTCTGAAACTTCAAAAGTCAGGTGGTGTTGTTTCCAGGAGTTCAAAATTCCGCCAGAAGTCTAGAAGTTACAGGATTAGGGTAAATACAGTGTTTATGGACATAAATTTTTACTTTTGATTTTTACCCATATTTCATAACTTTACAGATATCCTTAAAGTTCACACGCATTCTATAGCATCTATTGTTGGTTTTACTTCTGTTTTATTAACGTAAGATTATTATCATTTGATACCAGGATTTGGGATAATTCTTGTGTTTAGTACTTTGCTTACTTCAGTTATATGCTGCTGTTTTGCCTTTTCATTTCCTATCTATACTAACAAGGCTGGTATCCTGCTCTTTCTCACAGGAATATTTCTATGGCATTGCAAATGATCTTTCTCCACATTCAAATATTGCAAATTTTAGTGATTTGTTTGTGTATCGAATTGGTGGCGGACCACAAGCCCCAAGATCAGCTCTGCCAATTGGGGCTGACCCTGTTGCCAACCCTCTGCGAGTTGCACCCGTTAATTTTGATCGAGATCTGCTCCATGTTGTTCTTGCTGTTTCGTATGCCCAAGAACCTGATCAAATTGTTTCTAGGTAATCTTTCCTTTTCCTTTCCTTTTCTTCTTCTTTTTATAAATCAGTAATTTTATTACAAGAAAAAAGGTCAGACCCCAGTAATCTGTTCTTTTGATCCTAATCTGTTCCCTTTCTTTTGGTAAATCAGTTACTTATACTGAACTTTTATGTTGCAAAAATGGGAATGTCAGACCCAAGTCCTAAAGAAAATTTTCCTTGATTCTTGTACCTGGTCATTTAGTTTCACCATTTTTTATAAATTTTCCATGATGCTAGGACTTGAACCAAACGATGAAGAATGTTTATCTCCTTTCAACAGTATTCACTGTGAAAACTAATGAAATGACTTATCTAAGCCTGCTAATGCGGTCACATTATGCCCTTTTTGATGCAGTAACATTGCTGGATTCATCTACGTCACGGACATTGATCTTCAAAGGTTAGATTTTGTAGCTTTTGACCTGCTGGATGCCTTTATTGTGTAATTTGCTGGTAGTTTTAATCCATGCTACACCTAAACCTTACAGGAGAAAAATTACATACCTTTCCCCAACAGCAGGGGAACTTCCAAGTAAATATTTGGTCATGGGAACGTTAACATGGCTTGAAACTTGAGTATTCAGAAACCGCTCGCATGCACAACTGAAAAGACCTTGGTATGGGAATGCAGCGCTCCAATCAGAACTGTATACAAGTTTGCTAATAGTCTGTGGGGCCATTCTAGTTGTTCAGAGTTGTCTTGACCGTTTAATTCAAAACCAAGAACAAGTTCTATATTACATATTACATTAAATGTTACATATTACATTGATTAATAACTAATATTAATATTTATTATTGGTATTATTATTATTATTATTAAGTAATAAACTAAAACAAGTAGAGGACTCACTGTTCACCGTTCAATGTTGCTTTTCTCGCAATTGCTGTAGTGTTTTGCCCTTGAAAAGTTTGCTTTGATATTTGAAGTTCACAAACTGAGGGGAAATCATTGTTCTTCACTCCATTGATGATTTTTTTTTTTTCCTTTTGATTTGAACCTTTTATGCTAGATTAATTTGGGATTTGACTTTGTTGTTTATTTTGGTTGTCATTGGATTGTGTACTTGCTCAGTCAAGTAACAAATTCAACTCTTGGTTGATGCTTGAATTGATAAAATTGAACATAATTTTACTAATATAAAACAATTAAAGTTATAAGTGCTGAAATTGAATAATTGATAAATATTCAAATATTTTTCAGCTCTCTTCAGAGACTAAATTCCAAGGGTAGGAGAAAGATTATTTTTTTCCTTTTCATTTATTTTTATTCTCAAGATAACCTTTATGCATTTGATATTTTTAGGATTGGATTTAATAGTTTTTTCAATTGGTTACATGTGGGAATTTTGTGATGTCAAGGGAAAACTAACTGAAAAGAGGAAATCATTGTTCCCTGGTTTATTGGAACAATGATTGAATTTTTTTTTTAGTTATCAATTTTTTTTTTAATTTTGATTTCATTTTTTATGTTAGATTAATTTAGGATTTAGCTTTATTATTTATTTTAGTTGTAATGGCATAGTGTACTATGTTGGGGAACTAGACTCTACTTAATTTGACAAATTTAAATATAATTTTACTAATATAAAACAAATATAATTTTATTAATATAAAACAATCAAAGCTATAAGGAGGATAGAAATTGAATAATTGACAAATATTCATACCTTTTTATTTTATGGACTAGGTTCCAAGAGCAAGAGAATGATTAACCTTTTTCTTTTCTTTTCCATTCCTTGATTTATTTTTTTTAATTTGACCTTTCTGCATTTAATTTTAGAATTGAACTTAATTGTTTTTTTAGGTTGGTTGCATATGGGAATTTCAAGATGTCGAGGGAAAATCATTGTTCCCCTCTTTATAAATTAAAATTCACTTGAACATTATTTTTTTTTTTAGTTATTCATTTTTTTCCTTTCAATTTTATATTTTATGTTAGATTAATTTGGGATTCAACTTTGTTATTTGTTCTAGTTGTCATGGTATTTTGTGCTTGTTATGTCAGGAGCAAGCTTGACTCTCAGTTAATGCTTGTTATGAAAAATTAAAAATAATTTTACTAATATATAACAAAAAAAGCTATAAGGATCGAAATTGAATAATTGATGAATATTCTGACCCTTTTTCAGGGACTAGGTTCCAAGGGTAAGCCTCTTTTTTCCTTTTCCATCCCTTGATTTTTTCTTAAGTTAACCCTTTTGCATTTTCTTTTTTCTTTTGGATTGGACTCAACTACTTTTTTTTTTATTGGCTACATATAAGAATTTTTTGATGTCGAGGAAAATGTTTGTATCTTAGTTGATGCTAGATTTTGAAAGCTAAAACTAATTTCAGTTGATATAGAATAAGTGTCATTGGACTAGAATTTAAACTAAAACAAATATAACGATTGGAATAAATAGATAAGAAAAATAGGTTGGCGGGTATAAAACATATGCATCAAGTGAGAGGCTTATGCGGTTATCATGGGGCGGGTGAGTTGTATCCCGATAGCCAATTGGCAATGTTGAAAGCTTCACCCCACGCTCTTCCTAGTGGTGCGATGTATGTCAATAGCGGCACAATGGTTGGACTCATGCAAACGTTTTCTCTCTCTCTCCTCTCATCGAGAATCGTCCCGACCTAAAAGTTTTTAAAGGTATTCTATTAATTATTTATTATATGAAACTCGATTCTCATTCTTTTTATTACTTTTTTTAATCTTTTTTTATTGATTTTTTTTAATTTCATCTCATAGCATTCATTTTTATTTGATTTTTATATCAAATTTGATCATTATTTTTTTGATTATCTATTTTTTTATTTTTATTCTTTTTTTTAATTAATTTTTTTTTCCAACTTCATCCCTCAACATTTTGTTTTATTTTATTTTTATGTTAAATTTATTTCTCATTCTTTTAATTTTTTTTTGCTTTATATCCTTTTTAAAAATTTATTTATTTTAAATTTTATATTTTAACATTAAGTTGGTTTAGAATTAGCTTTCATAATTTTTTCAACGCAGTAATCTCGATCTCATGAATCGAGTCACGGTATAAGATGTTAACCTTGATTAACACATCAATCTTTTTTTATTTTTTTTTACATTGATTTTTATTTATTTTATCTTTAACATTGAGTTTGTTGGAGATTGAGTTTCGTGATTTTTTTTCTCAATTTTTTATATGAGTTTATCCAGGGCTTATGACCTAGGTCGTGTGTCTGGCGGGTTTGCCCAAGTTAGTTTGGATATTGTTTTTTGAATTATTTTTTTAACATTGAGTATTTTTTTCCCGCTCCACCCTTCAACATTTTGTTTCTTTCAAAGTTAGGCTTCATGCTTGTTCCTATTTTTCCTTCTATTAAGTTATCTCATTCGCGTTATCCAGCTCGAGAGGTTTGGCATCTTTATTTGGGTTTGCAAGTATTTTTTTTTTGTTCATCCTTTTACATTTGAATTGTTGGGAATTGAGCATTGTTAATTTTTTTTTCATTTGCTTTCTATAAGATTAGCCTGACCTTGCTCACGAGTTTGCGATGCTAACTCGAGTTAACTCAGACCTTTTTTTTGTCAATTTTTTCTTTGATTTTATTTTTTTTAACATTGGGTTGTCTAGGAATTTAGCTTTGTTATTTTTTTTCTTTTGACAAACATTCTTTTTCTTCAAGTCATTATTATCACTTTTTTCTTTTTAAATTTAATCCATTAATTTTCGTTACTTTTTTTCTTAAACATAAGATTAAATGAAACCATCGTATTGAACCCAATAGAGTCTCTAACTCGAGTTGAGATGTATTTATTCTTTAAAACATGCTAGACATGCTTGAACATTGTTTTTTTACGTTACAAAAATAATCAGCCTGCCTCGAGGCAAAACACGGATCACCTATCTAGTCTTTTCTCCTTGTTATTTTTAATTTTGGCATTTTGGTTTTATAATTTTAGGTTTCACTATTCACCATTCAATGTAGCTATTTTCATAATTGCTGAAGTGTTTTTCCCTTGAAAAGTTGCTTTGGTCCTTGAAGTTTTTGAATTTCTCATCCTTTTGTCTCTAATGTTTTTAGATTTGGCATTTTGGTTTTATGATTTTAGTTTTTCTTTAATATATATATTCATCCCTTGATGTTGAGAGAGGAAAGAGGAAGCCACCAGAAAAGAAAAGGAGAGAGTTTTGCTAGCCATATTCTAGTCGTAAAAAGGTCTAATCTTGGTGCCAATATATTTGTCTTGAAGAGAGGAGTTCGGTAGAAGTTGTTTTGTTATTTAAGAATAGGAAAAAAAAATCAAAACTCTTAAAGTTTGTTTAGATTCAATTTAAGTTTTAGTTTTTGGGCTAATTAGAGGGTGTTTGTGCTTGGAAATAGGGTTCTTAAGGTTTTTAGGATGTTTTTGTTTAGCGTTTTCAGATGAAAACAAGTTGGAGATTAGGTTTGAGTTCCAAAAACTCATATTGATTTTTTTTTTTTATCATTAGAGATGATTCAAAATTTTAGTGGGTAACATGTTGGCCTAGATAGACGATGCATTATTCATTCATTTTAAAAAATAAAAATTATGTGGATAATGTATTGTCTGCTCATTTAAAAAAAAAAAAAAAAGTGTGTTAGCTTGGGCTTATCTCCTTTAGTTTAGGCTTAACTACACCTAAGCTATTTTGTTTTAGGAGGTTGCGCCTCTGGGTTTGATTCTTTTGGCTCAAAGCTTTTTTTAATTTTTTTATTAGAATAAATTTTTTTTAAAAAAATTTATTAAGATGATATTTAAAATTTTTATCTAGTTGTGCCAATATTTTTAAATAAAATTATAGCTTTTATGGAAATATTAGTAATTTGTTTTATAAATAATTATATATAAATTTGAAATACAAAATGACCTTAAAAATTTGCTCATGAATATTTAATAAGAATAAAATATCTATTTTATTATAAATATTTTATATAGTTTTCTCAAATTAATTATTCTTTTATTTTTTGGTACAATCGTAAGATCATGATCAATTTTTATTTTAAAAAAACCTTAGTATTGATATAAAAAATGACATGGTTCACATTTAGGCTTGCTAAATTTATTGGGCAACACCAAATTAACTCCTATACGTTTAATTTAAATACAATCTGAGCAAGGAGCCAATTCAGGGGGCTCCATGTTAACATGCCGGGTCAAATCAAGTTTTAGAATACTTCCAAAGAGTTCTTCTTGCCAACACGCAGATGGTGTATTATTCTTATTTTTCTAATATATTTGAGTTAAAATTATCCAAATATTATTTTGTTACTTAAAACTTGCTTTTATAATTATGATAAGATTTTTTCTAAAAAACAAATATTCTTCAAAGAAATTGCCCAAAACAATTTAGTGTGTTAATAAGATAAAAGTATTTTAATTAGTCATATACCTTTTTTATCCTTAAATCATGTAAATTTGTTTTGCAATTTTTCGGATTGATTTTGACTTTTATTAAATAAATTATACAGAACAATATTTGTTTTTGTAGAGATAACAAATATTAATAAAAATGCATATAACTAATTATTTTATTTCAATAAAATTTAAATTATCACTCTTCTTTTACATAAAACAAATACCAACATGTAAATAGATAAATAAAAACCTCGAGGGCTCCTTATAGAATATGATCATATATCTCAATATATATCCATGTCTCAACTTCTTAATTTAATTTTAAGTTGATGTTAACAATTCTTTTTAATATTTATTGAAGTATATAAGAATCAATCAATTTTATTAAATATACACTTTAAATTTTTAATTCACAATTAGAATTTTTCATGATGTTAGAAAACATGTTGGCAATGACTGCACCTTTTTTTGTGAAAGAAATTTTGGTACGACTCATGATAGAGCACGAGATAATTGACTAGTTTATATATTATTTATCTAAATACAAATCACTATTCATTGACTATTCCTTTGTTGTTCACATAGAAACAAATCATTATTCATTTCATATGGTTTTTTAGAATTTTTTTAATATATTATTTAGTATTGGTTTTTAGAGTTTTTATTTGGTGGTATTTTGGAAGTTTGGGATGGTTTTGAGAGTTTTTATTTGTTGTTATAGTTTGTGTATACATTTCAAATCCTTTTATATATATATATATATATATATATATATATATATATAGAATTTATGTTTAATTAATGGTATTTTATTTAATTTGCATTCGTTGAAAGTTGAGATATGAGAGGATTAAGGGAATAAAACGCATTTTCTTGCCTAAAAAATTGTTGTCATTGGCATATATGTATTAGATTTGCTAAGATAGTTGATTCATGATGGTGGCAAGTTCCTATATGGCATAGGATATTGGCACATGCAATGATCAAGAGTAATTTTTATTAAAAAATATAAGATTTTTTTTTTACCAATTCAGTGAGTTTTTTAACATTATAAAAGAAAATAAATATCAAAAAATTATTATAATAATTAAAATATACATAGAAATCAAAATTAATGATAAAGAAATTGGAGTGACAAAGAGCTAAAAAAAGTTATTAAATTTACTAGTTGACTCGTAAGATCATATTATTTTATAAATTAATATATACTTATATTGCAAAATCATGTCAATAATCAAGAAATGATAAAATCAGATTGAAATGATGTGAAACCGTGATTTTATGGCTGATTTTAATATTTTATAGTAATTTCAAATTCCAAACTCTTATCTTTTTGGTTGCAAAGTGTTTACTTACTAAAATATGTGCCGCACAAGCATTTATATCTATAGATCTTTTTTTCAATTAATAGTGCAATGATGAAGAAAACAAGTCTTTAAACCCTTTCTAACAAATAAAAAATTATCTATTATAGGACAAGACTTTGAAAATTTCTATAGGGATATCTTTATGAATAATAGTGACAAATCATATTCTGAAATCTGATCCCTGTATGTTTGTGTATAAATATCATAGTCTTTTCAATAAATTTAAAGCATCATGATTTTTCTATAGAAAATTAATTTGAAGCAAATAAATTTTTTTAAAAAATTCTATTCTTTCAAAAACACTTTTGAAACGTAAAAATAAACATGTGTGTTTGGTATTGTAGTAACTGTTGTGGTTGTGGTTTGAAAAAAGTTGTTTTATAAAAAGCACTTTTAATTGAGGTTGGTTTGGAAAAATATATGTTTGGTTAAAACTGTGGTTGAAATTGAGGTTGAACAAAAAGTAGTTTATTGTATTTGGTTAAGAATGCTTTTGAAATTGAGGTTATAAAATAATTAAAAAAAATACATATTAATATTTATGGTTTTTAATTTAAATATTGTAGATTTAATTATTACCATTACATCATGAAATAAATCATACTTTATATAAATTTTTTTTATTGTTCCATTAAACTATCTACAATTCCATTACATACAAAATTCATCCGACAAAAACTACAGTTTCCATGATTTTTTGAGCATGCAATAAAATTAGATAAAATATTATCATGAATAAAATTGAGATTACAGTACGAATAATTTTAATTCACCTTAAACTAATTTTTTTAAAAAACAAAAAAAAATTATTGTTCATGTTTATGTGAACAATACGAATGAAATCAATTAAGCTCGTACTGGTTTTTCAAAAAAAAAAAAAAAAAAACTGTTCACTAAAGTGAACAATACGACAGTGGAAGCATGCTGCATTGTTTACCGAATAGAGCAGCATGGTGCAGCCGCAAGAAGCAGCTCCTACCTGCTTTCCTTTTCCATCTGTCTGAAACGCAAAATTTCATAGGACCCATGAATAATAACCTATGTTTTTTTGGTTACCAAACATTGTTACATCTACGTTTTAATCAAAATGCAGACACAACTTCTTAGACAAACACTGTCTATATCTTGTGTGTCACTTCCATACCCAACTTTTTCTTCTTCTTCTTCTATTTTTTTCCATATATCTTAAATTCTTAACTGTATTTAATTTTTTTTTATCCCAATATAATAACCATATTTTACTCTAAATTACCCAGTACTACATGTTCAAACTCCGAGGACTTTGATGCTGACTTGGAGAGAACTAGTAGATAAAGAATTATCTACAATGATCAACTCTCTTTCTCTTTTTTGTTAATATATTATTTTTTATTAACACATTAAAACTATAAAAATATATATAAAAATATAAATTTAATCATTTTTCAGATAAAAAATAATTTAAATAAAACAAGCGACCGCGATGCGAAACAGACCTAATTAGAAAACTCAAATAATGGGTTTAGCTGTTTAAGTATGATCAGTTGAAGAATTTTAGCTAATCTTCTTTTTCTTCGTTGGCTATGATACCAAAATACAAAACCGTTCCCAATTTGATTAACTCTAATTGATAAAACATGGCAGGTAATTTTGTGCGAATCACTTTGACTGTTAAAACAGTTTTAGGGATGGAAAACTTACATGCATCATAATTACTTTTTTTTTTTACTGTAGATATCTAGGTTAGTTTATTTATATCTCGACTAATCACTGGAAATTCTAAAATTAATAACCATATAAATCTTTAATGATCCTGAAATTTATAAAACTCGAATTAATAATTTCTATCTCTACTTGATTCGAGAAGGGTGGGTTTGAGGGTATTTTTTTTTCTTTCATTTACAAATAAAATGAAACGATGTCTCATAAGGAACTTGAATCCAATTATATATACTTATAAATAATTTTATCATATATATTTTTTCAACAATTGATTTTTTAAAATAATTTTATTTATTAAATTTATATTTTGATTATTTATATTTAACCACGTGAAGAGTATGGGTAAATTTTAATATTTATATAGATGTAGTATTTATCTTTTTTTTTTATTGTGTATTAAGTATTAAATATCACTTATAACTACCAAAATTTATATTTTTTTTTTTATTAACGGGGATCCAAACTAAATGGAGAAAACAATTCTTCCCCACACTCTAAACCCAATTAATATAATAAGATGGAGTGGGTATATGATGAATTTCCAGTTTAATTTAGAAGTGTGGTAAATATTATTTTTTAAAAATATTTTTTATTTAGAAATATATTAAAATAATATTTTATTATTTTTAAAAATTAATTTAAAACTACAAAATTTTTAATTTTTTTTAAATACAGTTAGATAAAAATATCAAACAAGGAAGTGTATTGTATATGTGTAGCCGTTACTTTGTTGAGCTAACAATGACCTTAGATTAGCTCAATATATTTTATTTGTACCAAATTACTTTTTTCTACTTGTTTGGATCTTATTTCCTTGTATGTAAATCATCGCCATCAGTGTTATTTTTGTCATATTCGATAACATACACATTCAAAGGGCCGAAAAAGACAAGGAAAAAGTGTTGTATGTGTATTTTTTGGCCCCATATACTAGGCTTAATTCAACCTTACTCCCCAATTATTTACATGATTAAATAAGTATTCAAAATAATTATTTGAAATTATATATATAAAAACTTATTTCTACAATATAAAAAGATTCAATTCAATAACATTAAGTTAAGAAAAATATACATAGGCATAAATTGCAAATTTTAAAAATAATAGAACTATGATTATATAACAACAACAATATTTTATAGTATTACGTATTTATAACTGAATTGATCATATTATCTTGATCTTTTTGAAGAATGCAATAATTAGGTGAAATTAAAATTTTATTGAAAAAAACCGATATATCCAACCGCAACTCATCTATAAGGGGTTATTTGTTTTTGTGATTTAAAATTTTTTTTTTGCTTGAAATAATTGTTTTTTGATATTTTTTTGATTGTTTTGATGTGCTGATATCAAAAATAATTTTTTTAAAATAAAAAAATAATATTTTCATACATTTCTAAATAAAAAGCATTTTGAAAAACAACTACTCCTATAATATCAATCACTATCATACTTGATGATTTTGAGAATGTGGTAGTAATTACTTTTTAAAGGTATTTTCACTTGGAAATATGTAAAAATAATATTTTTTTATTTTAAAAAATTTATTTTAATATCAGCACATTAAATAAAAAAACATCAAAAAATTAATTTTAAATAAAAAAATTAAAATTTTATAAAAAGTAATTTTTACCACGAAAATGAATACATATTACATATCGAATAAGGTGCGAGGTGAAAGTCTTGAAAGAGGAATATAACCTTTGTTTCTAAAAAAACGCTCAAAGAATAGACAAATTAACCAAAGGTCTCAAACGGAGTGAAAATGAAGTATTTATAAGAATAGCGGGGTGATAATTATTTTTATATATATATATTTATTCATACATATGATTCTTAATTTATTTAATTAAATAAATATATCAACTTTTTAATTTATAATAAAATTTTTCATTGATGTAAAAAAACCATTATAACACCTATACATTTATGTTTTTACATTAAAAAATTAATCTAACCCCGTGACGAAACGATAATGGTGTAACTAATTTACTTCTCTCCATCTCTCAAACCTTTCTTTGTGATCAGTTGCTTGATTTCCATTAGGTTAATAAGTAGCTTATTTTGTTAAATAATAATAAAACTATCTTATTATGGGGAAGAAGATTTCTAAGTACTTTAGTTTAGGAAAAAACTCCTTATAATATCTCCAAAAAAAGTCCTAGAATGAGAAAAAGAAAATATTTCGAAACTAATATATTTATTTTCAGGTAAAAAAATCTTTGAAAAACACTTGAAAAACAAGTTTCGTCGCATTACCAAATACATGTAAAACCTTTGTTATTTTACTTTTAATTTATGACATTCCAATTTTTTTTATTTGGAATATTTGGTAGAATACCCAATAAATTAGGGATGTATTTAGTCATCCAAGATGACTTCAAAAACCTAGTTCAAGAGAGTGATTTTATTATTATTATTATTATTATTATTATTATTATTATATGGAAGAACCAACACATGACATGAAGCTTATCAAGACAAAGAAGTCGTAACCAAATTGCAACTCCTACCCACTTGTTGACTTGTATGTGGCACCATGAGACCGGTGCTAGTGCTCGAGTGTCATTGGATTACATGTGGAACCACTATTTTATGATTTTTTATTTTTTTTTATTTTAAATTATTTTAATGTGATAATATAAAAATTAAATTTTAAAAAATAAAAAAATATTATTTTAATTTACTTTTAAGTTTAAAACACTCTAAAACACATAATTATTTCTTGTTTAAGTGTGTTTAGGGTAGCTGTGTAACCACCGTTTCATGAAATTTTAATTTTTTAATTTTTAATTAATTTTTTTATATGTTTTTAGATTGTTTTGATATGCTAATATTAAAAATTAATTTTAAAAAATATTATTTTAATATATTTTTAAATAAAAAAACATTTTGAAATAACACCGTAAATCCTCAACTTAGCAGCACATGTTAAATAAAAATTAAGTAATTATAACTTAGTCCTTATACTCTTACCTTTATTTCCTCTGATATAATTTATCGGTACTATCTAACTAAATAATTCTTTGATTAGCATCGCTATTCTTAATTTAGTTGTTTTTCTTAATAAAAATTAATTAATTAATTTCCATGGTGTCACCTACTTCTCCTCGTCCTTAACTCTTTTCAAAGAGAAAATGATCATGGGAGTGATGCAGCCATGGAGGGACTAAGTTCTAAATTATTAATTTAAGGATTAAGCACATAGAAATTAAATCATAATTAATTCTATTTTTTATCATAAGATGATTTGTTGGCTGGAAAATGGAATATGCCAAGGTTACTGTTATGACCACTCCCTTTTCTCTCTCTTGCCCCAGCTGCCCTTTATCACTGTTTCAAACTGCCCAAAGTGCCCCTTGTTGAACACTTTCCCTCTTTCTCAAGCGTCTCTCTCAAACCTCCTTTTGACTAAAAATTCACAACCGGGCATCACTGATTTCACTGAAAATCCCTTGTTTTTTCAATTCTTGATGGCTTAGATGATATAAAGTTAGTACCTTTGAAATGGGTTTTCTCTGTTGTGATTAGTTTTTCAACTCTTCGATTGTGTCTTTTATTTATATTTATGAAGATGAAGATGGGTTTGAGTCCAGATTCTGTAAAGGTAAAGAATTCTAATGAGAAATCAAAGAGCAAGAAAAATAAGAAAAATGACAAGGATGAGGAGGATATAGGATGTTGGTTTAAACTCAGATTGCTGGGAAGCTGCATGCCCTCAAGATCAAAAGTTGATAGCTCTTTAAGTGGCATCTCACCTCATTATGGTAAAAGTCTCTCTCTGTTTCTCTGAGTGTTTTTCTTTAATTTTTGATCATCTGATATTTTTATGCAGAACCATATGTCTATAGGCTTGTGGGGATATTGTTTCTGATATATATATTTTTTAATGTTGTGGTGATTTGTTTCATGGCAAATCAAGTAAACAGAAGGCACAAGTTCTTGTTAGGACTTCTGAATATGTTGTTAGATTTACTGGTTTCAGTGATTGAGAGTATAAGAAGAAAAAGGAGTTGAAAACCGTTCCTGAATTTTGATCCTTTTAGGTAGTACTGTTAATTAAAGTCCCCGTTCAGATTGATGGACCCTTTTTGAAGATTGTCATCTCATGATAATTTTGGAGTGGCATGTTGTTTCTTAACAAACAGGTCTATCCATATAAATATCCATGATATCCATGCATTAATAAACATGATAGCAACTAGTTTGTCTACTACTTCTTCATTGAACTTGATTAGAATTCAGTAATTTGTCATTTTTCCAATTAGTTCTCTTGAGAAATGTTGTTAATAAGTTGCTACATATAAATATTAAGAGACAGATGCTACTGGATTTGAATATTACCAAGTAATTTCCCGTTGCTTTGGTTTTCAGCGCAAAGTAAATCTACAAATGATAAGAACAAAGACCAACCAGTTGTTCCAGCAATGTCTTCCACTACCACAACTAGCAATGCAGAGAGTGCATCCTCATTTCCAACATTTAGTGAGGAATTGAAGCTTGCTTCTCAGCTCCGAAAATTTACATTTAATGACCTTAAGTTAGCAACTAGAAACTTTAGGCCTGAGAGTCTTCTTGGGGAGGGTGGGTTTGGGTGTGTCTTCAAAGGTTGGATTGAGGAGAACGGAACTGCTCCTGTGAAACCTGGCACCGGGCTTACTGTTGCAGTGAAAACCCTCAACCATGATGGCCTTCAGGGTCATAAAGAGTGGCTAGTATGATCTCTTTCTCCTTTTCACTTCCATCTTGGATCTTTTAAATGCTAGATGATTTTTGTTCTTAGAAAAATAAATATGCTACATGATTCTTTTACTTTATATTATTAGTCATGTTTTCCACAATATTTCAGGCTGAAGTTAGTTTTCTTGGGAATCTTCTCCATAAAAACTTGGTAAAATTGGTTGGTTACTGCATTGAAGATGATCAAAGGTTGCTGGTGTATGAGTTCATGCCTAGAGGAAGTTTGGAGAATCACCTCTTCAGAAGTATGAAAGCTATAGACTAGAATTTGCCTTATTTATCTCTGATACAATTTGCTTTTCAAATTTTTACTGTGGAAAAATTAGTGTATATTACCATAATGTTCTACGTACATAAAACCAATAATTATTTGTGTTTACACACCTAATAATAAGATACACTATTTTACAGGATATTTGACAGGGTAGAAACTAAACTTGTTCAAGAAGAATCATTGCTCTATCTCTGCCTTTTTTTAAAGAGATAATTCACTTATGATATGTCTATTTTACCACAGAAAAGAGCAAGATCTCTGATGTGCATAAATCAGATCACACTCTTGAAGTCTGTGTAGAAAGTGTCAAGGTTCTTGATTTGTACATGATGAGCTTTCCTAATACTAGCCCCATAAGTCTCGGAGCCTTAAAATTCTACCAATAATATTATTTAGAAACTTGGAGATTAGCATTTTTTTAGATGTGCATCAGTCCACTTGAAGGTGATAACTATTGGGTCATCACTTGCACTGGTTAGGAGAGAAGTGTTTCTGTATATTGGCCTCCCAGTTTAGTAATATTGTCTTCTGTGACACTGCCTAAACAACAACAACAACAACAACACTGTAGCATTCTTTATTGCTGTCTATGCATCTAGATTGATGCCTTGTTTGGTAAAAGTTGATTTAAGTTTAGGAAGAAGTTAAGAGACTTTAATCTTGAATTGTAGGAGTCTGCTGTGGAAACTTATTAGCTAGCGTCAACATTATGAAGAAGGATCTAGAGATATATCATGTAGAAATAGGTTTTTCAAGGTGATTTTGAATGTTTGAGGAGTTTATAGGGGGGCTTCATTGGTTTTTCCATTTACTAAAAGCAGTTTGTAACCTTTTTGTTCTTGTAAGTATAAAACAGCCAGAAGCAGTTATTGCTCATCTAACCACTTCCTAATTCTTCTAATCAAAAACCTGTTTCAGATGTTACTGTTCCTTCAGAAAATGATTTTATAGCTCCCAAAATCAACACATTCTCTTTCCACATATGCTCGTTTTGTTTGAGATATCATCTGCAATCGATGCTTACTTTTCTCTGGTAACAACCATGTTATGTGCAGAAGGGTCCTTGCCTCTTCCTTGGTCTATCAGGATGAAAATTGCTCTTGGTGCTGCGCAAGGTCTTGCTTTCCTTCATGAGGAGGCTGACAGACCAGTAATATATCGTGATTTTAAAACATCTAATATATTATTAGACGCGGTATGTGGCTTAATATATGCACGTATTGGAAATTACTTCACTAATCATTTCCTCTTTTCAGTCCCTCTGATTCTGATACAAGACAATACTGTTTTAGGACTACAATTCCAAACTTTCTGATTTTGGACTTGCCAAGGATGCTCCTGATGGAGGCAAAACTCATGTGTCTACCAGAGTTATGGGAACCTATGGCTATGCTGCCCCAGAATATGTGATGACTGGTGAGTGGACTTTAACTCCTTTCCCTCTACATGTTATGTTATGTGTAGATATACGGATACCTTTGAATGAACGATAGGAATTGCCTGTTAGTTGTTGAATTTCTTTGCAATGGATAAGGAGGCAGTCAGTCAATCATGTTAAAAATTGAATGTTCTAAATTGTCAGAGGTAAGGATTTAAACTGCAGCATTTAGTGTTTGCCTATATGAATGAGACTTGGTTAGGACATGCTTATTGGTGCAAATGAACAGAACAATTGGCGCAACTTTTCAGGCCTGGCTATATATATATAAGAAGGATTAAATGCAATTCATTTTCAGCCTCAGGAAATTAGATTCAAAGATGACCTTATATCTGTTCGGCTTCATTCTACTGATATAATTTTTACAACACCACCATACGCTAGTAAATGTGTGAAAGGAAAATCATGTTCCATGGCATTGTGTGATACATGTGGGTTTGAAGATGCCACAAATCTTATATCACTGAGAGGGTAGTGGGGAGAATGGAGATCTTTCTATGAAAGATAAATCCCTGCAATTTCGTGGACTGCAGAGCATGATTGTAGTGGTCCTCACCTTGTATGCTACCACCCAATCTTGCTCGTCTGCCATGGCATCGTCACTATTGAAAAGTGCAAAACTAGTAGTAGTCTTTTGTCTTTTTGGCTTGAACCCAATGATTAAAACAGCCATCTTCTAGTCTTCAGTCATCTAGACTTGAAAGCTTGTCAAGAAAGGTAGAATTTGAGATGGTATTTGGATTAAGTTTCCAATTGAGTTTGAACTCTTGTATTGCTGTATTTCATGACAAAATAAGATCAGACGCCCTGGTATCAAATAGGACCAGATCATTTGTATCTAGTGGCTGTAATGCCAGAAACATTCATACAAAACCTGTTCTTCTGTCATGGATGCTATCGCAGAACTAATTTTCATGACTGGTAACTTCCTGTATTTTGCTGGAGTCTTGCTTTTTAATCATTATCCATCCCTGTCCCCCGTGTTTATTTAATCTTAGATGTTTTAAAAGGCATGGAGATAATGAGAGATTTATATATGTTCATAAAATTATTTCCTGTGTTTGAAAAGCTGTTTTAAGTAATTCATCATGTTCTAATTTTAGCTATGCTAGAGTTGTGATATCCCACATGTCATGTTTTGGAGGACCCTATCTTTTATGTCATATCCAACTATCTTGGTCAGCAGAACTCTGTGCAATTGTATTTACTTGTGTCTTTCAGTCACTGCTGTTTGTAGAAATCATGGCAGTGCTGCTTTTGATAAACTGATGTTATGCCAATCTAATGTTTTCCACTTTGGTTTAGGACATTTGACTTCAAAGAGCGATGTCTACAGCTTTGGAGTAGTTTTACTTGAAATGCTCACTGGCCGAAGATCAATGGACAAAAACCGACCAAATGGGGAGCACAACCTTGTGGAATGGGCAAGGCCACATTTTGGGGACAAGAGAAGGTTCTACCGCATATTAGACCCTCGCCTTGAAGGCCATTTCTCAATCAAAGGTGCTCAGAAAGCTATTCAATTGGCTGCCCAGTGTCTTAGCCGTGACCCCAAATCCAGGCCCCGGATGAGTGAAGTTGTTGAAGCACTAAAGCCTTTACCAAACTTAAAGGATATGGCTAGCTCTTCGTACTACTTCCAAACTATGCAAGCAGATCGTAACAAATCAAACATGAATGCTAAAAATGGCATTAGAACAAATGCAGGATTTATAACAAGGAACGGACAACCACTGAGGAGCTTAAGTGATGTGCGTGCGTCTCCATATAACCAGCCTCGGCAGTCACCAAAACCTAGAGGGAAAAACTCATAGCACTATAGTTGCGTTTATACTATATCTGGATTCAGCTTTTTGGCAGTAGCTTCAGCAGTTTGAAATAGCACTGAGGTTTGTTCCATCATTAGTCTGAGAAGTGACGTCTGGTTATTTGTTATTCATACACCATGTTCAATCAGTAAAATGATGGAACGAGCCTCCTGCTTTTATGTGGTGGCTTGTGATTGGTAATCATCGAAACGCATGTATTCTCTGTTCTTACCTCTCTAATGCATCGACTCTTGAGTAGGAAATTATACACTGGACACTGGAAAGATACTGAAGTCAAGTGGTGATGTAGAGGGAGGTGGGGGTGTGAACAGATGTTAGTAAGCTTGATTGTAAATTGAAGAGAAAGGAAGTGTGAGGCAAATTTATGTAGCTATTTAATTCTGATTCTCATCATCATATTTCCAATCTTTAATTGCCTTCTTCATCCTATTCTGAACTTGCTTTGATGCAAATGGTTTTCTTTATCGGAGTTGATGGAAATTGGAAATTCAAATGCATCTTGAAGTATTCATCTTGGTGCCGAGGCCAGAACCGTGAAGGTTTGGAGGGGATTCTGCACCCATCGAGGCTGAGGCCGGCGCTATTTTCAAGAGTCTAGCTAGTGAATTCAGACGCTGGCACCATTTATAAGAGTCTGATTAATGAATTCTGACAGTTTGATCAGAGCAAGGATAACATCAAGTTAGATGGTTGAAGGATCTTCATGCAAGTAGATGATCGCAGCCACCTATAAACAGTGTAAACGGTTCCATTAACACTGAAAAAGATGTCCACCCATAAACAGGTCCATTATTTAAAACAAAAATCCAATTACAATATGGAATTTGAGAGGGGGGAAATGCACACACAGCACAAGACTCTGATACGTTGCTACCAAGGTTGTCAACATACATGCCGTCATTCATAATTGTGGTATGCAAGCCATCCGGACAATCTTGGAGGAGCATGATGACTGTTTCATTATTATAAATTTGTAATAGCTCCCGTCTTATAAATAGATTGAGGTTATATATATTTTTTTAAAAAGTTATAATAAAGTTGTTTTGGAATTTAATTTTTAAAAAGTCAATAATTTTAACTGAATTGTTCTAAACTTAGGTTGATTTGATCGTGAATTTTAAGTTAATTTTTTTTTTGATAATTGTGTGTATTTAGAGTAACTTACACATACTTTAATTAATTTCTTAAAATTCTGAATTTAACAACTATATAAGTCTTTAATGATCTTAAAATTTATAAGATTCGAAGTAGTAATTTTTATAAATTAACAATTATATACTAGTAACTTTTATAAATTAACAATCATATAAATTTTATAATATTAAAATTCATGAAACTAAAAATAGTAACTTTTACTAACCAAACTCGAAACATTGATTAGTTAGCTAAATCTATTAAAGTTGTTTTGCCCCTTCTACCCAGCACTTCAAGTTAAAAGGACATAAAAGCTGTCCAGTGCTGGGCCGTTAAAAGGACATAAAAGCTGTCCAATGCCTGTTCATGTAAAAATGCTAAGATGAAAGGACTTGGGGGCAGTCTCAGCAAATGAAGCTGCCTGAAATAGCTTGTCCGTGTGGGCCGCTATGGTTACTTTCTCATTTACATCAAGGTTGTTAATTTTATTTTTACAGGTATTTTATTTTTTAATTAAAATAAAATGTTTTAGTTTTAAAGTATTTTAACATCTCTTTTCAAGATTGTACTGTTTATATATATATATATATAAAACAAATATAATTCACATTTAAGATAAATTAATTATAAATTATGCAATACAAACACAATGCCAAACAAATATAATTTTAAATTTTAAAATATTTCTAAATAGTCAAGATTAAATAGATCTTTAACTTAAAGTAATTCAATTTAAACAAAATATCAAAATATTATGAAAGTAAAATGTTTTAACACAAATATTTTAAATATAAAGTTAAGTCAATGTTATCAAGGTTAATGAAATCTAAAGCATCTCTTATTTTGCTCAAATTCCTACAAAGTATAAACATAAAAAAAACAACATGAATATAAACCATATATATTAGTGATAAATCTAATTTTAAAAAATTAATATCATTGTTAATGAAAATAGTAATAATAATTTTCAATATTATTATTAATATCATTGTTATTGAAAATAGTAATGAAAAAGAGCTTTTTATACTTGGATGGTTTAATTAATTAAATTGAACAATGTTCAATTTGAATCAATGACGTTTCAAGAGTGGAACGGAACATGTGGAATGAAACCGGAACGTTCCGGCCGAAATTTAGCCGAAAAATCCGGAACGGACCGAGATTTAAAATGAGATAAAAATTGTTCCGTTTTGTTCTGTTTTTTGAAATGTTTCGGCCATTCCAGACGAAACGGAACAGAATTGACAACCTTGATGTAGATAGCTACTATGCCGGCATGACAAATGCTGTCAATTCCATAAATTTTAATTTGATTTTTTTTAATTTTATTTTGGAAATTACATTTTATGAATCAATTTCGTTTTTAAACTTGGATAAAAAAAATCAAAATACTCTCATATATAATATATCAAAAACATCAATGTTATAATTTTTCTCGTCAATTTTGATTTCTAAACAATAGAAGTAGCAATAGAAGAAGGCCATCCTATAATTGGCACAGCTTGGCTCAAGCTTTCCAACACTGAATTCCACCCACAGTGGCTCAGGAATGCTCCTGTGGACTTGTGTGACAAAATCTCCAATTGGGGCGCCCAGTTCCTCACCAACAAACCTTGTTTTCTTTTCTCCATTCTTTCTTCAAATCCTTCTGGTAAGTATTCTGCTCTAAATTCACTTTTTCGTTCAAAACCAACAGGAGGCCTGATGACCCAGATGAAAGGATTCGCACCCTCTTCCAAGCCAATAGCTAACTCCATCATCTGGGAGGGACTTATGCTGTTTTGAGAACCAAAAGAAATATAGAGCACCGAAGCTGGACTGTGCGATTCAAGCCATTCCATGCATTTCTCAATAGAAATCTCTGGTCTTTTACCAGCATGTCTTGTGCTTATACCTGATGCAGCTACAGATAAAGAAGAATAATCATTCTTGAGCACAATTGGTGGCAGAAGAGGCCCTATAGCCCAGACAGGAAGTTTGACAAAGTTCCTCAACCATTCCAATCCTGCAGGTTCAAATTCCTCAGCTGTATTGCACAACCACCCAAAAGATTGCATTGAAAGTGAGATCTGTGCCTGAAAAAACTTAGACCACGAATCAGTGCCATCAGCATTTCTTAAGAAATGATGCAACTGATTGATGTGAAAGCGACAGCTATCAGGAAATCCCGGCAAATGAAACTCATCAGAATCACTTCTACCTCGGTGAGGAAGATTGAGCCAAAGAGATGAGTACGCCAAGGTTCCATAAGCACCACCTGTAGAGAAAGTGACATTCACAGTCCCCAGACTGGTGGGAACTTCAGTTGCCCATCCAAGGAAAACATCTGATATTATACAAAGTGGGGGGTGACCTTGTTTGGCTGCAATATCAGATACAAGGCTGTGAAATGGTTTCCTAAGACTTAGTGAAGCAGAGCAAAGTTTGCCAATCGAATCCAGAGACAAGTTCTCGGAGTTTTCAGTGTTTGGGGGCAAGCCATAATCAGTACTGCAAAAAGGTAGCTCAAGGAGGTGGATATGGCCATTTTCTGGTTCATCGGATGAGGAGTTGAAGGTGGAAGAAAGGTACTGGATGTTGAGAGGGGTGCTTGCAATGGATATTTTGAAACCAGTTGCTTGATGCTTTTGTCTTGCAAGAGCAAGAAAAGGTATGAGATGGCCATGAGCCAAAAACGGGAGCATCACTATCTGTTCAATAGATTTAGACGCCATTAATAATTTCGTCGAGGTTTGTGCTCAAACTGAATTTGGCTCAAGAACTGGATCTACACTGAGATGGGAGAAGAGTGCTGGCCTCCTTATAAAGGACCGTTGAAGGAAAGTGATGGTTGTCATTAGAGGTGCTGTTTAAAAGAAATTAACTTAAAAAACTAAATCGAGATACTGATTTAAAAACTAGAAAAATCACTTGGTCCAGTTCTATTTTAATTTCAGAAATCAAAAAATGATTGAATGAGTTCAACTTAATTTAATTTCATTAAAAAAATAAATATAAATAGAACCTAACCCTAAAATACCTTTTCTAATAATTTTGGGACAACTAGGTGCCACGTGGGATCTCATATTGGTGGGAAAGACGACCAAAATTCCCCGACATATTTATTTTACGTAAAGATGATGATGCAGTCCAATGCATCGGTAATGCACACGTTTTTGTATCCTTTCTTTTAAGGTCATATTTATTTTACGTTTAGAAAACATTTTTAAAATTTTTAAATATTTTTATAGCATTACTAATAACAAAAATAATTTTTAAAAAATAAAAAAATTATTTGAATATATTTTCGAGTGAAAAACACCTTAGAAAATAACCATAACCATATTTCTAAACACGCTCGAGCCTTTTTCAAACACTATACAAAAACACATCATCTATTATTTCTAATAAACCCTTTAAAAATAAAATTTGATGTTTGAAAATTTAGTAGTAAATATTTTTTTTATTTAAAAAGATATTAAAATAATATTAAAATATATTAAAATTTCTTTTAACATTAATATATTAAAATAATATTAAAATATTAAAAAAATTAATTTTAAAAAAAAACAATAAAATAATTTTAAATTTTAAAATATAAAAACAAACGTTCAAGTTGCAATCTAGAGGTCCAAGTAAATGTATGTCAAATCATCCATCCAGGCTAAGGATGGAATTAAGAAGCTCCATACCAAACACCTTTCAATAAAATTGTCAAGCAGCTAAGGTGTCTTTATCTTATTTTTATATTATTTGCTTTCTATTTGTGAATTCCATGCTTCTTTTATATGTTATATGTAAAAGTCTAAAATAGCATTGTAAGAATGGTGTGAATTAAGTCTTAATTGAACATCGAATACTTTAAAAATTAATCCTTATAATTCTTAAAAATTTGACAATAAATATCATGTATGAAAGTCAAAAATTAAATGAGATAAAGATCGAGATATACACATCAAATTTATAGTGGCTCGAGCAATCGTCAACTTCATTTCTTAAAACACCATTCAAGTATTTAGTATCAAGATCTTTTTAATGGATGAAATCTTACTAATACACTAATCTTTTTAAAATATTAAAATTAAAAAACCTTTCACTCACAAACCTTTTTAAATTTTTTCACGTCAACTATTATATGTGAAAAATCAATACATGGCCATTACACATACTAATAAAAATGGAGTTAGTTGAGGTGCGCGCAAATTAGCCCGGACATCCACGTTAATAAAAAAAATAAAAATAAAATGGAGTTAGATGTTTTGAACTTTCAAAGTGTTTTTCAATTTTATTAAAAATGGCTATAACCTATTTTTGGAAGGAAAAAAAAAGTTATTATAAGATTCATGTGTGTAAAATAAGTTTACCACTCGGTTAAAAAAGGACAATAGACTTTTAGTGTGATGAAAGTTTGAGAAATCATTTGACCAAGTTTATGTTATCCGTTTAAAAGGATTTTGAGTGATAATACCAAAATATATAATAATAAAAAAAAAATTATGAGGTGTTTTTCACTATGTATTAATTTCAAAAATGAAATTATTTTTTTGATAGTAAATTCAGCAATGAAAAATTATTTTTATGATACCAAATTAAATCCTATAAGGACTTGATGACATGAAATTATATTTAAATATCTTCAAGCCAAGTTTGTGTCCAACAAGTCCATATTGCTTCCATTTGATATAGAAAAAAAAATTTCTACAACATTCAAGCTTTTGACATACATATTAAATTCACTAATGTTTTGTTGTCACCAAAATCATTAAACTATAGGTGTTAAAGACCTTAGGCTAACAATCTCTTTTTTTTTTTTTTTATGATGACAAATAAATTGTGCAATAAAAAAATAAAGATGATATTATCCAATAATATACTCCTCCAATCCCAAACAAGATGTGTCTCAAATATTTGAAGCTCCCCTACCAATGTGCATTGTTTGGTAAAAGTTGATTTAACTTTAATCTTGAAACAGTATGTATCTCCTTCAGAAAATGATTTTATAGGTCCCTAAATCAACACAATCTCTTTCCACATATGCTTGTTTTGTTTAAGATATCATCTGCAATCGATGCTTACTTTTCTCTGGTAACAACCATGTTATGTGCAGAAGGGTCCTTGCCTCTTCCTTGGTCTATCAGGATGAAAATTGCTCTTGGAGCTGCGCAAGGTCTTGCTTTCCTTCATGAGGAGGCTGACAGACCAGCAATATATCGTGATTTTAAAACATCTAATATATTATTAGACGCGGTATGTGGCTTAATATATGCATGTATTGCAAATTACTTCACTAATCATTTCCTCTTTTCAGTCCCTCTCTGATTCTGATACAAGACAATACTGTTTTAGGACTACAATTCCAAACTTTCTGATTTTGGACTTGCCAAGGATGCTCCTGATGGAGGCAAAACTCATGTGTCTACCAGAGTTATGGGAACCTATGGCTATGCTGCCCCAGAATATGTGATGACTGGTGAGTGGACTTTAACTCCTTTCCCTCTACGTGTTATGTTTTGTGTAGATGTATGGATACCTTTGAATGAACGATAGGATTTGCCTGTTAGTTGTTGAATTTCCTTGCAATGGATAAGGAGGCAGTCAGTCAATCATGTTAAAAATTGAATGTTCTAAATTGTCTGAGGTAAGGATTTAAACTGCAGCATTTAGTGTTTGCCTATATGAATGAGACTTGGTTAGGACATGCTTATTGGTGCAAATGAACAGAACAATTGGCGCAACTTTTCAGGCCTCAGGAAATTGGAGTCAAAGATGACCTTATATCTGTTCGGCTTCATTCTACTGCTATAATTTTCACAACACCACCATACGCTAGTATACGGGTGGAAGGAAAATCATGTTCCATGGCATTGTGTGATACATGTGGGTTTGAAGATGCCACAAATCTTATATCACTGAGAGGGTAGAGGGGAGAATGGAGATCTTTCTATGAAAGATAACTCCCTGCAATTTCGTGGACTTCAGAGCATGATTGTAGTGGTCCTCACCTTGTCTGCTACCACCCAATCTTGCTGGTCTGCCATGGCATCATATTTCCAGTCTTTAATTGCCTTCTTCATCCTATTCTGAACTTGCTTTGATGCAAATGGTTTTCTTTATCGGAGTTGAAGGAAAATGGAAATTCAAATGTATCTTGAAGAGGGAAGAGCCAGGCAACACACGCACACACATTCTTCCAACGAAAAAATATTCATCTTGGTGCTGAGGCCGGAACCGTGAAGGTTTGGAGGGGATTTTGCACCCATCGAGGCTGAGGCCGGCGCTATTTTCAAGAGTCTAGCTAGTGAATTCAGACACTGGCACCATTTTTAAGAGTCTGATAATGAATTCTGACAGTTTGATCAGAGCAAGGATAACATCAAATACTTTTAACCGCAGTACCAAACACCATCGTAATCGACAGTGGAAGAAAGCATTGCTGCCTGCAATAGCTAATTTTGAAAATTACATTTATGAATCAATCTAATTTTTTAACTTAAACAAAAAAAATTAAAATACTCGTATGTAATATATCAAAAACATCAATATTATAATTTTTCTTTCTAATTTTGATTTCTTTCTCTTCAAAATCCCTAATATTTTTTCTTAATGAGTCTTCATTTTCTGCTTTTTTTTTTTTTTTTTTTTTCCATATGTTTACAAGAGATGTTTGTGCATATGTGGTTGTAAAAATGCTAAAACGAAAGGGCTTGGGGGCAGTGTCGGCAGATGAAGCAGAATCCAGTTGTCGGTGGAACAAAGCATGTCTGCTTTCTCATGTAAGTGAATAGCTACCATGCCGGGATGACAAATGCTGTCTATTCCATAAATTTATAATCTTTAAATAATTTGTCAGTTTAAGAATATAAAACATTGATATTAAATCCGGACTTCTTTTGCGAGTTAATTTTTTATCTGGTTGTTGGATTAATTCGGATAATATAAAAAAATTAGAATATAAATAAAAACTTAGCAAAATCCGGTTGATTTACAGGGTTAACCTGCAAGTAACCTAATAAAACCTGGTTGAGACCCGTTTTTTTTCAAATATGTTTTTTCTCCTAGTAAGAGCCTCTTTATACAATTAAATTTTTTTAAAGTTCACTATATAAATATTAGAAAAATATTTTATTTTTTCAATGTGAGATTTAAAGTCTTTTAGTATTATATTCTATATTCTCAAGAAAAAAAATATTTTTTTAATGTGGGATTTGAAATCTTTTTAGTGTATATATATATATATATATATATATATTATGCTCATAAGAAAAAAATTATGTTTTTTTAATATGAGATAAAAAACTTTTTTGTTTGAATACTACAATTTAAAATGATAACATACTAATATAATATCTTTTCAATGTGGAATAAAAAATCTTTTGAAATAATATTTTAAATTTCATTATTTATAACATGTATAGTCTATATTCATATATATTCTTTTTTAATTTTTTCATATGAAATATAACAACTTTAAATATTTTTTTAAATTATTTCAAGTTGATCCCATTAACCCGTATAACTCGAAACCCGACTCAACTCCCGAATCCGGTCTAATAACCATGATATAAAGAGTTGCAAAATTATAAACTTCATGACGTCAATTATAATTTCTAGAAGAAGCAAAGCAAAAAAAAAAAAAGCAAATATAATCATGTAAATAATTTAATATTTTTTGTTTATTTTTTTTATATATCAACTTGAAGATATAAAGGGTTATAAACCTATAATTGTAATTTCCAAAACAAGAAAAAAAAAAAGGCGCCAACTATAGGAAACTGATTGTAATACCTTAAATTTATTTATATCATTTTTAATCTTTTTATTACAATCCAATTATTATGAATATTCTAGACTTCCCCTCTCACAGAGTAATTAATTAGTAAAACTGAAGCAAGCAATAACAACAACCAAGAAGGTTTATCATCTTAATTAATCCTCATTACAAAGGATCAATCATATGATTAACTGATACTCTTAATCATCTGCCATTTTGATTGAAGGGTCTTGATAAGATCATCCAGAGCTTTAACAGAAGATCCTTTGTCTTCTCCATCATCTCTCACTGATGCCCTTAACTGTTCCTTAATCACCATTGCCTTGCTCCTCATATCACCTCCCTTCCCTTTCTTGTCCATCACCAACTCTATCACTTTCGTCACCTCCTTCCAATCTATGCTGCTCTGCACTCCTCTTGTCAGCTCCACACTCACACCCATCTCCTCTACCAGCATTTTGGAATTATAGGCCTGTTCAGCGGCCAAAGGCCATCCTATAATTGGCACAGCTTGGCTCAAGCTTTCCAACACTGAATTCCACCCACAGTGGCTTAGGAATGCTCCTGTGGACTTGTGTGACAAAATCTCCAATTGGGGCGCCCAGTTCCTCACCAACAAACCTTGTTTTCTTTTCTCCATTCTTTCTTCAAATCCTTCTGGTAAGTATTCTGCTCTAAATTCACTTTTTCGTTCAAAACCAACAGGAGGCCTGATGACCCAAATGAAAGGTTTCGCACTCTCTTCCAAGCCAATAGCTAACTCCATCATCTGGGAGGGACTTATGCTGTTTTGAGAACCAAAAGAAATATAGAGCACCGAAGCTGGACTGTGCGATTCAAGCCATTCCATGCATTTCTCAATAGAAATCTCTGGTCTTTTACCAGCACGTCTTGTGCTTATACCTGATGCAGCTACAGATAAAGAAGAATAATCATTCTTGAGCACAATTGGTGGCAGAAGAGGCCCTATAGCCCAGACAGGAAGTTTGACAAAGTTCCTCAACCATTCCAATCCTGCAGGCTCAAATTCCTCAGCTGTATTGCACAACCACCCAAAAGATTGCATTGAAAGTGAGATCTGTGACTGAAAAAACTTAGACCACGAATCAGTGCCATCAGCATTTCTTAAGAAATGATGCAACTGATTGACGTGAAAGCGACAGCTATCAGGAAATCCCGGCAAATGAAACTCATCAGAATCACTTCTACCTCGATGAGGAAGATTGAGCCAAAGAGATGAGTAAGCCAAGGTTCCATAAGCACCGCCTGTAGAGAAAGTGACATTCACAGTCCCCAGACTGCTCGCAACTTCAGTTGCCCATCCAAGGAAAACATCTGATATTATACAAAGTGGGGGGTGACCTTGTTTAGCTGCAATATCAGATACAAGGCTGTGAAATGGTTTCTTAAGACTTAGTGATGCAGAGAAAAGTTTGCCAATCGAATCCAGAGACAAGTTCTCGGAGTTTTCAGTGTTTGGGGGCAAGCCATAATCAGTACTGCAAAAAGGTAGCTCAAGGAGGTGGATATGGTCATTTTCTGGTTCATCGGATGAGGAGTTGAAGGTGGAAGAAAGGTACTGGATGTTGAGAGGGGTGCTTGCAATGGATATTTTGAAACCAGTTGCTTGATGGATTTGTCTTGCAAGAGCAAGAAAAGGTATGAGATGGCCATGCGCCATAAACGGGAGCATCACTATCTGTTCAATAGATTTAGACGCCATTAATAATTTTGTCGAGGTTTGTGCTCAAACTGAATTTGGCTCAAGAACTGGATCTACACTGAGATGGGAGAAGAGTGCTGGCCTCCTTACAAAGGACCGTTGAAGGAAAGTAATTTTTAATTTATTTAGGCATTAAAGTGATGGATCGGTTGTCATTAGAGGTGCTGTTCAAAAGAAATTAACTTAAAAAACTAAATCGAGATACTGATTCAAGAACTAGAACAGTCACTTGGTCCAGTTATATTTTAATTTCAAAAATCTAAAAATTATTGAATGAATCCATCTAGCTGCCGCTCAGTAATAAGAGTTTGGGATTAAAAGATTTATTTTATTTGTGGTTTCAGATTCAAGCTCTATGGTTGCTCATATGATGACCACTGGAAACTTACATGGTCATTAATTTCAAGGCTTGTAAGATTAATCGAGATATACGTAAGCTGGCTGAACACCTATTTTAAACTAAAAATAATAATGGAATGAGTTCAACTCAATTTAATTTCATTAAAAATATAAATAATTCTAGTAATTTTGGGACAATTAGGTGCCACGTGGGATCTCATATTGGTGGGAAAGACAACGAAAATTCCCCGACATATTGAGGACAATGTCGTAAAGATGATGCAGTCCAATGCATCGGTAATGCACACATTTGATCCCTGTTTTGTATCCTTTCTTTTAAGGTTATATTTGTGTTTTATGTTTAAAAAACATTTTTTAAAATTTTTAGATTATATCAAAAATAATTTTTAAAAAATAAAAAAAATTATTTTAATATATTTTGAAATAAAAAAAACCATAACCATACTCTCAAACACGCTTAAACTTTGTTCAAACACTATACAAAAACACATCACCTATTATTTCCAATAAACCCTTTAAAAATAAGATTTGATATTTAAAAGTTGAGTAATAGATATTTTATTTAATTTTTTTATTTAAAAATATATTAAAATAATATATATTTTTATTTTTTAAAATTATTTTTAACATCAACATATTAAAATAATATTAAAATATTTTAAAATAAAAATAATAAAATAATTTTAAATTTTAAAATATAAAAACAAATATTTATAATTCTAAATCAAGATTTTAAACTCTTTCAATGAAAAGTGTGTTTGACTTCATTCAAAAAGTGTCCAGTTCCAAGTAAATGTATGTCAGATCATCCATCTGCAGTGTTTAGCATTGTATGGCATTGTAGTAAGAAAATATTTTTAAAAAAATTTAAAATATTTTTATTTTTTATTTTATTTTAAATTAATATATTTTTGATGTTTTCAGATCATTTTAATATATTGATATTAAAAATGATTTTTAAAAAATAAAAAAAAATATTATTTTAATATGTTTTGAAATAAAAAATACTTTAAAAAACAACCAATACTACACTTCTAAACACTCTTAATAGAATTAAGAACCCCTAGATTCTTTAACCTTAGGTAGCGTGGGGTTAATAATTTGGAGAGAAAAAAAATGATACCAGAGTAGGATTAAAAATGAATTTTAAAGGTATAAAAAGTACTAAAGAATGAAATGTGAAATGATATTTGAAAGAATTAATGATAAAATGAATACCAATATAAATCAAAATATTAAATTTCAAAACATTTAAATTATATAATTTTTTTTAACTAATGGTATACTTGTGGTTCAAAATGAGAAGTGTAATAGCATAAAAAAAAGAGAGTAAATTAATATTAGATTTGTGGCCCGTTTATTTGCTGGAAAGTAGTTTTTTTTTGGAAAGTGAATTCCGGGAAAATAAATTATTTTCCAATGTTTGATAGTGTAATGGAAAATAAGTTGAAAAACACTTTCCAGTATTTGGTTATGTCATGGAAAATGAGCTGGAAAATAACTTATTAATGTTTTATTTTTTTCAAGTTTATTAAAATAATGAGGAACAAATCTTACAAATTAAAAGGTTGAATGAGAATGAAATTGAAAAAAAAAATTATAAATTATCTCAAATAATCAAAATAATAGAGATCAAATCTAAAAAATAAAAAAAATGAAAGATGAAGAAATTAAAATAATAATAATAATTAATATTTCATAAATTATTTCAAATAAAATAAGTAACAATCAAAAGAATGAGGACCAAATTTAATAGATAAAAAATTTCAATTAAAAAATGATAAGGGAAAAGCAAATAACAATTATAAAAATAAGGACCAAAATTAATATAAAAATTAAATTCTAAGGGATGAAATTGAAAAACAAATATTCAAAACAAAAAATATATATATCAATGAAAAGTTTGAGGACCAAATTTGATATAATCAGCAAATAATATGACATTTCTAAATTTTTCACAACTTTCAGAAAGTATTTTCCACCCAAAATTAAAGGAAAACACTTTCCTGAAAACTAAGCTAAATTTTCCTTTGACTGAAAAGTGTTTTCTGTTAATCAATTTTTTTAATAGCAAACAAACACAGGAAAATTTGGAAAGTGGTTTTTCAAAAATCAGTTTTCAAGAAACAAACGCAGCCTAAAAAAGAGGGGGGAGGATATAAAAATCAAAACTCCCTTCTCAAAATTCATTCACTCCTCACTTACAAGGTTAACATTTTACCTTGTTCTAGGGTTTAAAGTTACCGAATTTTTTTCTCTCCCTCACAAATTATGCCCAACAGTGTTAGAAGTTATTTGTAATTTTTTTATCTCCTTTACCCCATACCAAACACCTTTCAATAAAATTGTCAAGCAGCTAAGGTGTCTTTATCTTATTTTTATATTATTTGCTTTCTATTTGTGAATTCCATGCTTCTTTTATATGTTATATGTAAAAGTCTAAAATAGCATTGTAAGAATGGTGTGAATTAAGTCTTAATTGAACATCGAATACTTTAAAAATTAATCCTTATAATTCTTAAAAATTTATCAATAAATATCATGTATGAAAGCCAAAAATTAAATGAGATAAAGATCAAGACACACACATCAAATTTATAATGGCTCGAGCAATCGTCAACTTCACTTCTTAAACCACCATTCAAGTATTTAGTATCAAGATCTTTTTAATGGATGAAATCTTACTGATATACTAATCTTTTTAAAGTATCAAAATTAAAAAACCTTTCACTTATAATCTTCTGAGTAGTTCATGTATCATTTATGCTTTTATAATTAATATTTTTCAGAAAGGTTTTTCACACCTTATAATAAGGACAATATCAAAATAGATTAAACTCAAGTTTTTATGGAATATATTACAGCTAGAGAATGTGAAAAAAAAATTAAAAGATTATGAAAATAATAAATGCTTTTAGATTAGATAGTTAGAAAGCATAAGTGTTGTAAGGTTGTTCACATAAAGTGAAAAAGTGGTAATTATATGTGAAAAATCAAAACATGGCTAATTGCAAACACTAATAAAAATGGAGTAGATGTTTTGCACTTTCGAAGTGTTTTTCAATTTTATTAGAAAATGGCTATAACCTATTTGTGAAAGAAAAAAAAGTTATTACAAGATTCACGAGTGTAAAATAAGTTAATTATTGAGTTTAAAACAAGTTAACTCTTGAATATAAAATAAATTCAATACAACTTTTAAATTACAAGTTTACCACTTAGTTAAAAAAGGACAAGAGACTTTTAGCGTGATCAAAGTGTGAGAAATCATTTGACCAAGTTTATGCTATCCATTTAAAAGGATTTTGAGTGATAATACCAAAATATTTAATAATAAAAATTTTCATGAGGTAATTTTCACTATGTATTAATTTCACAAATGAAATTATTTTTTTGGATAATAAATTCGACAATGAAAAATTATTTTTGTGATGCCAAATTAAATCTTATAAGGACTTGATAACATGAAATTATACTTAAGTATTTTCAAGTCAAGTTTGCATCCAATGAGTTCATATTGCTTCCATTTGATATAGAAAAATTCCTAAAACATTCAAGCTTTTGACATGTAAATTAAATTCACTAATGTTTTGTTGTCATCAAAATCATTAATCCACAAGTGTAAAACATTCTTAATTGAAAAAGAAATAATTTTTACTCGTTGAACTAAAACATTTTTAATGTAAAAAAATGCAGGCATTGCTAATGTCTTTTTTATGTGCAAGACATTCTTTTATTATGAACTCATATTTTGTTGTTTACAAAGTTTTTTTTAAAAAAATATCATGACAACATCTTCAATTAACACTCGTAAGCCCAAGATAATCCACAACTCAAATCAGACTTAATGACACTGTTTTTTTTAAATAAATTTTATTTAATTATATAATAATAAAAAAGCTACAAAAGCAACCATATAAAACTTAAAACTAAAGATAGGTTGTAAGACAAAAGGCTTTTCAATATTATAAAAGTACTATTATACTCTTATTTGAAAAAATATTAAAATATAATGGTATATAATAAAATAATATCTAAGACTTATTCTTAGTTAATTTAAGAATTTAATAAACTAATATATTTATAATATTTTAAATTAATTAATTTTAAAAAATAAATTATAAAAAACAAAAATGCATAAGGCACGCAGGTCTGGGTAGCCTAGCATGCATGGCCCTCTAAAAAGGGTACATGCTTGTGATCCTTCAAAGTCAGGCCCATACACATGGCTTTAATCAGAAACCTAACAGCGTATAGGTCTAGAAGCCCAAGCTTGTATATGAGTTTTTTATTCTTTCAAGACGCGTCGTCTGTTCTTTTTTTTTTTTTCTAAAAAAGTAGACTATAGGTTATCTGCTATCACACCCGGACATCGTGATGACCAAGCAAAAATTTCTATTTAAAGAACAGATATTCTTTAGGGAAAAAAAGGTTTATGTTCAAGGAGTCGCCACTTAGTATTATGGTCATCAGGAACCCTAACCGGTCAACAAAGATTCTATAATACGAGACTAGTTACGCAAAAGAAAAGGTGTTATCACACCATAAGCGTCCTACCTGAGGTAGATTGCATTGTTGATCTTGTCTTAAATTGTTAAAAGTTTGTTTTTTTCTTTTTCTTTTTCTTTTTCTTCCTATAATGTTCCTGAATCTAGCGTTAATGAACACTTATCTACGAATATTTCTAACTCTGTCGTTGATAAATATTGCACAAACCCAAAAAGTGTGATATTCTTGACTGTGACGTCAGAGAATAAGTTCACAAGATTTGGATTTTTAATTGAAGAAGAAATAAATTTTTTTATGCCTTTCTCGTTTTGTTTACCTTTTTATATACTCTTTTTAGACAAGAAGGAAAAAATGCATTGCATAACAGATTCGCATTTAACAATAATGGTCCGTAGATTGAACATGCAATATAGAAAAACATGACACAAAGAAAAAAAAATTGTTTTCTGTTTCTGTCTCTTTTTTGGGTTGAACCCAGCCAGCCCGGCCTGGTCATTGGCCCAAGCCAGTGACCCGGCTGGGCAACAGGAAGCACGTGTGAATTTATTCACCAGTACATGAACAATGCGAAGGTAATTAAAATTATCTTTGCACAGTGTTCAAATATCAGTTGTAAAGAACGAAAGAAGAATGTATACCTAGTTCTGGAGACGGTGAAGACGATGGTCAATGTTGGGTATTGTCTCTTTGTTTTCGCTTGCTGGTGTTTTTGGTTTCCTTATCTTTCTCTCTGTGTTTCTTTCTTTGCTTCTGGGTTTTTTTTTTATTTTGTTACCTCTGGTTCTAGAGATGAAGGGACGAAGAGTCAAGGTTGTTAAAATCACGAGTTAACTTGTAAAATAGATTTTACGAGTCAACATGTATCTAACGTGCTAAATCAAACTAAAAACTTGAAACCAGTAAAATCGGACTTAACTCGTGCAAAATCGAAACAAGTTTACTGAATTTGTTATATGAATCAAGTCTGGTCTAAATTTGGTCTTAAAATGTTTGCCGACTAGTTTTGCGAGATTGAATATATCTTTCAAACCGTATATTGGATAAAGTTGAAATTTTACAGGGAAATATTAGATACATGAAAGTATATTGTGGTAAATTTTCAGATCAAATGAAGTTAGGGAACATAATATTTAATAGGATCAAAGTTAGTAAACTAATATTGTCAATATGTCAAATAAGACCTTCGTGTATTGTTTGGGACATATCTAGAGCTACCGGTGGAATTTTGCTTCGATTAAAGTTGAGATAAAAATTAGATATCTGAAACTTTCCAACTATATATCGTAGGCCCAATAATTCATCCAAACGAGAGAGAACAACATGTTTGAAATCAGGACTCAAATCTGCTAAGAATATACAAAAATTGGAGATTCAGGCTGCATGGAGGAATTTTAACATGGAGATTTTATTTATTTATTTATTTATTTTTAAATAATTATTTTTAATTTGATTTTTTCTAGCACATTAGACATTGTTTAGAGATTTATTTTATTATTGAATTTATGTTAGTTAATTACTAATTTAAACTCATTAGCTTGCAACCCAAAAAGGGTCTATCAAGGCTTATTGTGATGGGAACAACCAGGTTGTCACTAGATTTATGTGTGCTTCTTACCTTTTAGTGATTTCCTTGTATTGAGAAATTTTGTTCTGAGATTTTTGTTCTTCATATTATTAATTTATTAATTCATACTATTTATCTCTCTCATTTTATTTAGATCACGCATTGATTATAGTATTATTGATTTATTTTATTATATTTTAATGTAATTTAATTTCTTAGCTAAAATTATTAATATATAATTAACTATAAAAAATTATTTATAATTTTATAATTTTATGATTTGAGTTTACTAAGTTTATATTTTATTAAGTAATACTCTAAAAGGCGTGGGGAAACTACTGTAGCTTCCCCACGCCTTTTACTTATTAATATATTATATTATTATAATTATTATATTATATTATATTATATTATATTATATTATATTACTACTTGGTCTCTAAAAAGGGTCTCTTGTTGTCCCAGTGATCACCTTCTTGAAGGCAATATAGGGGCTTGTAGGCAATGAGATGGCACGTGTCCAACTATTACCGCCTAAGCACTCAACGAAGAGTTGGGGTTTACACAAACTTAAACCTTGACTAAAAGTCGTAAGGTAAGCTGCTAGTCCCCCTCCTAACCTGAAGCTTGTGTATGCTTTAAAAAATCAAAATATGTGATGCATGAAACAATTCTATACAATGCATGAATGAAAAAATAAGACAAAAGCGAAAAAATTTAAACACATCAAAACATAAAGCTTAGTCCAATAAAGTTGAAAACAATACCGTCCCCAGTGGAGTCGCCATTCTGTCGCACGTCGAAAAAAAAAAAAATCAGCGCGCGGCATCGGCTGGCGATTCTTTTCATTTCTTTCTTTTTTGCTTTGATTACATCGTTGGGAGTCGCCACCTAGTAATTTATTGAGGGCTACTAGGAAACCTGATGTACTGGTCTTGTCAGAGATTCACGGGAAAGGGACTGGTTGTGGTTAGGGAAGGTATTAGCACCCCTAACGCACCCTACCTGAGGTAAGCTGCTTCGTGGACTTGATGTGTTTTTAAAAATAAAATTTTAACCCAATTCTAAGGCTTTGATAAATCAGTTATTGGTTCCCAAAATAAATGTAGATACATGTTCTACATTTTTATAGGAAATACAACATGATTTTTATCTGTCCTTTAGATATTTGTGCATATAAATTAAAATATTAAATTCATTTTTTTATTCAATAACATACATAGAAAAAAAAATACAAACACACACACATCTCTTTTTCTATTATTATTCTCTTTCTTTTCTTTTCTTTTTCTTTTTTTTCATCCACAATACAAAATACAATTTCTAAACAAACTAAACAAAAATTACAATCATATTACAATAACATAATCTAAAAATTACAAAAACAGTCCCTAAAACTCCGGAAATTGCGGGGGAACACTTCGGAACCGGAGGAACAGTGGCGGCGCGTCCTCCCACCCGCCACCGCCACCGGCGCGTGGTTTCACGCGCCGCCGTGAGAAAGCTGGAAAACCGGTGGGCTTCCTTTCCTTTTTCCCTTCTCTCGCCGGTGGTGACACCCACCGTCACCGCAAAAGAACAAAAAACCCAACACGGTCGATTTCAATCCATTTTAGTCCACATCTGCTCCTCTCCGCTTATTGTTTTTTTTTTTGTTTCCTCTTCTTCTTTTTTAGATGGCCGGCGGTTGTTGGGGGAGCTGTCGGTGGTGGTCACCGCGTTGATGGTCTTCACTCCGTTGGTGGCGCGGTGGTCGGCCGGTTCTCGGCTGGAAATGGCGCTGGATCTGTGGGTGCGGCCGTGTGTTGGCTGCTGGAGATGGGGGACGGCGCTGCTGCAGCTGACGGTGAAGCTGCGATGGAGAGGGGATGGCTGTCCGATCTTCACTCCTCTTGGCAGATCTGGTGGGTGCTGGTGCTGTTGCTGAGGGAAGGAAATGCTGGAGGCGGCTGTTCACGGTGGCTGTGAAGGCGACCGTGGGTTGTGTGGCCGATTGAAGAGAAGCTAGGACTCGCCGGGTCTGTGAGGGAAGAAATCTCTGGTGAACGGCGGTTTGGAAGAAAAAATCAAAACCGGGGAAAGGGGGCGGCGGCCGTCTTCAACGGGGAAAAAGGAGGCTTCGGGCCGAGGGAGCCGACGGTGGGGAGAAAAGGAGAGGAGGCAGCGTGGGGTCTTCGGTGGCTGGTTTGTGGGAGGGCCGGACTCCGCCGGTGAATGGTCGGTTGAGGGAGAGAAGAAGAAAAAAATCAAAACAGGGGTAGGGGAAGGCTTGGCGGCCGCCGCCTTAGGTGAGATGGTGAGGTTTTTTTTTTTTTTGGCAGGGGAAAATAAAGGGGCAGAGGTGGAACCAGCCGGGAGAGGGAAAAAAAATCAGAGCTGGGGGGCGGCGGCGGCCCCCTTGGAGAAGATAGGTTTAGGTCATTTTTAGGGTTTTTTTCTTTTTTTATGGTGTCTCCCCCCAAATTACCAAAATGCTCCCCCCCCCCTCTTTTTTATGTGTTGAAGGCTGCTATATATAGGCAAAATAATGTTTGGGCCTCAAAATTGGTCCTTCAACTCTCTCTTTTTTTGTAAATTTTGATTTTTCTTATTTTTTGTATTTTTTTGAAAACGAGCAATATCAACGTCGACTTAAATGAGGAAAATCAATGATTTTAAAAATGACGCGTGAAAATTTGAACACGTTCCAAATACCTTCGAAAATTTAAATTCTTTTTAGACGACGCTGCCAATGCTAAAAACGATACAAATGTATTAAAAATGTATTTTTTTGGGTTTTCAATGCTTTTCACTATTTTTGGATTTTTTCTAAAAATTTATTAAAACATGGGTCAAAAATTGGGTAGCAACAACACTTTTATGGCACGACCTTGCAGTCAGACCCATATCCAAGGCTCTTAGGTTCGCTGTTGCAACTAGACTCAATTAAACTTGAGTCATGTAAGTTTAATATTATTATTAGTATTATAAATATTACTCTTGGGGTCAAGCGTTACAGCTAGACCAAAGACTCTTGGGTATATCTTTGCTGAAAGACCTAGCACTCTTAGATCTTAGCATTTTTTGATGTTTTTTATGAAAGGAAAAAAAATAACCCGTGACGTATGCCTTTGTTTTTTTTTTCTTTTTAAGCGTTTTACTGTGGACTGCACAGTGGAGTCAACAGTGAAAAAGCTGATGCCTTTAGTTTTTTTTTTTTTTTTTGTGTTTTTTATTTTTTAATTATTTTTTTAATTTAGTTTTTGAATATTAAATTTTTTCTGTTTAATTATCGAGACTTTCATGACATGAATCCTAGGTTTGACGGGTTAACCTAGTTGATTCAATTTTTTTTTTCTTTTTCTTCATTAGTTTTTTTTATTCCTGTAGGTTTTTTTTTCTCTTTGCTTTATCCTTTTTAATTAATCTTTTTTTACTTATATAATAATAATAATAATAATAATAATAATTATTATTATTATATTATAATTATAATTATAATTATAACATATACTAAAAGTGCTCAGCGCTCAGGGTTTCACTGTGCACTGCACAGTGAAACGCTGAGCTGTCTTTTTTTTTTTGTTTTTAATTTTTTTGTTTTTTTCCTATTTTTATTTAAATCTTTTTCTATTTAGCTATCACACTTTCATGACACGAATTCCAGGTGTGACGGGTTAACCTGATTTGGTGGGTTAACCCAGTTGATTCAGATTATTTTTCTTTTTCCTCATTATTTTTGTTCTTCCGATTTCATCTTTTTATATTGTATGCAGTCCACGGTAAAAAGGCTGATGCCTTTATTTTTATTTTTTTTGCTTTTTTTTTCTTCTTTTTATACCTTTCATGGTGGACTGCACAGTGTAGTCCACGGTGAAAAGGCTGATTTCTTTTTTTTTTCTTTTTAATTAATTTTTTTATTTAGTTTGTTGATAATATTTTTTTTTCTATTTAGTTATTAGACTTTCATGACACAGATCTCAGGTTTGACGGGTTAACCCAGTTAATTTAGATTTTTTTTTCTTCATTAGTTTTTTTCGTCTCCGTTGGTTTTTTTTTTGTTTTTTTTAATTAATCTATTTAATTATCACACTTTTATGACATGACCTTGCAGCCAGACCCACATCCAAGACTATTGGGTCTGGTATTGCAGCTAGACCCATTTAAACTTGGGTCATGCAAGTTTAATGTTATTATTAATATTATAAATATCACTTTTAAGTCAGGCGTTACAGCCAAACCCGAGACTCTTGGAAATAACTTTACAAAAAAACCTAACACATTTAAATCTTAGCATTTTTTAATATTTTTTATGCAAAATAATTTACCAGCGGTATTGCACGGGTCATATAAATAGTTTTTTTATGTCGCGTATAAAAACATTCTTCATAACCCTGACGAAGACGATGGCGGTGCTGATTCTTTTCCCGTGTTGCTCCCCTGTCTTTCTCATTTTGCTTCTTCAGCTTTGTTTGGGTTTCCTCTGTTTTCTGTGATGTTCCTGTTCTGGGTTTTTTTGTTCGGTCTTGCCTTGTGTAATTTTCCAGTGTCTTCGTTCTTCTTTTTTTTCTGCGTGTCCTCTTGGTCTCTCCTCCTCCTGCGTGTTTTTCTCTATTCTTTATTTTTTTGAATTTTCGTTGGCTCACTTTTATAGGGCAATAGTGGCTGGTTGTTCCCCAGCACGTCTCTTCCTCCCTGGAGGGAGGATGAGTCTTGCTGGGGTGTTAGTATTCTGCCGGGTCTCTGATTCCAGGAGTCCTGCCATTGCAGGGCTCTTGGTGGTGGGTTTCTTCACGTCTCCAATGGCGTCTCGTGGGAGAGGACCTGAGAAAACAGTGGGGATTGCCTGGGGTGATCGTCAATTTCCTGTTGCAGGGAGCTTCTTCAGTTTTCAGAGGAAGAGGACGGTGAATAGAAATGAAACACGGCGCCGTTTCTGGGGTGGGGCGGCTATTTTTCATTTGGGTCCTCTAAGGTTTAAACATGTTTGAATCGGAATCCTGTGCCAAATTATAATTAACCCCTAAATTGCGTACCTTTTACAAAACGATCCTTAAACTTTAATCTCTTGCACTTTTGACCTAAATCAGCTCTGAAATGTAATATTTCTTCAATTAAGTCCCTGATTTCATAAATTAAACTCAATCTAAGCTCAATTAAGTACCCAAACTTATCAATTCTTCAATTAAATTCCTAGTATCATTAATTAAACCAAATCAAAGTTTAATTGAATCCTTAAATTTATTAAATCTTTCAATTTCTTTCAAAATTAACTTTCAAAGTCATAATTCCACCCAGATTAAACCCTCCCAACTTCTAATTTATGTTATCATGACCCAAATTTCAATTTTTTTCATTCATTTCATTTTCTTTTTATTAAAAAATAAAAAAATAAAACAAAAATCAAAATTTGAATTATGACACCTGCAACAGTAGTGACCTGTCGTCCATTAGACACTGCTTCAAATCCAGCCACCACTATGGTAAATAAGAAATTGAAGGAGGGAGATTTTGATCTAAAAATCTATTTTTCAACCAATTTTCATATAAAAATACATTATAAACACTATAAAAATCTCAATAAATCATTTATCAACCTCAAAACCACTCAAAAAATAAAAATCAACACGATCAAAAAAATCTAAACAAAAATCTATCTGCAATTTTATGCATAAAACTCATTTCATCATAGGTAAAAAGACTCTACATTATTTTGCCTAATCTTTCAATCACTTGTCTCATATGCATCCATCAGAGGATTGGTGTGAAGTGTGAACTCTCTCATTCAAACGCAATAGTTAAATATTAGTCAAAATTCAGATCATTTGTCTGTATCTTACAAACCTTTCTTTTTCCGTAAATTGGTCCCAAAATTAATTTCCAAGAAAGCAAACGATAATCTAGAAATTGTGGGTCTATATATATATATATATATTATTTAAATATTTTGTGGTGATGGTGGTGGTGGTAGTGGATGTCCACTCATGGCAGGGAAGGATCCTCTCCACCCAGCAAGGATAAGGGGTAATCCCATTAGGGATTGAAGATCGTCAGAGAGAAGATTATATTTCAGAGGATGATGAGGTGGAATTTGGAGGGATGAATGTCCACTTGTTGAATTGTGTGTTGTTGAAGATAAACGAAGAATCAAGGAACCTTGACACCAAACTATATATAATTATCAAGGTCATGGAAAGAAAGGTTGGTTATACATATTTAATGAAAAGGCTCGGTATACCATTGAAGATTCAGGACGATCTAGGCTACTGGATTAACTAAAATGATGTCTTGCATTTCACTGCAGCTTAGGTTAAATTTTTCCAATCACAAAGAAAAAAAAGAATGTTCAGGCGATGATAACTCGAGTTATTTCGGGTTAACTTGACTAACACAAGATCATGATGACCTTATGCATAAAGAAAAACGGAAAAAAAATCAAAAAGTTCAAGGCCCAATAATCTAATTTAAAATGTTAAAATTTTAAAAAAAAATTAAAAAATAAAGATCGAATAAAAAAATTGAATCAACCTATGTTAACTTGACTAAGGCACCATTTTTTTTTACGGTGCAAAAACACTTGAAAAACAATTGAATTTTTTTACTACAAATTATTTTTTTGTGTTTTTAGATCGTTTTGATGTGCTTATGTCGGAAATAAATTTTTAAAAATAAAAAAATATATTATTTTGATAAATTTTCAAGCAAAAAGCACTTTAAAAAACAACCTTTACGACAATACCAAACGGGCTCTAACCTGCCACATGTGATATGAGATCAAGATAAAAAAAAATATTTCTTTTAAAAAATGAACTAGAAAGAAAAATCAAAGTTAATAACAAAAAAACATGAAAACAAAACCGAGTCAATCTATGTTAACTTGACTAACTCGCACTCAGATAACCCCAGATAAAGAAAAGAAAAAAAATCATGAAAACTCAAGGGACAATAAACTTAATGTCAAATGATGAAAGTGGAAAAACATCAATTTCATAAATAAAAAATTCGATGAAAAAAAAAACTCTACCAAACCCCGATTTTTTAACTGTTTGAGGTGACCAATAAAATTATCCAAACGACATGTCATCCGTTTTGAAAAATATATAGAGCAAATGACATGTTGTTTGCTTTTTAAGAAACAACAAACTAGGCACGTGGCCTAATTTTTTCATTCTTAGCTAGGCATGTTGGCCTACCATGCCTAGCAACAATTAATCTCCTTTTCATTTTTTTTATTAATTTTTATTTAGATTTTAATTAATACATAATCTTTTATTATTTAAATTATTTTTTTGGAATAATAATTAAATAAAATGATGGCTTGCATTTCACTACAGATTAGGTTAAATTTTTCCTAATATAAAAAAAAGAATGTTCGGGCGATGATAACTCGAGTTAATTCGGGTTAACTTGACTAACACGAAATCAAGATAACCTTGTGCATAAAGAAAAGCGAAAAAAATCAAAAAGTTCAAAGCCCAATAATCTAATTTAAAATGATAAAATTTTAAAAAAAATTCAAAAAAGAAACATCGAATAAAAAAATTGAATTAACCCATGTTAACTTGACTAAGGCACTGTTGTTTTTTTTGCGGTGCAAAAACACTTTTGAAAAACAATTGAATTTTTTTACTTCAAATTATTTTTTTTGTGTTTTTAGATCGTTTTGATGTGCTGATATCAGAAATAAATTTTTGAAAAATAAAAAAACATATTATTTTGATAAATTTCCAAGCAAAAAATACTTTCAAAAGCAACCGCTACGACAATACCAAACGGGCTCTAACCTGCCACCTGTGATATGAGATCAGGATAAAAAAAATATTTCTTTTAAAAAATGAACTAGAAAGAAAAATCAAAGTTAAAATAACAAAAAAAATGAAAACAAAACCGAGTCAATCTATGTTAACTTGACTAACTCGCACTCAGATAACCCCACATAAAGAAAAGAAAATAAATCACAAAAACTCAAGGGATAATAAACTTAATGTCAAATGATGAAAGTGGAAAAACTTCAATTTCATAAAATAAAATTTTTGAAAAAAATAATACTCAACTGAACCCGGATTAACTCAACTAACTCATTACCCTAGATATGAGATTGAGATAACCCTACAAAAAAATAAAACAAAACAAATCACAAAGTTTAAGGCCCACTAATTCAATTTCCAATTATGAAAATGAAAAAACAAATCAAATTTAAAAAAGACCTAAATAAAGACCAAACTTAAACCAAGCTAATATTCAAAACTAGTGACCTGAGTCATGAGACCAGGATTACCTTGTAGAAGGAACACATGAAAAAATCCCAAAGAAAAATTCTCAATCATAAAATAAAAAAACAAATATCATTCAAAATAATGAGGACAAAATTTGGTATAAAAACTAAATGAAAGAACATAATTGGGGACTAAAATAAAAGAAAAATAAATTAAGAAAATGATAAAAAAAAAACATCAATCAAAAGAATAATGATCACAGTTGGATAAAAATATTAATTGAAATAAAATGTTAAGGGAGAAAATTGAATAAAAAATAAATCAAGAAAACGATAAGAAAAATAATAATCAAAAGAATGATGATCAAATTAGATAAAAATAAATAAATGACATAAATGCTCATGGATGAAATTGAAAAATAAATAATTTTTTTAAAAAAAAATTAACACAAATAAAAATTAAAAGAATGAGGATCAATACTGAAATAAATACAAACTAGAGGATACAATTGAATTTTAACTAGACCAGCGCGAATCATAAGGTAAAGAGAGAAAAAGAAGGGGAGGAGAAAAAAATCTAATTGTTGCAAATCTCACCACACACACACCATTCAAATTGAGTGATCCATTATTCAAATTGACTATAACTCAAAAACCATGAGAAAAATATAAATTTACCCCTATACATGAGTAATGTAGTTATTTTATTGTGATAAATAAAAGTAAAAGATCGAAAAGCTATTAGACTTCAGATTTTAGAAATGTATAAAATGACTTCTAAGATAAAATACATGAAAATGTATAAAATAAAAATGATATATGGAGTAAGATATTTGCATGTACATCTATTTTGTTGATTTTACTAGAAAGATTAGGTTTTTGTATTTAGATAGAGTTAAAAACTCGTTTTCAATTTATTAGTTCATATTTGTTTTTAATTTTATTAGGAAAATTAAATATAGCATCATGTAATATAGTTATTCTTTTACTTTGCCTCCATTTTTTTAGAAATTACAGGTTACATCCCGGGGTTTATAAGTTGATAACACTTAACATCCTGACTGACGAGTGTTGAAAACGTCAACAAAAAAGACCGAATTATTTATAAAACTGTCATTATATTTCATTTAATTATTACAAAGCTCTTATATTAAATATTACAACATTGCCACTAAATTAAAAAAAAAAAACCCTAGCTACCACCCTTTTAACCCAAACTCGGATCTCTAATAAAAAAAACTGTATTAGTTGAGTTTAGAATTTCAAACTTTGATGTTCCTATCACAAACACTAATCCCTTTTCCATTGCCAACATTCCATCTCTATGAACAACTTGAAATTCTTGTATTATGTCCGCTAGAAAAAAAAATGGTGCGAAAATCCATAATCAAAACATACATCAAAACTAAGATCCAGATCCTGATCCAGTAACCCCGAGCCCGACCTCTCTTCCTTCCACATGCATCATAAAACTAATAAATAGGGCAAGGAATCAACTAAGATATAGTTTGTTGTGAAAAATTGATCCGACCCAATTCTGAGCAAGAAATCCCCATACAGAGTATTTAGTTATATTTATGCAAAAAAAGAAAAAGAAAAAGAAAAAGAATTCCAACAGATAAATGGTCATTTGATTCATTGATAAAATGAAAAGTATAACGAATTGCGTAGCCAGCCTAAGAATGCACTGTCATTTTTACATCGTGCTTGTATAAAAAATGTGTGGTCTTTGATGTTCAAATTGAGATAATGATGTTACAATTTCCAATCTTTAAAATACCTTCTGATGAGTTGTAAATAGCAAATTAACAAAATGGAAAAACAAGAACTCCATTTAACTTTATAAATAGGATCCTTATATTTCTAAATTCTAAAATCCTATGTAACTTTATCAGGTTATTTGGAACCAATTCTCTATTGTAATTAAATTCAAGTATAGTATTTGATATGAAATCAAATAATAAATAAGTTGAATTCGCATATTTGGATGAGATGAGTTTCAATTCATTTTGTTTCATATATTACAATTATTATCTTCATCTTATTTCTTCAAAAGTTTCTAAAAAAATAGGTAAATGAGTATTTTAGGAAAGTTAATTTTAATGTTAAATTCCTCTTCTTTGAAATTATAAATCAAAGAGATTGACCTCTAATTTACTTTTATCGTATTTATTAGAAATTGAATTCCATTTGGAATTTAATTCTTAACACTAAAAAATGTTCCAAACATGAAATTTCATTGAAACCTCTTAATTGAATTCAATTCAGAGGGTTCCAAACATATTGTATAGTTGGGATCTCTACCCTTAAACACATTATAACAAATGATCATGACTTCCAATACCTACAAAACCCAAACTAGAACCTCAGACAAAGCTATAGTTGGACTCCTTATAGCTGGTTTTTCTAGCCAGTTAAAAGGATGGTGAGATTATCATCTCACTGAAACCTAACACCTTGAGATCCTTAACTCCATCCAAATGACTGAAAATCAAATATATATCCCTGACTCTAATGAAAACATTATCCAAGATACAGTCTCAACCCTTATTTTAACAATTTCTCTATATTTTGCAAGGGATCCTTCTCATCTCAAAGACAAAAATGTTGAACTTCTTTCTAATCTTAGATGCAAAAAACTTAGTGACTTACAACGGTAAAAAAAAACACTTTCTTTACTTGTGTCATGCTCTGAGAAGATTCAAACCAACTTTTTTGAGAAAAAAAATTCCTTGTTGGTTTGCTAACCCTTCTTGAAGAAAGAGTCAAGAACAAAATTAAAGACACTTTTATCTCCAAAACAATCTCTTATGACTAGTTACATATGAAAAACTTGTCGGTTTTACCAAAAAAAAGATCTTAAGATTTATCAAGACCTCAAACTTCAAAAACACCTTAAGTGGGAGATGAGAAGAACTAGACATGAATTAAGTAGTTTTCATCAACAATTTGATCTATCCCTACCAAAGCTAACCTGTAATGGTTCATATTCTAAACCCACCACCTCAAAACCAAATAAACTACCTTATAAAAGAATAGCCTATAAATACAAAAAACATTTCTATACCAAAATTGAGCCTTATTACAAAAAGACCACTAAAAACCTCACAAAACCTTTTCAGTCAAAATGAAAACCCAAGCCCAAATTTGACCCCAAAAAAAATTATCTATTATAAATGTGGCTAAAAAGGTCATACCTCTAAATTTTGTCGAATCAATACAAAATTACATGAACTATAATTAGAAGAAATCATTCATCATATCTAAAACCTTTTTGAAGCATCTGAGATTGAATCCAGACCATCAAATATTTCTGAAGAACCCTTTCAAATTGATGAATTTGCAACATTCAACTCTAGCTCAGGTATATAAAACCATACCATTTCAAAACAAATAAATGTCTTAACCCAAGACCAAGAATTCATTCTTGAAGCTATCAAAAGACTTGATGGTCCTCAATTCCAAAAAAAACACACGAGTTTCTTTGACAAGTTAGAGACACCACAATCTGTTCAAAGACAGTCACTATTGCCATCAACTAGTACATGTATCTATGACCTTACTAGAATTCTCAATAAAAAAAAATAAATCTAAACTTGTTGATACTATCCCAGATCTACAGTTTGAAGTCAAAACCCTCAAGATTTAACTACAAAACCTCAAACAAGCTAACAAAAAGACTCTATTATTTTACAACACCTTCTCACAAAGATATAAAGCCAGTATGATTCTGAACCAGAATCAGAAGATCAAACTCTAGAAAATCAAGCATTAGATCATGCATTGTCAAATATTGAGCATGTTCCTGAATATTTTCTACATGTTTTAACTCAAATTACTTTAAAAAAGTATATCATAAAAATCATATTAATTTTTTCAAATGATTTTAAAATAGACACTATTGTCTTATTTGATACATGTTCAGATTTGAATTGTATTAAAGAAGTAATAGTTCCAAAATGATTTTTATAGCACTTTTGAAAAACTTTCTGTAGTAAATATTAGTTATCGAATACAAAACTCAAGCATCGGTTTTTAATCATGGACTTTATCTTAAAATTTTTGTTGTTGTTACAAATGATATTAATCATATTATTATTCTTGGCACTCATTTTATTGACATGATTACTCCTTACAAAACTGATCATGAAAGTATTATTTCAAAAATCAATGGTTTGAAACTTGTTTTTCCTTTCTTAAAAAAGCCAAAGACTAGAAATTTAAATTTGATCAAAGCATGTTCTATTCATACTCATCACAACAATGCATTGATTCAAGGAAAACAAGCTCATCTCATTCATCTTAGAGAAGATGTCTTTTTACAAAAAAAAATTAAAAATTGAGCATTAGTTACAAAATCCTATGTTTACAAATTTATTTTTTTCAGAATTTCAAAACAAGATAGAAAAAGAGATTTGTTTTGATTTACCAAATGCTTTTTGAAAGAGAAAACAACATATTGTTGATCTTCCTTATGATGATAGTTTTAATGAAAAATAAATTCCTATAAAAGCAAGACCTATTCAAATGAATGTTTAATTAGAACAACATTGTCGACTTGAAATCAAAGATTTAAAGGTCATATACAAAAGTCTAGATCACCTTGGTTGTGTACAACTTTTTATGTTAACAAAAATTCTAAGATTAAACGAGGCACACCAAGACTCGTTATAAATTATAAACCTTTGAACAAAACTTTAAAATGGATTAGATACCCGATTCCAAACAAAAAAGATTAGTTACAAAAATTACATTCTGCATTCATATTTTTAAAGTTTGATATGAAGTCAAGATTTTGTCAAATTCAAATTCATCCAAAAGATCATTATAAAACTATTTTTACAGTTCCATTTAATTAGTATTAGTGGAATGTCATGTAATTTGGACTAAAAAAATATTCATTCTGAATCATGAGTGATATTTTTAATGCATATTCAAAATTTTGCATAATTTACATTGATGATGTTTTTATCTTTTCAAATTTAATAGAACAACATTTCAAATATTTACAGACATTCTTCTATCTCGCAAAGAAAAATGGTTTAGTTGTATCAAAAACAAATATTTCTCTTTTCCAAACTCGTATTTGTTTTCTTGATCATTATATTCCCAAGGAACCATTACACCTATTAAGATATCCCTGACATTTGCTACTAAATTCCTTGATAAAATTCTAGAAAAAAACCCAACTACAAAGATTTTTAGAAAGTCTTAATTATGCTCTAGATTTTTACACCAAATGTGAGTAGAATAGCAATACCCTTATATGATAGGTTGAGAAAGACTCTTGTTCTATGATCTGATGAACATACTAGAATTGTTCGACAGATTAAAAACAATTCCAAAACATTCCTTGCTTACATATTGCCAATACCTTAGCTTCTAAAATAGTTGAGAAAAATGCTTTAGAGTTGGGGAACAAGAGTATTCTTAAACAAGTATAAAATAACAAGGAACAAATTCTGCAATTTATATGTACACATTGGAATGATTGTCAAAAAGATTATTCTACTATAAAAAAAAAGAGATCCTTTCCATTATGTTATACATTACAAATTTTCAAAGTAATTTATTAAACTAAAAATTCCTTTTACATATTAATTGCAAATCTGCTAAAGAAGTTTTGTAGAAAGATGTTCAAAATATTGCTTCAAAACAGATTTTTGCCCGATAACAAGCTATATTAAGTATTTTTTTTTATTTTGATATAAATTATATAAAAGGAGATACAAATTTCATTGTTGATTTCCTAACCAGATAATTCCTCTAACATAGGTCTCGATGCATCCCAAATCCAAATCTAAAGACAAAAGCAAAGCCCTAAAAACAAAGTCTAAATCTCCAAAATCCCAAAACCCTACAAAACTCCTTGTCTTAGCCATTTCTTTTACAAAACCAATTGAATCCTGGTATGAAGTGGTAGTTGCAGATGAGAAAGTGGAACGCTCTTCACAAGTACAAAATTGGGTAGAATCCCTATCCAATTCACCAAAATTGCTTCTAAACTTACAAATTATCGACCAGAAGTTCTCACAGGAAGAAAAGTCTTCTCAGGCAAGTAAACCTCTTAAACCAATTTCCAAAAAAGAAGTAGGTTCTTCCTCACAAAAACCCCTACTTCTTTTTAATTCAGATTCTCTGTTTAAACTATTTCAAAAGCTTCTAAAAGAAAAATCTGATAACATTGAAAAACTAAAATTTCAAAATATTTTAACTATTAAAAATGGATTTTTTCCATTTTGACCTTTCCGTTGCAGCTATAAAAGTTTTCTCTCCAAATTGGTACTTCAAACCTTAGGATTTATCCAAACCCTAGTTTTACCATATGACAATACTTGAAATAACAGGTCCCGCTAAATTCAAACATTTCAAATTGCAACAAAATCATTCTTAATATGCCTACTCTACATGCTTCATTCAAAACATCCTTCATCCTTCTGATTGGAAACAATCTCTTCACCAAGAAATCCAATTTCCAATTAGTTACCATATCAAACTTGGTAATTCCATTGTGTGCCCTTATTCTTATTGGGATTATCAACACCTTTTTTCTCCAAAATTTCAAGGGTAGCCACTCATGGCTATTCTACTTTATTAATTTAATTGAGACTTCAAACTTACTAACTGGTTTCTTCAATGGTAGGATTACTTTGGTTGTACTTATAAAGGAATAAAATCTCACCCTTTAATTGAAAACAATTACATTTACTTAAAACAAAATTTTAAACCCTAAAAAACTAAGAAAAAATTCCCACCAATTCTTCTTTTTTGTTCCAAATTCTTTATCCTTTGGGTTTGCTGCTGGTATTTTGACTACAATACCCAACATGGATATCCCATCCTCATTAAGAGATATAAAGTAAAATGATGGGACTCTTTTGCAGCAAAACCAAAAATTTCAAACTTGCTGTCATGGAATGGTTACAACAACACTAAAATGCAAAGATTATAGACTCAAACCCTTAGTCCAAATTCCTAGCACGTCGATCTCATGCTTTTGCACTTCTTACCTCAAAGACAATCTGAAGAAGAGTATTTTCAAATCATGAAGCAACTCTTACAAAGCATCAAAGATACTAATTCCTCCCCATCCTCATCATCCCCAAGTTCTATAATTGGCCTAATAGATGACAATGAAGATGATTATTATGGTAATACAAAAATCTTAAGCATCCACTATGTTTGCAAAAAAAAATTATTTTAAGAGGCCTAAAAATATTTTGGTCAATTTTATTTCTTAGTCCAAACCATTAGACTCAAACCATCAGGCTCACTTTCTCCTATCGGCACAAATGGTTAAAACAACTTTAACTATTCAAAAAGTTGATCCTACTTATATAAATAACAAATAATTTTTGGTGATAATTGACAAACAACTTTTTTAAAAATAAATCATTTGCCATACAAAAAATTTCAAAGATTACACTCTATATAAGAAAAACTTATCCCAACCTTTTATCCTCTTGTACCACACTCAAATTTCCCTTTAATGTTATGTATTATTATTTATAATGTAAAGAAATTCAAACTTTTACAACCATTATCTCTTATATTAAATTTAATATAAATTTTCAGTAATGTTTCTTTAAATTTTACTTTTAATATATATCTTTTTTAAATTTTTATTTATGTAAATTTAAATATGGTATGTGTTTGATACCTATTTTACTAAATTTGCATTATCATTCACGTCATAAATTTATTTATGCATTAATTTCTATATATATCATTGCATCTGTCTCTTTCTTTTCAAATAAGTCCGATCTAAAATGAAATTTTTCATCAATTTGTAGCAGACATAGGATTATAATAGACGCTGGCAAATTGCCAATTCTGTCGTTGCTCATTCATCAAAAGAAAATATCACAAACTCTTTATCTCTCTCTGTTGTCATCAGCAAGAAGAACAAGAACAGGTATGATATCTCTTCTTTATGATTTTCTATTACTCTATTTTGTTTGGTTCTTGAGAAAACGGAAGAAAAGAAACAGTTGGCAACATGCGTGAACGCTATGTTTCATTCATGGAATTTTTTGTGTTTCTAAACAAAAACTTACTGTTTTTTAAGGATTTTGTTAAAAAAAAAAGAGAGCTTTCGAAAGTCACCATCATTTTCTTGTGTTTTGTAGAGGCTGGGTTTTGAAAGAAATTTTGTTCTTGGAGATTTCATGTGATTCTCGTTGTGTTCGCTTGAATATGCTCTGCCTTTTCTTTACTTTTTTTCCTTTCCTGCGTTTCGTTTCTAAAAAAACCAAAAAGAAAAAGCTGGAGAAAATATCAAAGTAATTATGTGTGTTAAAATTAGTTTTTTTAAAACAATCAATGTGAAAAATACTGTTAATTTGGTGGATCCAATTTGGGAATTAACATCTGTTTGGTTGTTGAGAAAACAAGACAAGAGTAAATTGAAGATGAAGGATGTTTGTTAAGTTGATTGAAAATTATGGGCTTTCTTTGTTTGTTTTTAGAAGCAGTCTGAAGGACAAAGCCCTTTTGATTTTCAGACATTTTTTTCAATCCAGCCACTGAAATAAAGAGAGAGAAGTATTATAGAAGCTCCAATTTTCCATATTAGATGGATTTTTTTTTTTAATCTCTGTTTCTGCTGGATTTGCCCAACGATAAATGAAATATAACAAGTTGTGGAAAATCGGTTTTCTGGCTTGCAAGAATTCGGGTTTTAATCCGCTGCTGCTGCTGCTGCTGCTTGCAGGACAGAAGAAGAAGAAGAGAAGATGGGTCAAGCATTTGGTTGCCTTCAAGTGGATCAGTCTAATGTTGCTATTAAGGAACAGTTTGGAAAGTTTGTTGATGTGCTGGAGCCTGGATGTCACTGCTTGCCTTGGTGTTTTGGATACCAAGTGGCTGGTGGACTTTCTCTTCGCGTGCAGCAACTCGATGTTAGATGTGAAACAAAAACTAAGGTTAACTCATTACTTTCTTCCCTTCTAATTAATAATAATTGCTCTTTTACTGTTTTATGTGTTATTGCTGCTGTGTTTTTGCTCATAAATTTGGACAATGTTGTCTTTTCAGGATAATGTATTTGTCACTGTTGTTGCATCTATTCAGTATCGGGCCATGGCAGAGAAAGCATCTGATGCCTTCTATAAGCTCTCCAACACCAAGGCACAAATCCAGGCCTATGTTTTTGATGGTATGTAGATCTGCTTTATGTAATTTTTTTTTTTTTGGAATGCTGAATAAAAGAAATGATATCGGAGGTTAAGATTTTTAAACTGATTAAACAAAGCTATGGCATTGAAGCTGTTGTAAGAGGCATAGGGGAAATTGTTAATAATACTTGGATCTAATTTCCGTGTCTGCAGTAATCAGGGCAAGTGTGCCAAAATTGCTTTTGGATGATACTTTTGAGCAGAAAAACGATATTGCGAAGGCTGTTGAAAACGAGCTTGAAAAGGTATCAACTTACTGTGTTCTGTGGAGCATATAGTTTTGGGTAGATTACTTTCTGCTGCACAGTATTTTGAGGATTTCTAATCATGGTGCTTTCCCTTCATAGGCCATGTCTGCCTATGGGTATGAAATTGTTCAGACACTTATTGTGGATATTGAGCCGGATATTAATGTTAAGAGAGCAATGAATGAGATAAATGCTGGTAAAGTTCGAGACTCCCAACATTAATTTGAAGTATTGATTGTTGAATTTCTCTCTGATACTAATATTCCTGCAAGCCTTTTGCGATGAATTTATTTAGGAACTATTACATGGATACCAGATATTCAAAATCAGCAAGTTATTTGAATAAATGATTCCCTAGTGTGTATGTAAGCTTTTGTTGCTTACTAAAACATGTAGCGTTCCTTCATGTATGAGTGGGTATTTGATCCAAAATGGGGAATTAACATGAATATTGTACTGTGTAGTTGCTATGGAAAACTAATTGACCATTTTTGCTTCCTCAGCTCAGAGAAATTTCATTAGTATATATTAGTGCCAGAAACTTATGCTTTGAGTACAGTTTCAAGAGTTCAATTTTGATCCTTCTGCCATTGTCATGAGCAGCTGCTAGACTGAGGGTGGCAGCAAATGAGAAGGCAGAAGCTGAGAAAATATTGCAGATCAAGCGGGCTGAAGGAGAGGCAGAGTCCAAATACCTATCAGGGCTTGGCATAGCTCGTCAACGTCAGGCCATTGTTGATGGACTGAGGGATAGCGTGCTTGCCTTCTCTGAGAATGTGCCTGGTACGAGTGCCAAGGATGTGATGGATATGGTGCTGGTGACTCAGTACTTTGATACCATGAAGGAGATTGGGGCATCCTCAAAGTCATCTTCTGTTTTCATCCCTCATGGACCTGGTGCAGTGAGAGACATCACTTCACAGATTCGTGATGGACTTCTTCAGGGAAATTCTGCTCAGTAGTGATGGAATTCAAGCTTTGAATGGATTTACTTGGTTGATGTTTGGCATCTTAAGTTTTATTTCTAGCTTTTTCAGAGTTTGTGATCTGCAAATAAGGAAGACTCTGATTATCGTTGTGTTCTTTTCATGTCAATGAAGCGGTGCATACAATCAGGCAATGGCTTGTAAGTAGTATATTGGATTTGGAAGATGTTTAAATCAGCTGGTACAGATGTAGTTCCTCTACTCGATATGCTAGTCTCTCTGTTATAAATTACTGAGTTTATCTTGAAAAGCAGGCTGATGCATATGCATTTTCTCTTTGCATCTAATCTAATGTGGAGTTGCTCTTTCATGGCCCGGGCTTCCTGAGGCAGAGTTTTGGGAAAGAATGAATTCTAGCCCTAGGACTATAATTTGTTTACCAACTGAAGGTGGGAGATGTGAGAGACATTTGGCTGATTTTCAAGCCAGCTAGATATCCAATATAGCTTTAGGTTTCGTGTTCCACGGAGTTCTCAAACGATGAAGCTGCAGTTGACCTGAGTTGTATCATGGAACCTTTCCAGTATTAAACTTGCACGTGAAATATGATAAATTGTTTTTATGATTTTTTTCATAAATTCATATCAACACACAAGCATGTCATAAAAAATGACATGTTCAATGGCAATTAAACATTTGTCAGCATGCTGTATGAAGGTAATAATAAAAAATGTGAACTGCTGATGGAAACAAAGGGATGATGAGAAGCAGGTCAGGGAGAACATGAAAAGCAGGTATGATATGCTTTTGATGAATCCACGGTTTGGCCACAATTATTACATGGGTCCTACATTTTTAACCGGCGTTTTATTGTTTTCCAAACAGCCATTGACTGTGGTTGTAGAAAAGGTCATCAAACCGGCGGCGCAGCAATACCATTGACCTGGATAGTGTTATTGCAAGCCACAACCATGACAAGTGGATGGAGGAGGGAGAGGATTTATCAGAAGAACCAGGTCAATCGTTCTCATCAAGAAGGGCACATTCCTTTAATCCATAGATTTTAAATCCGATCCGGTGGCCAGCCCGGTTCAAGATCCAGATTCTGGATTTTAACCGGGTTGGCTGAATCAATTTTTATTTTAAAAAAAGTTCAAAACGACGTCGTTTTAATAATAATAAAAAAAAGTCAACATGTTGCAATCGAGTTTTTGACCGGGTTTTGCTGGGTCAACCGGGTCGCCGGGTCGGCCGGGTCATGACTTATCCTATTTTTTCATCAACTCGGCCCGATTCCAGCCCCGAGTCGGCCGGATCACGAATCGACCTGCCGGGACAAGCCGGTTTAAAACTATGCTTTAAGCATAGAGTTCCTAGCTGGTTATTATTTGATGAAGGTCCCTTATCAACTGAAAGCAGGGACAGTCGTGGTCTGGTTTCGTTTTTCTGCCTAGTTGCCTTTCTTTAGTAGAAACAAAAGGAATCAAATTTAGCATCACTTCTTAAGGCACAAGCTACTATCATACAAACATCAATGGAGCAGTATCGTAGAAAATGCTCCGGAAGGTCACTTGTTTATTCTCTTTTTCCCCAGCTAACATGGATTGATAACTACAAGGGCTGTGGTATTAATCCTCTTCCATTGACTTTTGGGTACTGGAGAGGTGATATATATTATGTTGTGGGGAACAAGGCAGGAAATTTCTTAGATGATTACTGATATAATTAATCAATTAACGCGTCTATGAGATATGCTCCAAATAATTTAGCTGTTTCGAAATGGCAGGAAAGGTCACTGTTTCCCATTAGAATAGTAGCCTGGTGAAGGCAATACTGGTGGTAGGTTTCTCTTGTTTTTGAACGCTTTGAAACTGCTATATTTATCCTCCGTTCTCCATTTGCCTTCTCCGCCATCTGCACTTTCTGGTTCGTCTCTCTCTCTCTCTCTCTCTCTCTCACACACACACACACACACACGCAATCCTCCCCCGTGCCTTTCTTATGAAACTTAGTGGTTGTGGTTGTTGAATGTTGTTTGAGCATTGTAATTTTTGAAAGTTTACTAGCTTTTGCTTACTAATTGTCAAAATTCAACTTGCAACAACTTTGATACCAAGCAACTTCAAACAACTAAGATGTTTGCATAGAGGATAGTCTTTGTTTCCAAGTCTGGATGATTCCTCTATGAAATGTTTATGCATGTGCTTTCCGGTTTCAATCTTTCTAGAAAGTTAGCATGAACTGGGATGATTGGGCAAAAACATAGATATTACTCGCTTTACTTTTACTTGCCGTCTTAGTAGATGAATGGAATCTCATTTTCCTTTTTTCTATTTCTTCAGTGAATTAAAGATATCAGAAATCGCATACAGAAATGGGCAACCTGTTAGGCTGTGTAAAAGTGGACCAATCCACGGTTGTTATCAAGGAGAGATTTGGAAAGTTTAATGAAGTTCTTGAACCTGGATGCCACTGCATGCCATGGTTCCTTGGAAGTCAGGTTGCTGGCCATCTCACACTTCGATTGCAGCAGTTGGATGTTCGTTGCGAGACAAAGACAAAGGTAGGCTGCAAGTCATTGCGTGGCTTATCTCTAATTCGCTTTGATGTACCAGGCATGATCTGACTGTGTTGTGTCTATTTCTGTTCTCTCTTCTGCAGGATAATGTGTTTGTCAATGTTGTTGCATCGGTGCAATACCGTGCCCTTGCTCATAAAGCAAGTGATGCTTTCTACAAACTTACCAACACTCGATCTCAAATCCAAGCCTATGTTTTTGATGGTATGAACTATAAGAAAACTGTTATCAGTGGTTTTCACAGGGGAATGTAAATTAGGAACTGAACTTTATGCAATTTCTCAGTGATCAGGGCAAGTGTTCCAAAACTACTCTTGGATGATGTTTTCGAGCAAAAGAACGAAATAGCAAGAGCTGTCGAAGAGGAGCTTGAAAAGGTATGCATCCGATCACAGGGTGAAAACAAAATTCTCCGATGTTCCTAGACTACGCACAATTCTTTATTGACATCTAACATCTTAATTTTGCAATGATTATAAGGCCATGTCTGCTTATGGTTATGAAATCGTCCAGACACTCATTGTTGATATAGAACCTGATGAACATGTGAAACGGGCCATGAATGAGATTAATGCTGGTGAGATATCCATGATTGTTTCCACTTATGTAGTGTAAATCAAGTCTTGCTTATGACTAACTGGATTTTGATGGGCTGAACAGTTCTTCCCGGTTATGTTTCTCTTTCTGACAAGTTGTTGAAACTTCTACAGCTGCAAGGATGAGGTTAGCTGCTAATGAGAAAGCAGAAGCTGAGAAAATCATCCAGATTAAGCGCGCTGAGGGTGAGGCTGAGTCCAAGTACCTAGCCGGATTAGGTATTGCTCGGCAGCGCCAGGCAATTGTGGATGGTCTGAGAGACAGCGTGCTTGGCTTCTCTGATAATGTGCCGGGAACTTCAGCTAAGGATGTTTTGGACATGGTGCTTATCACACAGTACTTTGACACCATGAAGGAGATTGGTGCGTCCAGTAAATCCTCAGCAGTTTTCATCCCTCACGGCCCTGGTTCTGTTAGGGACATTGCTACCCAGATCAGAGATGGGCTGCTTCAGGCATCTGCTCCTCAGTAACTACCTGTACGTTATGGAGCAAATTCCCGATGCTGTTTTGTGTGTTTCTTCATTTAAACTTTAATCAAATGGTATACGATTGTGTAACTGAAGTAGATACATACGAGAGAAGCTCTCTTGTGAATTCTGTGCTTCTTAATATATTTGTGAATTGCGTGCAATTTTCATCCATATGGTTCACTTTGCTTGTGATGGTTTGCACCTTGCGAATCCATACATGTTCATGGCTTCAAGCTGCTCAGAACTCTAAAATGCTCCTTGAAAGGCGTTGCTCAGCTAAAGATCAAGGGCATGAGATTCACCTAGTGAATGGTGGCTAAACAACCTGTCACGCTAGGAGATCGATCAAATATCAGTGGCTTGGCGATTGAAAATTGTGACATTCATGAGCTGACAAGAATCATCGCAAAACATGAAAATATTGCATGGAAGAGGAACCGAACACGTGCCCGATGCCTTCGCAGCATTATTCGAATTCCAAAGGCATGGGAGAAGCCACTCATAAAATACCTGGTGGTCCTGGTCCATTTAATAGTTTTCCATTCTTTCCACTTGATATTTATAGCTTTTGAGAAACTCAAACCAATCCCAGGTATATCCAAAAAAAAAAAACTAGAAGGAAAAGATGGGCACCCACAACCACTCGCTTTATCCAAGCTGAGCACCATTACTATTGGCGGGATTCGGGCTATGACGCCTTCAGTGTTCAGGAGTCCAACATATAGTAGCAAAATATCACTCACCAATTAGCATTTGGGGACACCAAACAAGAAATTAAAAATTACTTTGGTAAACCATCTTCAGTAAAGCAACGAAGACGGTAAAACCTGATTAAGAACTGCAGAAATGCAAATTGAGGGAACAAAATTATGAACTAAACCCTCTAAAATAACTGATATTCCATCTCAGTTTAGCTTGGACTGAGTAAAAGATTACGAGAATTCATAAGGTGCCGGCGTGGTATGACCCCTCTAAATTTTATTTTTACATTGAAAAACCAGTAAAACAGAAAGAGAGGTATCACCATGAGAACGCTGTCCAAAGAGTCACAACCAACCTTAATAACAGAAGAAAGTGAGTCTAGAGAGACATCTATGCAGCCTCCTCTTTATAATGGGGCAGCACGGTCATGGCTTGAGAGCTAGAGCCAATCCAACTTTTGCAGTCTTCTCGATCGCCTTGGTGTCTACCTCTCCAGAAACGGTGAAGAAAGACTTTGGCCGCCACTGATGCTGAACAAGAGCGCTTGCTTTGCCAGCATTGTTCACCCGTGCCTTCAATGTCGTCAATGGATCCAATGCATGCTGTGCACCAACAGTGATGGTGTTCTCATTGGATGAGAAGCTATGACTCACTTCTGCACCAACAGCAGTCAAGGGGTTCACAATATGGTAGTAGGATGCGTTGAGAGAATCACCCTTGTCATTCCTGCGCCATGTCATATACTCATTATAAGTACGCCAAATTCTATAGTAATTTAATGAATGAGCCTGCTCGCTTCTATCATATACATGTAGCAAGGAGAGAAGCCAGGATCTCAAATGGCAAAATATATATATATAGAAGAGACAAATAATTATTACAAGTTCCTAATTTTATGATGTAGATTTAACTAACAAAAATTAAATGTAATCATAAGAAACTACAAAAAAATGATTTGATTGTTATTAATAATTTGATTGCAAAATCAAGTAAGATAAACAAGATAAATTTATAAATTACAAGGTATAGAAAAGAAGATATTGACCAATTTGACACTTACAAATGTAGATTTCAATATGATTTCGTCCAATTTTGTCCCCTTTTTGACCCTATTTTTTACACGTCCACTTAAGCTTTTTTTTTTTTAAAAAAAAAACCTTGTAGCAACTGGTATCAATATTAAGATCTAGAAAGAGCAAGGAACTAAAACAAACAGAACACTTCACAATAAACAGAAATCATGCATGTTGTTGATCTGGTATTTCAAACTAATTTGCACAAAGAGGAACCACTCACAAAGTCAATGAGGCAATCAGGTCAACTTTTGACAAGCTAACTCCAGCATTGCATTTGATGAAGTCCCCAGTTTTGGTGTCAAATGAAAGATCTGTTCCAAGTGAGGCGACATTGGTCCCAATCACACCTGAGAAGTTAACAATCGGGTTTACTGTCAACCCAACGCTTGAGCTTACAGCTGCATAGTCATGCAAATACTGTATTTCCACCTGTTGAAATATAATTATCAAAATGAGCAGAAATCACAATGGTCAGCATTTGCATATCTGTGAATCTTTAGGGAGCAGAGGAATTTCTGAGAGCATGAATTCATAAGTTCTTTGCATTCTCAGGAAAACAAGAGAGAGAGAGTGAGAGTAGATACACAAATAAATAGCTTACCTTGCCAGACCTTTGATCAGGTACTTTGAAGCTGAATATTGTCTTCAGACCAGGAGCAGGTTCATCAACCGTAATGGTTGTAAAAAGCTGGTAGCAAAGCAAATTGAAGGTAAGATAATTGATGTTTAACACAGATCCAGGCAACCAAAAGATATAAAAAAAAAATGAAAAAAAAAAGTTTACCAAAATAATAATGCACATTATATGAGAATGGGAACCATTGTAAAAATCATATGCTAGAAACCTTAACTATGGTTACACAGCACAAGAAATTACTGAAAGGACTACGGATCAAGCATGAGCTCCTTTCCTATCTTAATCTTCAACATCCTACAAATATATGCTCTTGATGACATGTTTTGAATCAATAAGTACATACAGTTACCAGTAATAAGTCTATAGTGCCATACATATAAAATCCAGTTCGCAGTCAAGCATGAAAAAGACTATTAAGAGGAATAACATCTAACTCGATGAGCAAATAAATATCTTACATTGGAGCTTGTGTCCACTTTGATATCAGTTGTGATATTCTTGTTCTTCAGCTGAGTATTGACATCAGCAGCAAGCAAGTCACCTTTCTTTGTTCCAGAGGATGTGATAGTCTGCAAAATAACGAGAAAAAAAAGTCAATAAATTAAAATGGGGTGAAGATACCAAAATTTAAATATAGAATACTAATCCATGACAACCCACTTCCGAAATCCACCTATAGAAAATGAATTACTAAGGATTTTCTACTATAAACTGCGACATCCCAGTAACACAATCAAGATTTACAAGTGTAAACAAGACCTCCAATCCAATTTGAATAAAGATACCTGGCTTGGTTTAGCAGAGCATTCAAAAACTAATGACCAAGATTTACAAAGTAGCATTTAGTTTCCTAATGCATAAATAATACAAAACAAAAACCCAAGATTGAGGAAAATTAAAGAAAACCCACTTCTCCCCCATAATTATATCTTCTACCCTAACAATTGAAACATTAACACAACGTGGGCATTATAAACAAAAGGGTTATGAAAAAATTTAAAAATAAAAAATAAAATGAGAGGCAGAAGAATGAGACAAAAAAACTGGGTAAAATGAACGAGAGAGGAATAGAGATAAAAAAAAAGAAAAAAAGGAAACAACTTACAACACCAGTAGGAGAGGAGGTGTTTAGAGTGAACTTGTGGTCAGTCTGGTAGTCCTTGTACAAGAGATCTATTAAAACCCATCAACAAAAATGGAAAAACCCTCCAATAAATATACATGCTACTCTGTATATAACAAAAACAAGAAGAAAAGAAAGAAATGGGGTTTGCACCTCTGGCCTTCTTGCCAATCTCACTGTAAAGACCTGGACCGTTAACCATGATTGGATTACAGAAACAGAGACTTTTTTGCTGTAGCAGAGAGAAATGGATGAGATGAAGGTGGAGGTAGAGGGTTTCCTTATATATGCTTAGCTGCCTAGCAAGGAGGAGTCCAAAAACTCCAAAACCCTAATTTCAGATTATTATTTTTATCGGTGGGGTTTTTCTTTCTATTTTTTCTTGAGATATTTGTACCGTTGGATTGACAGGATAAGGGGGTCTTAGCCGTTGATTTGCGATGCTCGTTCATATTTTCGTAACCCATTGTCCAAGGCTTTCAGTCAGTCAGAATAATAACAAAATAAAAAATAAAGAAAGATTTTTTCTTCTCTCCCAAGATTCCTATGAATAGCAGCCCTTGAAGGAGGTTTTTGTTATTTACAGCCAGTTTTTTTTTTTTTTTTTAACAAAGTGGTTTAAAAAAAATTAAATTTTTTATTTTAAATTATCTTTTTTAATATTTTAAAAAAAATTATATATTAATATCAAAAATAATTTTAAAAAAATAAAAAATATTATTTAATATATTTTTAAATAAAAAATACTTTAAAAATAATCATTATCACCGTTTTAAAACACTTGCTTTTTATCGATTAAAGTTTAGTTTTAAAACTCGATCCGGCTCGATGAATCGACTCGGGATCCGGCTGACTCGGGTCTAGAACCAAGCCAGGTTAAAAAAAAAACAGGGAAAGAAAAAACTCGATGTGACCCAGTTTACTCGGCGTGTTGACCCGACAAGACCCCGTCAAAAACCTGGTTACAACCTGTTGACTTTTGTTTTTTTTTTTTACTAAAACAATGTTGTTTTTTTTTTTAAATTGATCCGGGTGACCCGTTTAAAACCCGAGCCTTAAACCGAACCGGATCTAAAAACTATGGTTTAAACAGTAATGTCTGGGCTGGCCGGGTCCTTGCAAACCCTAATTAATTAGAAAGTTAAAACCTGTATGTATGTATGTATGTATGTATGGAGTGAATTATTTAAATATTTCCGTGTTTGCAAATAGGAAGAGGTCATAGCTTTATTTCCACGCTCGCTGTAAAAAAGAAGGAAGAAAGAAGTGATATCTAAATAAAAGCACTCTATAAAGTGTGAGTACATGACATGTTGCATAAAGAATAAAGATCAATTTATAACTCAGTCCTTGTGGTTTCAGAAACTAAATTAAATCCTCATATTTTAAGATCCATTAGTATCTAGTCCTTTCGTCGAGTCCATCTTCTTCCTCTCAATTTATTTATTTATTTATTTATTTTCTCAATAAAAAGGGAGCAGATAAGATAAACGTAATTAAGGAGTTGAGGATGTCTCTGTTCCCTCTCTTGACTTTCTAGGTTTAAACCTTAAGATTAACACTCTTTGAATGTATCAAGTCAATGATAGAGAAGATGTAGTCTCATGAATATTGGTATGTATGTATGATCAACATTGATCAATGTTTTTTATAGTGGACCTACTAATTAATTACTTTGATAACTATAAAGATTAAATTATAATTCAATAATAAATCATGGAGTTGCTTGGATTAAACATTAATCGCTAAAAACCCGTTTGTTTTTGTATATGAAAAGCATTTTTGAAAAAAATAAATTTTATTTATTTTAAATTAAATTTTTTGTGTTTTTAAATTATTTTGATGTGTTAATGTCAAATATAATTTTTTAAAAAAAATATTATTTTAATATATTTCAAATAAAAAACACTTTTCAAAACAATTTCAAACAACCCGTCTAATTTCAATTGCATCAATTAACAATTTAAAGCTATTGTCTTTATTTCAGCGCATATATATAAATAAAATGAAGTTTACATTGGCATACTGCTAGCATTAATCTTATGTAATCTTCATCATCATCATCGTCGTCGTCATAAAAGAGATGCAAGAAAAATAACTTGTTGTAATATGCATCCATATGTACGAGTGTAAATAACCATCTTAAGATTCCAAATACGAGAGAGATTTAGACATGGTCAGAGGGATATATATCCTTACAATGGAGGAAAAAAAAGGTAGCAGATGTCCAACCATTAATTTTCTCAGAATCGTTTAGGTTCGTTTTCCTCTCTGTTAATCACAAATGAAAGCAGTTAATAGTTTATGCATAATAATTAGACTAGCTTTGAAAACTTTGTCTAATTGGTAGATTAATGTGTTCTTGACATGTCCAAGAAAATTGAACAAACTGAATGAGACTTGGATGATCCATCTTCAACACTTTGATCCTTTCCTGAACTGTGTGGGCATGTACTGGTTGAAAACTCACTGTTTCTCCAGTTTTCTTGTGTAAATCCCATTGGATTTACAGTGCTAACAGGGAGTAGTAGGCCAGTGCTATTGGCATGGCAATGAGCATGCCAAATATCACCCTGAAACACAGAACAAACATTTAGTATTCTCAGGGAAAAAGATGGAAGAAAAGGTGGATGTTGAATATATGAATGCAGTGAAGCATTAGTTACCCTGTGCTCAACGTATCTGGATGAACGTTGTACTCTTTTGCGAAGACGAACGGAACGATCCCTTGAGGAAGAGCTGCCTGCACAAAGAAACACACTGTTCAACGACCCAGTATCCTAATAATTGACCAAATGAAACAAATCTTATGTACCTGCACAATTGCCACTTTGAGCACCGTGCCCTCCAGTCTAACGGCGAAGGAAGCGACTGCCATCAGGGCAGGCCCCACGATGAACTTCATTGCCATGGCGACCACAGCCATTCGGATTCCACATGATATTATGCTGGGCCGCAATGCCATAAATAGACCTGTTGAGTGTTTGGATGGAATAAGAATTCTAGTGACGGGAACAGCTCATGATGGGGTGTTAATTTGTTGATGATATATAGTCATACCTAAGCTGAACATTGCCATACCAAGCCCTCCTGTTGACAATATCACTATGGATTTATCTACAATATCCGGCAATTTCACTCCCCACCTAAAACAGATAAACGTGGCCTTGTAACTTGAGTAATTGCAGGAAGAACAGCTACTTAATCATAATTCGTCAACAAGCTGTGATCTCAGGTATGATCACATCAATTGTAATGCCAAACTTTATGTGTCTGATGCTTTTGCAGATGTACCTGAAGTGTATGCTTGCCCAAATAAGAGCCACCATGGTAGCATAAAAATTTGGGTTGCTCATTAGCTTCTTCCCCACCGTCAAAAGAATGAGCATGGCTTTAACCTTCCTTGTTGTTCTGCTGTGCACTTCTTCTCCTTCTTTGTATTGTGATTCTTGAAGAGCCTCTTGATCTCCTTAACATAGGCATGAAACCATATGTGGAAGACATTAAAATATATATATAGAAACAAAAAGGCACCGGCACATGATGTATGTATGATTACCAATTAGACAGCTTACAAGTAATTACCGCCGTATTAATTAACAGGCGGTAGCATACCTCAGCCAACCATGTATTATGAGTTATTCCAGGAAAATGTTGATGAGCTTCACATTTGTGCAATTGGACAGAAGGAACGTTCATAAACAAAAGAAATGGGCAGAGAGGAGAAACGTTTACGGGACCCACTTGGGCTATCTCCTACTCCTATATATTTAATTAAATTAAGTTGACAGAACAGGATTGGAATTGAAATACGTACTATTCATTATCTTAGAGTTCAAATAAGAGTCTAGTAGTGATCTATGTGCATCATGGTGCTGCTCATGCTTTGGATTAGTGTTAGTATCATTGTTATTTATGAAGGAAACACAAATACCTGTAGTTTCTGAAGATGGTGCCACAGTGGCTTCCTTGGTGGCATTGAGCTCAAACAGAAACAGCAACAAATTGTACCAAATCAGGCTTTGCAAGCCAACTATCTGCGAAAGAAGTGGCTCTGCCTCGGCTCCGTACATAGCCCTCAGAAGGGGAAGGCCCAGGATCAAAGTGTTGGGCAATGTTGACAGGGAGAGACCAGTGATGATCCAATTCAACCGCCCGCGAGAGCTGATTTTGGCGAGTGCTGTCAGTACTAAAAGGGCAAGTAGTTTTTGAAGAAAGTCGGCAAATATAAGTTTCAGGTTCATTTTGTAGGGATTGATACTAGAGATGACTTGGAATGATAATAACGGGATTGAGAATTTAGCAACAAACTTGTTTATGCCTGCACACTGATCTGGTGTAAAGAGCTTCCACCATCTCACAGAGATGTAGGCCAATATCATGGCAAAATATAATGGGACTGTGGCTGCCACCACATGATAGACATCAGCTGTGGAAATCATGACAACCAGTGGTTCAAGGATTGTGATATGTACTGCTTTATGTTTTCTTCTCGGCGAGAATCCTTTGTAACAAATCTCTTTTTATATGCTCTCTCATGGTTGCTTTGTCAGATCATGAAAAGTTGTGTTGGCATCAACTGTTCTGATGGAAGCCTCATTAGAAAGTCTTTCCTAATTCCCATAATGACCTTAGCTTAACATGGTGTCTGCACTTTTACATTCCTGATTATTCTACCCTTCAGCTAAGTGCCTCAGTTGTAATAATTACTTGCACCTCTACAGTGTGTATTTGATGGAATTCCTTGTAATATATGTATACTTTGTTCTTCCTGTTAAGTGTCATATGTAGAAAGGATCATCATACAATTACGGGAATCTTTCTTGTTAGTGAAAGCTCAGGGTACTTGTGTCTTAATAGTCAAAAGATAGATTCCTCCTTCCATCTTGTTATGTCTTTAGGCCCTTTGGTTCTTTAGGCAAAGAAGGGCTTTGTAGAGGCTGACACAAACTCTAAATCTTGCTCGTTAAGCTTTAATTCCCAAAACTTGATCTCAAAGAACAAAAAGAAGACTCATTTCCTTTGTTTTTTCTTACTCCATCTTGACCCTGATCGCCTCTAATCCTCAACAAAGCTCATTTACGATTTATTTTGTTTTTTTTTCCAGTGTATTGAGGATTTTCATTTTGGCCACATAATCTAGAAAGTAGATGGTATTTGCCTAGCTATTCTTGGCTTATGATATTTCTTTCCATGTTTAGGCTTAGGGGAGGAGAGGAATAAAGAAGTGAATTGCAAGGGAAGTAATTGAAGCACTGTGTTTATGACAGTGGTGAGGAAGGATTTGCTAAATACGGTCAAAAGTGAGAGAATAAGTGTTGCGGGGATTTCTCTTTATGAATTTGAATCCTGCCAGAAAAGACCTATACATCGTCTCTCTCTTTCTTCATGTTGTCTTTTTTACCAGAAATTTTGCCAATACTTCATATGCATCCTTGTGCCATCCATGGCTGTCTTGGCACAAAACTGGTGAATATATATATATACACATATACATATACATGCCTGCTGGTGACTTGCTAAGAATTCCGTACATTATTATACTTTGGCTTAATTAAATGATTGGCAAAAAGGATCTTATGCGGCTTTTGCTAAATACCAAGAATTTTAAGCCCTGAAATATTTCTTTTCTTTTATCAGACTTTTAATTTCTTCATATTATATATACTATCAAGTTGTAATATTTAATTATTGATAATTTCCTGCATATAATTATATATTTACCTGAAAATCTCTTAAATTCAGGTAGTTCTTTTAATATAACTTGTTAAATAATGTTATGGTCTAAACATCAGGAAAGGCTAATTATTGCTTCACCTTCTTCATCACAACAGCTTATACCAGCAGCTGCATATGCTTAATTCGGACCCAAATTAGGCAAATTATTTTATTTTTAATTTTTCAACAAATAAAATAAAATAATAATATTTGAATTCGTAATCGATTGATTAAAAAAATTTTAATTTTATATTAAAAAATCATCTTATTCCAGAATATCAACCTACTAAATAAATCTTTAATATATAATTTATATCGTTGTGCATCACGTTCCTACATTTAGTCATCGTACACCCCGATGCCCGCCTAGAGTCGTGCAAGCTTTGGCTAGACATCTCTCCTTCCCTAAGTAAAGTCTAGGTACGTTAAGATTATGCTGTTTGCTAGCTAGCTAGCTTTTTCACTTTTCGTCTACAAACGATCATGGAGGTTTTTTTTTTTTTGGATGTATATAGCCAAGTGTGTGCTTGTGTGTTCCCACTAATCAGAGCATGCAAGTTAGGAGACAAGGATCCTTTTATACTTTTCTTCAATAACATTTGCAATATTCTTGAAATTCTGTGTGATATTAGTAATGCGCCTTAATGTAATTTTGCGTTTGCATTGTTTTCCTATCAAAAAAGAATTGAAAATCTCTCCAGACATATATGTTTATATTGCCTAGTGCTGTCCTTGTTTTGTGGACTGGTATAGCTTTATCGAAAGGGCTGCGTTAACCTTTTCCTAAAGCAATCATCAGAGAAACTAACTGATAGGTAAAGCTTAGTACGTTTGCTTGCTTTTCCTCCTTGAGAAGTGCCAATGCCGCTTACGCTGTGCTTAGCTTAATTTCTGCTAAAGCTGGGCTGTTACATCTCCTATATAGATTCTATATGCTGAACCCTTCTAATGCTTTTACTTCTCCTAGACCTTGAGTCAATAATTTAAGTGGCTTAATTGACCAAGTCCCTCTCCTTTTGCAACCATGCTAGACTCTGAAATGGACCTCCATGTATCTGAATTGTCTTCTGGGTCACTACAGAGACTTTCATATTTGACGCAGAATTAGTGTCAAGGCAGCAGGTCGCAGCTTAATTTCTAAACAGAAGACATGCACGCACAAGAATGTAGTTATCAAGCATTGCATATGTACGTATATGTATTAGCTAGCTGATAAATAACATGATTTCTTAAAGGCTATCGATGCATGCATGGCGAATATATATGTTAGCTAGAATTCCTATGGTCGTAGCTCATAACAAATGCTACGGCTATATATAGCTAGAGAATGCAGTACTATAACTAATTAATCGATCCGTGCTCAATGTGCGTGTAATTAAGACGTGTTTACAGGATGGATGTGTTAAGGAGCCGGGGATGCAGATTGTTTCTCTATTAACTAGCTCGAGCAACTTATAAGGAGATTGTAATATATATCTGATCAAAATATACTAATAAAGGGGAAAAAAGGAGTAAAAAAAAAGATGAAAAGAAGATGGCTTGAATGGTGGCATTAATTAGGGGTGTGATTTAAGACCATTAATTCTCCTTGGTGGTTAATTTTTGTTGTTCTGCCGCTCTGTCAACCGTTATTAGAATGTGGTTTTCCATTCTCTACGCTTCTAATTTTAGATGCCCAACGTCTTTTTGGGTAGTATTTAAGCATGCCCACAACCTCAAACTTAAGTGTTCTATTCATAAAGCCAAAACCAAGACATGAAGATAGCTTAAAGATTCACCTAGGTTCCTTTTTTTATGGTCTAGTTCGGTCTGAACCCATACAAGAACTTGCGAGCCCACCGCGCCATCCGGTTCAACCGTAGACCTTGCCTATTACGTACGGACCTAGGTCCAAACCACTTTCGGTCATAACCTGTCAACTTTCAACTATATATACATACAAAGCAAAATGGCAGTGGGTAAGGCCAAGCTGATCTTTGCTATTACTCTTGCGACATTGATTCCTGGGCTGCTGGCAGACATTGCCTTCTTCGACGAAGTGTGGCAAAAACGAGCAGAGGAAGCAAAGAAAGTGACCTTGAACTCCTACATACCCAACCCGGAAGATGCAACCGATGATTTTAACTTTGAAGTTAACAAGTGATCAATATTCCTCGACATCCTTTTCTCCATTTCATTGATAATTAATATCACACAATGCCATGACATTTCTCTCTTTCTATGTTTTTTTTTGGACACACGCGCACACCATATATATATATATAGGAACTTGATCGATATGATATTATATAAAGCTGATTGTTACAATTTTTTTCATTGGGGCATGCAGATACGCTCTTGCAAGAAACAGCAGTTCAAAACCGGACATTGTTGATGAGTTTGGGAGCGCGAACAGCACTCTTGTGGACTTCGATGATGATCGTAATGATGCTGGCTTTGAACTGCTCGCAAATAGCACTAGAAGGAACCTGAAGCAAGGAAAGAAAAAATACCTAGGTCCATGCAAGGTGACGAACCCAATTGACAAGTGCTGGAGGTGCAGGAGGAACTGGGCAAGAAACCGTAAGCGTCTGGCAAAATGTGCACTTGGTTTTGGGCGTAGGGCAACTGGAGGATTGAAAGGAAGGGTATATGTGGTTACTGAAAATTCGGACGACGATGTCATGAACCCAAAACCAGGGACTTTGCGACATGCTGTGATCCAAAAGGGGCCATTGTGGATCATATTTTCAAAGAACATGAACATTAGGTTGTCGAAAGAGCTGATTATGACTAGCCATAAGACGATTGATGGGCGTGGACACCATATACACATTGCTTATGGTGCTGGAATCACAATACAATTCATCCAGAACGTAATCATTCATGGAATTCGGATCCATCACATTGTTGCTACTAGCGGTGGCAATATTAGGGATTCTGTGGAGCACTATGGGATCAGGACCAACAGTGATGGGGATGGAATTTCCATCTTCGGATCCAGCAATATTTGGATCGATCACGTTTCCATGTCTCGCTGCACCGATGGTCTCATTGATGCAATTATGGGATCCACAGCAATAACCATTTCAAATTCCCACTTCACCCACCACAACGATGTAAGCTAGCTATCGATGATGATCTTTTTAACTAATCAATCAATGTAGATCATGTGATGATTTCATGATATTGAAACTGATGCGCGAGTGCGTGCATGCAGGCCATCTTGTTGGGTGCAAGTGACAGCTTCTCAGGCGATGAGCTTATGCAAGTCACGGTTGCGTTCAACCATTTTGGTCAGGGACTGGTACAGAGAATGCCAAGATGCCGATGGGGTTTCTTCCACGTTGTTAACAATGACTACACTCACTGGCGCATGTATGCTATTGGTGGTAGCAAACACCCTACCATTATCAGCCAGGGTAACCGCTTCATCGCACCACCTGAACTTCATCTGAAACAGGTAAATGTTAACTAATTATACAGTTTCGGTTTTAATATTGATATCATGTAACCTCACGGCATGCAATATGCGCAGGTGACGAAGAGGGACTATGCGACGGAGTCTGAATGGAAAACATGGACATGGAGATCAGAGAATGATCTAATGATGAATGGAGCCTTCTTCATTGAATCAGGCAAACCTAGAACCAAGAGACCTCATAAGAAGTTCATGATCACAGCCAAACCCGGTTCCCTTGCTACAAGGATGACACTCTTTGCTGGGGCACTTGATTGCAAATCGGGTAGAAAATGTTAAGAAAATAATTTCCTACCACCTGTGGAACCTTCAACTTAACCACCAAGGATATGTGAATGAGAACAATTTTAACGTTGCTTTTCTTGTTGTTTTTTAATTTATTTATTTATCTTTTAACGATGATGATGCTGCTGCTGCTTGTTCGTGCCTTTTAGATCTGTCTGGAAGTGAAAAATGGATGGATTTAATTAATTCCCTTCTGTTTAATTTCTGGCTGATTTTTTTTTATTATTATTATGTAAGCGCTACGCTGCGTTGTCTATGTCTGTCGTCTAGATGTTGTTTTTAAATGGAGAAACATGCATCAATAAGGAGAGAGAGAGAGAGAGAGAGAGAGAGCGTGACCATCAATAAAATTAAAAGGCATGGTTTTTTCACTTAATATGGTCTTATTGTTTATTCTTTTATACATTACTATAAATGAATTATGCAAAAAAATTTATTTTATTTATTTGAATTTTAAACTTTTATCCGGCGATTTAGTCTTAATTAAATACCAATTGATTTTGATTTCTTATGAAATAATGGGATTGAAAAAAACAAGGGACCTAAATATAAATAAATAAAAAAACATCAAACCTAGATGGCATGCCGTAAGTATCTAAAAAGAAACACTTTGGTTCTCAAATTTAAATATAATACAAATTATACAATTTTGGTACCTCAATATTTTTCAAAATCATTTTGGTATAAAAGTTCATTTTTGTTATTTTTTTAGTTCTTAGTTGAGAGAGTAGAGAGAGAGAGATCGCACATATTCTAGCGGTAGATAGAGAAACATGTCATTAATATCGATTTAGATTACCAAAACAGATAATATTTATATCAAATAATTCCTTTTGATGAAGAAAATTCATATTGGGTGTTCTTTTACCTTTAAATTTCATGAAAAAAAATCAAATCTGATCTCGAGTTGATTTTTTGTTTTGGATTGATTTCAGTTTTTAGAACGGTTTTTTAGTTTGTTTTTAGGCTATGAATAGATTTATCATTGTTCTTAAGATGTTTTATAAGTATTTTGGATCAAAATGAGTTGAAAACGGGTTTTTGGGTAAAAACAACTTAGACCCTAAATTTTTGGGTAAGATTAGACGACGCGTCGTCTAATTTATTTTCAAAAAAATTAAGATGGACAACACGTCATCCACCTTAAGTGCAGAATAAATAAGGGCTTAGTCGTGCGGGCCTGCCAAAGAATTCATAACTAGTTACTTATAATCTAAAACGCATGGGCATTTCACTGTGGAGCTGGCACTGTGCATCCTCTCACAATTTACTGTGAATGGCACTGTGCATTTTTCAAGAATTCATTTTGGTCCTCAAAGTTTTATTTTGTACGATTTCACCTTAATTCAAGGTCAATTGCTACTGATTTCTTAGTCAATGATGAGAATGAAAGAAAGGGGACCAGAATGAAAAAGGCGTCAAACATGGATGGTGTACCAGAAGTTTTAGAAAATATACATTTTGGTCCTCGAAGTTTAACAATTACACAAATTATATAATTTCAGTACCTCAATATTTTTTCAATTCAATTTTGGTACAAAAATTTATTTTTGTTATCTTTAATCCCTTGTTGAGAGAGGAAAAAGAGAGGTCATTGGATTCCGGTATTATAGAGAGAAAAATATCGTTGACATCGATTTAGGTAACCAAAACAGTTGATGTTTGTGTCAAATGGTTCTATTTAATGAGGAAGGTTCATATTAGGTGTTTTTTCACCTTTAAAGTCCGTGAAAAAAAATTTAAGGTCGGTGATTTTTTTGTTTTGGATTGATTTTGGTTTTTTAAATGGTTTTTTAAGACCATAGATAGGTTTATCATGGTTTCTAAAGTGTTTTATATGTGTTTTGGGTAAAAAAAATATCGTCCACCCCAGATGTAGCAAAAAACAAATAAAGACCCAATAACGCGAGCCCTAACCAAATTAGGCTAGACAGGCTGACCTTGGTTGCTAGGGTCAGCAGCGCCTTGCCTTTTTATTTTTTTTTTTAATTAAATCTTGTTTTTATGTGTTTTTTTTTCACTATATCTAGCTTAATATCATTTCTTTCTTTTATTTTGTTTAAAGAGCCTCTTTTTAATTATGGTTATTTTTTGGCAATGCATTTAATTTTTTTAGGGGGTTTTTCTTATTCATCTATAATTTTTTTTTCTTAGATGAACTTTATATTTGAAAAAAAAAATTACTTTCATATAAATTTCTAATATGTACAACCATGTATAATTTTTTTTTATTTTATTTAATCAATTTAATGTGTGTTTATTTCTATTATTGTTTGATTAAATAAAAACATTATTTTGATAAATAAATTTAATAAAGACAACCGAGTAAATATCTTATTTTACAAAATTAAATATCTTTGTTTTATTTCGAGAATGAGAATATCAAACTTTATAAAATAAATTGGTATGAATTGCATATGGTTTCCTTGAAATATGTCTAACACATGTATTTCTTGTACAATGTATCATTACCTATTTTTACCCTCTATTTAAGTCATATTTCAAAAAAAATCAAAATGAAATAAAAATGAGGAGTGAAATGATAATTAAAAAAAGAACAAAAATAAACATAGGACTTAAGTCCTGTGCAATTGTAAATCAATTGTTGGAAATTTATTTTTATTAAATAAATTATAGATGAATGATAAATTAATCTTAAACAATTCTTGATTTTTAATTTATTTTATATCAATTACGAGTTTTAATATATGTTTATTATACATACTAGTATTCTATCATTATTTTTGTGTTGAAAGCATGTTTGCAATTAGTTATGTTTTTGCATGCTTATAGATTAAAATTTATATAAATTCTAAGCTTTTTTAAAAAAAATTTTTATATTTAACGTGATTTGTTAAGATAAACTAAATATCATTATTCATTGGTCTAATATTTATATATCTACAAACTTTGATTTTATAACCTTAAGGCTTTATGGTTCTTTTTATATTAGACTTTGTATAATTTATCTTGCAAGAAAAAAAAATAATAATAATAGAAGACAGTTTTAAAGGTATTTATTTGAGGATTAAAAGTGGAATTTTTGAGAAAGATGGAAGGATGAGTGTTATTTATTATTATTATTATTATTATTATTATTATTATTATTATTTATGTATTCTTAGGTGTGTTTTCCTTATTTTGTATAATTGATGAATTTATAGGAAAACTTTTAGGGCAACACCTTACTTAGGGTGTTTGGCTTGATTTTAGAAAAATTCTAAGTGTATAATTAGATTAAGACAAAATGGGTCAAGAATATCCTAACTCTCATACATTATTTATTTTCTCTCATTTTCTTTCTAATATTTTTCTCTTCATCATTTGTTTTTCTTGATTGAAACTAAAATAAAATATGCAAAAATCCTAAAAGTATTAACCTAACTAAATTCAAATTACTCGCTAAGTTAACATGTAATTTGATAGACCTAGCTAGCTAATTACATGTGAAATCCAACCATGACAATTTTAAGGAATTTTTTAATAAAAAAACAAACAATATAATTTTGAACAAAACAAGTAACCCTAGTTAATCAAATTACATGTAAATTAATCTAACAACCTAGTAATAACTAAGTCAGATCTCAAAACTATATTCTCAACCATGTGAAAGACTTTTATTTTTGTTCTCCTGGCGAAAACAAAATAATTCTCACTTCTTTGTGCATTTCATTTCTTTCAATCAAAGACTTTAAGAGCATGAATAAGACTTTCAATCCCGAGTAACAATCAACTAGAGAATGAATAGCAAGGATGACTTGAATTTCTAATATCATCCAAGTTGATCAAATCAATTTGGTCCAACTCCCACCTAGTCCTTTTTAACCTATTTTCTTTCTTTCCTTTTTTATTTTGTGGAGTTCTAATCTTGTTTTTCAATATAATTAATATATGAACTTTGATCTCATAATTCATAAAAGGATTTTTATAGTTTTACACATGAATTCGAAGTTTAAACACTATTTTATAATTTTATAATTTATAAATGAATGTATACTTTATTGTCTAAGTTTAGATTTTAGTCATAAGGCACCCAATGGATATACTTGCCGGGTGGAGAAACAACTCTTCTAACCCTATCCAACTGGGCTGAACTCAGAAGCGAGAAATGGATTTAGATATTTATGGAGCAAAATCCAGCTCCTGCCATCTCTAATGAGTAGCTCCGCAACAGACCACTATTTGCTTTAATGCAAAGAGCTGCAACAAACAAGGTGCCTTGGAGACGTAGAATTGAGTGTTAGATTTCACTAAAATTGTATAAAGACGGGTGAAGTGCCGACCAAGCCCTAATATATATGACAAGTCTTGGAACATAGGGCTTCTATCTATTCAACTTTCAGACTCGTTTCCAGAGTCTACCATCATTGGTTGTGGGTTCTTGTAGTCATTGACTTGTAATTTGTACCGCTTTTTATCATTTTGAGCCATTTCTTCGTACGGTTCCTTCTCCTCCGCTGCATTCAAGCAGGTAAAAAACCAAATGGTGAAATATTCTTGTAGTAAAAGATAACGGAATCGCCACAAATTAGTGACAACTGAAAAGAATGCAGACCTGACATAGCATTCCACTTGTCTGCAAGTGCTTTGGTAATCTCCCCGAACACAATTCCTGGGTTACTCTTCCTCACATTCTTTTGTCAATCACAGTAATATAGTTAGCATACCCAAAACAAGCAATGAACAAATCCTATTCAGAAATTACAATGGAACAGCAATTAACCCACCTCCCTTTCCAATTGCGAGAAGAACACGTAAGCAGATTTCGACCTCTTTGGTGCATTAGGATCCTTCTTCTTTTTCGGTTTCCTCTTCTTTTGGCTTTCCTCTCCATCTCTGCTTTTCCTCTTCGTAGTTGCCTTAGAAGATGAAGCCTCCCTTTTAAAATCCTTTTTTGTTGGGTTCTGCAATTGGGCCATTCAATGGATATATACATTCAAACAGACGACCATATATCAAATTCTCTTCAATAGAGCATGCAGGTAGAGTGAATTGAATGGCTTGCCTCTTTCTCATCACCACTTTCACTGGCATCAGATTCTCCGTCTCCAGAGTCATCTGTAGGAGAACCTCCATCATCCTTCCCAGCAACAAAATCTTCATCCTGCAACATCACCATGCTTAGATTTCGTTGCATAAATGCAAAAGGACTATTAGATCTCAAACAGGATGGAGACACAAAAAACCATGGGAAATATATTGGAAACAAGAGGGGTGCAGAAAATGCTATCTATATACATGAAATTAACCCTACCAATTAAAATTCAGCAGCCATAAGCTTGTGGGAAATGCAGCACAAAATTATAAGAAAATAAAAGAACTTGCCTCGTCATCACTCTCATCATCACCAGCTTCATTCCTAATGCGTGCAAGATGTGGATCGACAGCATCATCGTCATCATTCTGAAGAACAGCAGCCACTCCTTTTGTGGTTTGCATATCTCCCAGGTTCATAATTTTCAAGCCCTTCCCACTGTATGGTTAAATGAAAGGTAAAGCCATTGAAAATGGAAAGTAGACTCAAACTGTTAGGTGATAACAAACCAACCTTATGAAGTCAAAAAGATTATGATATTCGTTCCTCTGGATGTTCCGAAAAAGATGCTCTTGTTCTGTTTTAAGTCTTATAAGAAGATCAAAGTAATGCATATTTGAGCCACCAGCAGCATGCCTCTCAAATTCCACATAGTCAATCTTGTATGAAGAAACAGGAAGAAGAATTAAAATAAACATGTCAAAATCCAATTGAAGTATATCATATGCATGTTAATGAACAAATCAGGAACACATTATAGTTTGCTGAACTATACCTCCTCATGAAGAATGAGTGTCGGAGGTTTGGGTAAGAAGAAGAAGCTCTTTTCGAGTGGGTACAGGACTCCATCTTCAGCTTTCAATGATGATTTCACAGCATAACCATCTTGACAACTACGGAATTTTCCTGGTCTAGTAACTTTGGCAGCAGACAATCCACGCATTACAGTGGTGAACACTTCATGTATAAGCCCCTATTTATCCACAACACAAACAAATTTTATATAACTTCTATCCTAAGATTAATTTATCAACTATGTCCCAACAGATGCTATTACCTTCTGAAAAAAGAAAAGAAAAGAAAAGAAAATGAATAACACGTGAAGCATAATCACATCAGAATGTAACTAGGTTACTACCTTATACGATGGTTCCAACTTGTCCTTGTACTTTGTGTACAAAAGATCTTCACTCATTGACAAGTTGCTTTGAACTACAAAGTCAGTGTCGAACTGTACAAAATAGAATAATGAATGGTAGCCAAATCATATGAACAAAAAAAACCCTGATGTTCAAATGTAATACAATCAACAATACCTGCAACACGATATGTGGATACAGAGTTTGCCCTTTGCGGATAGGTGGATCAAGAGTCACAACAACAAAGGTGTGTGGCTGGTTATACTGCACAAAAAAAAAATTCAAGTTTGCATGAGATTCCATTAGTCATCAGTTTGCCATGAAAAGGATTGAAATCACACCAACACACTAAAGAAATCATTATGTGAATAGCATAGAGAGAAGAGGATAAAAGTACATATACACATGCATGTATAAGTGGAGAGGTAATAAAAGCAAACCTTTGGAAGCAAAAAGAGGCGGACAACGCTGCTGTACTGAATTTTGAAATCATTAGCCTGTCCTTGGAGCCGCAAGAAAGACAAATGCAGTTCAACACTGTACCGACCCCTAAATTGAAAAATGGTTTTACAAGTTATAAATTCATTGAAAAGAGTCACATCAAAGAACCAGCATGTGACATGGATGAGTTATGTTTGTGCATGGAAGTACATGAGTGAGTATGCATGTGTCTGTGTGTGGGTTGGCGTCTAAAATTTCTACCTTGGTGTGAGGATTGCGATACCCTCAAATGTAACAACAGCTTCTTCACCTCCAGCACCAACATCTGCCCTTTGCACAATTAGGTCACGGAAAACCTAACACAAAATCAATTGACAAGAAATCAGCAGACACAAGGCAGACACAAGTAGACAGTGGTAAAAAGGAAGAAACTCACCTGAGCAGGAGGATGATTTTCATCACCAATATATTGCGTATTGTTATTAGGTATGTGAAAACTTAGCTCCATCAATGAATCTTTCTGTAAACATAACATAATATGATTACAAATTGATAGCATCACTCCTAAACAAGAAAATATGAATGCAGAACCATTATTTCCTACTGGCTACTTAATGCAATTTAGAAATGAACAAAACAAGAACATAATACAGGTGCCCCTGCAGATAACTCTGGATTGTCGACCAATGTTACCTAGATGCAGTACGTTATGGTGCGTGGTTTGGGTATTCGGTTCCCTACCCCTCCCGAAACGCAGTATGAGGCAGGGTAGGCTTACTTGGTTTGCTAGTTCAGGTCACGGTTCATTTTTAGAAGTAATATTTTGCATTATATTCTAATATGTTGAAGGCTGCATGAAAATTTAGAAATTTATTAATATTCCTTCAGTTATTGACCATTAGATTGGTTTACTAAGATAATCATGCCATGTGTTACTTTCTAATTCAATCAGAGTATAGAAGTAATTGAAAATAGCATTTGAATTATCTCTTCCCAAAAAAACCCTTGATCTTCTCCAGGCACACAGCTGTACAAAATTATCTTCATTTCTTTTGTTTTAGCTAAAACTAAATATGCTACCTTTTTTATTCCAATTAGTAAATATATTTAAATGTATTTCCAATTTTATAAAGGTTTTACAAGTTTACTGCTATATTTAAATGTAAACTGGTAAATATATAGTCAAGTGTAACAAAAACAAATATTCAGTATTTGCATTATATTCTACTATGTTTAAAATTGGTTGTTATCGCCAATTTTCATTATCTGGATCACAAACACATCATGATTGGGATCACTGCGATCCAGATTGTAATTCCAGCGGGGTGAGCAAAATAGATAACTCTGTTGTGGACCCAGATGCATGAAATGTAGCCATATGGCTTGTACTGCAGAAAGGACAAACAACATCAATAGACCCACCTCATTTGCTCCAGTAGTATCATCCACATGGAACTCCAAGATGACATCATTTTTCCCTTGCATTTGTGTTTGGGAAACATCCGCCAAAGATACCTCGAATGCTTGCTTCGATCCAACCAAAAATGTAAGCATATTTCCTACAAACATTAGGAAGGTGTGAGTTAACAGCATGACAAGGAGAGAATAAAAGAATGAGTTGTACAACTAAAGAAACTCCCCTCTATCATAAACAACAAAGGTAATAATAATAAAGAAAAAAAAAACTAATGGGTCCAGCAACTAGGCAAGTCAAAAAGAGTCACCCACCATTTAAGTCCACTTCTCCCCAGTTACGGCCACTAACTGAAAGCTGCTTCTCTTCTGGTGTTATTCCATGGCTTTGGAAAAAATTGGTCAAGGTAGATAGGTCCTACATGGCCAGCAATGGATGGAACAAAGTAAGAAAACACGTCGCAAACTGTAAAAATCAAACTTATAAGAAGAAGAAGAAATAAACACTGAAAACTTCAGTACAGTGGAGACTAATGAACTGTCACTAACAAGCACTGGACTATTGTGATCATTTAAGAGACCCACCAACTATATACACAGAAGTTCAAGAAGCCATGCAGTAAGGGATATTCTAAGTTATAAAGGGAATCAAAATGTTCAAAGTTAGAAAGTATAGGCATAAATTACATTGATTTCATTAAAATAGAATACACAAACTCTAACATGAAGACAAATGCACAAACAAGTTCCAACTTTAAAATAAGATAACAAGGAGATTGGAGAAAAACCTGATCACGAAATCCAGTAAACTTGTACCAGGGCCCACCTTTGATTAGAACACTGAGTTGATTTGTCCTTGGGACCTTCATCCATGTCACTCCAACAATATCAGTTCTATCAACTTCAACAGCCTTACCACCCCCTTGTTTCTTCCATAGGATTCCCCCTGAAGATATCTTAAGCTGCCCAGGGTTCTGCATTTGACAATGAGAATCTCATGTATTTCTGTTTCTTTATCTTGCATCTCCGTTCCCAAAAAAGGAAAAAACAATAGACTCCAAAATTCACAAGACATTTCAAAAAATTAGGGCATCAATGCGATGAACTCAACAAGAAACCACAAATGTCTAAACAACCATGCATCCGGTATCAACAATCAGAAAACCTGATTAGAAACTGAAAAACAAATCAAGGTAGCCAACGTATCATCTTGACTAAATTATGGTATAAATTTAATAAATGGCTATTATAAAACTACTATTTGATGCCTCCCTCCTAACTTTACTCGGCAACCAATCCAACCTAAACCCTAAACCTTTTTTTTTTTAATTTTTCTCACTTAATTGTTACAATTATTCATACCTAGTTCATATACTGAAACAAATAAGAATTAGGCAACTAATTAGGGTTTCAAGAACCACAATCTAAACACCTGATTTTCCAACCTAAAACACAGGCAAAGTAGGCATAGAATAAAAATTAGGGTTTCAAAAAGCAGAATCGAAAGAAAGAAAATTCAAAAGAAAAGAGACAGGGTTCGAGCAAGCTAGGGTTTCAAAATGGTTTTGATTATTAGTTAAGAGAGAGATGGTAAGAGAACTTACGGTGCCTCCACGACCTCCGAGAGAGATATTATTAAAGAGATGAGCGTCCGCCATACCTCTGCCCAAACTTTGATTCTTCGAAAAACCCCACTTTCTCTTTTATGTATGCATGTGGATATACATCGGGATGGAATGAGCGGTGCGTCTCACGCGCTCTTGGATTTGGGCGCCAAATTGACCATCGGTGTTCACTTTAGTGTGCTCAGAGCTGTGCTGTACTGTGCAGCCTGTTGGGCTGTTTGTAATTACAATGTGTTTTTGAAGTTTTTTTAATTTTTTTAATTTTTAATTATTTTTTTTATATTTTAGAATTGTTACAATATTTTAATGTTAAGAATAGTTTTTAAAAAATAAAAAAATTATTCTAATATATTTTTATATAAAAAAAAACTTTTATAATAGTTTAAACTGTTTTTTTTTTTTTTGCAAGAATATAAAGTTGTCGTGTGAGAAGCAAGATGGATACCAAAATTAATGTTATGCTATAATTATAATTGTGATTTAATGCAAAGTTTGAAAAAAAAAAAAAAAGGTTTATTGTTTTTTTGGGGGTTTATTTAAAAACACGGTACAAACTGTGTTTTTTAAATTTTTAAATTTTTTTTTGTTAAAATTTTATATAATATGTTGATATCAAAAATAATTTTTTTAAAATAAAAAATATTATTTTAATGCATTTATAAGTAAAAAGCACTTCGAATCACAATTATTATTATAATTTCAAAAACATTAAAAAATAAGGTGATTCAAAAATTAAATGGGTTGATTTTATTTGTTTAGTTATTATGTTGTTAATTTGTATACGCTGAAAATAAAAATATGATCCTATGAAAATGCGGGGTTAAATGTGGTTCGTAAGTAAGGAATAAATGCTAATATATGGAAGAAATTGAAAAGTGTGTTATATGAGCCTAAAAGTAAATATTAAAAGTGATAATGTGATATTTTGATGAGATCTCATGGTGTAAGAGTGTTAAGATTAATTAAGGCGTCGGGCCTGTAAGAACAAGAGAGAGAATTAAATAGTGTTATGATTTGAAACTGGTGGGGGGGGGGTTATTGGGGAAAAAATTATAAATATGAATTTGATTATTCATTCTAAGAATTTAAAGGTTAATGATGGTATTATTTACGTCAACATTTATCTTTGTGAAAGGAAAAGATTATATGTTGAATGGTCTTAATTATCTACGTAATTATGGAAGGCTAATGATATCAATAAGATGATATTGTTATTGGCATTAAACAAATATTTGATTAGCCTACTAGATTTTGAAGGCTAATGATATCAATAAAATTATGTTGATATTAATATTCCTAAGTTTGTGTTTTCTTCCGGATCATCGAAGCTGGAAATATCAACAAGGTTATGTTGATATAAATATTTTTACGACTTAAGTTGTCATTTCAAATTATGGAGGTTAATGATGCCAGTAAGGTTGTGCTGGTACCAACATCATTAAAATAGTGGAAGTTAAATGATATCAGGATGATTGATATCAACATAATTTGGAAATAAATGAGTTTTGATATCTAGGTATGGATATATGAAGTTAATTTGATTGCATATAATAAAAACATGGATTTTTCATTTACATAAATTAATATATGTCTAAAGAGATAAATTAAAGGAAGTAGTTTAAGTAATATAAGGGAAACAATAATGTATTATTTTTCTTAGTTATTAAGATTAAGCATGCTTTTTGTGATTGTAAATTGAATTCGTATGTTTAATTTACAAGTAAATCATAATCCCGACATGAGTAATGATTTAGCTAGAGACTTATCTATTTTGTGATAATTAGTTAGACTTTTGTTAATGTAAATTTGAATGTAATCGTAGACTAATGTTCCTATCTTAATACTTTTGGGATGCTATATGAAAGTTGAATATTATTAACTTAATTGTCAACTATTTTAAGACTTAAGTTTAGGTATTTTAAATATTCTTCCTCATTACAATTTCTATGTTAATGTTCATCAAATCATTATTAGGATTGGAATTAATTTCTATAGTGCTAGATTTATTTAGAAAAACTCTTATTTGCTTTACTTTCTTAGCTCATTATCTATCTTTTAAAGTTTTGTTCATTTCATGAATGCATTCTATACGAAAAGTAATTCTTTGTAATTATATAAATATGAACCAAAAGATGATAATGTTGAGGAAAGTTGTTATTGTGATGTGGATTGAAATGTTGGGATCTAGGATGATTAAATCATTGTGAGTATATTTATTTTAAAGTGTAATTCCAAAATATGTAATTCCAACATCCTAAGAATAAGTATGATTAGTTAATCAATGTATATAGTTATTTTCTTAACAGTAACCATGATAGAATCTAACATCCTAAGGTTCTTACAAAATGATCAAAATAGATTGAATGGGATGAGAATGGGGATGTAAAATGAATTATTATTGAGAAAAATATTCATCACAAGTATAAAATCACCTTCAAGCTCTATCATAAGATAACCACACCCACTAAAGTCCCCATGATTCTACTTTTAAAATTAAGCAAATTCCAATATTATAAACAAATTTATTTGGCTAAAAACCAGTAAAATCACTTAAAAGACCTCTTATTAAAGCTATTTAGCTAAAGACGTGTTGAGGTCATATAAAAACTATGAGCATTCAGCTTCACAAAACCAATAAATGGATATACCCAACCAATCAACTGCTTATATCTTTTGACGTACCAAAAAATATTTTATAGTCATTTAAATGATAATCTCAATAGCATTAATAATCTAAGAAATTTAAAGAATCAAAAGAAGTAATTAAATTTGAAAAAAAAAGTCTCATTTATCCATTGCTAAAGCATCAAATATGCAACACAAAATCAAATATCTTAAGAATTTTCTCTTATAATTGATTGATGATATGATAAATTTTGTAATAACCATTTATGCAGATTAATTATAAAAAAAACTAGAAACATGTTAAGGTGCAGAGCATCCTATTTAAAACAAATGAGTCCCTAAACACTTCTTGGATGTATGAAGAGAATATTTAATAAATGCACCATAAAAAAATAAATTGGATAAAAAATTAAGCGTCTCAAAACTCTTTATTAATTAGTGAGAAGTTTCCTATACATAACTAGTCATAAAAGGCCTTACCACATTCCAAACTAGTCAATGCCAAATTAAATTCTATATTGCTTCTAGAGGTTGCCAAAACTCTTATAATCTCATAATAAACTTATTTAATGGAGAACTTTCCATTGCTAGTTGCATCCCAAATTAAAAATCACCACAGGAGATTGCATACTAGCAACTAGCATGTAATATATACATAAGCTCACTAGTAGCATATTTAATAAGAGGGCCAATACCAATTATTTAACCAATATTGAATGATCTTATCAATTCTAATAGAACATCCAACACCTTGAATTAAAAAGGGCCATTTTAAACTAACCCCTTTTAAATTGCAAACTTATTACTAACATATAAAGAGTAAGAAAAACACAACATATTTTGAGAATACTGACAATACTTCTAACAAAGCTTTTAATCCACCAAACATTACCATTAGTAAAAGATTCCAAATATTTAATCATATTTTTCATTGTTATTTTACGATTTCAAATAGATATTGAAATCAAAAGTTATCACTAAGCTACTTATTTATCCTTGAAAACTAATACTTGAGCTTTTCTATGTCTGCATGGTTAATTAACTTGTGAATTACCTATTCTATGCCAAGAAATATACTGGAAAAAAAACTAATGAGTGGGAGTGGGACTTTATGGTTATTTAGGGGTGGTTGAAAGTGTGGTATATGTTGTTTTTTAAAGTGCTTTTCACTTGGAAATGCATCAAAATAATTTTTTAAAAAAAAATCATTATTGACATCAGCATATCAAAATGATCCAAAAAATACTAAAAAATTAATTTAAAATAAAAAAATTAAAATTTGATGAAAAACAAGTTATACCACAACTCTAAACAGGGGTCTTGCACACTCAACCATTTTGAATATTCATGATGATTCTAGACTTCCATTTGTTATTCATAGCATCACTCCTTAGAAGCTGCAAAACTTACCTGAAGGAATTAAAAAGGTGGTGTTGATGAATGAATTTGTGTGGCTAATCCTCATATATATCATTTGGGTAACTTTTATTCAATAAATACATTCTACAATACTGTGGCTAATCCTCAATTATGACTCTAAAATTCTCTAACCTCATTTTTGCTTATGAAACTCAATTATCAGTACAATTTCAATTCCAACTATATTTTTATTTTTTGGATTTATTTTTTTAATTTTTTCTCTATTGTTGTATTTTTTATGATATCTCAACATTTTTTTTCCAATTCACATAAATTAAATAAAAATGAAGAAAAATTAACTAAAATCGTTGAAAAGATATTTTTTTTTATTTTTCTAATTTAACAAGGGTAAAAAATGAGGTTACAACATTATTATTAATGTATGGATGTATCAATAAAAATACAACAGTTAAATGATAGTGCTTTACTACTTTAAATTCAAGGTTATGGGTTCAATTTTCATCAAAAGTAGTCTGGCATTTATTTTATCTACTATTACTAAACATTAGATGGCTGGTATTTCAAGCCAATGCCTTAGATTCTTGTCTAACTCAACCACACTATACCAAACAATCTATCAATATATATATAGACACACACATATTCACTTGCAGAATTAGTATACTTTTCTGTACTAAAAAACTTGGGTATTGATTCATATAAATAATGAAGGAGGTGACTTCCTTTTCTTTTTATTTTTCTTGCTTTTTTTTTCATGATTATTTTTTCAATTTCATCCTTTGACATTTGTTTGTTTTGAATTTATTTTTATAAATTGTTTTGGTTTAATTTCTATGAAGTTATCACATTCTCAAACAAATATCTTGATATTTTATTTGTGCTCGATTTATGAGCGTCTATTTTTGTTATTGTACAATTAAGTAAAAAAGGTAAAAATAATAAAGTTTTTAATCCTAGTGAAGTCCATCACCCGGACCACTGATTGACGAGTCAAATCATTAAGCCTACGTCAATCCATGTCACCATCTCAATTTTTTTTTAAAAAGTTCATCTTGATTCTTTTTTAAAATCCAAACCATGGTTTTTTACTAGTTGTTTGAGTTGTCTTTGGACCTCTCAAGCCGACTAGGTCATGTCGAAGCGACTTCCATACAGTTTAATTTTAAACCCGAGTTAGATAAGGAGTCAAGTCAAGAAGTTTTAAGATTTACTTATTGAGCCATGTTTAATAATAATTCCAAATAATTTCCTGTGACCTTAACATTTTTTTACGTTTAATTGTTTTTTACTTAGCTCGCAGGTTGACATCCAATCCCACCTAGTTAATAAGCAAAGACAATGTTCTAACACTAGAGAAATGGTCATAAAAACAAGACAGACAAATCTGAATACCAAACAACGATTTCAATGCAACTAGTAAGTTGTGAGCATAATAGTGTAAAGTTCGAGTACGGAATAGATATCATAACATGACCTTGTAAACTAGTAACCTCAATATCTAAAACATCTGAGGTTTGGTATGAAACTTTAATGTTCATATGAACAATGAAGCTCCTTTTTTTTTTATTCAATCCCTCTCTAGCCTAATTGAATCAAATTATCCTTGAAATTATGGTAGACCTATAAAATAAAAAGACAAGAGACTAAAATATAAGACACAAAGATAATATATGCTTAATCCCAAAATTTTGCAATGTTTAGTTTGGTTCTAAGGTTCATTTATGTCATTTTTCAATCTATGGATGAGAGAGAGGGACTTGTTAGAAAATGGCAATAGAGAGAAAAAGTATTTAGTTGTCATGATTCCGACAACCAAAATAGTCAAGTTTGGTGTCAAAATTCTCCATTCAATGAGAAGTGTTTGATGGTGGTGATTTTAGGTCCTCATCCTGTTAAAAAAATAAAAAGAAATTGGGGCTTAGGAAGATTTGTGGTCTTAGTTTGATTTTTCAGTTTTTAACCATTTTTTTCTACTTTAAAGGAATAAGTATGTTTATTAAGGTTTGTTGGGTGTTTTATAGGTGTTTTTAGGTTAAAAAATGGTTAAAAATGGGTTGTTTGTTCAAAAAAACCAGAATCAATTTTCTGCCTAGTTTGGATGTCAAAAACTGGGCAAATAGATGAAGTGTCCTCCGCCACAATAGACGAGTTTGTGTTAAAATTTCTTGAAAAAAATTAAAGGATGTCAACATGTCATTTACCCTGATAATAAAAAAAGAATAGCAAGGCTAGACATGTGGGCACTACCGAGGGCCACATCATGGGCCTGACCCTTTTCTATCTTTTGTTTTTTTTTTCTAGCGCTTAAAAAACAATTACCTAACTAATTCATTTACTCTTTATCTTTGACATGGTTCTTAAATAATATTATAAATTTTTATTTAAATTTTAATAATTTATTTTCTAATTATTATGTATCTGATATGGTAATAATAATATTAATGATAAATTGTTCATGAAAATTTGATTCAAATGTTTTTTTATAAATTTTTAAATAGATTTTGAATAAGATTTTATTACATTTACTTTTTCAGCTTTCAATTACCCGTAGAATATGGATATACTATTTTATATATTTTTTAACTTGCTTTAATAATTATAAAATGTTTTTTTTCTTAACAGAACAATGATTCAAATTAGAAACCTTATGTATGTTAAGATAAACAAAAGATAGCGTTAATAAAAAAATTAATTTTAGACTTCAAAAATATATAAAATACTATTTTTATATATTTTTTGTCTTGCTTTCATAATAATAAAATGTTTTTTTTTCTTAATTGAACAATGATTCAAATTAAAAATCTTGTGTCCGCTAAGATAAATAAGAGATACGTTAATAAAAAAAAAATTGATTTTAGACTTGAAAAATATATGTCTTGTGCTTATTGAAAATGACTAACATTTTTAATAAAAAATATTGTTCTATAATTAGATAAATGTCTTTTGAAAAGCTACACGCCACAATCCATGAAATCAAATATTTTAATATGCATCTTTATCTGAGCTTCCTGACTCAACTTTTAGTTTAGATCAATAAAATTATTATCATTTATTGACATAAATAATTCTTAATTTATTTTTTTGAACGCACATATTAGGTTTTTATTTTACAATGAAAATTTTTCTTGATGGAAAAAAAATTCAAAATGAATATATTTTCGAGTTTAATAACAATGTTAAAGAATTCCTCGAGACCTTAGATATTTTTTTTCCTTTTATGCTTAAAAACATTTACCCCCTTTTAGCTTTATAGCATAGCATGGACATGCAAACTAATGTACACTAAGCAAAATTGCATTAAGATGCAATTAATACATAGTAGCAGAGTTGTAGGCAAAGTAGAATTACACACATGCATGTCATTTGACAGAAGATAATGACACAACTTAAGCCAGTCATTTATTTTTCAACACCCAGTGTGTGTATCAAACTAGAACACCTATGTATATACATTTTGGTTATAACAACATTATAAAATGTATATATATGTATATAAATGTATATACATGAGAAAGTTCAAATTCTAGCCCTACTAAACTTCTACAATTCTTATTTCAACACGACATTAATTGTTCGTGTTACTATTTTCATAATTTAATTTCTACTTTATCATTAGATAATAATCCTAGAAGTAGGTGTCATGAATACTAAATTTGGTTGAAGTAAAAAAAATAAAGTTTCAATGGCAGAAACTATTAATTTAATCATTGAAAACTTGTTATAAACATATCAAACATATTATTTAGACTAGGAAACAAGCAACAACATGCCTCGCTACCAATATTGGAAAGAACATAAAATAACAGTAGGAAGAAACAAAATAAACATGTCCCAGGAAACTTCTATCACATAACATAATCACATTAAATAATAATGAATCATGCCTTTTATTTATAGTCTAAATGTACATTATTTGCGAAGCAATTCTTTTAGGATTTGACAGAAAGTCTTATTCTCAGAGTCATTTCTTCTATTTGTTTTTTTGTGTTCTTTCTCTTGTTATTGTCTGTTACTATTAATAGACATATTTATAAAGGTGAATAGCTATTATCCTATGGTAGTTATTATTAGGATGTAACTCTTCAACATTTTCACTTATATTATCTTATTAATATAAATAATATTAACATGGATTGGATTGGCCATCATAGATGATCAAAATCAGATTGGCCGTCATAGATGATCAAAATCCATTTTTTCCTTCAAAAACTCTTGATGAAATGGATAATGATGAAAGCATTAGAGTAGCCAACTTTAATGCATCGGTTTGAACTTTCCTATTAGTGATCGATCATAAGTCAAAACTCATATTTTGCCTTAATGCCCCATAATTTGTAAATTGTATTGACAAAATTATATTTGTGAGGGAAAAGAAGAGACCCACTTAAAAGTGTTCAAAAATTGCCTTTGTGATAAAGAGTTCAATTTCTTGATGTGGATACTGTTGAGTTTCTTGAAACACATACATGTAATGAAAATAGTAAATTTAAAAATCTTGAAAGTCCCAAGGATCCCACTAGATAGATCTAGAGTTGTTTAGGGTTTATTCGAAGATTATCTGAAGATCAGATGTTCTTTTTGGTTTTGAATAATTGTTTCAAGGCTGAATTATACTTACTATCTTCCTTGGCAAGAAAAAAGGAGCACAAACCACAAGTCGTCCAAGTATCCGGCCTCTAACGGTAATCCACAAGAACTAGTAAGAAATCTCTTAAACTCTTTTAGAAGAGAGAGATTGTTGTACCTTAGAGTGCTAGCTCTTTTCTTTTGTGTTTTAGGTTCCGTACTATACTCATCTTCTTTTCTCTTAGAAAATAAGAGGAATAATATTCTATTTATAGAGTAACCTAAATACCCTATAAATAAATAAAAAATATCAATTTGCCCCTTAAATAATATCACATATATTATTTTAGGATGATTTTAGAAATTTATTCAATCAAGTCCCTACTTGATTTTTTGTAGGTCTAGAATTGTAATCCTCTATATTAATTACATTCTACTTTTTAATTTCTAAAATTTATTTACAATCAAGTTTCACTTGATTATTCATCCCATTTTAATTTTTGACCTATGGTTCTTATATGTGTGACCCATTAGGTTCCTTAATAAGTTGGTCCAAATATAAATCATAATCCTAAATAAAATAATATTAAATAAATAAAATAATTTAATTTATTATCAATTCAACAATAGATTGACTTATATTTGAAGATCAAGTACAATGTCTAACAACCTGTCATGATTCCCTAAATATTAGAAAAATCATAAGTGGTTTGACTTAACCTTTTAGTGACTAGTTTCTCAGTGTAATTATTATCATTTCATCAATAATATTCTGATTTAGACATTATAGCATGTAACATGTCTGCTTTGTCAAATCATGTTAGTTTTGAACATTAGAGTCCTTGATTCTTTGAATAAGATTTCAAAACTCATTCCACATTGGCCAACGACTTCACTATCAATACTATTTGAGAACAGAAGGAATGTTTTCCCTAATTCACATAGAGTGATGAATCATCTCTTGATTACTCAAATATCTTCATATAGTTTATGTTATACCTAACAACTGCCCGTTTGTTACCATTGATTAGAACAATGTGTGGTCAGGATCAATGTATAACACTTCATATATAAGATAACCTAATGATCTTAAATCTAAGAATCACTTACACAGCTATCACGAGAGTCTTTCCATAGACATAGGTGATCTTTTTTTATGAGATTCTCATGCAAGTTAGTTTAGTGTACATGTCATCTAACAAACACCTGCATAGTAATTCTAAGTATCACTCATACCTCAGTTTATGATAGTAACTACTTCCTTTCATAAAGAAATGAACATAATATGCACTGGTTTCAACAACTCTAATTAATGTCCAATATTAATAGAACATTGACAAAAAATATTTAGGAATAATGCTTTGATGTAATATGAATCTTATAATTATAACAACTTAATTTATAATTTTTTTCTGCATAGCATTTTTAGTCTCGTAGACTTTATCTTTACTCTAGATTCATTAATTAAATGTTAGATTTATTAATCAAATATCAATGAATATTAAAGATAAAGAAAGCCTTTATTAATAATAAATTTATTTTACATGAATAAAATTAATGCTACGTGTAACTAACCGATTAATTACATAATATATTTACTAACCACATATCTTAGAACTCTCGCTTGCAGCATATATATAAATAGTTACTGACATAAATTTTTCAACAATGAATTATGCTCCTCATCGAGTCACTTGTTAGTTTTGGTTTATTAGGGTGTCTCCCCAGCCTTCACTTATATGCTTGGGAGGCTGGAGCAGACATGCATCCAATTTGAAGTTAATATCTTGAAGCTTAGATCTTCACCTCTCATGCTAAATTCTAGTATTTATATATCCAAAAAATTGATAGTCCTATCCCTTAAAAATAAAAATACCGTCAAGAAATACTCCAAAATTTTATTTAGAAAGATTAAATTTATTATGATATATATACCTAAAAAAGAACAAATCAAAATATAATTAGTTTAGAGGTTAAATCACCTAAAATATATAAAATAAATCAAACTTTCTAAGAATATTTGGTTGACTAAGAATTGAATTTCATAATGTGTTTTGATTTGCTTTTTATGGGGTGGTTATCTTAATTTCATGACTTGGATTGTGAATTTCACAAGTTAACTCGAGTTGATCTGGGTTGATCTAATATATTATTATCCTAGTGTATTTTTTTAAAATGTTATCTTAAATTTCTTAAGTAGAACTACAATTTTTATCGTCGGTCAATGGTGTAAAACGTATTGCCACTAACTTCCTCCGTTTTCAAGTATTGTGTGGATATCATTGAAGATATTATAAACATCAGAAACCATTTTGCTTCTTTTAACTCGAAGTCATATTCGAAGACCTTGGAACGAGCTTGCACACAACCCTAGCTTGCTCAACTATCTAAACGCAAAGAAACCAAGCAAGTGATAAAGGAGGTCATCCCTTATCACTTCTATGATATTGCTCTTCACGATCGATGCCTTCTATTATTTGATATATTAAATCTTGTGTGTAACTTTAATGGGTGTAGCTTAATTGGTCAAACTCGGGTTTGCTTTCTAGAGGTCACCGGTTTGAGTCCCATAAATTTCGGGGTTGCTTTGGAGGCTTACATGGTCGGTTTTTTTTGGATAATCATCGAGAGTATATTGAAAAGGCTATAAAGCCATTAGCCAAAGTGAAATACAAGGATAAGAAAAAGGAAAAAAAAAAAAAGAAAAATTAATCTACTACAGCAAATAACAAAGAAACTACCTAAGATTTCTTATTACACCATAATTTGATGCCATCAAAAGATCTTAAGAGGTCATTTCCTGTATAAGTGAAGTTTGAATCCAGAGCATGCAACCAAATAGCAACCCGATGAAGGATGGTGGAGAAATAATCAAACAAGTTTATAGTTCCCTCATCAAAAACATTTTTGTTCCTCAACAACCAAATACCCCAAGTAGTACTACTGGAAATTAGTCTCCAAGCCGATCTTTGGAATTTGCCTTGCACCATTTCGGGCCACTGCAAAAGCAGCGAGTCAAATATGCTCGGTAAACAACATTGGATACCCCACCAATCCAAAACTTTCATCCAAACACTCCTAGAAAAGTTATAGTGTATAAAAAGGTGCTCTGAGGCTTCCAAATCTGAGCTGTAAAAGACATATGAAGCTTGTGTGGCAGGCAAAACATTTCGGTGATGGAAAAAAGCTCTTGTACTAACTTTGTCCTAGACTGCCAACTAGAGAAACACATGAACTTTCAGAGGGGCCTTTTTAATCCAAAATTAGCTTCAAAAACTCTATCATTCGTAGATGAGGTATTATCAATTAAGGTGCAACAAGACTTAACTGAGAAGCTTCCATTAGAATTACATGGCCATATGAGTTTGTCATCTTTTCCTTGCCGAATTATCATTGGCTCTAGCATTGAGAGCAAATGATGATATTGTTGCTCTTTATAAGATAAGAGGTTCCTGCACCAAACCAAATTCCATCGCCAATGATCATTCACCCATTGACCTATCTCGATTAACCAAACCATTCCGAATAGTAGAAATTTGGTAAAGCCTAGGGAAAATGCTACGCAAAGCATTTGATCCTATCCACATGTCAGACCAAAAAAAAATTCAGGATCCATCTCTAATCATGAATTTAATCCAAACATTAGCTTCAAAAACTCTATCATTCGTAGATGAGGTATTATCAATTAAGGTGCAACAAGACTTAACTGAGAAGCTTTCATTAAAATTACATGGCCATATGAGTTTGTCATCTTTTCCTTGCCGAATTATCATTGGCTCTAGCATTGAGAGCAAATGATGATATTGTTGCTCTTTATAAGATAAGAGGTTCCTGCACCAAACCAAATTCCATCGCCAATGATCATTCACCCATTGACCTATCTGATTAACCAAACCATTCTGAATAGTAGAAATTTGGTAAAGCCTAGGGAAAATGCTACGCAAAGCATTTGATCCTATCCACACGTCAGACCAAAAAAGAATGCAGGATCCATCTCTAATCATGAATTTAATGTTTTCACGCAATATTAAGCCGATAACATTGTTTGGATCCAAGACTGACAAAACGTCTTTCCAAAATGGGGAAATATGACCATGCAATTTTTGGATTCCATTCTCGAAAGTTGGGGAGTAAAAATGGGTTGTTACCTATTTCATAAGGCATGGTCTGGGAAGCTTAGCCTTCATATCCATTTGAAAATCATGGATATATTTTTAGACATTAAAGAACCCAACTCAAGGCCTCTTTCTTTTCTAGCTTTCACCACAATACGCCATTGCACCTTGCAAAATTTCTTTTGCTTCGCCACTCCAGACCACAAGAATCTTTATTGAATAGAGGTTAGTTTATTACAGACACCCTTCGGCATAAGAAAAGAAGACATATAATAGACTGGCAACGAACTCAGGACACTTTTGATTAGGCAAATACACCCTGCCATACTAAGCATACAACCTCTCCACATGCTCAACTTTCTTCTGAAATTCTCAATAATAGGCTTCCATATAGACAACCTTTTGGGATTGGATCCCAAAGGCATGCCCAGATAAGAGTAAGGCAAGGAATCAAATCTGCAAAAGACTGAAGATGTCATACTAGCACAAGTATCTTCCCCAATATTTATGATAATTAAAGAGCTTTTGCGGAAGTTAATGTGCAAACCTGAACAAATAGCGAATCACAACAGAATCCTTTTAACTGTTTTGACCATGTGAAGATTAGCAGGCATGAAGATCAAAGTGTCGTCTATATATTGCAGATGACTGAGGCAAAAGCTGTCTCCAAAAAGGATACCTTTGAAAAGATCATTTGTAGCTGCTCTTTGAAACAAAACAGATAATCCCTCTATTGCAATTAGAAAAAGAAAAGGAGAAAGGGGGTCACCTTGGCGAATCCCACGACCTATCAAGAATTCCTTAGAAGGAGATCCATTAATCAACACTGATAATTTTGCAGTGGAGATGCAAGTGTTGATCAAATTAATCCATTTTTCACCAAAACCCATATACCTCATAACCTACTTTAAATAATCCCACTTCGCTTGTCGAAAGCTTTGTGAAAATCCACCTTAAAGATAAGGCTCGACACCCCGTATCTTTTCAAGAAATGAACTGCTTCGTTAGCAACCAAAAACCCATCAATTATTTGCCTCCCTGCCAAGAAAGCTGTTTGATTCTCACTAATAAGGTCATGCATAATCGCTTTCAGACGACTAGAAAGAACCTTAGCCATTATCTTGTAAATGCCGTGAATCAAACTAATAGGCCTGAAATCTTTGAAGCCAACCGGGGAAGCTTTGTCTTCGGAATAGATGGACATAAGCATGATTGACTCTTTTTGGAAGCCTACCTGTTTTGAAAAAAATTCTTGGCCAGATCTAACAAATCATCTGCAATGAAATTCTAAGCAAGCTTGTAGAATTTGAAATTGAAACCATCTGGACCAGGACTCTTGCTCCCATTGCAATCCCAAACACTCTGCTTTAATTCTTCCAAAGTGATATCTCGCTCTAAACTACCTGAAGAAGAAGCCGAGAGTGTTTTAAAACCATCGGGCCCTAAACCAATTCGGAATCTATCAGGGCTTCTGAATAAGTTGGAGAAGAAGCTAACTGCCGTAACTTTTATGATCGGTAAGCCTTCAACAACAGAACCATTATGAACCACTTTCAGGATATGGTTTTTAGCCCTCCTGAAGTTAGCAACTAAATGAAAGAAACGCATGTTGCGATCACCCAGGCTACATCAAACTTGGCGAGACTTTTGCCGCCACATGCTTTCTATATTCAAGTTATATTGCTACTGCTTCTTGATCAATGAATCAAGCGAGTTCTGCTCTGCATTAGATAATTGCCCATACTCTGATTTCTGTTCTATAACTGAAATATTGCTTTGAATCGATGCCAAAGCAGTCTCCTGATTCCCAAACCCAACCCTATTCCACTGTCTCAGCTGAGTTGTCATAAAGCTGAGCTTCTTAATGAGCTTGAACTGACCTGAAAATTCATTGCAAGCTTCATCTCATCTACCTTTTATGATATCTTTAAAATTCGGATGATGAAACCAACAGTCCATGAATTTGAAAGGCATCCAACCTTTTTCTGCAGGTAAAGCCCCTAGGATTAAAGGGCAATGATCAGAGAACCCTCTTGGAAGCCGTCAAAGAGACAAAAGGGGGAATTGCAAATGACAACAAAGACTAAAAAAAATACGGACCAGTTTACTCATGGATCCCCCACGAAACCAGGTGTACAAACCTTCTGACATGTTGTACTCGATTAGGTTACAATCATCAATAAAAAGTCTAAAAGTCGTTGAACCAACCTTGTTAATGAAGCTACTGCTTCTGTCACTTCGCAACAAAGTTTCATTGAAGTCACCTGCTAAAACCAAGGACACTCAAAAGTAGCCTTCAAAATACGAAGGTCTTTCCAAAGAATAAGCCTGTCAGCTTGATTGCAAGGGGCATAAACACCCACCATCGCCCCTGAGAAGCCAGTCAAGACATTCTGCCCAAATAACCCGATCCAACCATGACTATACTCCACTGATGATACCGCAAACTTAAAGTTATCCCACATAGCCAGAATGCCCCCTCTAGTACCTTAAGCCTCATTACCAAACCAAGAAACATTGCTGACGTTCCATAACCGAAAAACCAATTTGTCTGAGTAACTTTGTAACTTGGTTTCAAACAAAAAACAAACCTCTATATCAAAATCCCTGATTAACTTTGAAACCATCCTCTTCTTTCTAGCTAATCCCAAACCACAAGAATTCCATGAAAGAATTTGCATAAGAAAAGATATTTAAAATCCTTACAGAATAAAGAGGAACTGCTGCTCATTAGGATGCTTCCCAATCAGCCTTCTCTTTACGCCTTTGTTGTTTTATATAGGATGTGAAGCCATCTAAGTTGTGAGGTTTTCAATCTGCAAAGCCTCCCCTATTTCCAGCATTAAACAAACCTCATCATCCTCGGAAGGTTCATTGTTTTTTCCATGTGCTAGCAAGTTCCTCCTGTTACACATCTGAATTATTGAGTCTTTGGTATCCATCTCACTCTTATTAACTGTTTCATTCAAACTCCCATCAGCTGTAATCATCTTTGTACGTCGTAACTTCATTCTTTTTTCTACAAATAGAGCAGTTGCACTCTCTTTTGTGTTTGCTTCAGAGTGTAAAATAACACGATGGTTTATGTGCTGCAGTTCCAGAATTACTAAGGCTTGAGGATTATATGTTGATTGAAGGACCAAATCGTAGTTTGATCCAGATGAAATAGAGAGAACGTCAGATGGGCTTTGAGATCCACTGTCCATATGAGAATGAAGGTTTTGACCGTAAACTAGACTTTCAATCTGGGCCAATACAAAGGAGTCAAGGCCCAAGGCTGCTGCAAGGCTTCTAACATCTTCTCTCAAAATAGGAGTGCCCCGTCCCATATATAGGGTAAGAGCATTAGGAATGGGACTGCATTTTATATAGTTGGTGTCAGAAATAGAAAGATTGTATGTTGTAATTTCTGGAAATCTCTCTGAAGATGAGGCGGCATGTTGATCTTGCACCACATCAAGATGAAGAGCATTAAATATAACAAGAGAGCTATAATCAAAAGGTGATAGCTTGTCTCCATCCTTTGCCAAATCTGATTTTTCCAACCCCCTGTTGCCGCCCCCAAGAGTCTTTGTGACTAACGGAGACACACCTGCTCTGTCCTCATCTGTGTCTACGTCAGCGGCCACATCAACCGAGTCTTCCTCATCATCCCCATCCCCTTGCTCTAGGGATGTCTGAAAGTCATCCATGGTGTATGAAATAGAGCCAGCAATTGGGTAATATAAATGGTCCATCTCCTCTATCTTAACCTGATATATTTGCTTATTGAGTTGCAAAACAATCACCTTATCCAGTTGTGTACCAATAAGGATTCGTAACTGTAATAGTTCAAAATGCTTGAGAGTAGTTTTATCATAACCTATCATCTGACCAGTTCTTTCTAAAATCTTCGTGAGGCATCTGCAATTCCACCCTATAATGGGTAGATTTGTTATTGTTATCCAGGCCATCCGATTCAAAGTTGTGTCAGTCTCAGCCCAATGGCATACTTCCTCAAAAAATACATCCCAACATTCATTATTCTTCCTCCATGATTCCATTAACATGTCTCTAGTATCAAAAATTATGAGGACCTGAGATGCCCTAAGAAAGCGCAGTCCCGCAAAATCTATATCATGTTGGAGCAGTCCAAAACGTATAGAAGAGTAATTGGATCTTTTTTTGATTTTTCCAAAAAGACATCTCTTTAGCCAAGCATAATCCTCTTCTTCAATATCAAGGGAGAGTTTTTCAAAGTAATCCTCTAGTCCAGAAACCACATGCATATATGTTTGTTCCGATTTTCCTTCACCGAGTACCTCTTTTCCTTCACTGAGTACCTCTTTGTAACTTCTTACATCTCTTTCACTAATAGACACTCTTATAGTTGTTTTGGGTTTTGATTTGTCTGGAGCTTTGTTCTCTCTTGGAATCTTTTTAGAGTGTCTGACGAAATTAGCCTTTAGTCTGTGACATTCAAACCAAATGTCATTCACACTCTCTAGCAAAACTTTATCAGAAAAGTTTGATGCTATTGTTACAAAACCGAAAAGACTCCCTGATTTGTTGACACGCCGGATACATAGAGTTTGAGTACAGAGCCAAACTTGTTAAAAGAAGCCTTTATGCGATGATAATCAACCCATATTGGGAACCCTTCAAAGTAAATTTGTGGTACTGAAATGTTAAAGGAGTGGTTATTCTGGGTTTTTAGGCTAGGAATATTGCGATTGTGTTTAGGAGGTGGTTGTTATTTTGGGTCAAGGTGGCTATTGGAAAGGGATTTTTGGTTGTTTGTTGATCCGTGGGATGTTGTGTTTGTTTGAATATTTGAAAAGGTGGCCATAGGTGGAGGAGAGGGTAAAGAGAAGGCAGAGCTTCTCTCACTAGAAAAAAGGTGTTACTAGAAAAAGGGTGGGGTTCGTGAGATTAATCAAAATACACGCAAGTTGACCCGAACATCCATGTTAATAAATAAAAAATCCCCTATGCCAATAAAACAAAACAAAACAAAAGGAACAACACTATCCATTTCTACACAAACCTAGAATTTAAATTTGAGTCCTCTAAATCCATAGATTTCACCAGCCTTGAAAGAGTTTTAAATTCATCATGTATGATGTTCATCAATCCACATGTTGAAATGATTATATGTTTCATAACACTGCTTTTGATATCTATTTCGTAGTTACGTTAACATGTGTCAAATAACAAACTAAAGATAATTGTCTCAATTGGCTAAACAAAATCTATCATAGGTCAATAGAGACTTAGTGATGAAAGTAGTGTAATAGCACGTTTGTTTTTATATTTAAAAGTATTTTAAAATATTTTTATTTTTTAAAATTTTTTAAATAATTTTTTTGAATGTTTTTTAGATCGTTTTGATGTATCGATTTAAAAAAAAAATTTTAAAAAAAATGTTATTTGGATGCATTTCCAAGCGAAAAGTACTTTGAAAAACAACCGATACCACACTTCCAAGTACCTCCTAAGTCATGAGTCTTAGTGCGCCGACCAACAATCTTCTTCCGAAGTTCAGGGGTGTTTGGAATCAATATGGTAATGTTTGGGATCAATTTTTAAGTGTTTTTTATTTGAAAATACTTCAAAATAATATTTTTAATATTAGTACATTAAAACCATTTGAAAATACCTGAAAAATTAATTTAAAACAAAAATATAAAAAAAATAATTTTTTTTCAAAAATAATTTTAAAATACAAAAACAAACTTGCTATTCATTTAAAAGCAGAAATCTGTGGACTTGGCGCATTTTACTTCATCTCTGCGAGACAGCATGCTACTTGACAAATAAAGCCAGCAGACAGCATCATGTCAATTAATCTATCATACAATATTACTCCTTAGTAATGAAAGTGAAGTGTCCCATTCCTTTAAGAAATCACAGCTTCATTTTTTATTAAACCAAAATATATGGTTTTTGGAGATATATAAAAATTAATTGATAAAGGAGTGGTTTTTCTTCCCTCGGAAATTAAAATTTAGCAGGTAATATTACAAACAGTACTTCACTCAGGCGATTCCTCCTAGGTATATGCTTAGCACTATCATGCGAGCTATTCTTAGATTCCATGGTAATCACCGTTAATAATTTTGGAATCTATAGAGAGGGGACTAATTACATGCTCTTCAGCAAGCACCCAGACATTATTGGGAAACAATAATCCACCTGAACCAAAAAAAAAAAAAAACTTAAAAATCGATGAATACAAGAGGATGAGGAGCGATGAATTCAAGAATATTACGCTGAAGCTCAAAAAATGTCAAGCTGCATGTTTTCTTCGTTTTGTCTCGTATATGCTCGTTTGCTGGTAGCATATCTTCTCTATCTTTTTTCGCAGAAAACAAGAGTCTGTAGGGCATTCTGTAATCTGGAAAATTCTGCTGCTGGATATACCAAACCAAACAAAATGTTCTCTTACAAAGAATTATTTTTTCACTGCGCAACAGCTTCACGGATATATACTGATAAAACAAGTACCATAGTTACTCTTGCCCACAGAGCCTGTTTCCATGGGGTTTGCCAGTAGCGCATTCGCCTCAATCGCGTGCTTAAACCATCGAATATATGACTAAATTTGAGTTCATTCAGTTAAAACATAACCAAGAAGAGCTAAAAGAGAAAATTAATCACCAATGTTGCTAATTTGATGAACTTTGTAAGAGTATAGCTCTTGGTAAGTACTGTAGAGTTGTGATAATTAAGACCAAAATTGACTTTTCGTACCACTGACCACAAGCATCCACCAGGCTGTGAAGCATATTTAAAAATTAAATACCAAGAGCCTTCTTATCTGAGAGCTGGCAAACAGAATGTGAACACTTGATTTTGTCTTTCATTGTCTTGGAAATCATCGTTTCCCTTGTTTTGACTTGTAACTCGGCTGCCACAACAAAAACAAAACCGAAATAATACACACAGTATATATGAATACATGCATCGTTGGACTCCCTGCAGAATCAACCACCCATAGAAAAGAAGGAAGAAAGGAAGAAAAAAGAAATAGAAATGATGATGATAAAGAATGAAGAAAACCCAGGAAGGCGCCGCGGATGCATTGCAGACAGTGAAGCTCAGGTAGCTCGGTGTGTCAAAAGGCGGCGAAGGGATCCTGCTATAGTTGCACTCGGAAGTGACGATAATCAAAGTCAGCAGCAGATGCCCCAGAAACAAACTGATCAAACTTCTGCTGCTACCACTGTGAAGAGAAGCTCAAGATTTCGTGGCGTCAGCAGGTTGGTTAATTAAATGAAGAAACTGTTGTTAAAGTGTCTCTAAAGTTTTCTTATAAATAATTCGCTAACATAGGTTAAACTTTAACAGACATAGATGGACAGGTCGGTTTGAAGCCCACCTGTGGGATAAGCTCTCATGGAATGTAACACAGAAGAAGAAAGGGAAACAAGGTTTATAATTCTGCTGTCTTTTTTTTTAATTATTATTTTGCTTCACTTCTTCGTTTTATTTTTATTTTTATTTCCAAATACTCACATCTTGTTATGTAATTTGTATATGTTCACGTCGGATTGCGCTTAATTTGATATTGCTTATTGGAATCTGAACAGTATACCTCGGTGAGTAATTTTCACAAGTTCTAAAATAAAGCTATATGTTCTATTACTCTTCTAAATTTATAGAACTGATGAAAAGTTTCCTTTTCAATTTCTCAGGAGCTTATGATGAAGAAGAATCCGCGGCGAGAGCATATGATTTGGCTGCTTTGAAGTATTGGGGAACATCAACTTTTACCAATTTTCCGGTATGAATGCCTATCAGTTGGCATGAGTATGAAACTCAGAATAATTTCCCTTGTCAGAAGTTTAAATGAAATATGTGACAACATATAACACACTTTGATGCATTCCACAGATATCAGATTATGAGAAAGAGATTGAGATAATGCAAACTGTAACGAAAGAGGAGTATTTAGCATCTCTAAGAAGGTATGTATATAAAGCTTCATATGTATGTCAAGTAATGCCGATTACAGGTGCCCATTCCTCCTCTCTAAACAATGATCTCTGGATTGTTTTTACACAGAAAGAGCAGCGGCTTTTCAAGAGGTGTATCCAAGTATAGGGGAGTTGCAAGGTGATATTCCTGATAATTCCTTTCCATAAACCAACTTCATCAGGTATTACAAACGGAGAGCACTTTCTAAAGATTCATTTTTGGAAATGTATGCAGGCACCATCACAATGGGAGATGGGAAGCGAGAATAGGGAGAGTTTTCGGAAACAAATACCTTTACCTTGGCACATACAGTAAGTCAGGCCTAAACTTTCTCTTTCTAGCTCTTGATGAATGTTTTTCCTACATTTACCAAAGCCAAGCGGAATAGAATTAACTTCACTCCTCAAAATGCAGGCACGCAAGAGGAGGCTGCACGTGCTTATGACATTGCAGCAATTGAGTACAGAGGGATCAATGCGGTGACGAACTTTGACTTGAGCACTTATATCAGATGGATAAAGCCAGGAGTAGCTGCTCAAGCTGCTGCAAATGAACTACAGACAGTCACAGATCCTCAGACAGCAGCGACATTGACTGATACCTACACTCCAAGAGAGGAAACCAAACCCTCACTGTTTCTACCTAATCAGTTCACTGCAGATTACCTGAACTCCCCACCAAAGCTAGACGCATTTCAGAACAATATCTTTGTAGATTCTTCCAACAAGACTTCATCGCCCACTGCCCTCGGCCTCCTCCTACGGTCTTCGGTATTTAGAGAATTGGTTGAGAAGAATTCAAATGTTTGCGAAGAGGAAACTGATGGGAATGAGATAAAGAACCAACCAATGGCAGGTAGTGATGATGAATATGGTGGGATATTTTATGATGGAATTGGAGATATTCCATTTGTTTACTCTTCTAACAAATACAGCCTGGGGTTGGAAGAAAGAGAACTCCAGTTCGTCTTATAATGACTGGACAAAAATGAACCGATGGAATGGCAAGGTCAATGTGCTCGTTTTTGTACCTTTCAGTCAATTAGCTGACCCACAAGTGCTTAAATAACATCCATGTTCTTCGTAAATTCTCTATTTTCACCATCTTCGGGTTTGGTCTTATTGATCAGAAATAATGTTTACTTGCATCCCGACGAAACAGATGAAACTAAGCCTGATCCCCATCTCCCCCCCCCCCCCCCCCCATTCTTTCTGTTGAAAGCTTATCCGAATATGAAGTTCACCTATCAAGTGTCAGTCATGGGAATTCTATTTAACTCTCTTGTGACCAACTCAGGGCATGCAAAAACGATATGTATGTTCTTTGTTGTGCTGTCATGGGCGTAGTTACATGTATATATACCTAGAAAATACTTAAAAGAACTAAAAAAAACATTTTAAATAAAAACTTCAAATTAATTCCAACATTTTCCCTTAATTTTGAAAGTCTCATAATTTTTGAAATGTGAAGAATTATCTTATGATAACTTTCAATATATCCTTTTTCATTTTTTTTTACTGTCACATTGCAATTATAATTTTTTGGAATTTTCATCTTCTTCTTAGAAAAATCTCTTCTATGTTTTTGTCTTAGCCACTCCTTTCATCATGACTAGCTAATGATATCTCATTATTTGCTTTTCTTCGATTATTATTTTTGTCTAAACATGCCTATTCTTAACCATATTTCTCCTCTTTCAGTTGCTGTCACAATTCTCTAGCCAAACATCTCTTTTCAAGATCTGACTCTTGAAGTGGCAATTTCATTTTGGCTCACTCTTTTTTAAAGCTGCTACTTTCTTTTATCATGGCTTCTTGGTCATTTCCCATCTTTTTTAGAAATACCTCTTTTTTTTTTTTCAAGTGTGATCTCCTTAGTATCACACTTTCTCTTGTGTAAGGAATTGTTAGTTTGCACCAAGCCTCTTTCTTAGGCTTTTTTTATATCTCATTTTTTGTATTAGGTTTCAATTCTTTTGTTGGACTCTATCAACTTGTACTTTTATTTTTTCTCTTTGGATATCACTTATACATCTATACTCTAGTATTTCTCAAATACCCCTACTAGTTTGAACTAGCTCTGATACCATGTTAGAAATAAGTAGGGGAAAAGAAACTCTTACATTTCGTTACTCTCCTAAGAGAGGAAGCCCCTATAGACCTAGACTTAGACTTATACTAGTCACATACATATACATAAGAGACATTTACAAGAACTAAAAGACACTTTGAATGAAGACTTCAAATTAATTCTAATAGTTTATATCATAAATTCAACTGTTTCTTAACTATTAATTGATGATCTATTGTTGCACATTATTTTCAATTTCATTAAGTGGATTTCGACCTCTAAGATTAACATGAACTATGAAAATAATGTGAAATTTAATTGATTTCAATAAAAAATAAAAGCATGTGTTAAAAATATGCTAGAGAGATAAAAAAAAAATCAATTTATATGTAAGTCAAACACCAAATTGCACAAGTACATTTTCCTTGAACAACTATCAAGCAACCGGTTAATTGCCCATAATACTAGACAAAATAAGTTGAAAATTCATAAAATTTGTTCAAGAGGAAGAGGTTGAAATATATGTAGTCATGGGAAGCTTTCATAACTGCAAACATTAATTAGAACCTCTTTAATTATGAGCTTTTTTAGAGCCTCTTGAATACTTTCTTACAGTACAGAAGTGTCTTCCCACATAGTTTATCTCATTTTAATGTGAAAAGCATATTTAATTCATGACACCCCAATCAATAACAGGGTAATTTAAGTTGTCAAGTTTCAGTTGGGGCTTATGTCCTATTTCAATTAAAATCACAAAAAAACTCTTCATGATAGGTTATCAATTTACTAGAGGCCTAAATCCCAAAAACTTGTAACTACCATAAAACTTGCCTCTTCCTCCATGTTAAACAATAAAAAAAACTAAAGGCATAACGTCATCTTCACTAATTTCATCTAGCTCATTACTAGCAGTTTGCTCATGAATTCAAACTTGACGGTGGCAACTAAATACAAGGGTTGCGCTCGTTGTGGGACTTAACCAAACACTTAATTGCATGAGTTGAAAACAACTGTGCATCACCTGTATTTGCATTCCCAATGGCACCCTTTTTTTTAAGGGGATTTACAACATGTCAAGCTCTAGTAAGGTTATTTGCTTTGCATTCAATTAAACCACATGCTTCATCACTTGTGTGGACCCCATCAATTCCTTTAAGTTTCATTCTTGTGAATGTACTTCTCAATCAGGATACTTAAACAATGCCCATTATCCATCATTTACGGCTAAAACTAGTAATAAATTATTTAGTTGTATTTTTCATTTCCATCTAGATAAATTTAAGTTCTGATAAAAAAATGTACCTTTAGAAGGATTCATCGCTAACTAATTGGAGTTTGGCCAAACTAGTTGTTATCATCTGATCATGCAATCATCTCCCACCTAAACCTAAAAAGGGGATAATCGAGAGGCTATGCTAGAGGCATGAAAACACCAACATACCTACCAGTAATTGGTTGAGGCAATACATTGGGAAAAGCGACAATGGTTGTTGACTACATTAATACAATGTAGTTTTTTCTAGGTATAGTTATTTGTTGATATAGGGAATTGGATGATGTAAAGTCATCATATGGAACACCTGATGAAGGCTACTCCATTAGCCTATATGTTTATGAGTTGATATCTAGGTGAATGGCTTATATCAATTGCTCAGATTGATTGATTGATTGTTAGTCATTATAACTATGTTTTTACCAAAAAAAAAAATTCATGATTGCTAATCTTTATTATTTTAACAAGTTATTCATCCCAAAGGTGTCAATCTGTTGATCGATTGATTCCAATTTGTTCACCTTTTAACAAATTGATCCTACCTAGTATTCGTTCATTCCTTACGATAAACAAAGACTATGCTTAGAAACTTAATTCTAAGTGAAAGTAGACAATAGCCTTGCAAATCACACAAAGTGTGAAATTCTTAACTTAGTTCAACAAGAATCACATAGAGTGAGGAATTCATAACTTGATTCAACAAGTTAAGAGATAAAGGTGTGTAATGTCAAAGAGTTTACAAACTAAGAAAAACAAAAGGTAAATTAATAAAGATAAAAAATAAAAAGAATTTGTAAAGGAAAGCTACATATTGCAATAAGTAACATAAAGCGAAAACTTGTAAAGAAATTATGTATATAAAGAAATTGTGTATATAGAGCTTACTATTGTTTTCAGCTATTAAATGACCTATTTATAATATTATAAAGATCAAGGTTCACATAAAATATAAATCCTATACAATCTATCTATAGAAAATATGGATTTTATAATCTCATTCACTTGTTTCTTCTTGGTAGTTATATGTGCTAGAACTCTAATTATATTGCAACATTTGTTAACATTAATTGCTAAATACTTCAGTTATGAATAGAACTTAATCGTCGATCAATAAATTGAATCCACAGTCAATAGTCAATCTCAACTATCTTCACTGATTTGCTACAAAACACAAAGTAAGGAAGTACGATTCTTAGGGGTATTTGATACAACTTTTGTCTCTGTTTTTATGTGCTTTTTAAAAGTATTAAATTGTAGTATTTTCTGATGATTTATGTATTGATGTCAAAAATAAAAAAAAACAAAATCTAAAAAAAAAATTGATGCATTTTCAAGTAAAAAATTATTTTAAAAAACACCATACAAATCAAACAACACATGGCTATTTATTTTTTATATAAAGAATATCTCTGTTGTTTTGTTTTCAAGTTCGGGTGTTTCTCTTGATTTGGTCCCTTCGAGATTAAATGTTTTTTTATTGATGAATTTTGGTTACTATTCTATTTAGTTTTGGTAATGTTTTCCTCGTCCTACATCATCAATCTTCTCTTTTCCAAAAACAATATAGACCTCCAAAGCTCCAATTGCCTAAGAAACCCCACCATTGCTCAAAGGTTGGACTCCTACTTGAAAGCATGGAGGTAAAATCATCCAAGATTTGCATCAAAAATAACATGCAACTTGGCATTGCTTCTTTATGCCACTTGAAATAACATACAGGTCCCCAAGCCTACACTCCACTCCATGTAACTTACATTAATATCACCTATCATTCTGTAAGCACCAATTTCAACTTGCAAAATAACCAAATTGCCTTTCTCCAAATTGCCTGAACGCAAGACTCGCAAATCAAATCATTGCAAATGAACGTGCATAAACATGTACTAAAGTTTGGGTATATTACCCACCAACTTAATTATCTCAAATGTGTGCCAGCGTGTGTGGCAATCAAAGATGCATAGACATGTATGAATGCCTACTCCCTGACTCTCTGTCCTCACTCATGTATCGGACTACTGAGCACGTGAATAGAGTAACTAATAAATTTAACAGGAAAAGCAATATCCAAGTATAAGGCAAATATGAGGTAAATGATAATGAGAACTCAGTAGTTGACACATGATTCGGAGGGCCTCCAAAAGTAAAGCAGATGTAGTGGCAGATTCACCAGGCATGACAGGTACTAAATTATCCACTCAAAAGCTACAAGAAATGGCTCAAGCAAAACATAAGGTCAATCAAGCTTCTAAGAACTCATTAACCTTTACCATGGCAAGTACTATTTGAGCTGTTGGTAGCTCATGATAGGTTTTGAAACCATGGGTTTAGTTTTTCAATACTTTAAAAGAAGCCCAGAACAGTTGTCTCTAACTTTTATAAGCTTTCAGCATGCCTGGATCTGGAAGTTGTGCCTTAATGCCTAACTGTTATAGACATCAGAAGTGTTTTATGTTAATTCAAAACAAGTTCAATAATGAGGCATGAATCAAAATATAGCCTTCAGAAATGTTGCAAATATAGTCAGCTCCCCTGAATTTCTAGTGCATAGATGGTCCCATTCTCCTTGATAGTCAATGTACTAAAAAAAAAGAAGGGAACAAGGAAGCAGCAAAATGTGAAAAAGTCATATATCTAGAGAAGTCGTGGAATTACAGATTTGCAGTAAATAATGGAAACTGAGCAACACGGCTACATCAACTTCAATAGAAGCAAGCATTTATGGAAAAGTGAAAATTAATTCCAAACCTTCAGATGTACCCCTCAAAGAAATAGGTTTCTTGTTTTGTGTTCACATGATACAAAATTCTATTCCTCTAAAGAGCCTCAAAACTGCTTTCTTTTATTTCTAAAAAGGCTCTCTCGTTTAGAATAAACATAAACTAGAGCAAAGAAAACTACTGCGGACATAGACACTGAACCCCATGGAAATGGTGGGTCCTTGAAACAAACAAGCGATGCCTCCAATTCCTGGGATGCATGGTAAACCAGAGAGTGAATGGCATACATGTCGTGGTCAGAGGACCTCAAGTAATACAAAGCCATGTCAAAGTCCATATGTGACATTGCAGAAATTGCTTTGTCCAGCTTGTACTTGAACAGGTTCCATCTCTGAATGAACTGAACATGCTGATTCTGTTTAAGGAGTTTCCTGTCCCCGCCATGTGCTATAATGGATTCAAGAACATCAATAACACTACTTATACTGTAATTCAACGACGTCAACAGCACATTTCTACGAGCTCCATCTTTCTGCACGAATGACAGAGACGAAATCTCTGAGAAAGGCCCAAATGGAGTTTGTCCAACACTCCAAGTATAATCCACCAAAGTATTATTATGCCTTGGGCTCCAAGACAAATGGGTTGGTGACACTCCCCACATACTCTGTAGAATTGAACCAACAAGCGGTCTCTCAAGTACCCTAGTGTGCGTAAACATGTGACGACCATTGCAGCTATAATCACTCACAGTCTGTGTAGTCTTTGTCCTCACTGCAATAACCATATCCCTAAACGCAACAGATTGATGATACCGATCAAGCATCAGCAGTGTATTGTAATCCAAATCAAACACATAAACAGGCAGCACTCTACTAAAATCCTCCTCCGGGGTCCCTGCCATCCTCCTAAACTCCTCAGCAGAATCAGACAATATCTGATGCAATCTCTTTGAGTCCAAATATTCACTCACAATCAAAGTATAATTGTCAAACAAGAACCTAGAAGTATAGGAATTAATCGACCTAGAAATCGCAAACGAGCAAATTGAACACTGATCATAATTCACTTCATAATTCCTAAACGCCAAATTCTGATTCCTCAACAACAACCCACCTTCATTAGCCTCATCCATAAACGTCTTCTCAATCTCCTTCCAATCCAACCCACTCAAATCCTTACCACTTCCAGACCCATAAATATGTATGAACTCAACAATCAAAGAATTCTGAAAATGCACAGGAATTCTCAAAGAGGGCACAAGTAATACCTGATAAGCATTCCAAATCAACGATGCCAAGTCCGCTAACAATGCCTTATGTGACTTGGGTCGCCCGTGCATTGCTGTAAGAGGGTGAAATTCACCTCTAGGTAAAACCCCATCTCCAGATATAGCCGGTCCGTAATCGACAGGACCAGCAGATAGATCAATCCAAAGATACCTCTCTTTACCAGTCCAAATGGTTCCTAAGCATTTAGTAAACCCAGGAGACGAATCCCCTTCTGAATAACTATACGCATAGTTCTTCGATTGCGAACCCAAATTAATCAAATAAACATAAACCCCTTGCACAGGTTTTTCTCTATCAAAATCTTGCTTGATAATCCGATCAACTGTGTTGTAAGGGATGGAAAGGAGAGGTGATCTGAGGGAAGATGTACTTTCGGAAATTGAAGATTTAAGGGCTTCGGAAAGGCGAGATGAAAGGGTGGAGCCCGCGTGGGAAACTTCAAGGTGGGGGGAATGCTTGATGGAAAGACGGTGGGAGTCGGTGGTGATGACGTGGAAGTGGTCAGAGATGTGGGCAGTGGAGAGGAAGGTTTGGAGGAGGGAGGAGGAGTCCGAGGGGAAGGAGGATCCGACGAGACGGATGTGGAGGGAAAGGGGGAGGGTAAGGGAGAGAAGGGAGGAGATTAAGGAAGGGATGTGAGGGTGAGGGGAAGAGAGGGAGAGTGATTTTTTGAGGGAAGAAGGGAGGGAGGGGAAGGAATCGTTGGTAGAAAGAGGGTCTACGGTGGACCGATGAGAGAGGAAAGTGTCCAGGCCTGGGATTGGGGATGGAGTTGTGATGGTGAGGTGGATTAGGAGGAGGAAGAGGAGAACGGTAGTGGTGGTGGTGGGCATTTTGGTGGAGCAGAGGAAGTGAGAAGTGGTAGTGTTTGATGGAGGAGCGATGAAAAGGGTTTGAGGTATCTTAGTAGCAGGTCATTTCTTTTTTGAGTGAGGAGGTTTCCAGTCAATGGCGAACTTTAGTTCCTGTTTGGGAAATCCAAAGATATTGAATTTCAAGATATTTTTAATTTAAAAATATATAAAAATAATATTTTTTATTTTTTATATTAAAAAAATTTAAAAAAATTAATTTTAACAAAAATATTTTAAAAAATTATGAAATTACCGTTCAGTCACATTATTAAACAGGCTCTTAGACGAGAGAGGGGTTCTAGGGAGTGTTTGATATTGTAGTCAGACAGATTTTTTAAAAGATTGAATTTTTTTAATTAATTTTTTTAATATTTTTTAATTATTTTGATGTGTTAATATTATAAAATAAATTTTAAAATAAAAAAATTATTATTTTAATATATTTTCAAACAAAAACATATTTTTAAAAACAATATCTATTAAAGAAACATCAGTTCAACTTTTTTTTTTATTTGCTAGGGTTTTTCTCTATGATAAAAAAAATAAATATAAGATAAAACAAAAATGTATAATAGCACTATTAGTACATTAACTTAATTTTTTATTTTTTAATGTGAGTTTTTATCCTCTAAAATAAATTTATTTTTAATGAATTATTAATATAATTAAAAATATTAAATAAAATATTAAACAATAATTACCATATCATTACACTTTCTTTTAGACTATTTTATATGACTTTATGATATATTAAATAAATTAAAATCAACTATACCAGAAATTGTTAAAATTATTATTTATATAAAATTGAAATGAGATTTACTATATTTATCATAGTCCAAAAGTTGAAAATGGTATTATTTTTTTAAAATATGGCAGTATAGTCTTCCTCACACAAAGACATTAAAACCCACATATAATGATTTTTTACTAGGATTTGAATTCGAAGACGAATTCCTTTTAATCTTAAGAGATTGATTTTAGAGTTTTTTAGAAAAATAGATGTTTTTCTTAGTTAATTTTATATTTTTATTTGTTTATTATGTATTATTATGTTTTTCTAGTTTTTTTATTTAAAATGAATATTTTTTTATTTTATTTTTTTAGAATTTTCTAGTTTGTTTTTTGTATATAAAATATAGATAGACATCCAAAATATACAGTTTTTAATTTTAGTCTTTGAAGATTTTAATTTATAAAAGATGTCGTTATCCTCGACTCCCCCGGGCCGGCGACATCATATTTCCTTATTTCCGTGCGTTGGAAAGATAACGAGGAAGCCTATCAACCGTTGGATATTACATTATTTACCATCTATACCTTTCTATAGGAAAATCAATAAACTATAACCTTTAGTTTATTCATATTCTCTAATATACCTCTCCATTAATTATTTCTGTTAAAAGTAATCACGCGTGCAATTTACGTGAAAGTCTCTATAAATTAAGAATAATAGCCCTTTAGTTTATTCCTATTCAAAATTAAGAATATTAAACTATAACTTTTAGTTTATTCTTGTTCAAAAACAAAACAAAAAAAAAAAAAAAAAGCAAAGCACGAGATTATAATCGATAATGCAATAAGTGTTGGGTGAACAATGATTTTGTCTATATCCTTTAATTTTTATTTTTTAATAAAATTTAATAGCATGATTTTCTCTAAAATTATTTTTTTAACAATATAAAAAAAATAGATTATAAAAAAATCATGTTTAATTAAAAATAAAAAAAACTCATGAAATCCATAAACTCAGGCAATCTAGATTACCTCAATAAACTAGCAAACCACACTAATCATCGATAGATAAAATAAAAAGAAAAAAAATCATAAAGTTAAATTATAAACCATCTCAATATTAAAAAAATAAAATCGACAAAAATAATTTTAAAAAAATCATAACAAAAAAACAAAAGGAAAAGAAAAAAAAAACCATGTGTTCAAGAAAAAAAACATCACAGCAATACACAGTATTTTATAAGAAAAACTAAAGTGTTTTTCCCACATGATTTATCTTTTTTTATTATAATAAAATATCCTTTTAAATAAAATAATAATAATAATGCTCACGCGTGTTACTTGTGATAGTTCAATGTATGACTATCCTTAGATACTATTTGTTTTTGTGTTTTAAAAGTGTTTTAAAAAAAATTTGAAATTTTTTGATTATTTTCTTTACTTCAAATTAATATATTTTTTGTGTTTTTTTTATCATTTTGATGTGCTGATATCAAAAATAATTTTTAAAAAATAAAAAAATATTATTTTAATACATTTCTAAATAAAAAACACTTTAAAAAACAACCGCAACCACATTCTCAAACATACTTTTATTCATGATAAAATTCCGACAGCAGCACATATTTGTTTTATAGACTTGGAATATTTTTGTTAATTCATAGTAAAATTACTTGTTGTGTTCATAGTCATCTCTTTTAACAAGAATAGTTGGCAAATGGGGGCGTGTTGAAGAATAGGGGGAGATGATACAACTAGGAAGGAAAAAAGAAAAAGAAATGCCCAGAGCTTATTTTGCCAGCAATTGTGAACATAAATCTGAACCGTATTACTATCATGCAAAACCATCACAATTCTCCACCTTATGATGCTGAGTAAAACTAAAACCTACTTGAAAATGTTCAGGTATCAAATTCTTTGTCCTGTACATCAACGAGAAAAGTAAATACAACTTTTATGGTCAAAATTTTAGGACCAAAGAGAGAGTTCTTCCCAAGCATATTTCAAATAACCAAAATCTCTATCTTTCTGATGCCTGGAGTCGTGAGCAGAGACCTTCATCACGTCCATTCCCTTATTGATAAACCTTAATCTTTGTCAATTCCCAAAAATTCCAGTACCAGAACATGAAAAAATTACCCGAATGCTGGAACTTGTGTCCTCAGCTACACGTATCGAGAAACCGATTGGGTTCTATTGAACACACTGTAAATGTTAACCTCCAGTGCCAGCAGCACATTCAGCATGCACTGGTTCATTTGAAGGAACGTAACCTGTTTCGTCCAGCTTATGAAGTGACTGCTCCTGACCTTGATCAGGGAACACCTCAGCTTGCAAAGATGGAGCAATACTATTCACATGCACCCATGTAAGTTCCCACAAGCTATCCCCACCTGAAGCACTCCTCTGCACAAGCACTCCCCAGCTCTTCATTACCAGCAAGGTGTTCTTCAGAAGCTCAGGCACTGTTTCCTGAAGAATTTCATTTTTCTTCCCTTTTACTTTTACCTTCAGATATTTTTCCATTCGGCTAAGCACTCCCACCCAGAGTTTGCAGAAAGTTGTCAACTGTGCAATTTCAGGGAGTAACTGCAAAAACACTTTTGAAAGGAGTTTTACAGCAATGACAAGTGTCCCTTCCATGTTTCTATAGTTAGATTGGTGCCCCTGAGCAATTTCATGCAAATCATCTAACATGGTGAAGATGACCAGATCAAAACACTGTAACCAAAGATCATGTGGAAGTTTGATCCCATCCACTCCTGTCAAGCACTTCTGCAATGATAAAAGAGAACGGTTTCTGACCTCTTCTCTCTGATCCAAACAAACTTTCCGTAAACCCTGCACAAGCCTCAGCCACATTTCCCCAATATCCTCTGATAACTTTGCAGACTCCTCCTCCCCCATTGCTTCCTTTGCATCTTGCGACCACCTAACCAAACAACTAACAGAATCTCCCATAAGATCAACTGCACACACGGACCTCTCTGCCTGTCCCACACGAGACTCTGCAAACTGCCTTGCTGCATCAACACAGAGAACATAATTTGCAGGTAACAAATGAGACCCATCACACATGATAAAGAACAACGCATCGAATCCTGCTTCAGCAGCATCTGGATGCCGAGCAGTGATGGAGAGCAAGGATGTAATCGTACGCCACCCCATTAGAGATCTTATGTGTGCAGCATTTGCTTTCACAAGGCGACCCACTTCCTGCGTAATTTGTTCACAGTATGCATCAGCAACACGGGCATCAAGCTTCAAGACAAGTTGCAGTGACCTCAAAAGTTCATCAGCCAGGTTCTCCTTGTAGGGCAGCAGCCGCTGGCAAATCCGGAGGAGTCCAAAAACAGCCTTCTCTACTAAGGAGCAAGGCATTACAGTTGACTGAACAATATTAGCTATGTGCTCATAAACACCCTGCCACAATAGCAAAATCCTGTCCCGGTTATTCAGCGTAATTGTAATGAGCAACTCCAGGCAAATAACTGCGGTATCTTCATCCTCTGGTAAACTATTCCCTTTCAGAGGGTGACCAGCAGCCAAGATAAGTGCTTGTGCAAGCTCCCATAATGATTCAGCTTGCAAGAACTTGCTTTCAGTAAAGATGCTGCCAACATGGCACTCTTGGATTGTCTGAAGGGTGCGTTGATGAGCAGCAAGTTGTTCAGTGGGTTGTGATCTTGGCTCCTCAATGTCAAGAGCTAAAAACTGACTGAACCGGCCCATTAAGCCAGTATATCTTCTTGGAGTTTCCATGGATTGCATGTGAACTGAAGGCAGAGAATTTGAAATCGTTTTACCATGCACAGGGTCAGCAGAAAGCTCTGATTCCTCAGTAGCATCACTGGCCACGCATGCAGGGAGGAGACCAAGTTTGTACAATCTAAGGACACAATCCAGAATATTTCTCCAACCTGTGCGGATATAGTCACCATATCTATTTGCAATGGTAAAAACTGTGACAGTTGCCATCATTGCTCTTGCATCATCACCAAAGGCTAGCACAGATTCCTCGACTGATGATGGATTCAAGAGGGTTGTGAATTTGCACAGAGACACAACTACAGCATCCAATACATCTACAAGATGATGGCATGCAGAGATTTTAGCAAGAGCCAGATATCCATCAATACATGTCTGGTAAATATCTTCAAGTTCAGCATGATCAAACACCACAGAGATAGCATCAACTGTGGGGCCAGACATTATAGCAAACATATCATGGTCAAGGTCGGCTCTAGAATCAGATAAAATAAATGGAGCAGTCCTTTTGGACTTATGCATTAGATCAATCCAACGGCTTGGGGTCATTTCAGGGATTCCAAATCCTTGTTCCGGAGTTGTGCGGATCTCATTCTTGCAAATTGAATGGTACAGCTCTGACAAGAATTCTCGAGGTAAGTCATTGCCTCCATTGATGCGTCTATTATTCCGGATAAAATCCTCTTCTGTCATTTTTTTCTTCACCTGTGCATTATGCCGATCTGTGTTGAGCAATATAAGAGAATAAGACAACAAAAGAGCTGCGTCCTTGTTAGCTAGAACCTGTGGTGATTGCTCATAATATCTCTCAGAAAATGCCTCAAGCACCCTTTGTATTTTTTGTGATTCTCCAGGCAGCCTAAAAGTTTCCAACAATAATCGCAAAGCATTATCCAGACTCATATCTTCGAAATCAAAAGTCTGAGCAAACTCATGAAGAACCTGAATGGAAAACTCTTCATGACTTCCCAGGAAATCCCCAATAAGATTCTTATCTAATCCAGAAGTGTACCTGAGAAAGCAAGCCACACTTTGAGGATTAAGTTTTTCCGGCAGTAGATGTGTTCCTTGGAGAAACTCTAGTCCTTTTTTTGGATCACGATTGAAGTGATCAGCTCCGACCATTAACCTTCTCTTAATGTGCTTCCTCTGGCGGATAAAAGGTACCCATTGGTTAGGATCACTATAGCTGTCACACTTTGCTGTCCAGAAGGAAGTATACTCATCAATATTCACCGGGGCCGGTTCTGAACCATCAGACCCATTGCCTATCCTTCCAACTATACCCTGAATAACAGCAATAAGGCCATCCAGAGCAAGAACGTGCATGGAAGACAAAGGACAGTCCATGGGAATGGCACTCTTTGATAACAAGTTAATAAGGTCTTCAAACACATTATTGCATGTCATGTCACAATCCAAGTTGGCATACATCTCCACCATAAAGGTTTTCTGCCTGCAGAAGTCTACAAGAGCCTCCATGGCAACCTCTTGCTGCTGGTAAGAAGCACCATATCTGCTCTGTGCAAGTCTCAAAATTACAAAAGAGAAGAAAGCCTCGAGTTGGAGTTTTAGTTCAGTTCGCAGATGGTGATACAGGCTAAGAGCTATACTACAGACCATTGAGAGAATAAGTGGACTCGTTGATAAATCAAATTGCATCAGATTACTAAATAATTCATCCTGAATCAAGCTCAGTAGCCTAGGTTGACAGTGAATTGAAGGGCCACCCAATTCTATTGCTGAATTAATTAAGCCCAATGCAAAAAGTGGGACATCTTCATAAAATGCTATAGTATTTGATCTGGGACCTTTTCCAATATGCTCAGCAACATTTAATAAGGAACACAAGAAATGAAATATCTCCACCATGCAAGGCACTCCATATGGCAATGTCATGAGGTGCAAATCAAAAGGAAGGGCATCCTTTCCCCTACCAGCCCCAATTGCATTTTCTTCAATTGCATTTTCTTCAATTGCGGCAAGACCTGTGGAAGCATCGGAACCAAACCTCACAGAGGATGCCTGACCACCCAATTCTGAATTACAATTGCCATTCTCCATCTGTGTACTCCCAAGAGCATAATCATTACCCAGCCCCCCACTCTGCAAAAGCAACAAAACGTTTTAAATACTTCTAAAGTAGGAAAAGAAAGATAATTCTGTTTTGAAGCCATACTTGCTAGACATATTTATCATTTTTCATTCATTTAACAAAAAACTAGATACAGTTCCAATAAAGTAAAAGGTTGCTAAGTAGTTCATTGCCACTTCATTCCATAAACCACATCAAAACTTTCTAACAAATTTTCCGCAGCTCTCTAATGCCATGTGCCATTCTTTTAAACTCAAAAAAAAAAAAAAGAAATATAAAGTAGCATAAATCATAAACTATGAGCATAAATGTAGCCTCACAATTTCACACAAAAGAAAGGGCTAAGATACAGACCAGGAATAGATTTTCACCTATGATTTTGAGTGTAAATCAGAAAAGATTTTCCCCTAAAGTTCTATTAATTTTCCAACCACGAAACACTGTAAAAACAAATATAATTTATGTTGTGAGACAACCAGGAATATGCAGTAGAGATAAACTGAAGAAATATAGAAGGAAGATTTAATTATAAATTACCATAAGACAAAACCCTAAGTAAACTATCAATGTGGGTTTTTTCTTTATTATGACTATTCTTTTCATCTCAAGTTTTCCAGCTTCTCTTTGATCCTATGCCCCAGCAACTAACAGAAGGACATTGAGAGCAGAGATGTTACAATAATAAAGATGAATGTGAGATGCAATCATACCTCCTGTTTGACAGTTGCGACACCATCTACCAATGCCTGGTTTGTGTTTTCAACATCTGGAAGGTGTGAAAAAATGAACCTGATAAGTTCATGCATAGTGTGGCGAGAAATCCTCTGCAGCAACTCACTTTTACTGCCTGCTTGATGTACTATACGAAAACAAGTGTTCACTACGATACAAACATGCTGATTACTTAACATGACTGATGCTTTACTCTTCATGCAAGCCAGAAGAACTTGAAGTATCCTCATCAATACCACTTCTTCTGATGCAGGATCTGTCACCTCAAACCGGCAACCAGTGACAGCATCAACCACTGACTGCATAGCATCTTCAACATTTACAGTATTTTGATCAATGACATCAAGAGTTAATATCTTGTAAACAGACAACAAAGCAACCCCGGTGATTGGTGCACCCGTTTCATCAGATCGAATCACATCCAAAAAGGGCTGAAGATAAAGTGCAGGGTTGATGGTATGCCATGGATTCTGCCAGGAGAAGATTTGCTTCCTCAACGTCTTCAAAGATTGAATTAGAGAGTCTTCTAGTTGGTCATCACCTGACATATAATGAACCCCCCATCTCACATTTCTCCTCATCACTGCCAACACAGTACCTGCTTCTGCATTAATCATGCATACTATAGTAGCTCTGTAAGATTCAGAAGTACCGCACTCCTCAGGTTCTTCCTCAATCACCTTAATTCCAGACTGTAGCTTTATTCTCCCCATATCAATACAGTATCCTCTCAATACAACCAGAACTCCTGTCTGCGATTCCTGGTTGCTATGCAGAGAAGGAACAAGAACTTGATTACAGCATGCCCTTCATAGGCAACAAACAACAGCAACAGCTACAAAATGCCTTTGTCCCAAACTTGATGGGCCCGGCTAAATTGATCCGCTTGCGTTGTTCAGCTCAATCAAAAATATGGCATCATCCCTTCGTATTCAACACAAAAGTAATAAAATTACTGATCAGCCATAACTCAAAGTGTAAGAAACAGAGAGTACAACAAAAGCAGCCTGAACAGCTAATGTAAAACAGATACTGATTCATGATTTATACAGATAAGCAAGGAAATCAGCAAACAAAATGAAGTTGGTGAGACTATTGGGTCATATGCTTTGTTAAACTGCTAATGCCCATTAATCAATCAATTTTTGCGAAAGCAATTAAAGCCAAGTTGCATCAGTGCTGTGATGAAACTCATTCAAAGAGTCGAAAACATCTCGAACATTTGGCAGATATCATGACTTGGCATAGTTGAAAATCTAGCATTAAGATCCATCTAGAGCTTGAAAATCAATACTCATTTAACTATCTGAAATCTTCAATTAGCCTTAATACTTTCTACTTGGGTTGTAAATCTAGTGGGTGTAGCAGTTAGACAAACAAGATTCCGAGGGAAAAAAAAAAACAAATGAATGGTCAGATTAGATTCCTTGGACAAATCATAATGATGAGTTAATTGTAAGAAAATTGTACTCCCCAGTAGTAACTAACAAAACCTAGATAGTTGCTAATCAAAGTTAAATGAAAAAGATATGAAATTTAAAAAGCTCATATCATATACAAAATAAATAGATAAATAAACCACCCTAAAATAACACGAAAATTGACGCAAATTGAAGGGATCACATCTGAAATGCAATCAACAGGTAGCTTCTACTCCAACTAAGAAACTGACTACACAAGAAGATCAGGTTTTACGTAAATAGAATAACAAAACTATTATTTATTTATTTATAGAAAAATAACAATAAGTAAGTTTGAAGAAAGGGAAGGGAAGGGAAGGCATCAAGCGAGATAGAAGTATAGGGAGATGCGTTGCTACCTTAGGAAGGTGTGAGAATGCGGATCTGAGGAATGGATACGCGTCTCAATTCTGCTCTTTTTTTCATTTCTTCCTTCCACCTCCTCTACAGATTTATAAACACAATTCTAATCACCCTTTTTTCTCCCTTTTCTTTTTCTTTTTTTTCCCCCTTTAATCTCTGTTCTTTTTTATTTATTATTAAATTTTTTTTTTCATATAAAAAAAAAAGGCCACGATGTTTCGTACTGAAAATACTATGGATTCGCAGAATCCACGGTGTTTTTTTTTTTATTCTAAATTTTTTTTTACTCAATATGTTTTTAATTTTATTTTTTTATATTAGATTAATTGATGATTTATTTGTATTCTTATTTTAGTTTATTAGATAAATAACACAATGTATAAAAAGACTTTGCAGGTCATAGAGGAAGTTTTGAAACTCATGATAATTTTATGAAGTAACTATTTCAAGTAAAATTATTTATAATTATTTTCTACAGTCTTGAACTCCAAACAATAATTTATTATATGCAGTCTTATACTCAAAGTTCTTTAAAAAGATTATAGAATCATAAAAAAAATCTTGTAATTAAATGCAGGCCATCTTTATCAAGAAATCATTAAACTCAAAAATCTACAATGATACTTTTTATCATAGTTTTGAAACCCGATCCGGCCCGACGGGTTGATCCGAAGCTGGAACCGGGCTGGGTTGAAGAAAAAATAGAGAAAGAAAAAACCCGGTGTGACCTGGTTGACCCGGTAAGATTCAATTACAACCCGTTAACTTTTATTTTTATTTTTACTAAGATGATATCGTTTTGATATAAAAAAATAACTAAAATAATCTGATGACCTAATTAAAATCCAGAACCTGAATCTTGAATCAGACCGGTCTTGAAACTATGCTTTTTATTCCTTTGCTTTCAAGATTTAAAAAATAAAAAGAGCATAACATTGATGTGCTTGTCGCTTCTCGATATAAGTTATTATGACATAGAGTACAGGTTCCTTAATTTATATGGTATAGTACATTGATTGGAATATAATCATCTTTTTTTGATTGGTCCATTAATTTCATGCAATAGTTTGTTGTTCTTTCTCATGTTTTTATTTATAGGGAATGATATTTTTCTTCTGATCCTTATGGAAAAATAATAATGTAAAAAATACATATTCCATACTTATTTAAACAAATTAATAAATGGAACTTGTAACATAACATTTTTCTTAAAGTTTAATATCTTGATATCCCCACGGATGCTACATGTTTTTGTTTGCGATTAAGTGAACGTTTGGGAACGCGACTGCAGCTGCGTTCTCAAAAAATTTTAAATTTTTTTTTTGCTAAAATTTAATATGATTTGTATGTTTTGGATCGTTTTGATTTGCTGATGTCAAAAATGATTTTTAAAAAATAAAAAAACATCATTGGCATGCATTTTGGCACGAAAAGTTATTTGAAAAGCACCCGCAACCACACTGCCAAACACGCTTTAAGTTCTCATGGTATAGTATTTCCTTGTTGGAAAAAAGAAATGATTATCAAGTAGCATAATTCATTAGAAAAGTAACAGTTGGTTAAACCTTAGGTCTATGATCAATTAGATGAATATTTGATGCCATGTTTCGAATATCATTAACTTTACTAATTATTGATGAATATATTGGTGTTTTACGCCTTTAGTATAGCCTGATGGTCATTCATTTATGGAACCTAATAGCATGATCAGATAATCATAGCTAGTTCGGTCAAACTCTAATCAGCTAGTGGCGGTTTCTTTTGAACTCAACAAGACCATATAGACTACAATCAATCATCTTAATCAAATATATTCATCAATGCTATTAGCAAAAAAAAAAAAAAAAAAAAAAAAAAATCATCTTAATCAAATCCAAAACAAGTTAAAGCAAATTCGATTGGACACTCCATTTATCCAAAAACTTGGAAGGCAAGTGCTAGGATAATCTTCAATAACAAGTACTCCATTAAAGGTGTTTGGAGTTCCTCAATCTCATATATTGGGTATTATATACCAACATATCAGATGCCACAGCATGCTCAACTTAGTATAAGCAAAATCGCACATGAAATGCCACCTACTCATAAGTATGTAGGATAATATGTAGCTAAGAAACAATTACTCCTTTGGAACAAGCATCATTATTAAGATTGGTTCAAAACTAGTCGCATCAACATTGATGGGGTGGTGAAGGTTTGGCCCCATGAATACCAAGACTATAATAGTTTTGAGTTTGGGTGAATTGTATCTATTAAGATTGTATATTAATTACAGTTGTTAAGACTGGTATATAATATGTTTTTTTTTTTAATGAAAGAAAGCAGGTTTTCTTATAAATTGATGTATGAAGGATACCTAGAACTAATTTCTAGATGCTTGTTAGATGACTTGTACACTAACTCACATGAGAATTCTATATAAAGAGATCGTTTGTGTTTATGAAAATACTTGAGATCAATAAGTTATCTTATATAGAGAATGTTATGTTTTGATTCTGACTACATGTTTCCTTTATTAAAGGTGACAAATGGGCATATATTAGTTATAACATGAATTATATGATATTATTAAATGGTAAAAGTAATATTTCACCCTTTATAAGGTTATCAGATTTTTCCTATAAAATAAAATGTTATGTCTCATATTTTTATCTATCACAAAATATAGAATATAGAAACACCTGAAAAGCACAAAAAATAGTTTATAGTCAAGACATAACAATTCCTCTCTTCTAAAAGGGTTTTATGAGATTTATGATATGGTGACTCATGTGAATTCTTGTTAGAGATCGAATTATTAGACGACTTATAATTTGTGACAACATAACTTTGAAACATTGATCAAATCTTAAAAGAAAGAATTGATCTTCAAGTTATTTTCACTCAAATCTTAAATGATCTTAGATTGTCTAATGAAATCTTTGGAACTCTTAAAAAATATAAAATTATTGGTACTATCGTGTTTATATGTTTCAATAAACCCAACAGATTTGATATTAAATATGAGATTATTAAGGTTTATGGGGGTGTTTCCTAGGTATTTTTCAAGTGGATTATATTTATGACGTAAATATATATTCTAATTACAACAAAACTAAATAAATATTGTTTTTGAAAACTACCATGGGAAAAAACTAGTAATCATTAAAATAAAATTTTAAAAAACGAATATTATATATATAAAAAGACAAGATATGCCCTATTTGCAATTCTTATTATTAAAACATTAATATAATATAATGTAAGGATAGATCCAATGATTTACTCAAGGCTTACTATTAGCCATAATTTTCATTCAGAGATCCTATACTACGAGGACATGTAAATTGCAAAATCATCTAAATCAAAATATAATAATAAAACGGTAGCAGTTCTAATAAAAAAATTCTATTAAATTCTCAAATTTTAAATGTAATGATAATGAGGATGGATCCTAATGTTTTTGTGTTTTAAAGAAGTTTTTTTTTAAAATTAATTTTTTTTATTTTAAATTAATTTTTTTAATGTTTTTAAATTATTTTAATGTGTTAATATCAAAAAATAATCTTTTAAAAAATAAAATATATTATTTTAATATATTAAAATAAAAAATATTTTAAAAAACAATTTCAAACACACGAAAGTTAGCATAAACTGAAACAAAAATAAAGGAGTTTCACAGGCGCATTGTCCTTCCACTTAATAAAGGAAAGTTCCATTGCAGACGTTTCTGCAAAAGGGAGAAGGTGCAGTATTCCCTCTCTACGTCGTTCCTATTAAAGAGAGAACCTCTTCTAAGAACAATATACTAACCCAATGTGAATTTAAAAAAAAAAAAAATATTTTTCTAGTTAATTATATACTTTTCTATTTTCTATTATTATATTTTTATAGTATTTAGAGAATAGTTTTCTATTTTATTTTTTATATTTAATATTATTAGGGTTTTCTGTTTTTTTCTTTTCTGTATAAAAAATTGTAATAAATTTTTGACAAGCAAGACATTGATGAATAAAAAATTGAATGTTTTGGGTGTCTTTTCATAGTTATGGTGTTCTTGGTATTTAAAATTTTTGACTTGTAACAACCTCCATTATCCTTCACTCCTAGCTACATCGGTTGATATCAAAACCAAACGATTTTTAATTGTTTTGGTAGAAGGTCGTGGAGAACGAGTATTAAAGCTGATCGATTCATGGTGGTTAGTTAATGTGTGCTACTAAATAATCATGGAAGGAAAAGGTCGCGGAACAACACATGCTTGTGTAAGTGGGGATGAGAAGGTTTCTGCTTGAGAAAAAAAAAAACATTTAGGAACTAATATGTTGTCTCTGTGTATGTTAATTATTATTAGAAATCCTGATAGTGAGATCCACGATAGGGCATGCCACATAAAGGTGTTAGAGATTAGCGTAGAAGCAACCCATATAAAAGTATTGTGTTAGGAACCAAGACGGGAAAACCCGCATAAAAATATCAGTGACTCATAATAAGATGACCCATTAACAAAAAGATGTTCGTAGTGAAGGAAAATTTCTGATTGAGGTTTGAACTCAAGAATGAATTTCTTCAAATCCAAGAAGACTGATGAAGTTATGTTTTTTTTAAAAAAAATCCTCAGTTAATTTTAATATTTTTCTTAGTTTATTTTATATTTTTCTATTTTTATTTTCTATTATTATGTTTTTCTATTTTTATTTTATAAAGAGTATAGCTTTCTTATTTTATTAAGTATTATTAATCTTTCATATATATATATATATATATATATATATATATATATATAAAGGATTATAATAGCTTTGTGACATCATAATTAAATATATTGGATATCTTCCTATAATTATAGTATTCTTGGTTTTTAAAAGTTTTTGTTTTATATCAAATCTCATTATCCTTTGCTCTATATGTGTAGTCAATACAAGAATTAATAATAAACTTCAAGGTCTCCGTATGGTACTATTGGACCACCAAAGTATAGATAAGAAAAGAAAATAAATAAAAAATCTCATTATCCTTTGCTCTATATGTGTAGTCAATACAAGAATTAATAATAAACTTCAAAGTCTCCGTATGGTACTATTGGACCACCAAAGTATAGATAAGAAAAGAAAATCAATCAAACTACGTTTCCCTTTCTATTTTTTTCTTCTCATTTCCGTCATTCTTTTCTTAATTGTTTTTTCTAAATTTTTTTTAATATTTACTTGATTTTAAATTTATCTTCATCAATTATTTCAATTTACTTTTTATAATATTATTACAATCTCAAACAATCAACATTCAACATTTAATTTATACATTTTACAAGTATCTATTTTTATTATTAAATAATTAAATAAAATATTTTTTAAAAATAAAATTCTTAAACCCAAAGAAATTCATCACTCAAATCTCAGAGTTTAAAAAATTTAGATACGAAATCCAAGTATATCTATTAAAAAATAACGTTTTTTGGCTGGACAATTTTTTTTCTATTAAAAAGATAATAAAAAAAAAGGGTAGAAACCGCAATAGTTTTGTTCTACCTAAAAATCATATAGTCTGAATTTCTTCTCCATTTAAGCATAGCAACAGAAAGGGTTGCTAATGTTCCTGTCAAACCTGGAGATGAAAATACCTACTCACCATAGAGTAGCAGATGAGATGCCCGGGTCACCCACATGAGCGCGGGCTAGTCAGCTACTTCTCTTTTACTTTTATAAACAATCGCAACATCTCTGTTTCGATAATTAGAGAGCTAATTGAATGCTCCGATCATAATAATCACCAGTCCACAGAGCATCCAGAATCTGAAGAATTGTATTTAAATCTGCAAAACCATGGCATGTCTCCAGACAACGGTACACTACATTTTAATTCCGAGTATAACCTACTTGAAACATACAAGTTTCAGATTCAAATTCTGAGTCCTGTACATCAACCAGAAAGTCAATATAAATTTCAAGCTCAAAATTCCGGAAACCGTGATGAGAGCATTCTTCCCTGGAAGAATTCAAATAAAAGAAAGACTATCGGGTTAAATCCTTCATCTATTAACTATATAACATCTTCAAAGAAACCCACTTTTGATGATAGCACGCATGGAAAGTTCTTATAAATGCAAAACATAAGGACAATACCAGAAAAACTAGGCGGGGTTCTCACCGACTGACCAGCTCTGATGCTTGAAGTCCTGAACAACGATTTTCATCTGTTCGATTCGCTTCTTGACTACAGTTTACATCAACCCAAACTAAAACTAAGATAAAGCTGAATCTTTATCAGTACCCCAGTTGATTCCAATATTGGAACCTGTAAAAAATACCAATGCTTCCAACTATGTGCCCTCAGCTACAAATATCAACAAACCGATCAGTCTGCTAAACATTGTGCAAATGTTAACCTCCTGTGCCAGCAACTTCAGCATGCACTGATTCCTTGGAAGAAACAGAATCTGTTTCATCAGACACCAAACTTCCACCAGTTTCACCCAGCTTATGATGTGACTGCTCTCGATCTTGGTCAGGGAACACCTCAGCTTGCAAAGATGGAGCAATGTTATTCACATGCAGCCATGTAAGTTCCCACAAGCTATCCCCGCCTAGAGCACTCCTCTGCACAAGCACTCCCCTACTCTTCATTACAAGTAAAGTGTTCTTAAGAAGCTCAGGCACCGTTTCCTGGAGATTTTCATTCTTCTTCCCTTTCACTTTTACCTTGAGATATTTTTCCATTCGGCTAAGCACTCCTAGCCATAGCTTGCAGAAAGTTGTCAGCTGTGCAAGTTCATTAAGTAACTGTAAAAACACCTTTGACAGGAGTTTTACAGCAATGACAAGTGTCCCTTCCATATTCCGGTAGTCTTTTTGGTGTCCCTGAGCAATTTCAAGCAAGTCATCTAGCATAGTAAAGATCACCAGATCAAAACATTGTAACCACAGACCATGTGGAAGGTTAATCTCATCCACTCCTGTCAAGCACTTTTGCAATGATAAAAGAGCATGGTTTCTGACCTCTTCTCTCTGATCCAAACAAACTTTCCGTAAACCTTGCACAAGCCTCAGCCACATTTCCCCAATATCCTGTGATAATTTTGCAGACTCCTCCTCTCCCATTGTTTCCTTTGCATCATGCGACCACCTAGCCAAACAATTAACAGAACCTGCCATAAGTTCAAGTGCTCGCACAGATCTCTCTGCCTGTCCAACACGAGACTCTGAAAACTGCCTTGCTGCATCAACACAGAGAACATAATTGGCAGGCAACAAATGAGCTTCATCAGTCATAATGAACAACAGCGCATCGAATCCTGCTTCAGAAGCTTCTGGGTGACGAGCAGTGATGGAAAGCAAGGATGTAATCGTACGCCAACCCATTAGGGATCTGATGTGTGTAGCATTTGCTTTCACAAGCCGAGTCACTTCCTGTGTAATTTGTTCACAGTATGCATCAGCAACACGGGCATCAAGCTTCAAGACAAGTTGCAGTGACCTCAAAAGTTCATCAGCCAGGTTCTCTTTGTAGGGCAGCAGCCGCTGGCAAATCCGGAGGAGTCCAAAAACAGCCTTCTCTACTAAGGCACAAGGCATTACAGTTGATTGAACAATATTAGCTATGTGCTCATAAACACCCTGCCACAATAGCACAATCCTGTCCCTGTTGCTCAGTGTAATTGCAATGAGCAATTCAAGGCAGAAAACAGCAGTATCTTCATCCTCTGGTGAACTGTTCCCTTTCTGAGGGCGACCTGCAGCCCAGATGAGTGCTCGTGCTAGCTGCAACAACGATTCAGCTTGCAAGAACTTGCTCTCAGTAAATATGCTGTCAACATGGCACTTTTGGATTGTCTGAAGGGTGCGTTGATGAGCAGCAAGTTGTTGTTCAGTGGGTTGCGATCTTGGCTCCTCAGTGTCGAGAGACAAGAGCTGACTGAATCGGCCCATTAATCCAGAAGATCTCCTTGGAGTTCCCATGGATTGCATGTGAACTGATGACAGAGAATTTGTAATAGGTTTACCATGCCCAGGGTCAGCAGCATGCTCTGATTCATCAGCAGCATCACTGGCCACACGAGCAGGGAGGAGACCAAGTTTGTGCAATCGCAAGATGCAGTCCAGGATATTCCTCCATCCTGTGCGAATGTAATCACCATACCTATTTGCAATGGTAAAAACTGTAACAGTTGCCATCCTTGCTTTTGCATCATCACCAAAGGCTAGCACCGGTTCCTCAACTGAAGATTGATTCAGGAGGGTTGTGAACTTGCACAGAGACACAACTAGATCATCCAACACATCTTCAAGATGATGGCACGCGGAGATTTTAGCAACAGCCAGGAATCCATCAATACATGTCTGGTAAACATCTTCATGTTCTGCATTATCAAACACCACAGAGATAGCAGCGATTGTTGGACCTGACATTATGGCAAACATATCATGGTCAAGGTAGGCTCTGGAATCAGATAAAATGAACGGAGCAGTCTTTTTGGACTTGTGCATTAGATCAATCCAACGGCTTGGGGTCATTTCAGGGTAACCAAATCCTTGTTCAGGAGTTGTGCGGATCTCATTTTTGCAAATTGAATGGTAAAGCTCCGTAAGAAATTCTCGAGGTAAGTCATTGCCTCCATTGATGTGCCTATTATTCCGGATGAAGTCCTCTTCTGTCATTTTTTTCTTCACCTGTACATTGTGCTGATCTGTGTTGAGCATTATAAGGGAATAAGACAGCAAAAGAGCTGCATCCTTGTTAGCAAGAATCTGTGGTGATTGCTCATAATATCTCTCAGAAAATGCCTCAAGCACCCTTTGTATTTTTTGTGATTCTCCAGGCAGTCTAAAAGTTTCCAAGAACAACCGCAAAGCAGTATCAAGATTCATGTCTTGGAAATCAAAAGTCCAAGCAAATTCATGGAGAACCTGAACGCAAAACTCATCATGATTTCCCAAGAAATCACCAACAAGATTCTTATCTAACCCAGCAGTGTACCTGAAAAAGCAAGCCACACTTTGAGGGTCCAGTTTGTCAGGTAAGAGATGTGTTCCTTGGAGAAATTCTAGTCCTTTCTTTGGGTCACGATTAAAGTGATCAGCTCCGATCATCAACCTTCTCTTAATGTACTTCCTCCTGCGGACAAATGGAACCCAATGATTAGGATCACTATAGTTGTCACACTTCACCATCCAGAACGGGGTGTACTCCTCAAGATTCACTGGTCCCTGCTCTGAACTTACCGATCCATTGCCTATCCTTTCAGCCATCCCCTGAATAACAGCAATAAGGCCATCAAGAGCAAGAATGTGCATTGCAGACAAAGGGCAATTCACTGGAAAAGCACTCTTTGACAATAAATTAGCAAGCTCTTCAAACACGTTACTGCATGTTATGTCACAATCTAAATTGGCATACATCTCCACCATAAAGGTTTTCTGCCTGCAGAAGTCTACAAGAGCCTCCATGGCAACCTCTTGCTGCTGGTATGAAGCACCATATCTGCTCTGCGCAAGTCTCAAAATCACACATGAGAAGAAAGCCTCGAGCTGGAGTTTTAGTTCAGTTCGGAGATGGTGATACAGATTGAGAACTATACTACAGACCATTGAGAGAATAAGCGGACTCACTGACAAACCAAATTGCATCAGATTACGAAATAATTCATCCTGAATCAAACTCAGTAACCTCGGGTGACAACGAATAGAAGGGCCGCCCAATTCTATTGCAGAATTAATTAAACCCAAAGCAAAAAGTGGGACATCTTCATCAAATGCTATAGTATTTGATCTGGGACCCATTCCAATATGCTCAACAACATTTAATAAAGAGCACAAGAAATGAAATATCTCTACCATGCAAGGCACTCCATATGGTTCTGTCATAAGGTGCAAATCAAATGGAAGGCCATCCTTTCCACCACCAGTCCCAATTACATTTTCTTCCCTTGCCACTAGAGCTGTGGAAGCATTGGAACCAAAGCTCACAGTGGATGCTTGGCCATCCAATTCTGAATTACCATTTCCATTCTCCATCTGTTTACTCCCAAAAGCATAATCATTATCCAGCCCACCAATCTGCATAAGAAACAAGAAGCTTTACATATTTTTGAAAGTATGAAAAAAAAAAGACAAAAAAGTAGATGATTCTGTTCAAAGGCACAAGTGCCAGAAATGTGTATCTTTTCCACTCTTTCATCCAGATTACATTGTTTTCCAATAAACAAAACGGTGCTTATAGTACATCTGCAGGTCACAGTACATAAACCACCTAATTTGTTAGAATGCATAATATTAAGACATAAATTTCCACAAAAAATTTTCCAGGCTCTTTAATGCTATGTGCCAGTCTTCCAAAACTAAAAGAAATTGAAAAACAAATAGTATAATACATAAACTAAGATCACAAAAGTAGCCTCACAATTTCACACAAAAGTAGGGGAAAAGAGCCAAACCACCTCTACCAACTAAGACTTTTGAATTTAATCAGAATAGGTTTTCCCCTAGGTTTTCCCCTAAAGCTCTATTAATTTTCCATCCATGCAACATTGGAAAAAGAATACAGTCTTCTGTTGCTTCGACTACCAGGAACATGCAGTTGAGAATCCATAGCATACCATCAACCATTCATCACGATCATTTGAGAGGAAGTTTTAATCCAAAATTACCACAAGTCAAAAGCATCAATAAGCTATCAACGTCTAGCTTTCCAGACAAACCCCTCATCATGATTATTCTTTTCATTTCAAGTTTTCCAGCTTCTCATTTATCCTATGTCTCAGCAAATAACATAAGCATAATTGAAAGATGAATATGAGATGCAATTATACCTCATGTTTGTGAGAAGTAACTCCATTAACCAATGTCTGTTCAGCGCTTTCAACATCTGGAAGGTGTGAAAAAATGCACTTGACAAGTTCATGCATAGTGTGGCGAGAAATCCTCTGCAGCAACTCGCTTTTACTGCCTGCTTGATGTACTATACGAAAACAAGTGTTCACTATGGTACAAACATGTTGATTACTCAACATGACAGATGCCTTACTCTTCATGCAAGCCAGAAGAACCTGAAGTATCTTCATCAACACCATTTCTTCAGATGAAGGATCTGTCACCTCAAACCGGCAACTAGTCACAGCATCAACTACCAGCTGCATAGCATCTTCAACATTTACAGTATTTTCATCAATCACATCAAGAGTTAATATCTTGTAAACAGACAGCAAAGCAACCCCGGTGATTGGTGCACCCGTTTCATCGGACCGAATGACATCCAAAAAGGGCTGAAGATAAAGAGCAGGGTTGATAGTATGCCACGGATTCTGCCATGAGAAGATTTGCTTCCTCAACGTCTTCAAAGATTGAATTAGAGAGTCTTCTAGCTGGTCATCACCTGAAATATACCGACCCCCCCATCTCACGTTTCTCCTCATGACCGCCAACACGGCACTGACTTCAGAATTAATCGAATATGCTAATAAATCAGCCCTATTTGATTCAACAGCAGCATCACGCTCCTCAGGCTCTTCCTCAATTGACTTAATCCCAGTGTTTAGCTTTAATCTCCCCATTTCCGTACAATGTAACCAAATGTTGCAAGTGCTTGACTGAAGCATACAGAAATAAATAAATCAATCAAAAACCCTAATTTTAAGGAACAGAAAAAAAACGCAATTCGACACTAAAATATCATGCCAAATGCAAACAACAGATAGCTTCTACTCTCACAACTTTGAAATTGCCTACAGGAGGAGAAGATCCAGCTTCAAAAAGAAAAATCGAAATCGAAAAGATTACTAAAAAAAATACTGTGGAAATGGAAGTGATTAAGCGAGCAAGAAAGACAGAGTCAAAGCATGGAGAGACAAAAGTGACGGATCAAAGAGAAAATGGTTCGTTACCTGTTCTGCGTGGATCAAGAGAGTGAGATCTGTACATACACACACACACCCACCAACAATCTCTCTCTCTCTCTCTCAGACCAAGAAATGAAATGACGACTTTTCTTTTCTTTTCAATTGTGGTACAGAAACGCAAAATAAACTTCACGATCACACGGCCATGATAGCTTCGAATTATTGCACGATTTCGACTATTTTATTTTCCTTCAACAGGTCCCTCTATGAATAATTTGGGTTCATAAAAACCTCTACGGTATTGTTCATATCTTATAATAATATTTCTTATAGCTTTTCGATTGATTAGCTACTGCTATGAATTTTTAAATTATATAAATTATTTGTTTTTAGATTGATTTACTTGAACCTAAGAAAAAACCCAGTTTTTTTTAATTAAAACAATATCATTTCATGTTTTTTTATTAAATCAAAGCTTAGGTTAACCCAAATTAATTTCCTTAACTCGTAATCTAGATCTTGGACCGAGACAATATTCAGGTCAAGTCTTATTATGACCCAGTAAAATCTGATCTGATTAAAAAAATTTATATATATATATATAGTTTTAGGTCAACATGGATCTCCAGTTGTGGCCCAATTAACTCAGTAGTCCTGACCAAAACCCAGCTTGCTTTTAAAAGAAAAATTAAAAATGACACGGATCTAAAGTTTTATTGTATTTAAAAAAGAATATTAGGATTGTTACACGTGTACGACGTAGTGGAGATCATCCTCCCAGACCGGGATCTTCGAGATTATAGGTGAAAAGAATAAAGAATTCTTGTTTCTTATCAAAAAAATAAACTGGAGTTGCCACCTAATTTTTTAGTTACTATGAACTCTAATTGGTCTCAAATTCTGGATAAGAGGACTAGTTGTGTATAGAGAAGACACATCATCCCTAGTACACCTTACCAAGGGTAACCTGCATTGTTTGTTTGTTTGATATAAACTAATGTATTGTTGTATTTTCTAACCCGTTGGTCTGTCTAAAGTTTAAGAAAAGTCATCATCGGTAAGGAGATCCTTATCTTATAAGGTTAAAACTTAATTATTCTAATATCAAAATATATTTGTTTTACATTTTTCTTTTAACATCAGGAATACGTCTTGCGTATAAGTTTGTAATTCTTAATATTCGAACAAACAAAATAAGTGTTTTTTTATTTTTAAAATGGAAGCCAAGTTCTTATGGATTTCATAAACATGTTGGTAAATTAAAAAAAAAGCATGCAAAGATATTAACAAAAATATTTTTCTTGAATTTTAGTATTCATATATGCTAAATCATGACTTGTATTTTTTATTATTATTTATGCAAATATGATTTTATTTTTTATTTTTTGAGAGACTTGGCCATAAACACATAGATAAAACACATGTATTTTTTTATTTTTCTTTGAATAAGTTTTTGGTTTGTTTTTTTTAATTTTATGAAATTTATGAAGAAAAACTGGTATATTTAATATTGGGTCAGTATCTTACAGTATAAGTGTACAACCCAAATATTAAATAAAATGGTTGGAGAACATGCGATGGATCTAAAAATAATTTTAAAATGATCCTTGATTTTTTTAAAAAAAATTGAGAATTATTTGAGGTCTGTTTGGCAAAAGTAAAAAAATAAAAAAATAAATATTGCTAGAAAATCAGTAGGGCATGCTTGTCAAACATGCCCTTAACTAAAAATTAGAGGCTACATTATTTTTTTAAGGTCGTGTTTGGTAGACACGTCTTAAGAAAAAAAATACATTTTTTCTTTGGTAAAAATCGAACTCCTCAAACACTACCATATTAAAAAGATGGGTTGGGTCAACCTAGCCATGTGAGTTGGGCTTCCTAGCACAAAGGTCCAAGCACACAAACAAGGTCCAGAAACAAGAAAAAAGCACTAAAGATCAAATGATTTTTTTTTTTGCTTGAATTTGATAAAGAATACGAAGAACAATAAGAAATGAACTTGGAAAACGTAAATTTGATATGAGACCAAATTGCACAAAATTAAAGTCATGAAATCACATACAAACATCATTCAAACCAGATTTTGGAGCTAGATCATTACAATAATCCAACAAAAGCCATGCTTTATTTGATTTTATGCAAAAAAAAAAAGACAAAAATGAAGATCAAAAGCCAAAAACCTTAGATTAAAGATCAACAAGTATGCATGCATATATAAGAACTAACAATCGACCAAAATGATACCAAAATCAAAGACATAAGGCAAATTTCATGGCAAGAACATCAACCCAGAAAAGTTTGTAAACCCAGAAACCCAGCAACATAACTTAAGCTCATAAAAAATACAATATAACCCAAAATAGCAATTAAACCTAGCAAACAAAACTTAAGAATTCTTAATACAACCTGCTTGAATCATCAAAACTAACAAGAAAAAAAAAATAACAAAAATTGTAAGTGAGGTCAAGTAAAACAATGGGCAAAAATAACATTTTCTTAGGTAAAAAAAAACATTGTTCTATTGGATAAATTCAATGTGTTGATGCTTAAACAACATGCACACAACTTTAACAAACCTAACAGGCTATCTTAAAACAACTTAAACCATAAAAACTTCAAAACTTAAAACACCTTGTTATAACTTAAAAAATGATCATCTTAACATCAAAACATGTAAAACAATACTCTATACTAACATTTAACACTCCAATGAACATAATTAATCATGCAACCAAACTTCAAATAAACACATACACACACATATTAATAAATCATGTCATAACTAACCATTTGAAAAAAGTCAAATAAAACATCAAATGCATCAAAATTAACAAGTAACTAAAAAGAAAATGCATAATGAACCTTTAATACCAATATTTAACAAGCATAATAAAAAAGTGGAAGTTGTGCTCAATAAGCTACACTCCCTCATCAAAATTTGAAGATATACTTTATAAAGAATGTATAGATTTTATCTCTAGATTCTTGGTTTCTTTCCATTTTATCTTCAACTCCTTTCCACTCTTAACTAGTTTGGATTCTACTTTGATTTGGTACATTAATCTTTTGGTTTCTCTCTTAAATCAATTTTTGGATTCCCTTTTCAACTCTTTAGGTATTTTCTCTATTTTTTCTCTGCCTTTTCTTTTCCAATACCCCCTTTCATTTTCCTCAAAAAGCAACTACTCTTTTATATCCAAATTCAATCCAACAGTTGCAAAACCAAGATGGTTTTGCATAAAAAAATAGGTTGTTTATGGAAGATTCTTGTCCATGCTTTCCTAACCTTCTTAGAAAAATGGGTTCCGATTCTTTTTGTTGTTTTGTGGGCTTTATTTAACCAGGAGAAGGTAGCCCCGAAGCTTAGTTAATCAAGATACTTCTCTTTCTTGGGCATGATTGACTGAGTGTGCTATTTTGATAAGGTCATTGTGAAAAATTAAGCATAAACGTGTCCTTGGTGCACCTGAGTCATGTAAAGGGGATGTATATTTACCCTTAGAAACAAATCATACTCGATTTGGAGGTATAAAACTCCACATTCATTGCTTGGAAGATTGGTCATTGATCAGCTCAAATCTGTCAATGTAAGGTGGTTGATCAAAGACATGTTGTCTAATTTATTGAAAAATAAAATAGGGTGTAAATGTTTGATGGTAATAGCTATCATTGTGGAAGAAAAACTCCTTTGTCTATTGGTGGTGGTTAGAGCCTCTGAGATGGTTGGAGATGTCACATTCATTTGCCTAAAGATAGCATTCCAATCAGCCTTCATAACCGAGAAAGACAATAAAATAGGAATAGATGACATGTCACTCAATCTTTTTATTTAAACTAAGTGACATGTTGTTTGCTTAAACCCAAATTAGGGTTTTCTAATTGGGATTTGAAAAAACTTTAATTTGGTTTTTGTTGTTTTAATTTAAGCCCAAACATTCTTGATTGAGACAAAACTGATTAATTTTATGCAATGAGGCCTTTGCCAAAACTCAATTGAGATCCTTCACGTTTGGTGCCTTTTACAAAGTACCCTTTAGTTTCTAGTTTGTTTTATTTAGTCTCTGATTAAGCCTTAAACTTTGATTTTCTTCAATATAGTCCCTGGAAAGGTTTGGTAAAGCCCTAAATGTTGCGTGTTTTTTTATAGAAAGGTCATTGATCTTGAATTTTTTCAATTTGGCCCTCAATTAGCCTTCAAACTTCAAATTTATTGTAATTGAACCCCTGATTACACCAATTTGGCCTTTAAGTTTCAATTTTGTCTTTAATCTTTTAATATTTGCAAATTGATCTGAATTAGGCTTTCAAACTTGATTTCTCTTCAATTAAGTCCTTGATCAAACTTGATTTCTCTTCAATTAAGTCCTTGATTGAATCCTCAAAAGCCATTGAAAATTTAATTAAGTCCTTGAAGTTAATTAATTGTTCTAATTTTAGGCCTAAACTGACTTTTAAACTTAATTTTGCTTAAATTACATCTTTAATTAAATCAATTAAACCTATTAGAAGTTTAAATGAGTCCTTAAACTTATTAATTCTTCTAATTTCGGTTAAATTAGATTTCAATCTTCAACTTTATTTTAAATTAATTTTTTTCTTTCTATCTTGTCAAAATACCCCAATCTAGCTATTCTTCTAACATCTTGGTTTATTGTAGCTCAACTTTTGTTTTGAAAATATTTTGGGATTTTAAATTTTTGATTTTTTTAGATTCTTGAATAAAAAGTATTTTTCATAAAATAATTTTAGAGATCCAAAATTGGGTTATGACAAGGACAACGAGATTTTGGATAGACTCGAGTCAAATCAAGCTAACTCGCTCAACCCATGACTTGGGTTAGAGCCCTTATGTGGTTTAATAACCTTATCTTTTGAAATCTATTTTTTATTTAATTGAATGGTTAATAATTTAAAAATAACATAGATAATATTAATTAAAATTTAAATAAAAAAATCATGTACATAAAAAAAATACATAAAAAAGAGGGTATTAATTAAAATTAAAAAATGAAAAGAACAGAAAAGGTTAGGCACCCAAAAGCTCAGGCTCGAATTGATTTCATTTTTTTTATGCTTGGGGGGTGAACGGCATACTTTTTTTAAAAAAAAAATGACTCGTTGTATGTTACAGCAAATGATGCACCATCTTAAACTTCAGTTTCCGACCATCACAAAGGCAGTCAAAAAATCAGGGTCCAAATGTTTTGACCCTAAAAACCAATTTTTAGTTTTGTTTCACATGAGAATACTTTAAAACATCATAAGAACCTTGATAAACTTATTTTTTACTCCAAAATACCCTAAAATCACTCTAAAAAGCAAAAATCAACCAAATTGAAAAACAAATAACGAACCTCGATCTACTTTTTTCAACATGTTTATAGAAAAATACCACCACTATTGAACTCCTTAGGAGAAAATGAACCTTTTAGCATCAAGAATGACATTTTCATTGCTGGAATATGGCCAAAATAACATTTTCTCTCTCCTCCGATGTTTTTCAATGGCCCTCTTTCCTCTCTTAAATTCAGGGACTAATATGTAAAGAAATGAAATTTTAAACTAAAACACAAAATAGAAAAATTACAAGTATCAACAAAAATTGTAAAAAAAATCTTAAGGTAAATTTTTAAGAAAAGACGACGATAATATAGTAATATAAAAAGGGATGCATGTTTGTTCTATTGTTGAATTTGGTCTTCAAAATTTCAATTTTTGTTAGCCAACAAAACTAAATCTTATCTTTCCAAATAGAACATTAATGTAATGTTGAAACATCTTTTTAATATCTCAAGAATTCTATAGGAAGCTATTCAAAATAAATTATGAGCATGAAATCTCATTGAACCTAATTTGTAAATACCTAATTAAAAAAATAAATAGCTTAAAAAAATCCAAATCACTCTTCTAGTAAACTAATTTATGAGGGAATATGCAATGAATTCAACCAATCTTTTATTTTTTAAAAAATTATAATGTAGTTAAATGTGAGTTTGTATTATAGATATTAAATTGTATATATAATAAATTATTTTATATATAGAAGTTACTTTCATATTATATAAATATATTTTTGATGCGGACTTCTTGATCACATGGTTAACCAACCCCCAATGAAGTAAATAACAACTTAGAAAGCTGAAAAACAGGTTTGATAGAACCTTGACCTAGAGGTAACTATGTAATTAAGAACCAAAGGCATTGGAAAAGGACTTGAATCCAAAGATAACCTTATATCAAAAAATCATAAGTATGTAAATGACATCACGAAACCGGTTAATTTTCGATAAGTCAGTGTATGATCTTTATCCTTATAAAGAAAGATTGTTTTGCCACAAAAAAAAAAACTCACTTTTACTCTTTAACTTGCCCATATTTACAGCAAAAAAAAAAAACATAATATAGTCTTCTCTAACTATCATTAATGGATCTCTTTTGGGTTACAAGTTAATGGGCCTCAACTAGTAATCAACTAACATAAGTTTAATAATGAAATAAGCCCCTAAACAATATCTAATAGGCCAGAACAAACCCAAATTAAAAATAATTATTAATAAATAAATTAAATATGATAATAAAAACAAAGTTTTCATGCTAAAATTTCTCCATATAACCCGAATCTCAAATTTCCGTATATTTTTGGCATATTTCAATCATGACTTTAAACACTTCGTTCTCTCTAAGCGTACAATATATGGTTGAAAAGCTTGAGATGCTTAGTTTTCAGCCCAAATTGAATCACAGGAAAATTCTACATGTAGCTTCATATATGTCTCAAACAGTATATGAAGTTCTAGTTTAACAGATTTGACAATATTCGTTCAATAACTTTGATCATCTGAAATAATTTTTGTTTCCAAACACCATGTGACCTGACAATTTACCACAACATAATTCCATGTGTCTAGTGTTTTCTTGTAAAATTTCAGCATGATCTACAGTTTAAAAGATATATATAATCATATAAATTAAACTGGTCAATAAAGTAAATATTTTAATACCAAATTTAAACCTACGATGGTACATATCAAATTCTATATATTATTTAAACATATTTGAAAAAGGAAGAAAAATGATGAAAAGGAGAGATTCTCCAAAACTTCTGCCCTTCTAAAAGTTGGCTCGTCAAAGAGATTTTAAGGAAACTGACACTGCAGTTATCATAAGAAAAAAGAACTCCGATGCTGAATTTGCATTTATATTTAGAGTTTTGGGATGCGAAGAAAATCAAACTAACACTGAATTTGCATTTAGTTGAGCTTGCAAATGTCTGATTTTTATAACTACATCCAAGTTCATTACTTGCAGTAGTGGTCTTCTTAACACATGACAGCATTAAACATGAAGCTAATGCTATGGAGATGGAACTTGAATGCACAGCGATGGAGAGGTTCTATGTATTTTCTGCCGTTTAATTGTGAGCTACTTACTTATTTCTGTGTCCTGGTTGCATACGGTACATAGGGATTGGATAAAACAAGTTTGAACAAGTGATCATAAAACATATTAGACCCTATAAGCACTTTTCCATTCTTGAAATTTGAAACTGTTTGCTGATGATAAGAGCCCAGGTAACTAAAAATGATCGATGAAACAAGCTTGGACAGTACATAGTTGCTTATATCCAACTGGAGGAACTGATTGAAACTAGTCCACTCAGCAAATCAATATTCATGATTCTAGCAGCACGCACGCACATGTATCAGTACTCGTTTCTCCTCTTCATATAATTTTTTAAGCAGCTGTGGAGAATTCCTGAACTACGTACCGTCAGCTTTCATGTAAGATCGATCAGTCAACCAACTCGGATGACTGCAACCTTGCGACGCGACAATAACATTTCTTTCATTTGTGCAATTTGGAGCGAGAGCTGGCTAATTGTCTGCAGAATATTAATCATGTCAAGGCAATCAATCATGTAAGAAAGCATGCGTACGGAAAGCACAACTTCACAGCGCCATGTGTTCTTTATTAGTACTTACCTAGCTATGAATTTTGCTTGCAAAACCAAGAATATTGTCTAGAGGATAGCCAAAATGTGTGTGTTTCTTAAATAGCCACTCCTACTAAACATTAGCTTTTCTCACTACTGAACTCTAGCATCCAATTCCTAGGTTTCTTTACTGTCACCACTCCCCACTTATGGCATGCAGCAAAAAAAAGTGGCAAGTTCCCAGCATTATTCTTTATTCTTAAGAGTGAATCCGAGTAACTGGGCCTCACGATTTAGGTTAGGTATGCTGCTTCCAAACTAATGCAAATAGGCATCCGATATGCTTAGAAATTCAAGAAAAAACAAGGAGAAAGTGGAACCTGGTCTTTCTCTTTGAGACGAAGGATGAGATGATTCTTTCTCTCTTCCTGGATCCATTTACTCCACCTTCGGAACCTGGAGAATAGCGAAACTGCTGCTACCAATACAGTAAGCGATGCAATTGAGCGAAACCCACCTCTGTAAATCACATAATAATGAACTCTGCTTGCTATCCAAAATCCCCCGGACCTCAAAAGCTTCCCAATTCTATTGCGCTCCACTTGTGGCGCCATGGAGTCAGACCCGGCTATTTTCTCAGCTTTCACATTACATTCAGCACTTGAACATGGTTGGCCAGGAATAGTTTGTGACTCCGGTGGTGGTTGTGGGATTTGAAGGCCTTCATGATTGCTTGGAGGGAAGATACAGGGGTCAGCCTGAAGATGGTTCTTGTTGTCTCCAAGAGCAACCATTTCCCATTCTCTTAATTGATTTGTTGGGCATTGGATTTGTTCCCATTCATTGTCACCTTCCATTGTTGCCTCTACTTACCAACTAGGCTGGGATTGTTTGAGCTGTCAAAAGAGTTTAGTAAGGCAAGTTTTTATTAAGTTTGCACTGTGCTCGTGTGGATAATTGATCTTTTATTTGGTGTTTATCAGTGTATTTGATTTTCTGGATGATAAATTCATGTTGCTTAGTATAATAAAGACATGAAGATACAGGAGGATGGGTATCACATATAAATGTGATGAGGTCCTTTTTATTATTATTATTAACATGGATATCCGGGTTAATTTGCGTGCACCTCAACTAATTTTACTGGTCCTGAAATTAATGATCATGTAAACCTCTAGTAGCTCTAAGGTTTATAAAATTCAAACTGGTGATTTTTAGAGAACAAATCTAGAACCTAACGAGTTAAGCTACATCTCTCAAAATAATAATGAGATTCTTTTTAATCCTATGAGTGTGGAGCTAAATCATTAATCCTCTTATTTTGATAATTTAACTCATTCTTTTATGTTCAAAATGCAAATAATAATGAAAATGCAAATAAATCATTATCGTTTCCTGTATAAAAAAAATATTTATTTAAAGATTCTTTAATAATTAAATTAGAATTTGTCAAGGGAAAATCAATTATCCTTTTAAATAATTTAAAGGTTTTTCTTTTAAGATAGAATTATTATTATTAAAGCAAAGAGAAAAAAATTGAATCTGGCGCAATCATATTTTTTTTCCTTCTCATTTTATAGCCCCTCAAATGCTTTTCTTCTTTCTTGCAAGGAAAAGATTGACCTATCACAAAATATCTCTATTCTATCATAATAAAATACTTTTAATTTATGTTCTTTTCAGGTAAAATATATCTGATTTATTAAAGAATATCTTGTGAGCCCAAAGATGATGGATTCAATATCTCACCGGACTACAAGCATCTAGGCACAGCATTTAGTTGAGTCCAAGAACAAGAGGTTATAGCCCTCTCAAAGACAGCTTTTTGAAAAGCAATCTTGAAGAATCAAACAAAAAGCCATAAATACTGATCCATCGGTGTGGTTCCTAATACTCCTATAATATCTGCTGAGGTGGGATTTAATGGCAGAAATAGAAATATCTAGGAAAAGAGCATGAAGTAGAGTAGATTGTCAAATGCTGCTGGTAAAATAATATCATAGATCACGACAGTGAGTGGCCCCAGTACCTACTCATCTACCAGTGAATTGCAGCCATACTGTGCAGTGAGTTATCACCTTCAAACACAAGTAGAGAAGAAAGGGTTAAGCTTCAAAAGAGTGACCAGGAAAGGGACATCACGTGTGGCGGCATCTGTGCCAATGCATTACATTAAATGGATTACTCACACTTAAAAATCAACGTTGTTTTGTTTCATGGAGGCGTGGCTGAAATCCCAGGACATGAAAATCACTCAAAAATCAGTGCATCTCTTAGGCATGACTCTTGTGAGACTCCCAGAGGCCATCTGCATCCTTCCTCATATTCCATCACAAATCAACATAAAACCACTTCTTACAGCCCTAAAACAGCCTCTAAAAGTCATATTCGGAACAGCCCCTAGGGCTGTCCTGCATCACTTCATTAAACAAACCCCATTGCATTTCTTCTATTCACAAGAAAAGCTCACCAATGACCTAAGCACAAATCAGAGAATCATTTTGATAGCAAAACCTCATGCTGAGTTAAGAAAGAAAATCCACTCAGCTATCTAGCTATATGCATCACCATCGCTATAAGATTGTGGATCCCAAAACTTGGAAGCAAGCACATCTTCACGTTTTGAAACAGCACAGGTAGCATTGAAGAAGTCCCTGAAGCATACCAGTCCATGTTCTTCACCATAGCTAGCAGTGACAATCCGTGTCCCATTCACAGCCATGGCTGAACACCCCATGCCAGAGCTGCTACTTGCAGCATCAGAAGGACAGCAAATAAAGGAATTTGTTTGTGCGCCAGTGTCAGTCTCCCAAACATTAATGTAAGAATCCTCAGGCCCCCCTGTAACTATTTTGTATGGATCCATGTGCAACAGTGTCACTGGACCGGTGTGCCCATCTAACTCAGCTACTGGTTCTGGTTTCAGAGTCTCCTGGTTTATCCTTATATCCCAAAGCTTGGCTCTGCAGTATTAAAAAGTTTTCCCCAGATAAAGATTCACAACATGGCACACATATTAGGTGCAATGAATATGGCAAAGTGAGAAGGTGTAGAGAAGTTGACACTCTGTCCATCCACGAAAACTGAATCTGGTCTGTCCAGATAGCATTTGATTATTATAGTCTACTGCATGGGCTGACCCATTAAAAAACAAAAGAAGCCAACAAGCTATATAAGAACCTCATTTTGGGTTCAAAAGAAACAGCATAAGTTACAGATCATTAGGGAGTTGAAAACTTGGCCATCCAAAGAAAAATGAATTAATACAGTGTGGTGTAAGCGGCACATAAATGTTTTTTAGTTTGTCACGAGCATTGACACCTAATTGAATAATGACAACAGACTATAAACAAACTTGTAAAAGGTAAATGACTGCTTTCCATAAAATGCCTTACTTGTCAATTCCACCAGTGCAGATCAAGGGCTTTGAAGGTACAATGGCAAATGAACACAGTTTTGGTTGGTAGATAGCAACAGTGATAACTTTTTGCATTGTCCTCAAATCAATTGCTCCGACAGAGGAACCAGCAGCAACATATAACAATGATTCACAGCACTTCACATCAACAGGTGCACCAGGCACAGAAGTCATTCCAACACAGCATGACGAACGAACAGCAGATGATGTTGTGGTATCCCAAACCCTAACCTATTAGGATCACCAGAGACATCAATGATCAATCAATATCCAGAAAACAAAACAGCAGAACAATCAAAGATTCTAAGTAAATTATGGGTTGGACCATTTTCTACCAAGTTGAAACATGATATATTTCCCAGGATAACCATCATAATGTTTTAGGTGACATGGCAATCCATGTCTGGTACCAGTCCATGCACTAATCAGAGTATGCATCTAGAACATCAACAAACAGGGCAAGCCCGATTATTTTTTACGCCACAGGATTCACCAAAAATAAAAATTTGGAACAATGAACTGCCACAAGTTCAACAATCCTACAGTATATTAAAATAGCTGCTTGTCCTAACAGAACAAAATCCTTTGTAAAAGATCTTCATTTCTTCTGAGGCATCCACCAGTTTGACCATAAGCATTAGATGAAACAGGTACTAACTACAGAATTCAGTGAGAAGGATTATATTTGCTCACTCGTGAAGAAGTTGAAAACCATAAGGCCATAGACAATAATAAGATTCAACAGGCAGTACACACAGTTGCCATCCATTACACTTGACGCTTCTAGTAATTTGTACCAATTTTATGCGTACTCTTAAGCTTAAGTATTTTGGGGCTGGAAAAATGTATTTTCAGTTTCGAATGAGCTCCTACGCATAAACATGAAAATGTTGTTCTAAAGGGCTTTAGGGTGAAAACGATTTCTAGGGGAACCTATATTTTGTCCATAACCTATTAACCAATTCTCAATTACATCCCAAAAGAAAGATCTTTCAATTATGTCCCTGATGTTTCAAACATTCCTCAACCAGGTCCCCTTGTCCATATATGCAAAATTCAAGCTTACTTATGACTCTCATAGTTCTGAAAAAAGTAGCGTTTGAACATGGACTATCATGTTTTTTGAAAGGACAACTAAATAAAAAACAGAACTTGTCTATGCAATCTAGACAGGTCAAGTAATAATTCAGAAAATCAGTATGCTTTACAGCAAGGTTGCACTCAAAAGATGAAAAAAGAGTACCTTGGAATCTTTTGAGATGGTTGCCAAAAGAGATGTTCTGTGCCTGAAGGAAATATGGATTAGTGTCATTATGGGAGAAGATAAATCTCAAGGAACTACCACTCAAGATCACAATAAGATGCTAGGCACCACATGAAGTACTTGCTGTCAAACCCAGATAAATAGAGATAATGTTTGCCAAAAGCTTTCAAGAACTTTGGATGATTACTCATTACTAAACCATATGTTATCCTTTTCAGTCACCAAAACAAAGCACAACACCATTAAACCATGTAATCTATCAACTTTTCTTTTCGGCTATGAAACTGATAATTTTTGCAAGTAAAACTTGCACAGGCCATAAAATCAAGACCACTAACACAGAGAAATAAACCACCAAAGGTTATATTTGGTCAAAACTAGAACCTCAAACCATTCTAGTCAATTTTCACAGAAGCTATCACTTCTTACTAGAGAAAATCAACCATGAATACAGCAATGATCAAAATTAAATTCAAATAGGAGAATGCATCCCCTTTCTTTAGTGTTAAAAAATATATATAAATGTTAACTGACTAGAAGTTTCTTCTTCTTCTAAGGGCATGATAACCTCAACACGATTCAGTGAAATCAGAAGAACTAAAAAATAAAACTGAAAGAAAAAGATTTGCAAATTTTTTTCCTCCCTCCAATCTTCATAATAGCAAGTTAACAAGACTAAACAACTTTGAAGATATTAGCGAAAACAATAAAAGGCTAAAACTTTACTTTCTTCTTGTTTTCATGGTAAGAAAGCATTAGATGCTATATTAACAAACCAACTCATACCCGGCAACTGACATCAATTTAATAGGCTTCTCATGTCCGTAAAGTGTAGCCTTTAAAGCATGTTGGCCACGCTTTCCACTTGAACTGAGGGACCAAAGTCGAACTGTACCATCCTCCCCACCGCTTGCCAGTACTTTGGCACTACCATCGCCTAACAATTTATCAGACAAGGTCAAAACAGGACCATTATGACCTCTAAAACACCGTTGGCAAGAACCCTACAGAAAAGCACGAGACCAATAAAACAATATCATATAAAATTGACAAAACATTCCCTTTGTTTGTCAATAGAAACTTACGGAACCAACATAGAACAGGAACCACTGATAATTTATGTTTGTCCTAAAGTTTCTGAGCAGTTGAAAGCATGTGTGACCTAGTAAGAATTTGGTAACAAGAGAGCTACAAATCTAACAGTCTCACTTTGATGAAAAAATAGCAACATCAATAATTCATGTGTACCTTCCACCAGAGACGAATGGAATGGTCGCAACTTGAGGTTACCAAAACATTTTCCTTCCTTTGTGTCTCACTTCGAAAGAGAGAGGTTTCACTAAGGGGAAACAATCTGCACATATCATTCTTCATATCTCAAAAAACAATTGCACAAAACTCCAGTTCTGTTAAAATGAACGATAGCATAACAATAAAATTTGCAAGTAAGCATTACAACTATCCAAACTCACTCCTCTCTATTTACACCCACAAACTAAATTCCTCGTCACACACTAATATTCCTTGCATCAGTCGGGTCCAAAGAAACATTTCAGCCCACCCAACAATACAGATTCTAGCTCTGTTTATGTTTTGAGGAAAAGGAATGGAAAGGAGAGTAAAGTAAAGGAAATTTAGTCACCTTCCTTTGTTTGGATGCTGAAATTATGAATTGTAAAGAAAACAAAGGAAAGGAAGGGAAACGAGGAGAAAATAAATCTTTGAAAGAATTTTGCTCATTATATCCTCTAAAAAATTGTTTTCTTTTCTTTTCCATCAATATATCCAGACAAAGAAAACTCGATTTCTCTATCTTCTCTTAAATCAACCAAAAGATACTTGATTTCCTCATTTTAATTTCTCTTCTATTCCCTGGTATTTTTTTTTTAGCTGCCCAGCATACTTAAAACAGCTCCTTAAATGTACCTAGGAACAAGTTTAGAAATGGCAAAAGAAAGCCCATCAGAAAGTCTAACCTCATACAAGTGATTCTTGCATTATGATCACTCAGCGCTGTAACACCGTCTCTTCCATTTAAAAAGCTATCAATATTTGTCATTTGTACCAAGGAGCCCTAAACAGCCAAGAAAAGGTTACAACAATGAATGTCATAAAAAAAAAGAGAAAGGGTTGGTAACACTCATAATTACAACCCTAATTCATCCATCCTCCCCGGTCCAGAAACTCCTCTCAACCCAATTCGATTCCCAACCCCGGAGAGGAGGGGCCTGCTCCCCCCCCCCCCCCCCCCCAATAAAAAGAAAAAAAATAGATGGGTTAAGATACCTGGGAAAAGGTAATATCATTCTTGTCCAAAATGATATGATCAAAAGGTTTAGCATCTGTAATGTACAAGTCAGCAACCAAAGGATCGACAAACTTGAATTGCTGAACCGCAACACGTCGTTTTAGATATGCCTCTCTCAACCCTGAGGTTTGTAACAATTCGCGAGGCCAATGCTCCCTGCATGTACAAATTCATTCAAATACACAAAAGCTGTAAATAAAGAGAAGAAAAGGGAAATGGATTCTTGAAACCTGAAGCAGTGTTGCCAGATGGGATCAGAATAAGCAACGCGTTTGAGGTATTTGCAGGTCGTGGCTAAATTGGAGAGGTCCTGAAGGGACAAGTAAGTGGCACAGTGAGCCAGCGAGTCCTCGTTCAAATCCGTAATCCTGGTTGTTGCTGCTGTGCTTGATGGCTCTGCTTCCATTTTCTCCAGTTTTCTTTTGGCATAAAGAAGATTAACAAAATCAAGATTGGTATTAGCAAAGCCGGCTCTCCTTTTTGTTAGTGTGCACACAGAAAACTTGTGATTGATTTCCCTCTGTTTTTTTCTTTTTTTTTTTTTTAACAGGAAGCAAGAGGCAACTATTTTGCGTCTGAACCTTTAAGATTTTCACTCTTGCGTGTCTCAATTCTTTTTCTTTTTTTTCTTTTTTCTTTTTAATAAAATTACAGTCAATGATGAACACATGTAATTGCCCCGACCTTACATTAGAATAGAGATGGACTAGTCAGTGGGCTTGGCCCACGCTTCGCAACAGTTGAGATCAAATTTTTATTTAACAAAACAAAAAATGAAATTGCAAGTATTTTCAACGTTTTTTTTGTATAAGAAAATTTAAATTGTAAATTAAGTTTAAATTGAGCATTAAATGTATATATAAATAAATAAGGTTTATTAATTCTAACTAAAACTAGATTAGAAAGATATATTATGCAATATGTTTATAAGCCAGTTTGTGTTTGATAAAATGTTTTTGAAATCATATTTTTTTAATTAAACAATAATAAAAATAAATATACACAAGGAGGGACACAAATATTAAAAAAAATGGTACAATTTTATTTGAAAATAAAGTAAAAATTGATAATATTTTATTGAAAAATATTATATTTAAAAAATTATTATTATTATCTTAATTAATCTCAAAGTTACCACTATGTCAGACATCCTACACATATATTTAACTAATCTAGTCTAGTGAATTTCAATTTATACCCAAAAAATAAAAAACCAAAAAGTAAAAATAAGAAAACAAAGGTTGTGGGAGGCCCAGCACCCAAACATGGGGAGGCCAGCATGTCTTGCCCATTAAAAGGAAAGGGCCGAAAGGCCACTCGCGTAGCCCGTCGGGAGATGTCTACATGTTTGAGTCTTTTTTTTTTTCTAAACTAAGGGGCATACATTTTTTTGAAAAAAATAAGACACATTTATTCGTGTGCATGTTTTGTAGTCAATCAATTAGTTACACATGATATTGACTTTGTTCACGTAAATATATTTAATTTATTAATAAAAGCTTATTTAGCTTTAATATTCATCAAATATTTCATGTATGAATCAAATATTTGATTAATAAATATAGAGTAAAGATAAATTTCTTTGAACACAAGTGCATTGCAAAGAAAATTATAAAATTGTTATAATTATGGAATTTTTATTGCATCAAAACATTGTTTATAAACATTTATGTTTAATGTTTTATTAAGATTGAATATTAATTAGAGTTGTTGGGATTGATATATATTATGTTTTTTTTTATGAAATGAAGCAATTATTCTCATAAGTTGAGTTATGAGGGATACTCGCAACTAATATGTTGGTGCTTGTAGGATGACATATACATTGAATTGACTTGCATGAGAATTTCATATGAAGATATCATTTGTGTCTATGGAAAAGCTCACGTGATGGTTGTGTAAGTGATCTTTAGACTTGAGATCATTAAGTTATTTTATATAAAGAGTGTTATGTTTTGATCCTGTTACACATGTCCTAAGCAAGGATAACAAATGGACAAATATTAGGTATAACATTAACTATATTAATATATTTAAGTAATCTAGAGAGAATTCAACACCTTAAATGAATTAAGAAAAAATATTTTATCTGTTCTCAAATAGTATTGATTGTAAATCTTTGCGTAATGTGAAATAAAATTTGAAAAGAGTTTTAAATCTTATTTAAAAAGTCAATGATTATGGTGTTGAAAAAAAATATGATTTCATAAAGTGGACATACTCCACAATATAATATAAACCATAATATTATTGATGAAGGGATAATAATTACACCGAGAAAGTAATAATTGAAATATTAAGTTAAACCACTTATGACTTTTCTAATATTTAGGGGATCATGAAAATTATTAGACATTGTAATTAATCTTTAAATATAAATCAATCAATTGTTTAATTAACCTGCATGAGAGTTGTCTTAACATGACTCAATTGACTTGGCAAATCTAAAAGAATACAAATGATCAGTAAAAAAACATGGTTTGGATTAAAATAAATAAATTAAAGATGGGCATCCTTTTATTTAAATATTGAGAGAAACATATTGGATCGATCTAGGCTTTATAATTCAACTTGCTAAATTCATAACTTGGATCATACATTCCACCGAGTTTAACAACCTTGAATTTTCATTTTAAACTAATAATACGATAATAAAGACATACACTCACAAAATTGAGCTCTAATCAAATAATAAAATATTTGTTTAAGACTATGATAACCTCTTATAAAACAAATAAAAAAAATTATGAAAACAAATTTCAAATCAACCAAAAATTAAAGGATGCAATTGAAATAAAAAAAGAGTAAAAAAATTTCAATAAAAAGAAAAAAAAAATAGAAGATGGAGTTTAAAAAAAGAAAAAAGAAAAAAAAAGGCTTGACCGAATGGGTCAACCTTGAAACCTCTGGACTAAATTTCTTGCCTAGTTTAGGTTTAAAATTAACCTGTATAGGAGTTACCCTGAAGCGACTTAGTCGACTTAGCTTATCTAAAGATAACCCGGACAACAAGTAAAAAACATGGTTTGACTTTGGAAAAAAATTTAAGATGACATCTTTTTTTCAATATTGAGACAATGATATATTAGATTTACTCAGGTTTCGCAGCTTAACCCATCAAACTCGCAATCTAGATCATGGACTCCATGGTGTTTAACAACTTTATTTTTTTAACTAATTTTTACTTGATGATACGATAACAAAAATAAGTGCTCATAAAATTAAGTACCAACCAAATATCGAGACATCTGTTTGAGATTGTAATAACCTCATATAAAATAAACCGAAATAAATTATAAAAAAGAATTCAAAATCAATTGAATATTAAAAGATAAAATTAAAAAACAAAATGCTACAAAGAATTCAATTAAAATAGACGTTCAAAAAATTAAGTATCAACTAGATATAAGAGCTTTTGTTTGAAACAACAATAATATCATAAAAAATAAATCGAAATAAATTATAAAGTATAATTTAAAATTTATAAAATATTAAAAGATAAAATTAAAAAAATTTAATAAATTTTTTTTGTTAACATAAACAGTGAAGGAGTTATTTTAGTAGAGGGTAATTTTCCGGGCATTTTCCTTTGAAGGAGACAGGTACTTAATTTTTTTTGTTAACATAAACAGTGAAGGAGATATAAGTTTTTTTGTTGACATAAACTGTTTGACCTAGCAGTCGCTACAGCAGGTAATCTCATTTGAAAATTAAGGTTAGGTGAATCAAATGTAACGCACAAGTTGGATTGAATATACTTGTATTATATAAATATATCTGTAGAATATTTAATTTTTTTCCTTAATATAATAAGATATATACATTCATACCACCTTAATATGGAAAACAATTACATAAATAATATTTATTATTTTATTATTTAACATATATATATATATATTATTTTTTTATTAATTAATAAATAAGAAATGTCTATTAGATACTCGATAAATAGTTCATAAATATCTATATTTGTTGTCCATGTCAAGAAATCCAATGGCGGGTACCCATTTTAATGCAGTAGATCCTCATTTATTCACAGATACTCAAAATCCTCATTCATTCATGCAAGTTTGAATTACTTGTATAATTCCTCCTCCCACTAAAAAGATATTATAAACTCCAAACATCAGAAATTCAATTATAGCATAATCATCAGTCGTCTTGCACCATGCTAAACAAAGTCATTTCTCCACAACCATAATATTTTTGAATACTGATACATTATTTGTGCCTCCAAATAACAAATAAAGTATTTTTCATTTTGGGAATACAAATAAAACATATTTCGCCACTTATTTTAACCCACATCTCCAAACAATATAACTAGGCATGCTCTGCAGCTTAAGATCATCAACGGCGTCATGGAAAGGCAATTTACAGTGGATTATGCAAAAAGGCCACATGCTTCATTTCTAATGGCCTGTAAAGCAACTAAAATATGAAGACAACACTGTCATGAACTCTAGACTTCTGATTCTGAGCCACACATTCAGATATCCACATCAGATTCCTGATCTCCTGCTCCCTCAATCTTATGTATGCAAAGAAGACACCATAATGGAACTGCAGACCAAAGAAGACATAAAGCAATTCATGAGGCATAAGAGGATAGCAGGAATTAAATGAACTAGAGAAGGGGACTATATGAATGCCACTGCATGCTAGGGCTACTTCAGTTAGGTTCTTTTTAAGTAAAAAAATCAATATATGAGAATTGTTGTAAAATTGGGGTTATTCATGAACAAAATACTGTTTCCAGAATGTAAAAACGCTCAAATTGAAAACTTAAAAAACAAAAGGAGCCATAAAAAATAAGCCATGCTCTTCCTTGCAATTTATGAATCTACTTTGAACAGACAAGATAGATGGGGCCAAAAGAGGGGGTCATCTTAGAATATGGAATCAGTATATATGCCCTACTCAGCCACCAGTACAAACCTGTTGCTCAAAAGCTAAGCACAACCTCTTCACTTCTTCTTCATAAAATGCTTTGTCAAGCAGCTGACTCTCACCATACGACAACTTGGCAAAGATTGACTGATAAGGAGGATATTTTTCCATGACACCACGAACCTGCAATGGCAAACAATCAGAAGACCCAGAATCACGATATATGTTATATACATCATTCTAGGAAATAAAGCAAAAACAAGTCAAAGATAAAACACTTGTGTCAAGCAACTATTTATAGAGAAATCCTTCATAATTTCATTTTACCCACTCATCACATCAAATGATCAAAAAGACAGTTGAAAAAAAATTCACTATATGACCTTACAACGTTTTGAAAACAAATTAATGTTACAAGTTTCTTCTTGAAAGATTCAAAGACCAATAAGAGCACAACTATTTGGCCAAGTAACACAGAGACATCAACTAGATCTCAACATGGCCTTGATGAAAATTGAACTGAAACAAAAATGAATGGTAGGATTTCCTATAAACATGTTTATTTACATGTATCTTCCGAAATGAATAATCATTACCATAAGCCAACCATTCCAAAAACAACCAGGCAGGTAATTTCAATCCACAAAATCATTCAGTTCTATATAAGACCCCATTTAACAACAGCTTATTGAAAAACAGAAGGAAAGAGAAAAGCACAAGGCTGCAGGAACACAGATTGGAAGATCTGACCGGAAAAAGAAAAAGATTTAATCATTCATAAATCCATAACAGACCTGATCCAAATCCTCACAGACAGCAAGTTCCTCATGTCCATAGGGGTAACTGTTCAATGAAAGCACAAGCTCATCAGAGTGGCGCATTACAGAACAGCAGAAACTATAGAAGGCACATCAAGAATCAGAAAATAGCTTACAGCAAGCCAAAATTCGAGTACAGTTTCCTACGATCCTCCCGGGTCAGCTCAGTGCCAATGCTGAACATAGCAAACAAATCAATGACATCAGAATGGATGGAAGGTAAATTGAACAGTTAATTCCACCCCCCCCCCCCAAAAAAAAAAAAAAAAAAAAAGCTCAACATCTCTCTCTGTCAAGTTTAAACTGGGAACACTAACAAACCTATTTATGGTGATATTGACAGCCCTTCTGTCAGCCTCAAAGGAGAGGAGGTCAGACATGATCTCAGCTGTGGCACCTCCAAGTTTCTAGTCAAAGATCACATTAAGTTTAAGTTTATAAGAAAAGAGCAAAAGGCAGAACTTCATATATACCAGAAAGAGATTTCATTATCCTTCTTGTGGGTAAGCTAACCTGGCAAAACCTGTAAAAATCCTCAAGATATGCCTTGTAAAGGGTATTCCTCATAATTTCAATATTCATGTCATCCAAGTCCTAGAAATGCCAAAACATTAATACAGGCAGAAAATCCAGAAGATATAAAAACATAAAGATGTTAATAGAAACAATCAAATATTCATATCACCTCACAACAAAGATCCTACTGCCACCTTTGCTGTCAAGGACCAATTAGGAGGCACATGTGTACATGTGAGCATACATACAAGTTAACAACTAGGTGTGAATAAATTCGTTACGATGTTAATCAGGTAAAAACATATGGTTTTTAATAGGCCAAAATCATCTTGTTTGTCAATGTTTATTGGTCAATCATTTTAATTCAACAGCATCACATGACGCAGGAGTTTTTGGATTACTAAATATTTTTCCTTAGTTATTTTACTTTTCTTATTTAGTTGGAATCCTAATGATCGTTAGAGTCTATATTAGCCCTATAACCTTAAATAATGATCCCTTTTCCTGTAAGGATTAGGATTAATGCCTAGAACTAGTATAAATAGGGTTGTCTAGCTTATTTTTCAGACATTTATTATGTTATTATCAATCATTATACGTTTTAGAGGTTCTCTACAGACCCTAAACCTATTTTTCTAGTTCCAACTTCAATTTTCTTCTAGTTTTAGCCAAAGATTCTGTTCTTTGCTGTTTTGAGTGGATTTCTCTTCCCGTGCTAATTCAAGTTTGTATCAGAGCATAGAAGATCCTAGATTTTTTTAGGTTTTGATCCTAAACCATGGCTGGATGTGCTAGATGTTGTGGATGAGGAAATCAAGATCACCAAGTAGATATGGCTGCACTGAGACAAGAAACTGAAGAATTGTCATGGGAGCCCAAATGGAGAATTTGCAAGGCAACCACAACCCCTTGGACATGTCAGAAGGTGATCTTGAAGGTGAACATGTTGATGAGGTGGACAAAGACCCTTTTCATGATGCTGGAGTAAGAGGTAGATTTGAAGAGTGTTTAGCCCATGCCCTTGATCTGAATGGAGGAATTAAGATAGAAGTTGCTGATTTTTATGAAAAGATGCATGTAGAGGGTTATTTAGATTGGGAAGCTAGCTTGAATAATTATTTTGAATGGAAAACTATGGCTGAAGCTAGGAAAGTGTTGTTCGTTAAGCTTAAATTGAAGGGCACTGCACTTCAACAGTGGAAGAGAGTTGAAGAGCAGCATGCACAGCAAGGTAAGGCTAAAATCAGCACTTGGGAACATATGAAAGCAAAATTGCGCAAGCAATTTTTACCACCTAATTAAACAAAGGAGTTGTATGGGAAATTTCATTTATTAAAACAAAGAAGTATGTCTGCAAAGGAGTATATGACTGAATTCAACAACCTTTCAATTCACATAGGGCTGAATGAGGTAATGAGCGACATCGTGCTATCTAGCCGGCTTGAATCAATCTATTAGGGATGAAATGGGAGCGGTTCGATTATTTAGTCTTGAAGATGCATGGCAGTATGCATTGATGGATGATATGGTGATATGGTGTAAGGAGGCCAGTGTTTGGAAGCCCATGGATTGCGCAAAGCAGTGCTAGAGCTGTTCAGAGTGTTAAGGATGACCAAACAGCTCTTGGAAACAGTCAAGAGGCATCTATTACCAACCATCCTAGTGGGGGGGGGACTTTGACAACCTTGATAGGAGTGAAAAGAGGAAATATTTGATGAGGTTTGGGGCTCCAAACAGTTCTGGATCTACTTTTCCTACAGCTGGCAGAAGCTCCCAAATTTGATGTTTCACTTGTGGAGAAAGGGGGCATAATTCTTATGATTGTCAGAGTTAAGGGTGAATTTAGCCGAGCTAGAAGAACAAGAAGATGATGTCCTACCACCTATTTATGATGAGTATGTTGAAGAAAATGAAGAAGTAGATATTTATCCAACAAACGAATCTTTGGAGATTCAAAAAGTGATAACCACAGACCATGAAGAAGATGAAGATTGGAGAAGGAGTAGCATCTTAGAACCAATTTATGATGTTTCTTCTGATGATAAGCAAGAAGACGAAAACAATGAACACAATGATGATGATGCCAATAAAAATCTAAAAGTTGAGTATAAAGAGAATATCATAGTTATAGATCCACAAAAGAGATTCATTGGGTTAACTTATAATGATTCTTTTTACTTCCTGAATGATACCATCTCAAGGATAGGATATTACAAAGATTCTAAGTTGGGAAGACATGTTGATGATGCAAATCCATGCCATACAGTCTACTGTTTTGAAGATGAATGGACGAGAGGTGAAATCACGAGTAAAAGTTCATATTGCTAGATTTAACCTAAGGGAGCTAAGGCTGTTATTAAATGTTGTCATACAGTTGAAGTTTCGAAAGAAAAAAGGATGGCAGGTCTTGGTTGGACATCAACAAGAGATCAAGGAAAGAATGTTTTCAACTCAAGGGTTTTTTTTTTTAACCCAAGGGAACTGGCGCAGGAGCTTTTGGAAGAATAAATATTTGTCCTTAGTGATTTTACATTTTTTTTTTTTAATTAAGTTTAGGAATCATAATGCTAGTTAGATTCTATATTAGCTATATAACTTTCAATAAGGATTCTTTTTCCTATGAGGATTAGGATTTAGTCCTAGAACTAGAGTAAACAAGGTTGATAGGTTATTATTCAGACATTTTTATATTATAATCAATCTTTATACATTTGAGAGGTTTTCTACAAACCATAAACCTATTTTTCTGGTTCCAACTTCAATTTTCTTCTAGTTTTAGCCCTAAAGTTTCTGTTCTTAGCTGTTTTGAGCTGATTTCCATTCACAAACTACGTCAAATCAAATGATATTCTACTTACACGTGAAACCAAACAATGAGAAATGTCAAAATTCTACTTATGACTTGGAGTTCTATGCATTGGTGAGAGCCATATGACCATTGGGAACACTATTTTGGCATCTTGAGTTTGTAGTTTATTATGATCATCAAGCATTAAAATAATTAAATTCAAAGAAGTTGAATGACCGTCATGTTAAATGGAGTTCTTTTCTTGATCAGTACAGTTTTACTTTGAAATACAAGACTGGTGAATCTAACAAAGTAGCTGATGGGTTAAGTAGGCAGTCTTCTCTATTAGCTGTAATAAGTATGCAAGTTGCGGGGTTCGATGAACTCAAAACTAAGTATGAAACAGACCCCTATCTCAAACTGATTTTGGAGAAATTAAAAGGGCCAACAAGTTTGGATCAGTTACCATATAGGTTGCATGAAGGTTATATATTCAAAGGCAATCAATTATGTACTCCAAAGGGATCATTGTGCGAACAAATAATGTTGGAGCTTCATGGTAATGGATTAGGTAGTTCTTTTGGCAGAGACAAGACTTTGGCAATGGTGATATATTGTTATTATTGACCACAAGTGTATAGAGATGTGGATAGGTTGGTAAAAACTTGTTCTGGGTGTCAATTCAGCAAAGGTACTAAATAAAACACTGGTTTGTATACTCCTTTGCCAATACCAAAAGCTCCAAGGATTCATTTGAGCATGAATCTTCTCTCAGGAGTTTCAGAGACAGCAAAGGGATATGATTCTATTTTGTTATGGTGAATGATTTTCAAAGCTGGCACACTTTATTCCATGTTTCAGAACCTCTGATGCTACATATATTGCTGATTTATTCTTTAGATAAGTCATGAGATTACATGGTGTACCTTCTTCGATTGTTTCAGATAGGGATTTTAAGTTTATGGGGCACTTTTGGAGGACTTTAAGGAGGAAAATGGGGACTGAATTGAAATATTCCAACACTTATCTTCCTCAAATAGATGGCCAAACTGAATCTATTAATCAAAGGTTGGGAAACTTTCTGAGATGTCTAGTTGGAAATCACGTGAAGAGTTGGGATTTGGTTATTCCTCAAGCTGAATTTGCTTATATCAATTCAATTAATAGATCAATAAAGAAGACACCATTCAAAGCAGCATGTGGACTCAAGCCACAACACTTTCTTGATTTGGTGTCATTACCTCCATAAGCTAGAGTTAGTAATGACAGTGAGGCTTTTTCCAATCAAATTAGAAGGGTTCATGAAGAAGTAGGGAAAGCTTTAAAGGCTAGAAATCAATCCTATGCCACTGCTGCAAATGAACATCACAAGATCAAAGAGTTTGAAGAGGGAGATTTGGTACTTGTACATTTAAAGATAGAAAGGCTTTCTAAGGGAAAATATCATAAACTCAAGTCAGGTAAGTTTGGGACATGTAAAATATTAAAGAAAAATAGTTCCAATGCCTATTTTATAGTGCTGCCATCTGAATAACAGGTCAGTACAAAATTTAATGTTTGTGATCTAGTTCCATTTGAGGGATTTGATGGAGAAGCAGCTGAAGTTGCAAAGAAAATGGTTCAACCACCATAGGTGCAACAAGATGTTATCGAAAAGATTTTGGGCCAGGTAAAATATTAATGAAAATTAGTTCCAATGCCTATTTTATAGAGCTGCTGTCTGAATTATAGCTCAGTCTAATCCATAATGTTTGTAATCTATTTCCATTTGAGGTATTTGATGGAGAAGCAGCTGAAGTTGTAGAGAAAATGGTTCAACTACCAAAGGTGCAACAAGATGTTATAGAAAAGATATTGGGCCATGTAAAATATTAAAGAACATTAATTTCAGTGCCTATTTTATAGAGCTACAGTCTGAATTACAGATCAGTCTGATCTTTAACGTTTGTTATCTATTTCCATTTGAGGGATTTGATGGAGATGCAACTGAGGTTGCAGATCAAATGGTTCAACTACAAAAAGTGCAACAAGATGTTATTGAAAAGATTTTGGGCCATGTATAATATTAAAGAAAATTAGTTCCAATGCCTAGGTTATAGAGCTGCCTCCTGATTTACAGATCAGTCCAATCTTTAACATATGTGATCTATTTCCATTTGAGGGATTTGATGGAGAAGCAGCTGAAGTTGCAGAGCAAATGTTTCAACTACCAAAGGTGCAACAAGATGTTATCAAAAAGATTTTGGATGTCAAAGAGGTCAAGTCAGGATGAGGTAGACAGTACAAGCAATTTTTGGTAAAGTGGTTCAGCAAACCAGCTAGTGAGAGCACTTGGATGGCTGAAGAAGGGTTGAAGAAGGCTGAACCTGAGTTACATGATGAATCCATGAAGGTTTTCTCGCCTGAGTCAAGTTTTCCAATCTGAGGGGATTGACGCAGGGGTTTCTGGATTGTTAAAAAAATTTCCTTTGTTAGTTACTTAGTTATTTTACTTTTTTAATTTAGTTTAGGAATACTAATGCTAGTTGGATTCTATATTAGCTATATAACTTTCAATAAGGATTTTTTTTCCTTCGAGGATTAGGATTTAGGCCTAGAACTAGAATATATGTCGTTGCTAGGTTATTATTCAGACATGTTTTATATTATATAATCAATCATTATACGTTTGAGAGGTTTGCTGCAAACCATAAGCCTATTTAGTTCCAACTTCAATTTTCTTATAGTTTTAGCCAACAATTTTCTGTTCTTTGTTGTTTTGAGTTGATTTCTCTCCCCACACTAAGTCATCACACCCATCAACAAAACAACATGGTAGCATAATATGTGACTCACAAACAGGAATGAACAAGTTGTCGATCATTTCAAGTTGCCATAAAAGCCTATTTTATGCTACACAACAATGTATGAAAGATTTCACAACTGCGAGAATCAAAAGAAAATTAGAAGCGAGAAATGCAAGTGATGCTGTAACATACATCTGATGTGATGCACTCTGAGAAATATGGTGCCAGGGGTGTGTCAACAAGCACCAATCTGTAAAGCTCTCGCATATTCTGAGCAACAGCCAGGGTGGCAATACTGGGGGCAACACAAATAGAAATCACGAAAGGTTCCATAAACTATCAAATCTAAAAGGCAGCACAACGTAGGATAACAAAACCTGTCAAACATGCCCAAAGGATGGCACTTCTCCAATAGCTCCTGAACATCTCTCTCATGCAAGGTTCCGGTTACAATCAAGACAACATTGTCTATCATGTGACCATATCTGGTCAAAACAGAAGAAGGACAAGGGTTAGCCTTCTCTGTCTATTTCTAGAACAATTAAAAAATATGAAACCAACCTCCTAAATTAACAATATGCACAACGAATTGCCCTAATGCAGTGCCCACCTGTTTCCTAGAAGGCAAGTTGGGTACTGCCGACGAAAGTAGCAAAAAGTAGACATTATGCTGATCGATCCAAGACTAACCTTAACGAAATATCTATATACTTGCACGAAACTCTATATTGAAACGCAATATGCAACAGTAACCTCATATCATATTTCAAAGCACATGGTGGATCTATCTATAGAGGAAAAACACATACCCAAAGACCTTAAGAGACAAGGAAAGCAAATAAGTAAATGGAAAAAAGGGTGTTGACATACGTGCAATACTCCAAGAAGGTGGATAAGGGCTCTGTGGCTTGGGTTAGCATGTGCTTGTACTCATCAACTAATTTCAGAGTGCATTTCTCCACAATAGTAATGGTATGCAACGGAGAAGGTTCTGCAACACAAAATTAGAATTATAAAAATCATAAGATAAAATAAAATCATCAGATCTCTTCAACTAATTACAAAATTGAAGTAGATAGATCACAATAAAAACAAGAAGACTGCACTGACCGTTTTGAAGATAGGGACCGTACTCGGTAGCAGAGAGATGCATCTTGATATCATCAAGGGTTTCACACTGGCAGAGATTGTTGTAATCAGATGCTGTTAAAAGCCCTGATCTGTGTCCCCTCACGATGGCTTCCAAGTACCCTCCATGGATGTTGAATGTCATGGCCTCGAATCCGTACATTTTCAGACCCAGATAGATCCTCTTTTATTATTATTCCAGATATTTGTGGTTACTTCAGGACCACGATGAACAAGGTGAAGAAGAACCAGAGGGCAGGCTCTCCTTGTAATCAAATCTTGAAAGATCAAAATGTCTCTTTTTTCCTTCCTTTTTTTGGTAATGACAGGAAGGACAGTGCTGCCTGGTTTTGTGTTTATTTATTTATTTTAAATGATAATTTGATCTGTTTCTCTTGTTTATTATTATTATTATTATTATTATTGGGCTAGCCCAATAATACACTTTTGGATTTATGGGCTGAAAACGTTGGGGCTCTTAATTCACAATTGGGCTTTGAGCCCGTATTTCAACGGGAGATAATGATGATTTGTTTTATCTATATTCATATAATTTAATCATCAATGATATTTGTTACTTTCCATTACAAATATGCTAATGTGAATAACTATATATGAAATGTTTGTATTTAATAAGCTGTTCTATTTCATTGTTTACACTTATTTTTTATTTATATTTTAGTACCTATACTCGTAAATTTGATTAATAAAGTATTTTTATTAATAAACTATGGAAAGATATTGATAATAATTTCAAAAAGCTTGACACTTGTAATAATACCACTGTCATAAATGATCCTAGTTCCATAAGATTTGACAAGAGGACTACGGGCATTTACCGTAAGAATATGTTTTCACTATTTTTTATACGACACAAGTAACCTTTTTATATAGAATTTTCATAGGAGTCAGTTCAATATACATGTCATGTAACAAGCTCTTATATATTAGTTTCCAGTACCTCTTATACATCAGTTTATGAGAATAATTATTTTTTTATAAAGAAAAAAACATAATATATACTAGTTTCAATGATTCTAATTAATATCTAATATTAATAGAGCATCGACCATGAACATTTAGAAATAATGCTTTGATGCAATAGAAATCTCATAATTATAATAATTTTATAATTTTCTTTGCAAAACTTTTTTGTCTTTAAGAACTTTATTTTTACTCCAGATTTATTATTAAATATTAAATTCATTAATCAAATATAAATTAATATTAAAGATAAATAAATAACTTATTGATAATAAATATGCTTTTACATTATCAAAGTCAGTATCATGTATAACCAACTAATTATTTACATGGCTTATATACTAACACGTCGACCTAACCATTAAAAACAAGTTTAATCAAAACATCTCCAACTTGACAAAAACTCATTGAAAACTTGTCAACACCTTTTTAAACCTGTTTTAGAGTTAATAACTACATGTTAGGTTTACGTTGGTCCCTAAAACTAGGAGACTCTTCGCCTTAACTATTAAAAAACAAGTTAATTCAGAACATCACCAACTTGATGTAAACTTGACTGTGTAATTTGAACTCGTTTTAAGATTAAAAACCACATGTTAGGTCTATATTAGTCCTTAAGACTAGGAGACCCATTGATCTAACCATTAAAAAATAAGTTTAATTAAAACGTCGTCAACTTGACAAAAAAAATTGAACTCTTTTTAGGGTTAAAAATCATGTGTTAGATCTATGTTAGTTCCTAAAACTAGGAGACTCATTGACCTTACCATTTCAAAAGTTTAAACAAATAATGTTAAAGGAAAAAATTGAAACACAAACCACAAAAAAAAATATTAGGTTTCACCAAGACTCACACTATTTAAAATTATAGTATTGTGATACATATCAAAAGTTAGGCACAAAAAGAACCAAATGTAACTCAAAAAGATTGAAATGAAAGATTAGACATAAACCCAGACATTTATTCCAAATAAAGAATGAGTTTATACCATAATGAAGGTTGCTGCTGCTGCGAAAGAGATGCTGCTATTTCTAGATTTAAAGATTAAAAATGACATAGTTTAGAGTTGGGTACTTTATAAAAGTTTTAGATCTCATTTTCAGCTTTCTAACTTACCTAAGCTTGATCTGTTCTAACTTTTATAACTCCAAATGTAGGTTGAAAACCAAAACAGGGTTTGAGTTACAATCAGTTTCTGGATAGATTTAAATTTCATTGGTTCTATTATGTTTTGAACTTCAAAAAGGCATAAATGGGTTTTGGTCTCTTCATAAAAGTTTTAGGCTTACATCCTAACTTTCTATAAAGAAAAAAAAATGTTTAAAACTAAGGTATGTAGCTCTAGTTAAAACCTAAAACCATATAGTGTTCTAATGTGACTAGATTAGACTGTCTCTTGCAAGTCAAATCTTCATTAGTGTATATCCTCTCTCTCTCTCTCTCTCTCTCTCTCTCTCTCTCTCTCTCTCTCTCTCTCTCTCTCTCTCTCTCTCTCTCTCTCTCTCTCTCTCTCTCTCTCGTTTTAGCTTTTTTTTATTCTCTAATTCTACTTCTTTTTATACACTCTAAAGAAAGACCTAAAACCACTTCTTCAATACTCAATCTAGGGCAAACTTTATTCGAACTATTTCTTTTCTCACATATTGGATGAAGGAAAAATATGGTTGTTTTTTGTGTGGTTTGTTAGTAAAAAAATATGATGAAGGTTGTGTTTATTTTGTTTGATTGTACAAAATTTAGTCCTACAAAAGGGATGAAATGGTGTGGTTTTTGGCTATTTTTTGAAAAGTTAAGAAACAATTCATGTGGATATAGGCTAGAAAAAAGAAATGTGAAGTATAGTATACTTATTCCATATCGAAGACTTATTCTATATGGATGTAGGCTATACATAGTTATCCTGCATTGAAAAATTAAGAAACAATTCATATAGATGTGGGCTATAAAAAAATAATGAAATGTAGTATAATTATCTCACATCAAAAAAATAAAAAATAATTCATGTGAATGTGAATGTAGCGATATATAGTTGTCCCACATCAAAAAATTAAGAAACAATGCATGTGATATAAAAACAATATACTATACTTATTCCACATCTAAAACTTAAGAAACAATCTATTTGAAAGTAGGCTATATATAGTTATCCCACTTTGAAAAATTAAGAAATATTTCATGTGGACGTGGGCTATAAAAAATTTAAAGTGCAGTATAGTTATCCTACATCAAAAAATTAAGAAACAATCCATGTGAATGTAGTCATATATAGTTATCTCACATCGAAAAATTCAAAAACAATGTATTCAGATATAAACTATAAAAAAATATGAAGTGTAGTATAATTATCCCATATTAAAAAGTTACGAAACAATTCATGTGGATATAGGCTTTAAAAAATATGTGAGGCTAAGTATTCATAAATTAATTTTATATTTTTTTGAATTTATTAAAAAAAATTAACAAATGTAAAAAAAAAAAACTTGAGTCTCACCTGGGTTTCAGGTTGACCTGGTGGGTCTCTCGAGTTTGACTGGGATAAAAAATATGTGAGGCTTTAGGAATTCATAAATTAATTTTATATTTTTTTGAATTTATTAAAAAAATTTAACAAATATAAAAAAAAAACTTGAGTCTCGCCTAGGTTTCAGGTTGGCCCGACGGGTCTCTCGAGTTTGATTGGGCCATTTATAAGCCCGAGTTTGTATGATTTGAAACCCGATCAAGGCCTTGAGTTGCCCGGGTCCTAGGTCAACTTGTCAAGCTGTACTAGGTTTCATAACTATGGTTTTTATTGCTTGCTTTTAAATCAAATATCAAAGAGATGAAATGTGTGCATTTTAGCTAGATTTGTAATAGGTTGTGTGAACTTTAGGCATGGATTTATGACTGTATGTAGATGTATAGTAGTAGATAAAAAGTAATTTGGCTTTGGCTTGTTCTAATAAGAAGAAGAAAAAAAATATGAGGGAGCAAAGAAACAAAAGGTTAAAAATCATAAAATGAATTAGAATTGGCCGAAATGCATCTATAATGACTTTTTCATAGAAATTTTATATCTTTGCATTTATTCTATTAAAAAGAAGTAAAAAAATGATTGAAATGAGTAGTGAAAATTGACTTGCGACAAAGGCTATTGAAAGAAATTTTAGAAAAATATTTATATAATATTAAATAGTAAAATATGGGCCTATACTTAGTATGTGTTTGAGAATGTGATGTATGATGCTTTCCAATTGAAAATGCTTTAAAATAATTTTTTTTCATTTGTCTATTTTTATTTTTGATAACAGCATATCAAGATCATTGAAAACACTTAAAAAACATTAATTTGATGTTTTTTCAAGTGAAAAACACTTTGAAAAGTAGGTTGGACCATAATATCAAACACACTTGGTGATCAAGTAGATTAGTCACTTTAGGAATCAAAAAGTAATTATTGTAGAGCTTAAGTGAGGGAGAGGAAGACCAAGGGGAATCCTTGTTAAAACCATTATAGTTTTAGTGCTATTTAGAGGTAAGAAACACTTTTACCTTATTGAATAAAGTTTTATTATGATTTGAGGAGTTGGTCATTTTAAATTTATTATGGAAGTTTTGAAATTTGTATGTTATGTATATGGATTATTGTTTTTATGTTTAGATTTTTATTTTTAGTCATGAATACTGAATGGGTTAAATGACAATTAGAAGAAAAAATAAAAAATAAAATGGGTGTTCTTATACAGTAGGGGTTTCGACCACACTAAATGAAGGAGAGCTTGGACTTGTTGGATCAATTGACTTATAATTCATGATAAATAAGGTTAAAGGAAGAATTTAATGAATGAGTAGTGAATTAAATTCCAAAATTCAAGAAAAAGAACATACCTCTATACTAATGGAAGGTTTATACCTAAGGTATGAGCAAGGGGTTTTATATTTGTTTGATGAACATGTCATGAATTTTGGTTAGAATTATGTTAGTTATATGGAAAATGAGTAAGTAATGTGTCATTTACAAAAAATTAAGGAAAATTCATACTTTCTCTTTAGAAACATAATTTGGCTATTAGCCAAATAAAGAGCGGGTTAAAGTGGTTAATTTCATTTATATAGATATTATATCAAATTGTGCTAAATGAAATAAGTGAAGTGTGAATGAGAAACCAAATTGCATGAAAAAATGAAAGAAAAATTCATATTTCCTTTATGAAAGATTCGGCTTAAGACATTTCTAAAAAAATAAATTGAGTTGTTTAATTTAGTAGGAAGTTTATGCTTGAATGTATTAATAAAAATGCCTAAAAGGGCGAGGGAAGTGAAAATTAAAGGACAAATTGAATACCAAAATATAGTACCATCATAAACCATGTTTGATTAAAAGAATTTAGCAAAGGAGAAAGAGTTGAATTCTAATTGATTTTACATTTAAATAAGTTAATATGGAAGAAAATGGAAGGACATATATATATATATATGAAATTTATAGTTTTCTTAGAAGTGGTTTAAAAGTTTGTACAAAAATAAAATGAGATTCCAATGGTGTTCATGTTGTGATGATGTTTGGATTTATGTGGTAACAAGAGAAGCTACAAGTTCAGGAAAGCAGCAGATGACTATATCTAGAGTTTACGCATATGTTTTTATTTCCACCATTTAAATTGTTAAAAGCTCTAATTTTCAAATAACTAAAATTCTTCAATTACATTGTTCAGACACACACACACACACACCCTATTTGTGATGTGAATAATAAGCAATGAAAAGGGGAATTTAAAATTAACTAATACCTAAGTGATACTAGAAGTGTTAGTTTATCTAATGATCAAGAATTTAAAATTTGACTAGTACTTGAGTGGTACTAGAGGCGTCATTTTATTTGACGACTAAAAATTTAAAATTGACTAGTACTACGAGCAATACTAGAAGTGTCAATTTATCTGATGATCAGGAATTTAAAATTTGACTTGTACTTTAGTGGTACTAGAGGCGTCAGTTTAACTGATGATCGGAAATTTAAAATTGATTAGTACCTAAATGGTACTAGAGGCATTAGTTTATCCAACGACCAGGAATTGAAAATTTACTAGTATATGAGTGATACTAGAGGTGTCATATATATGATGACCAGAAATTTAAAAATGACTAGTACTCTGAGTAGTACTAGAGGTGTGAGAGTAATTGACAACCAAGACTTTATATGATGAATTTTCTTTAAGGGGATTAAATACATTAGAGTAACAAATGATCCGGATAATGAGTTTGGGCTAATTGATTTTAATGATATAGAAGAATTAATGGTATTGTTAGTTAGGATATTATTAGATTGATTAAATTATTTATGTTGGTTAATGATATTTGTAATTTAGTAATTGTTATTACCGTTAGACATATAAATTGTTAAATGGTGTTTCTTATATTGCAAATTAATTTGATTATAGGATACTCACAAGTTCGAGCTTAGCAGTAAACTACTTTTGTTATTGCTTATGATGGTAGATTTTAATGTTGAGTATAGGAATATCATACACTTCTTATGTAATGTAATTTTGATCATGTCTTTTGAGATGTAATTATATTTATATTTAAACATGTATGTGTATGAGATTTAATTTATTAATCCTTTATAACTTGTTTATATTAATTTCTCTAATTCATTGTAGTATTTTGCATAATCTTACTCTTTTACATCTTCAATAGGAATGTATGAGATTTAATTTATTAATCCTTTAAAACTTGTTTATGTTAAATTTATAGAATAATGTGTAGCGATTATTATGTGGAATGTAAAATGAAAAGTTAAAAGAAAAGATGTAGTCTATTGATGTTGTTGAATAATAGAATGATCTAGCATGTTGGATCTTATATAAAATTGGGATTTGTGCAAGTGAATAATGATGTCGACACTTGAAAATGTTAAAATTTAGAGGAAACTCGACTGAATTTTTGGTAGAAAAGTTATATATATATAAACAAATTTCCATGGTTTTACATTATCTATGACTTTGAATATGTTAATTTGTGTTTTAAATATTAAGGTTGTTACAAGGCACCAGTTGCTCGCTATCAACATAATACGGGTCATACATATGGCATCCTATATGCGAGAAAACCTTTTTTCAGCAAGCTTATAACGGAATGGAAGTCATATTACAACATGTAAGAAAATAATTTATCAAAGATGACATTAACTTAATGATTATGTTTTTATATAATTCTTCATTAATGAATTGATTTTCATGTTCATAAATATGAAAGTTGCCCATGTGATAATATCGATGATGAAAGCATTGATAGAAGTGCCTTTATTTCAATGGAGTCAACTTGAGATCATCCAAAATGGATGCCTATGGTTAAGGCATGGTAAAGGGAAGTTTAAGGTTAGTAGATGTTTAATCAATACTTTTAGAAAATATTTATGTTTTTTAATTTATAAAACTAATTATTTTACAAAAATAATTATAAGAAAAAAAATTTAGTGGGATGCTCCAAACTCTAAAGTGGCTAGGCGAGTTTGGAAAAATCATAGAACTATGTAAGTTTTAATGTGTGAAGTATATATTTTTTAAAATGTTTAATCTTTTTTTAATGAAATTTTAAACCAATTTGTGTGATTTCTAGTATGATGCACACACTTATGCTAAGAGAAGAGCCGAAACATATGACTTTAAGATATAAATGAATTTTAAACCTCTCCATATCACTGAAAGTGATTAATAGAGATATCTAGAGTCCTTGACGTCGGAGGGGGGGTTTAAGAGACAGTCACAGAGTGAGTCCTCAAACAAAAATAAAAAGACTTGTGGTTTTATTAGTAAGCATACTAATGGATCACTTCATTTTATTAATCATACAAAGCGCCTAGTAAGAGCTTACTTTATTTTTAGCTATTTCTCTTTAAATGTTAGTGATTATTTATGACAAAATTTAACTAATCTTTATTTTGCAAGCTGTATAGCTTAGACACGAGCCAGTTCCACTTGAGTTATTTATGAAAACACATACAAAAGAAGGATAAACAGAAAGGGGTACATTAGTTCGTGGATAACAGAGTCGAGGTGTTTGTTATAAGTAAACTTTGAAGCCTTTTGAATATTTTTTTAATAATATTTTTTTCTATCAAACATATTTGACTCGTTTTTTTTTTCAAGTAGGAATCACATAACATCAACATGCATGCCAAACATGGAGATGACCCTTTAACTTATTTAAAGTACAATTTGGAGTTGTGGTTGGAGATTGGAGCAACCAAATGGCCTAATAGGAATTGAGTTTATAATATCTCTATGATTACAACTCGACATATGAGGATGGACAGCAGTGTCTCAACCCGAGTTAGCTATCAATAGTCATTAAAAATTTGGTTCCAGAATAAATTGTTGCTGCGATGGCTAATTTGAAAGTCAAACAGGAGATGCATTATGAAGAATAAAGTAAAAGGCAATGAGAACAGATGACGTCATACATTTCGACTCATTATCCTTCTTTTTTTGGACCTATAAGAGATTTTTCTCCCCCTCCACCTCCACCTGCTACTACAGATTCTTTCTAATGTATAACGATATTTGTAATTGATTTTACAATTAAATTAATAATATAAAATGTATTCTTGAATTAAACTTAGTTGTTTAATGCCAAATTGTTTAATTCAAATAAGCATGTATTGAAAAAACATTTATTGAAATACCAACTAAATCATTGACAGGCATAATCATTATGTTTGTGATTCCATCGGTAATGTAGATTTTTTTTTCGGAGCATTACAGAGAGTTGTGAACTATTTGATACATACTAATGAATTCACCAACAAAGCCTTTTTTATTTTAAAAAAATTAATGTTAAATGATGAAATAAAAAAAAATATCAGGTCATATCCACTTTTCAAACTCGTAACCAAAGTCATTAAACCAGAAGTACCAGATATGTAAAAATGGTGAAACTCTTAATCCCTAGCAAATCTAGCTGAAGGATGAATTATTATTATTATTATCATTATTGTTGTTATTGTTGTTATCATTATTATAATCATTATTATTACTAATATCATCATCATTATTATTATTATCATCATTAGTAATAGTAGTAGTAGTATTATTACTATCATCACTATTATCATTATTATTATTATCATAGTAGTATTACTACTACTACTACTACTATTATTACCACTATTATTGTTGTTGTTGTTGTTGTTGTTGTTGTTACTGATACTATTACTTTTTTTTTTATCATTATCATTATCATCATCATCATCACAATTATTACTATTATTAATGTTATAATAAATTATTATTGTCATTATTAGTATTATTATTAGTACTATTATTATTAGTATTAGTATTAGTATTAGTATTAGTATTAGTATCGCTACTATAACTACTACTACTATTATTACTACTACTACTACTACTAATACTTCTATTGAAAAAACAAAAAATATGAACTTGATTTGAAATATAAAATTAAAAATCATAAAAACTTTGACAAAAAATTAAAAAAAAATAAGAAATTAAAAGAAAAGGGTTAAAATTAAAAAAAAAACATCAAATATAATAAATAGGAATAGAAGGATTAAATTGAAAATAAATAAAACTTTAACAAAAGAGAAAAGAGCAAAAATCAAAAATCAAAATCAAAAGGATTGAATCTAAAACATCAATACCAATAAGGACCACAGTTCATTTTTTCACGAAGAAGAGAGAAATGAAGGGAAAATATAAAAGAAAAGTCCAATTAGTGATAAACCAGCTATTGTAGGCTTACATGCATCGCCTAGAAAGGAAGAGGATACGCCAAATAATCAAATGAGACGGTAGAAGCATATTTTCCACCACCAGGAGGCACCGTATGCACCGCTCATATCATGCATGCAACTTTTCTAATTAAAATGATATTAATTAAATGTAAAATGATGTTATCACTCTTAGTCAAACCGATAAGTACAAAAACCAATCAAGGTAAAAAGACCTTACTACCCCTAATTTTATGACTTGATTTTTTTGGCCCCAATGGTATATTTATAATTTAATTGTATATAAACAAAGAAAAATACCTACATACCCCACCCCGACAATGTTAGCTTTTTTTTTATTTGGGGGTATTTTTATCATTTTACTATTCATTAAAATATAAAAAGACAAAAATTCTTTCAAACAAATTTAAAATGACTAATGCACTGTGAGAAAAGATAAAAACACCTCTAGTTCAAAGACGAGTAATGTTTTTTACAAGACTATAAACATCATTTCACTATTACAATGAATAATAAAATGAGTTTATAGCCGCAATGAATTCCCTTTCCCCTTTAGGTTTATACTAGTATATTGGTTTGCACTCCGCAGCAGGTCAATATCTTTTTAAAAAAAATATAAAAAAATATTAAAAATATAGAGAATGTTTTAAGCTCCTTGAGTCTGACAGTCATGTCAGACCCAAGTGAATTGCATATGGCAGCCATGTTAGACTCGCACCTAGGTCTGTAAATGTTGGCAGACCCGCACCTGGTTCTGGCAACCATGCCAGACTCGTGCGCCTTGGTTTGACAACTATGTCAAACCCGTGTCTAGGTCTGTCGCCAAACATGGTTGTCAGCTCGCGCCCGGGTCTAGCACCAAACATTGTTGCTAAACCCAAGGTGCTTGGGTCTGACAACTCTTACCAGACCCAAGCAAACAACAAACAAACAAAGAAGAATTGTGTACTTTAGTTGGCAGGAGAGAGAAAAGAAAGAAAAAACAAAAACAATCGATCACCTGCGACAATCCAGCCATGATATTTCTACACGCGCCGCATTATGTGGAAGAGGGCGGATTTATCTAGCTGGTGAATGGCCAGATTTGGCCACCAGGAGGCGCCGCACACGCCTTCTTAATGGCACGGGCGTTGTCCACTCATTGTGGCGTGTGGAACACGCGTTAGCAGTTTTTTGAATAAAAAATAGAAAAGACAACGTGACAATATTAAACGCCCCCATTGTCCTCTTAATTACACATCATACCCAAGTAAATTTTACTGTCGCAATCCATAATAATCTGTGTTTAAAGTTACAGTGAAAACCCCATGCCATTTACCTTTTTTTTACACAAACACACACGCACTCACATTTCCTACTATACAGGGATTCAATGGATGGAAGTTGACAATTAACAGACTATTCCTACTATATAGAAGAGAAAAACTAGTTATTCTCCTAGCTATTCATCCAAATTCCTCAATAATATTAAAAGTTAGTAAAATCATTGATTTATACATATATGTAAAAAACAATGTTCGAGGGGAAAAATGGAGAATGTGACAGTAACATAAATTGGATATGGAGAATGTCTTTAACTTCCGAATAGACAGTGGCAGCAAGTTTTTCGCTTTTGGTTATAAGAAGAGGCTTAATTACGACGAGTTTGTGAGCATTAAAGAATAATATTGAATTATATGTAGTGTCTTATCAATTAGTTTAATTTTTTACATTGAACTGCTTTTTTACACGATATCAAAAACTTAATAACAAAACAGTAGAAGATTAAATTCTAATTTTTTATAATTAAATTAATAAATTTAAATATAAAGTAGTGATAGTCATGTCCAATTTCAAATTTATCAAATTTTCTCATGGAAATGTGTATTAAATAATAATATAAAATTATATATGAAATATTAATTTATAATTTAAATTTTTGAATTAAACTAGTTGTTTGACATGCTATTTAAATTACTTTATATTGTTATTTGAATAAATGCTATTTAAGCTACGAACCAAAGTCATCAATTTTGTTCTAACAACTATTCAGCACAAAAAATAAATTTAGTATCGAAATATTTGGGCTTTCTATTCAAAGATTAATACAAGAAATTACAATCCAAACAAGGTCGGGGCCAAGAATTATATTTAGGTGATCAAATTTTAAATTTTAGTAGTTTTTGCTCTAAAAATTAAGTTTTGCTAATTTTATAGGGGCATATTAACAATGATTTTTTCAAGGACCATGCCCCATCAGCTTCCCCGGCTCCACCCCTGGATCCAAGTATTAAAGATAAATTCACTTTTAAAATAGTTCGATACAAATAAAGTGTAATTTAATTATAATTTAGTCCTTGTAGTTTACCAAAATAAATTAATTAATCCCTATACTATAAAAAAACAATTAAATAGTTCTTTTGATCAATGTTGATCGTGCTTAATTTAATAGTATTTGGTCCAAAAATGTTTTCTTTTCTTCTCAAACTTTCAATGAAATATCAACTGTAATCCATCAACCACCTTATAAGCAACGGTTCAAGTTAACCTTGTATTCAATGTGGCACGTGGTCGATCACAAAATCACACTTATAATTTTCGCATATTTCAATAGTGATTTTCTTTTCTCTAAATCTTTTTTTTTAATTTTATATTTTGATATTTAATTTATTGGAGATTGAGTTTATTATAGTTTGTTATATACGTTGTTAACTCAATTGACTCGAGTTTTTTTTAATTGGTATTTTTTTTAATATTATCATTTAACATTATGTTAATTAGGATTTAGGCTTCGTGATTTATTTCAATTTACTTTCTATGAAATGTTATCTCAGTCTCATAACTCGAGTCACAAGTTTAACAGGTTAACTCAATTGACTCAAGCTATTTTTGTCTTTTTTAATTGGTATTTTTTCAAATTTGTCCTACAACATTAAGTTGATGAGGAGTTAGGTTTCATGATTTGTTTTAGTTTGTTTTCTATGAGATTATCCTGATCTTGTAATTTGGGTCACATGTTTTTAGGTTAGCCCTAGTAGACTTAGGTTGTTTTATTATGTCTTGTTTTTATATTGTTTTTTTTTTTAATTTTATCCTTCAACAATGAGTTTATTAAAAAATATACTTCATAATTTATTTTGATTTGCTTTATATGAGGTTATCACACTCTCATGTTCTTAGTCACGAGTTTAGCATGTAACTCGAGTTAACTCGTGTCATTTTTCCTGTTTACTTTCTATGAGGTTATTTCAATTTCATGACTCAGATCATGGATTTAAAAAGTTAATTCAAGTCGATTTTCTTATTTTTTTAATTAATTTTTTTTATGTTTCATTCTTCAACGCTTGATTGATTAGAAATTGAACTTCATAATTTGTTTTGATTTGTTTTATATGGGGTTATCATGGTCTCATAATCTAGCTATATGTCAAGAATTTGGCAGGTTAACTCAAATTGTCACGAATTAATCCAATATGTTGTTGTTTCAATATTTTTTAAAAAAAGAATATTTTGTTGAATTTTTGTGAGTCAAACTATATTTTTACTAGTCATTCAGGTTGTCTTTGAAACCATCAGGTCGATCAGGTCACATCAGATTAATCTTCATATGATTTTAAAATTAGTTTTTACTATAAATAGAAAAGACAACGTGACAATATTACACGCCCCCACTGTCCTCTTAATTACACACCATACCCAAGTAAATTTTACTATTGCAATTCATAATAATCTGTGTCTAAAGTTACAATGAAAACCCCATGCCATTTACCCTTTTTTTACACAAACACACACGCACACCCACACATTTCCTATTATATAGGGATTCAATGGATGGAAGTTGACAATTAACAGACTATTCCTACTATATAGAAGAGAAAAACTAGTTATTCTTCTCAATAATATTAAAAGTTAGTAAAATCATTGAGTTATACATATATGTAAAAAACAATGTTCGAGGGGAAAAATGCTCCCTAGCTTTTGTGACGGCAACATAAATTGGATATGGAGAATGTCTTTAACTTCCGAATGGATAGTGGCAGCAAGTTTTTCGCTTTTGGTTATAAGAAGAGGCTTGATTACAACGAGTTTGTGAGCATTAAAGAATAATATAGAATTATATATAATGTCTTATCAATTAGTTTAATTTTTTACATTGAACTGCTTTTTTATACGATATCAAAAACTTAATAACAAAATAGTAGAAGATTAAATCCTAATTTTTTATAATTAAATTAATAAATTTAAATATAAAGTAGTGATAGTCATGTCCAATTTCAAATTTATCAAATTTTCTCATGGAAATGTGTATTAAAAATAATATAAAATTATATATGAATAATTATTTTATAATTTAAATTTTTGAATTAAACTAGTTGTTTTACATGCTATTTAAACTACTTTATATTGTTATTTGAATAAATGCTATTTAAGCTTCGAACCAAAGTCATCAATTTTAAATTTGGGCTTTCTATTCAAAGATTAAGACAAGAAATTACAATCCAAACAAGGTCGGGGTCAAGAATTATATTTAGGTGGTCAAATTTTAAATTTTAGTAGTTTTTGCTCTAAAAATTAAGTTTTGCTAATTTTATAAGGGCATATTAACAATGATTCTTTCAAGGACTAGGCCCCACCAGCTTCCCCGGCTCCACCCCTGGATCCAAGTATTAAAGATAAATTCACTTTTAAAATAGTTCGATACAAATAAAGTGTAGTTTAATTATAATTTAGTCCTTGTAGTTTACCAAAATAAATTAATTAATCCCTATACTATAAAAAAACAATTAAATAGTTCTTTTGATCAATGTTGATCGTGCTTAATTTAATAGTATTTGGTCCAAAAATATTTTCTTTTCTTCTCAAACTTTCAATGAAATATCAATTGTAATCCATCAACCACCTTATAAGCAACGGTTCAAGTTAACCTTGTATTTAATATGGCACGTGGTCAATCACAAAATCACACTTAGAATTTTCGCATATTTCAATAGTGATTTTTTTTTGTTTTTTCTCTAAATTTCTTTTTTTTCTAATTTTATATTTTGATATTTAATTTATTGAAGATTGAGTTTATTGTAGTTTGTTATATACGTTGTTAACTCAATTGACTCGAGTTTTTTTAATTGGTATTTTTTTTAATATCATCATTTAACATTATGTTAATTAGGATTTAGGCTTCGTGATTTATTTCAATTTACTTTCTATGAGATGTTATCTCAGTCTCATGACTCGAGTCACAAATTTAACAGGTTAATTCAATTGACTCAAGGTATTTTTGTCTTTTTTAATTGGTATTTTTTCAAATTTGTCCTGCAGCATTAAGTTTATTAGGAGTTAGGTTTCATGATTTGTTTTAGTTTATTTTCTATGAAATTATCCTGATCTTATAATTTGGGTCACATGTTTTTTAGGTTAGCCCTAGTAGACTTAGGTTGTTTTATTATGTCTTGTTTTTAGATTGCTTTTTTTTTTAATTTCATCCTTCAATAATGAGTTTATTAAAAAATATACTTCATAATTTATTTTGATTTGCTTTATATGTAACTCTCATGTTCTTAGTCACGAGTTTAGCATGTAACTCGAGTTAACTCGTGCCATTTTTCCTGTTTACTTTATATGAGGTTATTTCAATTTCATGACTTAGGTCATGGATTTAACAAGTTAATTCAATTCGATTTTCTTATTTTTTAATTAATTTTTTTCTGTTTCATTCTTCAACACTAGATTGATTAGAAATTGAACTTCATAATTTATTTTAATTTGTTTTATATGGGGTTATCATGATCTCATAATCTAGCTATAGGTCAAGAATTTGACAGGTTAACTCAAGTTGTCACGGATTAATCCAATATGTTGTTGTTTCAATATTTTTTTTAAAAGAATATTTTGTTGAATTTTTGTGAGTCAAACTATATTTTTACTAGTTATTCAGGTTGTCTTTGAAACCATCAGGTTGATCAAGTCACATCGAATTAATCTTCATATGATTTTAAAATTATTTTTTACTATAAAAATATTATCAACATCTAGATATTTTTTTATATATTAAAAAAAAAAAATTTAACTCAGCACGTTACAACAATCTAATATTATATATAATAGAATTTGGGAAGTAGGTAAAGCACACCTCATATTCCTTAGAACGGTGCTAAACTAATCTTCCCATGGATTGGGATTGTTAAAAGTACTATTTGCAACAATTATGTTCTTTTTTAATTTCTATAAAATGATGGAGAATTTTTCCTTTTTTTCTTTTGTATTTTTAGAATATGGACAGAAGCTTCTTTTTTTTAAAGACAATTGATTATTGTTTCGAGATAATATATACAAAGATGATGATGATATAAATGTTTTTTAAATAAAGAAATAGAGATAAAAATATAAAATAAATTTATTTTTATAATAGTTTTAGAGTTAATTTTTTAAAACAAGAAATAAACCTCACTATGGTTTTTGTTTTTTTTTTTTTTTGAAAGAGTAGCCAAATCCAACCTACCTGGAGAATGATGCACTGCAGTTCTCTGCTTTTAGCAAGTAGGCAAAGAGGGCCTGTTTATCATTGAAAGGTTATAGAATCATAAACCAAAAAAAAAGGCTCATAACGGTCAAACTAAATCTTTGATTACAAACTTCATAAAGAAGCAGGAGATGTACGTACATTGACCAAAAATATCCAGAGAAAAATACAGGGATATTGGATGTCTCCCAGTGCTGAGGAAGTTGCCTTTCTTTCAAAAGTATGAACATATAAAGATATTGATTTCTCTTTTAATACTTAAAAGTAATGAAGGCTGCCAATTAATTTGCGACAAACACATACAACCTGTTCATCGTTTCACTGTTTTTCTTTTCTACTTTATGCCTTAAAGAGAGATCATTATCTTGTAAATGTAAGGTCCAGCCATGTCTAGGAGAATCACAGGGTGTGGTAGGGACAGCAAATGATGGAAGACACACGGTCATTTGACTGTAGATTTTATGCGGTCGTCAAAGAGGCTTGTTGCTTAAAGCCTAAGGGAGAGACCAGAGGATGGCATTTTCGCAATCCATGTCGCCTTTTGATTTGAAGTGTAGGCTGCGATTCTATCCTGCTACGACCATTCCAGCAAGAACATCTGTGGCCTCGTTACTTCATCATTACTGCGACTATACATGATAGACATTCTATCTAGTGTTCGTCTCTGACGTTCAAAGATTACTTTCTTGGTGCCAAGATAGCTAGAGTTTCAACAATGGCAGCCCATCTGATGATGTCAGATGCTGCGACGTCGAAACAAGCAACAAGAGGGGAGCAGGTAATTATTATACTAACATGGAGAGATTACAGATTAGGACCGCAGAGGATGGACAAGATGTCATATTTGAATTGTGCCTTGAATAGGTCAGATTTCAAGCTAATGGTTCAATCTATGAAATCATCATTTCAATCCACGGGTCAAATACTATAAGTATATTGTTCGTGTAAGTTCATCATAAAGAGACGTGTAGCAAATTGATCGTTTTACGTAGGAGAAGGAAAAAGTGGGATATATATATATATATAATCATTTTGAACCTACACATGATATGGGAGGTAAAGATTTAGATAGCGTTTGAACATTATCTTATAATAAAAGATGTAAAATCAAGAGAATAAGATGAAATAAAAGATAAAAATTCAATTGTATTTAGTAATTATATACGGTTGATAAGAGACAAGACATAATAAATTACATTACAATTTGTTTTATTTTTTATATGTTGTCATCAATCTCATAATATTAAATAAAAACTATTATTTCACTTGAATTTATAATAAGCATCATTTTTTTGAAAAAACTAAATTAAAATAGTAATTCTCCACTCGTCAAAATCATGTGGAAAAATAATTTGTTATCATAGTAAAAAACAAATAATGCATTGCTAAGAATATAATTTAATTAAATTATTATTTACTCAGTCATTAAATTACTTTTTAAAATATATTTAATAATAAAATAATTAATTAAGCTAATCATATGATAGATAAAACATTTGCACCAACAAAAAAAATTAAAATATAACATAGTTGAAAACTAGTTTTTGACCCGTACTATGTAGTGGATCGGTTTTTTTTTTTCAACCTAAAAAAAACATTAAGATGTTAGGAAGGTTTGATGTATAATGGATGAAATTCTTAAATAGTAACATATTAGAAGATATATTTTAAAAAAAAATATTGAAATGATAACATATTGGATCGACATAAACTAGTAATAGTTAATTTATGTAACCCGCGATCTAGGATATGTGATCATGATAAAACCATGAAAACCACATCAAAACAAATTAAAAGGCTGAATTATAATGAACCAACTATCAAAGGCCGAAAGAGAAAATAATATAAAGAAGGATCAAAATAAGTGGTCCGAGTAAACTCATATTAGTGGTCGACGCAATGTCATGGGCCTGGTCAAATTTTTATGGACATAAGAAGAGCAAAGTTAAGGCGATGTTAAGATTTCTAAAAAAGTAAAAGAAATTAGAGAATCTGGTCATTGAGTTGACTGGATTTAATAAGTTTGGTTAATTTAATAACATAAAAAAGACAACTTTAATTTAATAATATTAAAAATCAAGCAAACTTGAGCGAATATTATAAATCCGGATTAATCTTTTAAAATCATAACTCGTGAAATCTTAAACCCGGACTTAATTAAAAAGGTTAATTTCCAACTAATTTATTGTTAAATGATAAAATTATAAAAAAAATCAATCTAAAAATATTTTTTAAAGTAGAAAAAAAACAATAAAAAAAACAAATATCAAACTTAATAAAAAAATCATAAAAAAAAAGTAATTCTATAAATCATTCAACCTTGTTTCATTATTCACATGTGAAGCTTAATTGATAAGAAAAAGAAAAGGAAAGAATGGAATCGATATCCCAAATTCAAGAAAGGAACCATGGCGCTTCTTTTTGGTGAGAAAGGTACAAAATTCATGAGTGAAGTAAGGTATTGGTGGGATCGGAATTTGGCTAGCCGGAATCGAAACCAGATAGTCAAAATGGTTGTCGGCGACCTTTATGCATTTCTCTTCATTGATGGAGAGAGGAAGAAAAGAAGCACAACTTTTCAAGATTCTGTTGTGTACGATAAAAGAAAAACAGGGCGAGCACACATGTTCATGCCTTCTAGAATCCAAAGCGATCGAGAGATTTCGGACAGGGCATGGGAATTCTTTCTCTTGGAAGCTTAAGCCATAGCAGCTTGCGTCAACAGGTCATGACTTCCAATGGAGGACGGAAGCAAATTGCTGCCAATTAAACTTTTCCTAGACTGAGCATTCAAATGATCCGTAACCATCTTGTAATCGATAAAATATAAAAAGGAATTAAAATATAAAAAAACTTTTTTTGAAATATAAAAAGGAATTAAAATATAAAAAAACTTGTATATATTTATTTATAAAGAAATTGTTAATATTATTATATAAAAAAACAATTCTAACCTTATTTGAAAAAATTGCATATTCAGATGATTTTTATAATATCATTGTAATAATTTCATTTAAAGAGAATTTCATTATAAAATAAAAAAACAAAGCAATTAAACAATGAAAGCATGGTTATTTGAATAAAAACAAATAATTTTAAAAATTCAAATGGTTTGAATTTAGTAGAGAAAAATAAATTTCTTTAGTTAAAACTCACTTTATTTAATATTTTATTTTTTTATTTTGACTCAATCATGTCTTTTTTATGAGAAGCATGGATTTTTAAACAAAAACTTATCATAATCTATAAAGAAATTTTCAGCAAAGAAACAAAAAAAATTAATTTTTTTATGCATTTGTATGAAAACATAAAAGCCTAATTAATTTGAGAAAAATATATAGAATATTTATAATAAAAATTAAAAAAATATTTATTTTCATTGAATAGTCTTGACCAAATTAAAAAAAGTTTGTATATTAGGTTCATATATATATATATAAAGAAATTTTTAATATTATTATATATATAAAAAAAAATTCTAACCTTATTTGAAAAAATTGCATATTCAGATGATTTTTATAATATCATTGTAATAATTTCATTTAAAGAGAATTCCATTATAAAATAAAAAACAAAGCAATTAAATAATGAAAGAAAAAAAGAGTACACGCCCCCCCCCCCACCACCAAAAAAAAAAAACAAAGCTTGGTTTTAAATATATTTTAAAAAAATATACATGATTATCCTTAAAATACCATCTAATCCTTCTAAAATTTAAAAATAAAATTGAATAAAAAAATCATTTCAATATTTAATTTATGATTTTAAACATGATTAAATTTCAAAATCACTTTCATTGAATTTTTCCATACAAGATAAACCTAATACGAAAATATTTTTTTTAATTGAAATATAACTAGTCAAAACATTTCTCTCTCCTCTTAGTTTTTTAATAAGTTTCTCTCTCCTCTTTTAAAACTGACGCCATAAAAATATTGAGGATTTTCCGTTTGGAATTACTGCATTCCCATCTTGATCTTATGGCATAAAGTAATTATTTTTTGGTCCTTTATACAATAATTTTCCTTTACAGAAAACAACATAATCCATGGAAATGGTAATAATGGTTGATTATGTGTTCTAAATAAGTTTTTTGACACATCAGATGTACGTGTATTATAAAAATATTTATATTTTTTAAGATTTCAAATAGATTGTTTTGAATTATTTTAGAAAAAAATTGAATATTTATAAATTAAATTATTTGACTTTTAAAATGTGAAAATTTCAAATAAAGTTTAATAAGTTAAAATTAAATTTATTTATTCTATTTTTTAAAACAAAAAATTAGTATATAAATTATCGATAGCTTGGATAAGCATTCCAGTGAATAACAAGCACTAAGAAAATTGCACTAATTTATTTACAAGTATATATATAGTTAGATATTGAAATATTATTAAGGTGCTATATATATTATTAAAATTTAAGAAAATTGCACTAATTTATTTACAAGTATATATATAGTTAAATATTTAAATATTATTAAGGTGCTATATATATTATTAAAATTTTTAAGACTAAGACATTATATATGTTATGAATAATTTTTAAAAATTTTAAGATATTTTTCTTTAGTTAGAGGTGGTTCGGTATTTACATGTCAGTAGTAAAGTATGCTATAATATTAATATTATATTAAGGGAGTAACAGTTGATAAATTATTGTAATTAGTTGGTTATAGTTATGGAACAATTTTATAGCTTATTTGGAAATATAATTACGGTTGTTTATTAAAGTGTTTTTAACTTGAAAACATATCAAAATAATTATTTTTATTTTTTAAAAATTATTTTTGATATCAAAGTATCAAAATAATTTAAAAATACTAAAAAAATATTAATTTAAAGCAAAAACATTTTTAAAAATATTTTTGAAATACAAAAACAAACAGTACCTTGTGAGTGTAATATGTTGCGGTTTGAAAAAAAAAACAAAATATATAAGTATTGACAATGCTTTTTAAAAATTATAATAGTGAAAAAAAATATGTTTAAAAAAATAATTTATAAATTATATGTGGAAAAAAAATGTTAAACAAGTTTTTGACGTTAACTAAAACTTGAGTCTAACTTATCTAATTAAATAATATTTCAAATATAATATTATTCATTAAATCATAATTAAATTTAAAGAAAATAAATATCATCAAGGACATAACAAACAAAAAGAGAGCACGCTAATTATAAAAAAATTATCTCATTCTAAAATAAATTAAAAAATAATAATAGTTATTTTATTTAGATAAATTTGAAGAAAAAAATAATTTAGGGCTTTAAGAGAGAGGTGAGTGTAGGTAATGTGGGACCGCTCTTGGTCCAAAACATTGGGCAGACACATCGGGGCTTGCATGGGCAGGGCAGGTAGGGGTAATATGGCTTTGTTACGCGGTAAGTCGCACCAAATTTTTATTTTAATATTAAAAAATGTCCAAGCCGAAGAAAAATTCTTGGCATTGTAATTAAGATCACTAAGCAGGTCAAATTTCAAGTCTTTCCACATGATTCCTGTATATATCAATTCAAATCGAATGAAAGTTATATTGATATAATTTAATTAATTTGACAAGTTTAAAAGGAAATTGGATAATAAAATAAAACAATAATTTGAATTTAAAATAATTCAATACAGAATCTTTTTAAAAAAAAATTAACAACCCAAAAAACTTTGAAAACAATCTAAAAATACAAAATTAAATCAAGAAATAAATATTCTTTTTTGACCTTTATCTACTTTTTTTAACCAAGATAAAGTTTGAACCCCCTCCTCAATGAGACCTCTTCATTGTATGTAATTTATTGATATTACGATGGATGTTAATGATAATTTTTTCTTTTTTCAACTGAAATCCATCTAATCTCTCTCTGTCTCTCCCCAATCAAATTGAAGGATATAAAAGTAATGAAAATAAAATTTTGAACCAACAATGAGTTTTAGAAAACTAAAAGGACTGGAATGTATCCAATTAAAATTAAAATGACCAAAGTTAACTTTTCGCTGCAAATTGAAATTACCACCCTGTTCCCTAGCTTTTTCACTTTCATGTTCAATCTTTCAATCTTGTTCATTCTAAAAAAAAAAAAACTCAATTGACCATCAATTTGGCCAGTACTAAAAACTAAAGTAACAATGGAAAAAAAAAACTCCAATGAATGTAGCTCAACTGATTAGGTTTTAGGTTTGCTTCTTAGATATCACTAGTTCAAGCTCCATAAACCTTAAGGTCATTGGAGACTTACATGATCGTTAACTTTAGGGCCCGTGAGACTAGTCAAGGTGCGCGCAAGCTGACCCGAATACCCACATTAATAATAAAAAAAACAATGAAAAAAATTTGATAACCAGTTTTTTTTTTTAAAAAAAAAAATTACTATGATTTGTAAATATGTGCATAGTACATCAGTCCACGGTGAAACCTAATTATGCTTTGTAATTGTAAAATGCATGTTACATATTTCAAAAACCTCCCAGCAAGGCATTAGAATAATTAATCAGCAATCTTTATCCTTTGAGAGATAAAGATGATGTCAGCAACAGAATACTTTGTTGACTTTGACGTGGTGGAGGGCACGCAAAAGAAAAGGTCAAATTACAGAGATTAATTGTTGCCTACGTTGTCTTGCTTTAATTCTGGACTAAATTCCACGTCCTCACTCTCTATTGGAAACTCAATTTTTAAATATCAGTTAGTTTTTCAAATCACATGGCAAAGGCCAAGGGGAGTAGGTGACGGAAAATCACATGAAATGCCATGGAGTGCACATCCCAGTTCATACCACTCGGCAAACAATACCGCTTTTCGTTTCTTTGAACCTCTTAACACACACCTTCCAAGTTCACGCAGCAGCCGAGAGTAAAAAATAATGATGTCTATTACAAGTCAAGAATTTTATGGATAAAAAGCAGATATATTTAATTTTTATTCATCCAAGTTTCATTTATAAAAAAAATTATTATAACTTTTTATAGATAAAAAAACAAAAAAATAAAAAGAATATGAACTTTAAAAAATAAAAACATGAAAATTTATTTATTTATTAAAAGGAAAATTACCATTTAGTTTTGTTTTTTTTTCACTTATCCGCTATACCCCGAGAAATTACCGTCTATTTCTTGAATTTTGATAAATTTTAAAAAATAAAAAAATATAATTATTTAAAAGATTGTAATTATTTTTTATTGAAGGACAGAAAAGCTAATGTTGAGTTAAAATAATAAAAATACTTTAAAGTTATTTAGAATGCGTCGCAAACCGTGTTTTCAAAAAAATTTTTTTGTTAAAATTTAATATGATTTGTATGTTTTGGATTGTTTTGATGTGCTGATATCAAAAATAATTTAAAAAAATATCATTGGTATGTATTTCAACATGAAAAATTATTTAAAAAACAATCGCTACTACACTGTCAAATACTCTTTACTGAAGAAGAAAAACGAAAGAAATTAAAAGAAAAAACAAAATTCTTTCTATTTTTTCCGAACATCAAAACAACCAAAGGAAATTCCTCAGTGCCGCCCGAGCTCTCTTGCGGACATGAAATGCTAAGTAACCTAGACAGACGCTAGTGATGGAAGACAGTTCACGCTTCCAAAGGCGTCCCAGTGAGCCCCAGTGACCACTTTGTCTTTTGTTTTATTCAAGGCAGTTAATAAAAACACCTCAACGCTGTGGCAAAAGCTACGTAGAAAATGCATGATTCGCTGCAGTAGTGAAATTATATTTTTGTCCTTGAAGATATTACTGGTGTCGAAGGGTAAAATAATTTTTTCATTGGGCTCAGTTGTCGTTTAAGAATTGCCCAGGGGCATTCAAGTCTTTTCATAACTATTTTACACAGTAAAATTACTTGAATATTCCTAAAAGAAAAAAAAACACTTTAATATACTCTATTCTAGAGACAATTTTTATTTATTTTTTATTTTTTAAAGAACAATAGAATAACCCAATTTCTGTTGGAAACAAAATTATCAGAGCATGGCTTTAGAGGCCTTTTCATAATATTTATTTGATCCTAGGGTAATATGATAATTTGATAAATAAAACAAAATGAAAAGGTTGTTAGCCACTTTGCCTCCTTTAGTTGTCAAAACAGTTGTTTTGTCGTATTATTTGATTATTCTAGGTGTTTTTTTTTTCTGGACAGAGCATGTACGATGATTCCATTCGGTTTAGTGAAAATTTGATTTTTTTCCTCTTTTTTTTCTTTTTTATCCACCTTGATTTGTGTGTTGCTCCTAAAAAACTCACAGCAATTTTTTATTTTTTTTTCCATTCAGATTTAGTTAATATTTTTTTAATTATAACTTTTTTATTTGAAAAAATTATTTCAAATTAGAAATTACTTTTATTTCTTCCTCCGTTAATTTTTTTCATCTATCATATTTGGTTACTATTCTTTTATTATTATTTTTTTATATATTTTTCAATTTTTCTTTACGATTTCATCCTCTATTTTTTTTATCAAGTTTAATCCTTATTCTTTTTATTATTATTTTTATGCTTTGACAAGTTTTTTAGATTATTTTTTTTATTTTATCATTTGACATTAAATTGGTTAGAAATTAGGCTTCTTGATTAGGATGTGTTTGAGATTGTGATTGCAGTAACGGTTCAAAGTGCTTTTAGCTTAGAAATGCATCAAAATAAAAAAAATTTATTTTTTAAAAATTATCTTTGACATCAGCATATTAAAAAAAATCTAAAAATATAATTTTTTTTTATTTTAAGCAAAACAAATTTTCAAAATTTGAGGGAACGTCATTTGCATCGCGTTTTCAGACACACCCTAATTCTGGATCTAAGACTTCATGAGTTATTACCTTAACTTTGTTCTTCTTACGTTAATAAATATATGACCTGGCCCACAATACAGTGCCGACCATCGATATAAGTTCACTCGAGTTTTTTTTTTGTTTTTTTTAAATTTTATTTTTTTTCTCGCTTTTAACCTTCAATATTTGATTCATTATAATTATACTTTTTAATTTGTTTTGAAGTGGGTTTCATGATTTTATCATGATTCCATATCTCAGATTTTAAATCTTACATGTTAACCATTATTAGCTCACATCGATCCAATATACAATCATCTTAATATCTTTTTAAAACAAATGTCATCTTATACATTATCATTTAAGTATTTTAGAAATATTTCAGCTATTATACATAAATTGTTATACACTAACAGCGTATCACAGACCACAAAAAACTAGTTAAATATCTATGAACAAGCAAATTATTTTGGCAAGAATAATAAACTCGCGTCATCATGTGTTATGATAATTATGCCAAAAGCTCTCTCATTTTTATCCTTTCTCTCAAATCCTTCTGCTTGGACGCAGCCCAAATGTTCAATAAATTTCAACGGATAAACAGTAACTCGATTTATTTTCATCGGCGGATGATTTTTTTCAGACCTCAACCAACAAGGCAAGTTCTAGAGGCTCGAGAAACACGTGTGCAAAATCAGGTTATCACAGCTCTTCGTAAACCCTCGATTTTTATTTAGATTTCAAAATATCTTCAATACTTGACTTTTAAAAGTTTATTAATGATCTTATGAACACTATCAAAACTCGGTGGTTATTTTTCAAAGTGCTTTTTATTTAGAAATATATCAAAATAATGTTTTTTTTTTATTTTTTTTAAAATTATTTTTGACATCAGCACATCAAAATAATTTAAAAACACTAAAACAATATTAATTTAAAGTAAAGAAAAAAAATAAAAAAATTTTAAATTTTTTTAAAACATTTTTAAAATACAAAAATTAAAAAAAAGCTGTTTTTCTACAAGGAGATGACCCAAAAATTCCTCTTCAAATATATTCGAGGAGACAATAAAACATTGATTGTCTAATTCTAATCTAACTTTGGAAATCGTAAAAAGTTAGTTTGTCGCGTGAGAAATATGTTTTGCAGGGCACGTGGAATACAAAATTATTTAAGTAACAATTTGTTTGTTGAAAAATATATATTTTCTTAAATTAATTTTTATAAAAAGTAAATTACTAAAAAAAATTATTTTTCAATGTTTGATAATGTAATGAAAAAAGTTAAAAAAATATTTTTCAGTGTTTGGCCTACCACAGAAAATAAGATAGAAAATAATTTATTAATATTTTAATCTTTTTAAGTTTATTAAAAGAATGAGGTCAAATCTGACAAATAAAAAAGTTGAGGAAGATAACATTGAAAAAAAATCTTAAATTTTCTCAAATAAAACAATTAGTAATCAAAAGAATGAGACCAAATCTGACAGATGAAAAAGTTAAAAGATGATGAAATTAAAAAAAATCCAATTTTATAAATTATTTCAAATAAAAACAAATATCAATCAAAAGAATGAGGACCAAATCTGATAGATAAAAAAAAATTTCAATTAAGAAAATGATAAGATAAAAACAAATAACAATCAAAAGAATAAAAATCAAAGTTGATATAAAAATCAAATTCTTAGAAATGAAATTGAGAAAAAAAATCAAAAAATGATTCAAAACAAAATATATAGTAACCAAAAGATTGAAGTCTGAGTTTGATATATTTAACAAATAACATAATATTTTTTTAAAATTTTTTAAACTTGTAAAAAGTGTATTTCGCCTAAATCCATTTGTTTGCTGAAAAGTAGTTTACTCTTAGAAAATGGTTTCCATGAAAAATGAATTCATAGAAACTGAATTATTTTTTTGATATTTGTTAATGTTATGAGAAAAGAGTTAGAAAACACTTTCTAGTATTTGACTATACAATAAAAAATAAGCTGAAAAATAACTTATTAATGTTTTATTTTTTTAAGTTTATTAAAAAGAATGGGGACCAAAATTGACAGATAAAAAATTGAAGGAGGATGAAATTGAAACAAAATCCCAAATTATTTCAAATAAAAAAAATAGCAATTAAAGTAATACAGGCTAAATCTGACAGATAAAAAAAATTGAAGGAGGATACAATTAAAAAAAAATTATTTAATAAATTATTTCAAATAAAAAAACAATCAAAAGAATAAGGGTCAAATTTATTTAATTAAAAAGTTGAAGGATGATGAAATTAAGAAAAAAATTTCATAAATTATTTCAAATAAAACAAATAGCAATAAAAAAAATAAGGACAAAAACTGATATATAAAAAAGTTGAAAGATGATGAAATAAAAAAAATTTAATTTCATAAATTATTTCAAATAAAATAAATAGCAATAAAAAAATAATGATCAAATCTGATTGATAAAAAAAAATCTCAATTAATAAAAGGATAAGAGAAACAAATAACAATAAATAAAATGAGAACCAAAGTTGAATAAGAATCAAATTAAATTAAATTCTAAGGAATGAAATTGAAAAAAATAAAATAAAATTCAAAATAAAATATATAACAATCAAAATATTGAGAACTAATTGATATAGTAAAAAAAAAATAACATGATATTTTTGAATTTTTTGCAACTTCTAAAAAATATCCATCCAAATCCATTTATTTGCCAGAAAGTACTTTCCATCTGGAAAATGGTTTCAATAGAAAATGAATTACTGAAAAATGAATTATTTTCTAATATTTGATAGTGTTATGAAAAATGAGTTATAAAATAATTTATTAATATTTGTTTCAATTTTATTAAAATAATGAAGATAAAATTTGACAGATAAAAAAGTTGAACGAGGATGAAATTGAAAAAAAAAATTAATTTCATAAATTATTTTTAAAAATAAATATCAATCAAAATAATATATATCAAATCTAACGGATAAAAAAGTTAAAAAAAAGATGAAATTAAAAAATTCAATTTCATAAATTATTTCAAATAAAATAAATAGCAATAAAAAGAATAAGGACCAAATTTGATAGATAAAAAATTTCAATTAAGAAAAATAAAAAATAAAAACAAATAATAATCAAGAAAATGAGGACTAAAGTTGGTATAAAAATCAAATTGAATCAAGTTCTAAGGTATGAAATTAATAAAAAAAAAAATTCAAAACAAAATGTATAATAATCAAAAGATTGAGAACCAAATTTGATATAATTAACAAGATATTTTTGAATTTTTTGCAACTTTTTAGAAAGTGTTTTTCACTCAAAATAAAAAGAAAACACTTTTTTAGAAATCAAGTCAAATTTTTCTTTGAGTGAAAAGTATTTTTCATTGACTAATTTTCGTGATGGTTAACAAATATAGAAAAATTTAGAAAATAATTTTTCATGAAACAAATAGAACATGAAAGAAAAACATTTTTCTAAAAACCAAACTGATTTTTTTTTACTGAAAATTGTTTTTCATTGATTAACTTTCTTAATAGAAAACAAACATGAAAAAATTTAAAGCATAATTTTATTCTTAAATATCTAGTTGATTTTGAATTGTTCTTCTAATATTTTCTTTTATCATACAATTAAATTAGAATTATTAAACCTAGGGTTACTTGGATAGATCAAATATATTACCAACTTAATATTTTTTTTAAAAAATATCTCTTATTGATTTTTTTTAAAAGCCAAATCATATTATTTTTAATTAATTTTTTTATTCTTTGATTTTTCTTATATCCATCAAATCAGCTCTATTATGTGAAAGCATTATTTTTAATTTGAAATAGAGAACAAGTAGGTAATTTTTTTTTTTTACATTTGACCCATTAGTCTGTATCATGAAAATAGCAAAAAAACAATCTTCATAAAAAATAAATTATTTTTTTACATTCAAAAGTTTTTGATCCATCTATTTATTCTAAAAGAAATAAAAGTGGGAAGAATGTGAAAAACTAAAAAAAGAATGGGCAAAATCGGAAAGAATGAAAGAAATACCACTATATATACAAAAAAAGAAAAATAAAGTTTGGATAAATTAAAGGAAAGAGAAAAACAGCCCATAGAATGGAAGCAATGGCCCCTGGTTTTGATTCTCTCTCAAAGAAACCAACTGTATTTTCCTTTAAACTAAAAATAACCCTAGAAAAATCACCTGGTCTACCTTCTTCCTATTTATACCCCAATCTTCCTCCATTTTTCACTCACCCACCCTCGCATCACAAGAGGTGCCGATTTTCACCTCGACATCATCTCCTCTCTCCGTTTGCCTCTCTATTCTTGTATTCTAAACACACAAACACACATAGCATCAAACTAAGTAAACAGTACCATACTTAGTGAAAACTGCGTATTCATACATACATACATACATACATATACTGTGTTTTTCTCTCTGTTTCCTTTTTTTGTTTCTTTCCTATAAAATCTTGCATACCCATATACCCATGTCTGTGTTTTTTTAATCTTTGATCTGAAATTTTTGCTTTTGAGAAGATACCCAGATAGGAATTTATGTTGTTGTTTTGAGAGGTGGTGTTGTGGGGGTTGAATGGGCATTGAGACGAGTGTGGCAAATAAGAAAGTAAACGAAGACGAGTGTGGCTAATAAGAAAGTAAACGAAGTTCGAGAATTGGCAAAGGATTAAGGTTCGACTCCGAATTCGAATTTGAATCCGAAAACCAATACGAATAGCAAAGGAAAGAAGAGCCGGCGGCGCCGTCATAAGAAGATGGTGTCTGCATCGCCGTTGCAGAAGCTTTATAACACCTGCAATGAAGTCTTTGACTCTTGTAGCGCTGGAATTATTCCTTCTCCCGATAATATCCAAAAGCTAAAGGCAGTTTTGGGTATGTTTCTTTGTGATATTAATTCTCTTTCTTCAGTTCCTTGAATTTGATTCTTTAGAGTTGGAAAATTGGGTAGCATAATAATTGAGGGGTTTTAGAGTTTGGTTTTGATAATACTAATGCCTGTTATATCTCAATTCTTATTGTTGTGATGCTGTTGAACTTGACATGATTTTACTTTCTCCAGTACATTGTATGCTTGGTTATCTTCTTTACCCTCTTCCTTTAATCAGATTTCGTTTAATTAATATTTTCTTACTGTCTGAGAAAGGCCCATTGGTATCTGCTTTTTATTATTATTTTTTTTGTTAGTTTTTGTACCTATGGCAATTTTTCTATGATTTTTTAATTGAAATAAAAAAATACTGATGAAATGTACGATGTTTCTCAGCAAGAATGTAGATGCGATTTCTTTTTTGTCTTTTCAATATTTTTTATGGTCTTGACCCTCAAGGCCTTTTAGTTACTAGATTTATAATCCTTGGGGAATGAGAAGCCTTACAAAGATGAATGAAGGCTTGAACCAGCATGAATAGCACGACTACGCAACCTCTTCTCAATTTCCTTTAGTTCGCTATTTCAACTTCCATTACTGCTATTCCCTTCATGGACATGCTTTCATTTCTTCTGTGGTTCAGCTTTTCTTATTTTAATAGCATTCGGTTAATGCACTTCGCATGATTGCTCACACACACATGGATACATATGCAGGCACACAAGTAATATTTGACATTGATGTATACGGTCTACTTCAAGGTTTTGTTTTTTTGATGCATTTCAATAAAATGAGGATAGTGATAGGAATGAAACACGCAAGTATAAAACTGAAGAAGTGCCACCTCTTCGTTGCTGCTGATGAAAAAGTACCATTAGCTATATTTTGTTTTTGGGTTTGATATTTGTCCTTGATTCTTTTTATTTAGATGACTTCAAGCCTGCTGATGTTGGTCTCAGTCCAGAAATGCCACATTTTCGAGCTTCTGTAGCTGGGGAAACTCCTGTGATCAGATACATATATATCCATGAATGTGAAAAATTCTCTGTATGCAGTCTTCTGAGGTGCTTTCTTGTATATATTTGAGGAATTGTATTTGACTTGAGTGCTCTAATTTTCAATTATCACAGATAGGGATTTTCTGCTTGCCGCCTTCAAGTGCCATTCCACTTCATAATCATCCTGGAATGACTGTATTTAGCAAACTTCTCTTTGGGACTATGCACATAAAATCATATGACTGGGTGGTTGATGTCCCTCCCAGCACATCTGCTGTGGTCAGTCCTTCAAAATGTAAGTTATATTTTTTTTTGTGTTTGATACTGAATTTTGTGCTGCCACATTTTTTTGTACTTAAAGGTGAAGAAATAGAAACGCTCTATGAGGGTTAGTGTTGAACTAGAAAATGACCTGACCTTGCTAAACCTAGTATTCATCTTCCTGGTGACGAGCTATTAAACAAAGAAATCAAGCATTTGAATATGCTGTGGGTCAATAAAAAAGTTGAAAAGTAATCCATTTTATTTGCAATAGTCCAGCTCAAGCATAATAATTCGTTTTTACTGGTTGTGCACTTTGTATTTGATCAAAATAGCAAATTCCATGAGAAAATTAGAGAAGAAAAATGTAAATCTAACTTTGTAAACTGAAGCTGGTGGACATTGAAAAAAAAATAAATCCCTCTATATATTTTGAAATTGGTCTTAAAGTTGTCAAGACCTAAAAAGTTTTGAACAATTCAAAAATCACAATCCTCATTTGAGCAATGTTCTAGTTCTCACTAGATAGAAAGGTCACATGATCGTTTTCATAACCTGTACTGGAAGCTGGTAGTATCTTGACCCTCTCCCTCTATACCATGAGTCTCAGTTGTTTGCATCATGGAGAACCCTAGCAGAATACTTGACTTCGGCAATTCCACTTTTCCCTCCTCTATACTTGCAAAAGAAACTAGCCTGACTTAATGGTTTTGGTTAATGAAGCAAAGCAGCCTGTTGTCCAGCAACCTGAAGCTCGTTTGGCCAAGGTCAAGGTCAACTCCAACTTCACTGCTCCTTGCAACACCTCTATCCTTTACCCCACTGATGGAGGCAACATGCATTGCTTTACAGCAGTGACAGCATGTGCTGTCCTAGATGTGCTTGGCCCTCCCTACGGATCCGATTCTGATGGCCGGCATTGCCAATTCTACTTTGACTTTCCATTTTCCAATATCTCAGGTATCATGGTGCATCTTCAAAAAGTTGATTCAAAATGTTTACATTAATGAAATAATGTTCCGACTCGGTGAAATCTTTTGAGTTAGTAAGTATTTGATAATATTTTTCTTGCTGACAATGCAGTTGATGGACTTTCCTTGCCTGAAGGAGGGAAGGAAGGCTTTGCGTGGCTTCAAGAGAGGAAGAAACCCGAGGACTTAATTGTTGTAGGAGAACTGTACGGAGATCCAACAACTGTGGAGACGTGAGCCTGCTGTCTACACCATTCTTCCCTCCATATTGTCGTTGGCTGCCACCTATTTTCAGTAGCAGCAGATTAGCAGATCTTTTATTTCTTTTTACTTTTATGCGTATGGTTTTTTTCCTCTTCTTTTCTTGTTGAATACCACAAAAGGCGCCTGGTGCCTTTTTACTATAGTTTCTGTACATAAAAGGAAGAAAGGGGACAGTCTTGTATGTGGCGCACTGGAAACAGGTTGTTAGTTCAATGGCTTAACGAGGAAATGTTCGAAGTGCACTTTTTGTGTCACCATCATCTCTATCTCGTTTCCTTTTCTAGATATAGGTAGGGCTTCTTTTTTGTGCTTTTGAATTTTTTTTTTTTTTTTTTGACGTATAAATTTTAAAAAATAAAAAAAATATTATTTTAAAAGAATTACAAATTTAAAATCAAAATCGATCCATGTGTATGAACAGTTTACCTGTGGTACCTACCCAGTGGGCGAGAATCGAAGGTACAACATGCTGCCTGTGTTTGAAAAGGACAAACATAGGTTCTGCAGGATCTTTCTTTTCAGGTACTTCTGAGACGGGAAATATGTAGCTCTGCTGCATGCTAGGGTTTAGGAGATCCTGAGATGTCCTGATGCAACTGTTGCTATTAATGGGAATCTTTTTCGCTTTTCTGTGGCATATAATTACATGCCGTTATCCCTATAGAAAGAAACAAAGGGCGCTCGGTTCTATGTGCCTTTTCCCTCTCTTGACGATACATCCTACCATGAAGTAGTAGTTAGATCATGCATGGTAAGTTAATAGCTTGAAAATGATCCCCCCGCGTTGTGCATGGATTCAAGTGATCATGGCATGAATTTAGACAAATCGAAGGAAATCTGTCTTAATATGCAATGCAAGTTCTCCCTCACACGAAACACAACACCTGAGACCAGTTGGTGTGCGGCCAAGTGGAGTCATTCTTTGGAATTCCCTCCCCACAAAAGTCAAGGTGAAACCCTCTTCGGCTTCAATCACGGCGCATGCATGGCTAATGGTGAATATTTTGGATTTTAAAAGAAAGGTTACGAGTTCTACATAGGCCAACGTTTTGACCTCGTACGCTTGCCTTGCATCGCGCAGTTCAGTTTTTGCTTTGTGTTGCCCTTTTCCATCTGCCATCTGCATGAGATATTGTAGCTAACAATTAGTTGGTGAGGTCTCTAACGAGCTAATCATCCTCACGGTCAACAAAATAATCCTTGTTGAGCTATTCGTTGTCTCAAGCTATAGACGAGATGCAAAGAACTTGAGAGGATATGCGCCGGATATTTGCCACAGACAAGAAGCCGGTAAACGTAAAGAAAAGATGACAATTTGTGATCCGTTAGCAACAATGCGGGATTCCAATTTAAACCATCATTGATATCCACCCCCCTCTATCTACTTGATCTTTTTTTAAAGGCTAGTGTGTTTGTCAACCACGTTTCAAACTGCGGTTAGCTGCAAAAAGCGTAATTTTTTATGCTTTCTGTGGCCAACTGCAGTTTGGAACGTGGTTGGCCGCTTAGACAAACAAGTCAAAATCGTCTTATCTTTTCTTCTAATGGTTATTCGATTCATTTCCTTGCTCTTCTTTCTCTGGTGCTCGAAATCTTGTGCTGAGCTGTTAACGAGACTACCAGGGCAGCCTGGCAATTTTCCCTTTGAAAAGTACTCTGGCTACATTGTAAAAGATGCCAAACATGGCCGAGTTCTATTCTATAACTTTGTTGAAGCAGAATCAGCTGATCCACTTTCGCGTCCTTGACCTTATGTCTTAATGGAGGTTCAATATTATGCTTGATATACTGTCTACCCTTTTTTTTTTCTTCCCAGTTTACAAGAAAAGACTCGAACCTGAGACCTCTTTAGAAGATGTGAATGCTAGCTGAGCTACATGTTTATTGGCATGAACTTTCTGCTAGGCCTTGATTGTTCTTCACTTGGTTATGGCGCTTTTGAGGAACATGCATGGTCCATTCCAACCAGGGAAAAATGGACTTCTTGTCAAAAACCAATCAATATTCCTGGAAATTAGGTAAGATTACAAATTGAATATATGTTGAATGCCCTTTTTTGTGTTTTTATCTTTTTGGGAACTAGTTATAACATCATCTTGATAATGTTGACAGAATCAAATATGCTCTACGTTGAATCACCAATTGGAGTTGGATTTTTATACTCAAACACAAGCTCCAATTATATTTCCTGGAATGATTTGAGATTTATTGTGAACTGGCTTCAAGAATTTCCTATGTGGTAATCAATGATTAAGTGTTTCTAGTGAATCGGTCTTGCACATTTTAAAGGAATTATTACATTCTTGAGATTGAATTGAAAATATTACTACAACGGTTCTAGTTTTTTAATGAATAGGAGATATATTGATAGAGAAATTTATCTTTATAAAAAAAATAAAAAAATAATTGTATGTTCAAGTTTAATGATAAAGCCAAAAATTTCATGAGATATAAAACTTTTATTTATGTTTTAAAAATTTTAGTCCCTCCATAACGTATCACAAATATATAAACTAGTGTAATATAATTTATCTCTTAAATTATGATTTTAGGCCACTATATTCCACAACTTGCAGCCTTACTGCTAAAGTACAACAAGCAACCCAACATCAAACCTATGAACCTTAAAGCCATTGATGTAACAATCTAATTTCACCTATAAAGACATATACGCTATTACAAGATTATTTTTAGAGCCGAATAATAGAATTCCGGAAGACATAAATCAAGTCTTTGAACAGGCTTGTATGGCTTCATTGTTTGATCAAAACCATGCCCATCATCCCTCTTTATTGCATACAATGCATCCATTATCATACCCGGATTACATGTACTCCATTTAACAAGATTAATTGATGATGAACGCTTTAATTATATTCTTGTCTAAGCATGTATTTTCTTATGCGATTGTCTGTTAGACCTCTCATTCTGTGTTTACATAAAAAATAAACATTCACGTGTTTATAGTAGAAGAAATATGATAATTCATAATAAGTCAAACCTTTTTTTATTTGGCAAGGCTTGTGTGACTTCACTAATAAATCAAAACCCGGCCCTCCAGCCCTCGTTAGTGTAAAGAACACATTCACTATCATAACAAACTCGGATTACCTACACTAGGTTCAACTAGATAATATGATAATGAAAAATTTAATTGCATCTTTGTCTAAACATGTATTATCTCATGATTGATTGTTAGACCTCTTACTTTGTGTTTACACCAAAAATTAATATCCATGTGTCAATCATAGAAAAAGAAGATCGACCAAGAAAGTTCGAATGTGCACAAAGAACCCTAAAGCTAGTTTTATTAAAAGTGGGAGTCCTCAACAAAATAATCAATAAGAGGTTACAAGATTAGCTTAGGGTTCACATGGTATCAATATAAAAGGAGTTTAATTTGTATAAGGACTCAATAAAGTCTCATTACTTGGTACTAACATCTGTATAGAATTAGGATTTATATGTCTAGATAAGATTCAAGCTTTTTACTAATATACAAAAGACCACATTGTCACTTTGAATACTAGCCACGCCTATGTATGTAATTTCAACTATTCTTTTTACCAATTTCAATACTATTTATTTCATTGCTTTATTTAATTTATTTACTTGCTATCAAGCACTTAAATTCCTATTAATCCTCTCTCTCCTTCTTAAAAAAACCTATCATTTTTTTTGTGTCGTGTTAACTTGGAGTAGATAAGCTTCTCATAGGGTTTGAGTCATAGTTATCCACTATCTATTTGATTTTATGAGGTTGCTGCCTATCTCATCTTTGGATTAACTTCTTATTTAGTGGTTTCTCCTTTTTAGAAGGTAAAAACAATTATCTGGTAGCATATTAATCAGAAGATTATCTTAGTGATCAATAAATTAGCACATTTAGTGGGACCAAATTAAAAATTTATTCTATTAATAAACAAAATTATTTTAAACTTAAATCGAATACTTTTTGTATTTAAAATACAAGACAATCAAAATTCTAAAAGATCATCCAATGTAAATGATTCCTTGTAAGTTTCATAATAAAAGAGATGAGAAAGAGTCTTGTTGAATGACGGGAACACCTTTCAAGATATGTTAAAATTAAATTTGAATGGTTTGCAACTTGACCTAACAATAACCTACATCAGAGAACCAAAATTATATGCAATGATTACTGATTAGTACTTAAAAGTGCATTTTTATCAAGGTTTTATATCATCATTTTGCACTTGAAGTATCAATAACTCTTTAACTAGAGCATATTTTATACTAACAAGTCTGATAATATAAGATACCTTTAATTTATGGTAAATGTTCATTTTAAATGCAAGCTTATCACATAAATCAAAGGTTTGATTGATGAGTTTAACTACTTAAATTGAGAAGACAAAGAGAGGGCTAAGCTTAGAAAAAAGATGTTGGTTGAATTCAAATTGAAACACCATTTGGTTATTGAATCATAACTAGAGTTGCAGAACTTGGATTTAGGTCTGGTTTTTATGGATAAAAAGCTAAGACATAGGCCTAAAACTTTTATGAAGAGTCCAAGATTCAAAAGGATTGTTTTCAAAATCAAATTGTAGCAACAACATAGATGTCAGAATCTGTCCTGCAGCCCAGACACTATTCAGTGTTCAGTCCATATCTTGAGTTCTTGAACTTAAAATGACCTCATTCTTGTTTTATTGGAAAACTGACACAATTTCCCAGAACTTTTATGAAGACTATCTATTCAAATTCTGTTGTTAACAATGATATTTTTTACAGACAAGAAGTTAAGGATTGTTACAAAGTCAAGAGGTGGCCACCCACTCAACAATTAGTCATCAAATCAATAGTTCTGAATTTTAGCCTATAAAAGGACGCATTTGCCATGGATTTAGGCATATTGATTTTCAGATCAAGATCATATTCTTGCTTTCTTTCTTTATATTTTGTAATGTTCAAGTTTTATTTTATGTTATATTAATCTCTTGTTTATGGTTTTCATTTCCTTTCCTTTACTTAGTTAACTTATATTTTATTTATGTTCTTATCTTGTTTATTTATGTTTCTCTCTTTCATTATGTTTAGTTAAGTTTATTATATCAAGGTGAAAAAGTTACACTAATGGTGTAAGAATAAGTATAGCGTAAACTCAACATGGACTTTAATGTTTGATACTAACATGTTTTGTATTTGTTATCTTATTTACTCTTAATACTTTGCTTGTTAAATGGTTAATCTAGATTTATGTTGTATAACCCTTGGTACAACAAATACTTGATCCTTTCATAATCAACTGTATGGTATAACCGACACCTGTGTTATGAAAGAAACTTGATTTGTTGTTAACATAAATTAACATCATGAATACCTGACAACATTTACAAGTATTAATATTATTCGAATAAGATAACTAATGTAATCATGTTAACAATTTATAATCCGATTGGAACCTTCTTTGTGTGTGGTTTCGAGTTGAGTAATAAAAAGAGTTTATACTATACTTATTTGAAATACCATTAGTGGATCCTCTAACCTTGATAATTATTTTATCCTTATTTAATCCTTACATCAATATCCCATAAAATTCTCATAAACTCTTTTTTTTATTAAATATATATATTATTTATAATTTATATAGTTTACCTCCTTGTGGTTCAACCCCGGTCTTGCCGGGTTATTTATTACTTCGACACTCTTGCACTTGAGATAAGACATCAATCTTTTGATCGTGTCAATTACCCCCACCCTACGTAAATGAGTAAAATAAAATAACAACGAAGTTAATCAATTCTTCAAAGAGTTTACAAGTTCAATCAAGAACTTAGTATGAGAATCACTCAACCATATAAAAGATATCAAGAACGCCAATTTATTTATTAAAAAAATAGTCTAACCTCAAAAAGTCTTTACAAAATAGTGTTTATACTAAAAAGAATCATAAGTCTAACATGATATCCCTAATGGATATGGATAATAATAAATAATAACTCTAAAAGGCTTTCATATCTCTAAAAGGCCTAATAATAACTAAAAGATATATAAAATAACCGCCCAACTAATTTAAATAAGACTAAAGTTATTTTAATAATCTGCTGGCATAATCAAATTCCAAATTCAAACATACGTTTCTCTTTTGTCTTACTGAATTAGAAGGCATGACATATATCATAGGAAAACTATGGATGTCTACTTTCCAATACAACTAGAATCACATTAAAATTCCTCCTATATCTCCATTTATGAAAAAATAATAGTGAAAGGTTAAAACTAGTAGATTTGAATCTTCTTATTTCGCTCCTTTTGTAATGTCAAAATGCCCATCTATAACCCTTTTTTAAACATGAATTAAATTAATCAAGGCTTGTTCTTCATTATTTAATCTATTCTTGATATCCACTTTAGCCTACGTGTCTTAAATAAGTCCATTGAAAGCCTCTTTTGAACCTTTTAGCCCTAAGTCTTGTCACTGAACCACTGGAACCTTTAACGGATCTCTTGGTGTTGCTTGGATCATATCATTCCCACTCTCCTATAAAAGATTCATCATTTAATCATCACCTACATCAAATGAAGAGGGATATTAAGTATTGAACGTAGTACTAATACAATACTCACTTGGTAGATCCACTTTGTAGACATTGTCATTAATCCTCTCTATGATATGTAAATAACCATCTTCACGAGGCTTCAATTTTGATATCTTTTATTCAGGAAAACTTTCCTTCCTTATATGCACCCCAACCTAATATTATAGTTCAAACCTTACTAATTTGCATTCTTTATTAGTCTTGAATGCATATTGCTCATTCTTTTTTTTTTCCTATTTGTTGTTGTATCTTTTCATGTAAGTCTTTCACCACATGTGCATTTTGATTACCATCAAAACTAACTCTTTCATCAACAGGTAAAGGAATAAAGTCTAATTATATGCAAACTCAATAAATGCACTACCAGAAATTCACTTAATACCAACGAAATTGCCGACGAAATAATTCTGTCGGTAATTTGGGGTCGCCATTACCGACAGAATTTACTCCGTCGGTAATTTCATCGGTAGATACCGACGGCCAAAATCCATTGGTATATACGGATGAAATTACGGATGGAATGTTGAGAATTTTAAAAAAAAGGGCGGTTCGCTGACGTGGAGGTTATTGCTGGTATTGTTTACCGACGAAATCACCGAGAGATTCAAAACGTTAGCTCCGTACGGTGACGTGATCGATTCACCGATGAAAATGCTGACGGAATCACCGAAGGATTCAAAACGTCAGCTCCATACGGTGACGTGACCGATTCACCGATGCAAATGCCGACGGATTCAAAACGGCAGCACCTTACGGTGACGTGCCCTGTTTACCAACAGAGTAGTCGACGGAATCACAGACGGAATAGTCCGTTGGTGAAGCCGTCGGCAAAAGTTAATATATCCCCTCTCACTCGACCCTATCCTCCCCTATTTCTCATTCTTCTTCCTCATCTCAACTCTCCCCAACTACAAACAACCAGCGCCCCCCCAAATCTCCCTCTTCTCAGCACAACAAGTCATATATCTTGAAGTCTTCTTGTCACAACATTTGTGTTCTGATTTACCGACGGATTTTTATCAGTTTTTGTAAGTAATTCTATCTTTTTAAATTTTAACATTTAAATATCATGGTTTTTATTTTTTTTTAGTATATGTATTTTGTTAGTAGATGTAAATGTTTTATTGTTATTTCTCAAACAAACTTGTAGTATATGAATGTATAATTTTATACTTGTTATGGTTTGTTTTAGATTTTATAAGATTGTATTTGTTTGTAAATTGTTGAAACTTTATTGAATTACCGAGTTATATGTGTTGTTTTGAAATAATTAATAGCTTGTTTAATGGGTCCGTTTTAATTTTTATCATCAATGATATTACAGAGTTGTAATTTTCATAAATTGATATTTATATATGTATTAATTTGTATGGACGTTGATAATTGATAATGAATATTTAATATTTATGAGAAGTTGTAATTGGTTTGTTGGATAATCTCGAGGTAAACTAATATTTTTGCAAATTTATTTACCAACATAGTTAATTAATTCATGTTGTCATCATAATTTTATAGAGATTCGATAGAAGTCATGGATGATCGTTCATGGATGTATCGAGATTCACCCCAAGGATTGCGGATGATGGATTATTGTAATAAAGTTCAGGGTTTTATTAATTTCACAACATCTATTCCCAGAAATTTTACTGGAGGCGGTATTAGGTGTCCATGCAGGAAGTGTCAAAATAAAAAGTATCTGTATCCAGATGTTGTAACAATGCATCTTCTACACAAAGGGTTTATGGAGAATTACCAGTGTTGGTATGCACACAGAGAAATATTTGTTAGTAAGAGGAGAATGGAAGAAAGGGTGGTTGGGTCAACTTCTAGTGCTAGCAACGTGCATGAAGCGGCAATTGACAACACTAATCCTTACATGAATATGATTATGGATGCAATGAGAATGAATCAAGGTAATGTCAGTCAATGTCCAATTATAGAAGAAGAACCTAATGCAGATGCAGCTAGGTTTTTTTGATTTGTTGAAAGATTCTGACGAACCATTATGGGATGGCTGCACGAACCATAATAAATTATCGACCGTAGCACAGGTGTGCACCATCAAGTCAGATCACGGGTTGAGTGAGGCAGGGTATGACAAGATTATTGAATGGGCGAGAAGCATTTTACCTGAAGGGAACAGGCTGAAAGAGAACTTCTATGCTGCGAAGTCCATGATGAAACCCCTCGGTTTAGGATACCAAAAAATTGACATGTGCCCTAACTTCTGCATGTTATACTACCTTGAAAATGCTGAGATGACTGAGTGCATGACATGCGGGCATTCCCGTTACAAACCCAGAACTGGTAGGGGAAAGACTCTTGTGGCATATAAAAAACTTAGATACTTCCCAATCACATTTAGACTGTAGAGGTTATTCATGTCACCAAGGATTGCTGAGCACATACCATGACACCAGTCACATGATACGGTTGATGGAGTGATGGTGCATCCTTCGACGGCGAAGCGTGGAAACACTTTAATAATGTGCATCCTCACTTTTCATTTGAATCAAGGAACGTGCGTCTTGGGTTATGTACAGACGGATTCAACCCATTCGGGTCATTTGCTGCTCCTTATTCTTGTTGGCCGGTCATACTAACGGTTTATAACTTGCCACCGGGGATATGTCAATGGATATGTTTTCCATAATGAAGAATACAGGCATGGAAGAAAGACATACAACATCGGTGTTTGTGTTAAGGGATCGACTAGTAGTGAGTTAGAAGTTGACTACTATGGTAGATTAGAAGAGGTCGTCGAACTGCAATATCATAGCGAGCAGAATAGATTGTTTTTATTCAAATGCTATTGGTATGACATGATTGACAGAGGAATCAGAGTTGATCCGCACTATGGTCTGGTCGAAATCAACTCAAAAATTAGACTCCGCAATGTAAACGATGTCTTTGTTTTCGCAAAGCAATGTCAACAAGTTTATTACACATACACCCCTTCTTTTAGAAAGGATCGATCAAGAGTGAATTGGTTGTCCGTTTTAAAAACGAAACCTAAGGGTCGTGTCGAGCTTGTTCAGGATGAGAACGAAGACACAAGTGTGCGAGATGAAGTCTTTCAGGTTAGTGAGTTGGTTGAACCATATCGAGTTGCTCCTTCGATTGACTTGGAAGAAAATTCAAATTTTTATGTTTTCAATGATAGTCTTGTTGATGTTGACGCAGAGGAGTTGAATGTTGTTTTGAGATCTAGCAGACAAGCAAATGTCGATGAAGATGATGATATCCATATTGAAGATTGTGATGAAGGTGATGACTATTCAATTGACGATGAAGAAGAAGAAAATTCGGACTAACTATCAGAATGAAACCTTGTGTAAAACATTTTTTTCATGTAATATATATTATGGATGATATATTTTGTAACATGAAATATTTATTTTATAAGTTTATGTATTGTTTAAGCACTGTTGTTATTGTTTTGTGCGATGTACAGTTTATCATTTAAGTGTTTGCAGGAAGGTAAATAGGCAATACAAAGATAATCTTTCCTGTACAATCCACAATTACCGACGTCCATCCGATGGAATAAGGTCCGTCGGCATTTAACAGAGAGTTCAAAAATAATTACTTGAAATGCCACAATTACCGACGACCATACCGACGGAATAAGATCCGTTGACATTTCACAAAAAGTTCGAAAATAATTACTTCAAATGCCACAATTACTGACGTTCATATCGACAGAATAAGCTCCGTCGGCATTTCACTGAGAGTTCAAAAATAATTACTTGAAATGCCACAATCACCGACTATTTTGCCGAGGGATTCCATTCCGTCTGTAATTTGTCGGTGGGTCAATATTATCGGCAAAATCATCGACGGACTGTGGGAATTCCAAAGGGTGGTGCATTAAATGCATCTCTAACCGCGTCATGTTGCCGACGGACCGTGAAAAATTTGGAGGGTAATTAAAAAAGTTGGTGCGAAATTCAAAATTTACCGACGGATATTCGAAGCTTCACCGACGGAATAAATTAAAATAATATTTTTTTTTTAATTTCGTTGGTGAATCCGTTGGTAAAACTGCCCTATAAATCCCAGCGACCGCCCCTTCAATTCATTTTTCATTCCTCTGTTCTTAATTTCCCCCCTTCTTCGATTTTTTTCCTCTCATTTCCTTCAAGATTTCTGCAAAGGTTACTAGTTTTATTTTTGAATCTTCATCAAATGAAAAGGTATGTGTTTCCTCTATTTCATTTTACTTTAAGGATTTTTTTTATTTTAGCTATTTTTATTTTTGGTATGTTTTTTGTTTTGGTGTATTTTTATAATGTAGATAAAGTCTTTAAATAAACACATTATTAAGGTAAGCATATTTCATTCCTAAAGTCTATCGTTTTTTTTTTAATTTTTTGAATATATTTTATTGTTGTATTGGTATAATTATTGAATAATTTGTTGAATTGTAATTGTTAATATTGAATTTACCTTAGAATTAGTAATTGAATATGTTGGAATAATTAGTAATTTTACTTTATTATTACATGATTTGTGTTTAATTATTTCCATTGATTTTAATTGTTAGTCTATAGTTTTTTTTTTGAATTTTTTGAATATATTTTATTGTTGTATTGGCATAATAATTGAATAATTTGTTGAATTATAATTGTTAATGTTGAATTTACCTTAGAATAAGTAATTGAATACGTTGGAATAATTAGTAATTTTACTACATTATTGCATGATTTGTGTTTAATTATTTGCATTACTTTTCGTTGTTAGTCTAAAGTTTTTTTTGAATTTTTTTATTGTTTGTATTTATATAATGTTTAATATGTTGTTAATGTTGAATTTACCTTGTAATTAGTATGAATGTTAGATGTATAGATGTTATGTTATATATACAATATTAGTATAGATGGAGTCAATTGGTTGTGGCTTTTGTCAATATTTGCTGGTTTTTTGGATTTGGGTAGTATCCAGTATAAGAGAGGTGCTGTCAATTTTTTTTAACATTCGAATTTAATTATATAATTATCCGTATACAATTATGTAGATGCGTCGAACGAAAACCACAGCTCGTCGCTCACGTATGGTCGCAGCTAGTTCTTCTAGCAAACGAGGATGACGTATCCTTAGGTGCCTCTCAAGAAGAGGCACCTACGCCACCTGCACCGTCAACCGATGCTGCCTCTTCCAGTGCGGGTTCACAGTGCAGAGTTGGCGTGCCTTCGCAGCGAAATCAATTCACCCGCAAGTACGAGGCATAGTGGAAGGACGACATTTCAATGTAAGTTTGTTAAGGTTTTAGTTTTTTCTTTTAAATTATAACATAATTTATGAACAACTAATCAATATTTCATGAATTTAATTTATTTTTAGGTTCACAAACATTGAGGTCACAAACATTGAGGCCACAACATTGAGGCCGCCCGAGTAATATCATCGGTGTTTAAATCGTCGATCGAGATTCCATTATTTCAATGGAGTCAGGTATCCAGACATCCTGAATGGATACCTCAAATCGATGCATGGTTTAACAGATTTGAGGTTGGTGTTAATTTCTAATTTCTAGCTTATTTCTAATAATTTATTAATATAATTGTAAATAAATTATTATTTTTATTTATCTAATTATTTATACACAACATAAATTCGCCTGGGACAGGGCGCATGACAAAGTTGTGAGGAGGGTGTGGGAAAATCACGCGGCAACTAGGTAACATCGAAAACAATATAAGATTTTTTTAGAAAAAAATTTATGTTTAAACTTCTAATTTCTCGCTATGGAAGTAGGTTGCGTGAGTTTTGGTATGAATCACAAAAAAAAGCAAAAAACACCGCGAGAGATAGGGGTCTCCAAGGCTGGAATGACGTGACAGTTTAGAGGGATTTCAAATCGATATACATCCTGGAAGATATGTGGCCGCACTATCTTGAGCACGTGATGTTTGAGCGGTTCACATGACGCTCACAGTCCGGTGCTGGCCACCAGAATCGGCCAATTCATGGATCGGTGACAATGCACACCGACGGTTCCGTTCCGTTTGCTACACATACGAAATGGATGGTAAGATTAATTTAAATGAAATATATCGTTAAATTAATTTGTTGTTAATTAATCTTTTTTCATTATAGGCTACGTCTCTTGGACGTGAGCCGAGCCCGATGGACCTGTTTATGGAGACGCACGTGCTGAGTCAAGACTGCCAAAAGGGGACGCAACAGTTTGTTGACAAACGTGCTCAACACTTTGTGTTATGTTTGTTCAATCATTTTATTTTGTAAGTTATTATTTTTATTGAATTAAGTATGATGATTACTTTTTTTATTTGCAGGAGACCTATAATAGCCGGTTGAGGGAGAGATATGAGGACGATCCTTTGACCCATCCGGAATTCGATCCGGATTTGTGGATGGAGGTTGGATCGTCTGGTGGACTCGATAAAAATTGGGTTTACGGGCTCTCCAACACTACGATCGAGAACTTGCAGGCGGCCCGTAGTGTTTCAACCGTTGGGATCTCCCAATCAGTATCGAGCACCAAATCTAAAGAGTTCGTGGCCTTGCAGCAACACACGGCTCAGCTGATCGAAAAATACGACCACCTATCAGCGGAGCATGCACAACAAAAAGCGGAGGATGCACAACAGTATGCACAACAAAAAGCGGAGCATGAACAACTTCATGAATTTGTCATGAACATGGCATCACAGAGTGGTGATACATGTGCGCCTCCTCTTTTTTGGCCGTATAACAACCAGCCTCCTCCTCCTCCTCCAGCTCCACCATTATGTTAATTTGTAATGAATATTATTTAACTTTAATAGTTAATTAATATTTTTTTTAAACACATTCAGTTTGTAATGAATATTATTTAACTTTTTTTCTTTTGTTTTTGATGTTTAATAAAAATTTTATTTGCATAATTGGTTTTTATTACCATTAATTTATATAATTTTATATTATGTATTCTAAATAATTTTTTAAAAACATATTTAAAAATAATCACATAGGGTTTTACCGATGGAATATATCCATTGGCATTTGACAGTAGCTGCCACAGTCACCGACAAATTTACAAATGGATATATTCGGTCGGTATTATGCACTCACCGACAAATTTACCGACGAACTTAATCCATTGGTATTTGACAGTACCTGCCACAATGACCGACGAATGTATAGATGGATATCTTCGGTCGGTATTCCAAACACCCATCGACAATTTTACCGACGGTATGCATCCATCGGTATGTCACACTATTACCAACGGGATAAATCCGTCGGTATATTTCAAGTGGGAAACCTTTTTTTTGGCGCACAATTTTCGTCTGTAAAATCATCGGCAAATGTTTTTTTATTTTTCCAACAGATATAGCGACGAACTCTGGTATTACTAACAAAAGGAAAGCCGATGGACTACGTCCGTTGGTAAATAAATTATCGATGAAATCTTAATCACATACCGACGGTATATTGCCGTCGGTAAAACTGTGAAATCTTGTAGTGATGGTAAACAATCTTCCTAGTTTTTAAGATTCTTTTGAATGATAACTCTTAATAATTAAGTTAAATTTCTATTTACTACTTCAGTTTGACTATCTGTTTATGGATGACAAGTAGTATAAAATAAAAGTTTAGTTCCTAACTTACCCTACAAAACCTTCTAGAAGTAGCTCAAAAACTTAAATCAAATACAATGCTTCATGGAACACCATGTAAATGAACTACCTTTCTAAAGAATAGACTATTATATTCATTATCTTCAATTTCCTGTAATAAAGAAACACAAACACTAGGAATATAAGAACCAATTTCATTAGTGTTAAAGTATGCCTCATTATATAAGAGTAAAATACATATTCTTCTTTTCTCATTGTTTTTTCTTCACTCCACTATTTTTCTCTCCATACTTGACTTTCATTTTATTTTTTATTTTGATCAAAGCCTTTAAATTTGTCTTTAATGGCCAAAACCTTACCCTTTAGTGTTTCACACTTATGACTCACCTTAGTTCCCAAATCCTCACCATTATTTTGTAACAAGGCTGATTTAGTTTTTTCTGCTTTTTTTCAGCTTCAACCAATCTTCATACACTTGCTTAGATGACAATGATGCAAATGTATATATTTTCTCAACATTTTACAGTGTATACGTACTTTTAAAACCTTCATACTTGGTTTTTCTATCAAATTGTCAAGGTCTCCCTAATAAATAGGTGTGCAACATGCATGGAACAACATCACATAAAACCTCATTCTTATATCTACCTACTGAAAATGAGATTAACACCTATTTAGTCACCCCAACTTCTCCATATTCATTCAACCTTTAAAGCTTTATGATGTAACATGCTTAGTAGTAGTCAAGTTCAACTTTCTAATCAAAGTTGTACTAGTAACATTAATACAACTACCATTATCAATAATCATACTACATATCTTATTTTTGATGTGATATCTAGTATGAAAGATATTCTCCATTTGTTGCTCAACGTCTTCTTCACAAACCTGAATATTCAAAGATCTCCTTATAACAAAGGATTTACCATTAACATCATATTCAACATTACTGGCATCTTTAAATGCTGATATGCTTTCACATTCAGATTCATCACTAGCTAGCTCTACTTCTCTATCATCTCTCATAATCATAATCCTTTTATTTGGATACTCTGATGCATAATGCCTAAGTTTTTGACAACTAAAATGCTTAATCTCTCATTTATGCTTTGGTTAGACATTATTTCTTTCCTTTGCCTCTATTATCGCAACTTGCTTTTTAACATATGAGGGTTCAACAACTTTAGGTATTGCTATTAGCTTTATTGGTGCATTATTCTCTCTCTTAAAATTTAACTTCCAACCTGAGAGGACCCTAAATAACTGTCTGGTCTTGCACTATCTTTTTTTTTCAACTATTTTTTTAACCTTTATAGCCATATGCACCATATCTTTAATTTCTAAATAATACTACAATTAAGTAACATTAGGAATATCTCTATTTAAACCATTTTAAAATCTAGCCATTGTGGCTTCTTTATCTTCAGAAATATTAACTTTAATCATATATAATTATTTTCATCTTTTTAAAATACTTATCAATACTTTTAGAACCTTGAGATAAAGATTGCAATCTATTATATACTTCTCTATAATAATGTTTAGGGACAAACCTCTTCTTCATGATTGTTTTTATCTCCTCTCATGTGTTAATAACTTCTTTTCCATTATGTCTCCTACCTGTAACTAGTTGATCCCACCAAATTATAACAAGATCAATGAATTCAAATACAACTAATTTTACCTTCGTTTCCCTTGAATATTGATGGCAATGTAAAACAAATTCCACCTTCTTTCCTAATCCAAATAAGCCTTTAGATTATAAATGTTGGAATTTTAAATTTTATGCTATCCAAATTACAGGGCAAAGCTAGGCACAAACTGAAAAAATAGAATTGAAATTCTCCTTAAATCTACGGCTTTGGATTTTAGCTAATAAACAAAGGAGAGTTAAACAAAATAATGGAAATTTGTTTTCTAATAAGGATAAAGACGAGACTTAGAAAGTTTCGGTATAGTAGTGCGCCAAGAAAGCAAAGCAACAAACGAAGACACCCAGTACAACAAGTTACAGTCCCACTAGGAAGAGGAAAAGTCAACTTAAAATAGAGGCTTGATTGATCTAAACCATCGTGATCATCAAAATTCCTCCCTAAGCCAAAATCCTTATTTGACCGAAATCTACCACCAAACTCTCTCATTAGCTGTGTCTCATATAAAAAACTTTGGTGTGCATGAGGCTTTTTTTCATGATTAACTACATCCTCCTTCTTATCATCATAGAAGTTTTCAGTTACACTTTCATTTGAAGGAAAAAATGCTCGTCTAATAAACCTTTTAACCTTATTTACCTTACAACTAGAAACATCATGTCTACTAATAATTTTAATACTCAATTTATCAATCTTTCCCATCAAAGCCTTCATCATTACCTCCAACCTATCTTGTGTTTATATAAGATCCTTCACATTCGATTGTGTCACACTTTTTGATATCATTATGAATACTTGCAATAAAGGTTAGCAACGAAGATAAATTTCCTCACACACTCCCTCACATATTTACACTCGATTTAATATCACTCCACTCGTGTTTCACACAATTCAATCGAGCTTTTCACTTAAATAATATCGATCGTTATGCCCTTTACCTCACTATTCGCTTACTTAGGTTCTTAAATGTAACTTAGCAACTGATCAAATAATCAATCAAAATAACATAATGATTTTATAATAATGATGAATTAAGAATCAAGAAATATATGAAACTAATCAAAACAAAACTTGAGGACAAATTTATGAATACCAAAGTAAATTCATGAGAAATATAATGATGAAGAGAAAACACAAAATAAAAGAAATGAAGTTTAAGTTAAAGATTCAAAGAAAACTAACTAATTCAAGAAGTCAATATTCAACTTTAAGAATTTAATATAATAATTAAAATAAAGCAAAAAAGATGTATACTATCCAAATTTAAATGAAACAAGGCAAGATAATCCAAGAAAAACAAGAATTCAATTAGAAAATACTAAGATTTGGTATGTACCTATTTGGAAAAATCAAGAAAATATTCAAGAAACTTTCGGCCATCCCTAGAATTCAAGGGCTTGTATTCAATTATGCTCTAACTTGTCATTTCAATCAATTCTTGCAATTTTTCTTCAACTTTTCCTTTTTTCTTTTTATCCATACAATTCAAACAAGAACAATATTTCTTTGTTTTTTTTTTACTCTAGGTCAAAACCATGAAAGATAAAAGATGAAGATTAAAAACACGATTTCTCTTTGATGTGTCTCGAAAAATTAAAAAACTAAGCAAGATAACTTTTTTAGATTTTAAGCAGCAAGGATAATTTTTTAAAGGGTATAATTGAATCAAAATTGGTTGTAATTGAAGGAATTAAAGGATCAAGGACCAAATTGTCAAATTAGTGATGTGAAAGATCCTATAGGTTCCACTATATTTTTTATTGAACAAACTTTTAACTCTTAATGCTGACATTGACTTTAATTAAGAGATTTACAGATCCTAGGACCATTTTAGAAAAAGAAATTGAAGGGATAATTTCAGCCAAGGGCTTAATTGAAAGACTTTTATTTTTTTTAACTTGAATTTTGTCTTAGATAGTACAATTGGCACCTTAGAAGGATTGAAACAAAAGAAGCACTGGCTTTCAGCGACTTGTTTGAACTTTCAAATCCTAGACATTATCATTTCAGAGGCGTGATATAAATCCCCAGAGCAGCCCTTTGTCTTCTTCCTCATGATCAAAACTGAGATAGAGAGAGCCCTAGCCTTTTAGAGAGCCATCTAACCCCTCTTTGCCTCTAACTCACATGAAGACCCTAGTACCTAGCCCCTTTATGACCTCCTAACCTAAACACCTCATCACTGTTGGTTTGCCCAATTTTAGTGTTTTTTCTAGTGATTTTACCGTTAGTCTCTCACAAGCATTGGTGTCATTCATCAATCCTTGCTTTGATTTGCTGTTCTCCCTTGTTTGCTTTTGGCTTTGTTGTTTTTATTATTATTATTTTATTTTCAGTGATTATTTCACTGACTCTTGCAAGGAAAGTATCTGCATGCTCTCCCTTGTACCATTAATAGTGGTACTAGTTTCTGACCTGGCCCAATCAAAGGTTGATTGTTAGTTGTAACTTGCTTGCATCTGATGGCGAGTATTCATCGAGCTAGGAAAGTCTTTTCTGTGGATAAATAGACTTAGGGTTTTATTAGAGAGGGAAAGAAGAAGAAAAAAGAATCAATCGATAAGGAGAGTAACACACATAGAGGAAAATAAAGAGATGAAAGAAAAAATCCAAAAAGATATTGAGAGTGTTAGAGAAGAAAAGAGAAACGTTAGGCTTTAGGTCATAATCTATGAGATAGTAGAATACTCAGTATAGAATAAAAGGAGGTCAAGGACTTGGTGTGTTAGTTTATGACCTTAGTCCTAGAGAAAAAGGAGAGGTAGAGGATATTTGTCCATTGGAGAGTTAGTGCTCAAGCCGTTGTTGTGTTCATTCCTTTCTCTCCCAGCTTAGGTAACCCTTACCCAGTCTTTTTACTTCCAATGTTATTTTGCATGTCACTATATGCATGTAATCTTTGGAAACGTTATTTAATGTGTGATGTTGTATTTCCTTTTAACTTTCATACCTGCTAGATGCTGCGATTAAATGTATTTGTGTTGTAATAAGTTGGTTTAACCTAATCCCTTTCAAAACAACCTCAAGTCATCCAAGTTAGGTTTTTTTAAAGACCCATGTCTTCTAAAATGAGTTTTATGTTTGTGAATCTCGTGATGCTTCTGTACTCTCACGTGAATTTATTTTATGACACGTTTAGGTCTTTTTTTGGTTGTTATTTGTGGTGTTTGTCTTGCATGATTTTGCTGGACCTTAAGTCACCAAAGTAGGTCTTTTAAAAGATATATCTTGCTCAAGATTGTATTATTTCTTTCAAATTGTTTCACTAGATCCTTATTTGCTAAACCTATTTCAAAATTGTTTCAAGGCTGCATTTGGCCGAGAACATAACTACGTCCCCATCTTGCACTTTGATGTTATGGATCAATATCCCTGCATTATTTTTGAAACTTGTTTTTATTAAAAAAAAAGAGAAAGATTCTCTTTAAAAGGAAAAGAAGACTTCCAATTTGTTCTGCTCTCAGTTTTTAAAATATCAAATCCCTTTACTCATGTTTTTTGGGCCTTGTAACAAGTTTTCAAGGTCCATTGGGTTTCAACCTACACCAAAAGGTCTATTTGATTGATATTTTTTTAAAATAAAAATATAAAAAACCCATTCTTGTTTAGCTTAAAGTTGTATTTTAAATGGTTAATTTTGATTATTCACTTTAAAGCTCAAGGCACTAGAATTCTACATGGCCATGATCTTAAGCCTGAAAAGAAGTAACATCTAATATTCACCAAAATAAAAGTGTTTACTTTAAAGGTATGATAAAGAATAAAATAGAATAAGAAGGTACACTCATTAAAATAAGGGTCCATCAAAACCAAAGTTGAAAAGAGATATTGTTTCAATAGATTCCACTACAAATAGATGAACTTCTAATAAGTAACTATTTGGATAAGTATGGGACAAGAGAATTTTCATTTAACAAACATTGCAAATAAAACTTAGGTGTTATAGGATAGGTGAACTGGTATCATTTATAGACCTTTCTTAGGATTTGGTTCGGTTCATTGAGCCCAACATAAACCCACTGGTCATTTACTAATATGACTTGATCAATAATTAGTCACATATCATAATGAGGAGTGACCGATTTTAGAATTCTCAATTCACCTAGTATTATTAAAAGATAATAGCCAGGAGTGGTAAAAATGAACCAAACCCTACAATGGATAAGCTTGAACTTTCAACTAAGGGTTTAACTCACAACAATAGACCCATTATCACTCATATAGATAGACCACCGGTAGATTAGGAGCTATCAAAAAATTAGAAAATAGCAATGGTAATGCCGATGAAAAATATTTTGTTGCTACTTTTTGACATAAATAACAACGAATTTTTTTAATTGGTAATTGGTGACAGAAATTGCAGTAGAATTTGTTTCGTCAATAATTTTCGATTAAAATTTCAATAGAATAGATAAAATAAAATAAAATTCATTGGTAATTCCATCATAAATATGACAAATCAGTATTTTTTGATGGAATTGCCAAAGGACATTCCTTTGAAAAAATTAAATTAAATAAAATGTGAAAATTCTCCCCCCTATTTTCTTTTTTTTTCTTCCCGCCTAAAAAATAGTAGCTTCTCCTCCTATTTTCTCACAAATCGAGCCACCATCGTAACAAATTTGGCCACCCTAAATTGCCAGTGTCGACCTAAATCCATAAATAGTGTGAATATCCTTTTTTTTATATATATATAACATACATATGTTTTAGGTTCATTTATTAAAATCTTTTTGTACTATTTGTAGTTTAGTTTTATATTTAAGTGTTTTGAAACTTTTTCATATAAAAGATTTTGTTGTATTAATGTATGATTTGTATATTAGGGTTTGTTTGGGTTTTGGAGGAAATTAATTTCATTTGTTATTTGATAAAATTAAGTTTGATTTTGTAACTTAGGTGTGTTATAATTGAAGAAATGATGGGTTGTTTAATGAATACCAATTATATTTTGTCAATTTTATTATCAAGTTGGAATTTGAGAAAATTTAAGGAAATTGATTTTTTGTGAAATCGATAATAATTAAAAGGTACTAATTTAGGCTAAATAATTTTGAATTGAATAAATGATTGATAATTAGCTGGGTATTGATTATTTATTGTTAATTTTATTTGTTAGTTCATATTTTGATGCAAAATTAAATGTGCAGAAATGATAATTAGTTATCGGATTGTGAATTCATTTTGAGAAAAAAGTTGAATTTTGAACTGATAGTTATATTATTAATAAATATTGTCATCAATATTCTATATATGTTTTATAAGTAATGAATGATCATTTTTGGATATATTAGATTCTTTTGAAGGGTTGTATAAGCAAGATTATCTTAATGGAGTTGAGGGTTTTTATACTTTTTAATCTGAAAAAATATTAGTGGCGGTGAAATCGAGGTGTTCATGTGAGTGTAAGAATAAAAAGTCCCACCATAAAGATGTTATGACCATGCATCTACTTGAAAATGGTTCGTCAAGAAATATTCATGTTGGTTTGGACACAGAGAATTATATGTTCCTTACGAAACCGTGTTAGAAGAGATGATTGACTTAACTTCTAGTTCTAGAAATATACATGGGTTTGCAGATAATAATAGTAATACTTATAGGAGTATGATGATGAATAAAATGAGAATGAATCATGGTTATTCAGGTGAAGTCTCATGTAACATCCTTTTAGATGAATAACCAAATGTAGATACAACTAGGTTTTTTGAAATCTTGAAAGATTTTGATGAACCATTAAAGGATAGGTGTATAACTCAGTAAGTTATTGGCTATTGCACAAGTATTTATCATCAAGTCAGATTATAGGTTGGGTGGGGTCGATTATGATAGGATCTTGAAATGGATGAAAAACATGTTACATGAAGGGAATAGTTTGAAAGATAACTTTTATACTGTAAAATTCATGATGAAACCTCTTGGTTTAGGATACACAAAAAAAAAATATATACATCCAAAACTTTTACATGTTGTACAATGATGAATATACAAATTTTACAGAGTGCAAAACTTATAAGCATGCTCGATATAAACCCAATAATGGTAGAGGAAAGACATTTATTGCATACAAAAAAATAAGATGCTTGCCAATTACTCCTAGGTTGCAAAGGTTATTTATGTCTTTAAAGAATGTTAAGCATATCACATGATATTATTCACATGATAAGGTAGATGAAGTCATGGTGCACCTTTTCAATGGTAAAGCTTGGAAGCAATTTAATAGGGTGCATCTTTAGTTTTTAATGGAACAATAAAACATATGTTTTGACTTGTGTATAAATATATTTAATCTATTTGGATCCTTTAATACACCCTATTCTTGTTGATCAATAATTCTAATAGTTTAAAACTTGCCCTTAAAGATGTATATGAAGCCAAAATTCATGTTCTTATCTATGGTCATACTTGATCCTTACAATCCAAGTAGGAATATAAATGTTTATCTTTAATTGTTGATTGATAAGATGAATCAGTTATGAATAGTCATGGATTTTACATTTTGATATATGAGGGAACCAGAATTTTCAAATAAAAATCTCTTTGATGTGGATTATAAATGATTTTCCTGTATATAAGATGGTTTCAGGTTGGAGCACATAGAAAATTAGCTTGTCCATATTCTATAAATGATAATAATAAGACATTTACTTTAATCAATGGTGGTAAAGCTTTTTTTTTAATTGCCACCAGAGGTTCTTGTCAAGTCGTCATCAATTAAAAAATAACATAATGGACTTTTTGAAAGCTAAAGCTAAAATGGATATTGCACTACCAGTACTCTTGTGTGAAAAAATGTATGATGCTGCCTTTTAACATAAAGGCATTGTATTTGATTTTCATTATGGTATGCGGAAATTCCTTAGTTTTGGTGTGACCCAGAATTAGGTAAAACAAAGTATTTTTTAGAGGCTTTTTTATTATAAGACTAATGTTATACGGTGTAATTTGGATGTCATACATGTTGAGAAGAATGTGTTTGACAACATTTCTAACACGATTATAAATGTGAAAAGGAAAACAAAAGACAATATGAATGCTAGAATGAATCTAGCTTTGTATTATGGTAAGGGGAATATGAAGTTTGTTAATGATAGGCTCCGTGTTGCAAAACCCAAAACCACCTTTGTATTAAACAATGATGCATAACTTTTTATCTATAAATCGCTTAAGAGTTTGTGATTTCCTTACGAATAATCTTTAATCATAGCTAGGTTGGTGAATTTAGAGGAATGCGAATTATATGTAATGAAAAGTCATGACTACCATGTGTTTATGTAAACACTTATTCTAATTGCTTATAGTTATTTAATGTTAAAAGGGATATGAGATACACTTACAAAGATTAATAAGTTTTTTAGAGATATTTATTCGACCAAGTTGTATAGCCAACATATAGAGCAATATCGAAATAACATCATTGATATAATTTTTATACTTGAAATGATCTCTCCTTTTCTTTTCTTTAACTCAATAAAGCATCTACCTATTTATTTAGTGTTAAGGGAAAAAAGTTAGAGGTCTTGTACAGTTGAAATTGATGTATCTATTCGAGAGGTTACAGATTACATGCATTATTAGTAATTGTTCATTGCCTTTATTTTAAACATTCCTTTTAAATATTCATCTCTAATTACTTGCATGAAGATACTTGTTTAACCTTAAGAAAAAAGTTAAAAACAAAGCACATGTTGAGGCTTCGATATGCAAGGTTCATATTGTTGAAGAGATTTCAATATTTACCTCATATTATTTTGAGCCTTGTTTGAGAACAAGAATCAATCACATTCCAAGAAATGATGATTGTGCTGAATTGCCTTTGAGTGAGAATTTGTTAATATTTTACCATATCGGATAACCATTATTAAAACATGCAGTGATGAGTAGATATTTCCATCTTGAAATGTTGACATAAAGAAATTTCCTTCTTTGGTTTATGAAAGAAATGTCAAGGGTTATAATGAGTATTTTTTCAATGGATATGTCTTTCATATTGAACAATATGGTGCGAGTAAAAAGACCTATAATAGTGGGGTTTGTGTAAAGGGTTCAACATCCAATAAGTTCGAAGTTGATTATATGGAAAGTTACAAGAGGTTGTTGAATTGCGGTATCATGGGTCAGAAGATACAATATTTTTATTCAAATGCTATTGGTATGACATTGTAGAGGAATTAAAGTAGATTATCACTATGGTATGGTCGAAATAAGTAAAAATTCAGCTATAAAGGTGTAATAAGAGATTTTAGGTATCATGATGGCTTGGACAAAAACTTGGGAAATATTAAGATGAAGATCCATGCATGTTAGGAGATGAATGATACTAAGACATATTTAGAACGAGAGAAAAAGGTTGAGTTGATCATCAATTATCACCATTATTCAGAAGAGAAAAAGGTAAAATTTGTTGTTATTAAATTTACCGATTATATTATAATTTGATGGGATCAAATTATTTTGAGTAGGAGGAGAAACCATGAGAGGCTCATTAACACTTAAGATGAGATGAAGGAAATCACAAGAAAGAGATTTGTTGCAAGAAACTGTTACTAGAATTTATATAAGAGGTTGCAAAGTCTGACTAAAGGGTTTAAGAGTGTAGAGGATTACTATAAAAAGATAAAAGTCATTATGATTTGGGTGAATGTAATGAAGGATATAGAAGCTACTATTGCTAGGTTTATGAATGGGTTAAACCATGATATAGAAAATGTAGTGGAGTTGCAAAACTATATGGAGTTAGAAAATATAATGCATATGGCTACAAAGGTGGAACGATAAATTAAGCGAAAGGGTAGTACACCGTAAGTTCAAAATAATGTTTATTTATTTATCATAAAGGCTAAGTTATAAAAAGCAAAAGGCTGCCTAATCCAAACCAAAGTAGGTATGAAGGCCAAACCATCTACTATCAACAAGAAGTCCCGCTGGTTCTAGATGTAATTCTAATACTCAAACACCTCATAACCTTGATATTAAATGTTTTTGTTCTAGAAGGCACACATGATCCGAGTCTCAAAATAGAAACAAAAAAACTCATGGATCGTTGAGTAAGCACATCAAGGGATCACTTCTCTTTGTGAACCATGCAAGACACCTGGTAATAGCTCGTTGTTGTATATTTAATTAATTTTCATCATTTTTTAATTTAGTCTTTATTTATGAGATTTTTTTACATACTATTTATTTTGTAGAAAAAACAACTTGGGTGCGAACAACCTCCAATAGAGTTATATGAGGAAACTCAAATAATGAAGATAAATAGGTGAAAAAAAGTGAAAAGATTTGTCAATAGTGGAGTAGAAGCATTCATTATGTGTTTTTTTTTCTAATCTCTTTAATTAAAATTCATATTTATTTACATCATTAATATGAAATTTGGATTTTGACATTTCTTGTTTTGTTTTGTAGGAGATACATAACGCTGACTTGATTGCCAAACATGGAGAAAACGCTTTCACCCATCATCCTCACAATCTTTATTTGTGGTAGGATGTTGGAGAAATTGATGGACCTAATAGACAAGATTATGGCATACATATGGCATCAACATGAGATATAAAGGCGGGTCGTACTGTTTTAACTGTAGGCACACAACATTTCAGCTTAAGCTAGACATCACCTACCATTGATTAGATTGTTCAAGATAGGACTTAGAAACAAATGATTGAAATGAGAGCATAACTTAAAGAAGGAATAAAAGAAGAAGTCGAACAAGAAAATAATAGAAAATAGGAGGAAATCCATGCATATTTGGCTTTACATATTCCTCCCATTCCTGATGCTTTTGGTTCAAGATTTTTTTCCTCCCCCTCCACCATTTTAGAAATTTTAATTTTTTTGATTTTTTCTTGTATGGAATTCATTTTAATATAATTTTTGTTTATGGGATTTATTTCAATATAATTATTATCGAAAAGGATTTTTGTTGTTATTGTTGTTGTGAGTTTTCAAGATTATAATCCCAAATGCATATTGGAATTTTAACAACCAAATAATACAAAAAAGTGTGAAATTTTGATGGAATAGCCAAAGAGATTAACTATTTGATTGGTGATTTTTATCAGCTATGTTAGGTCACATTTCATCAGAAAGTTTTGGATTTTTTTTTATTGAAATGCAAAAGGCATATTTTGTTGATGTTTTCATTGAAAATGATCGCTCACATTTTGATGGAATAAGCGATATAATATTTTTGATGGAATCAACAATAAAATATTCCATCAACACTTAAAGAGCATTTCTAACGAAATATAGGATGGAATATTCTATTGGCAAATATGGTTGCCAATGGAAAATGAGAGGCAAAATTTGATTTCTTGACATGAATATTCCATCGATGATACCATCAAGAAAATAAGTTATCGACATAAATGATGACAGAACGCCAATCCTTGACAAACATGTTGTCGACGATGTTTCCATCGATATTTCTATCAATATAGTAATTGCCAACATAAGTTTTTCCTTAATGCTGACAAAATATTTCATTGGCTTTTTCCAATTTTCTAGTGTTGAGGCACAACAAATAGTTGAGAATAAAAAAAAGTTAGCAATGCAACTTACCTAATATAGAATGTTTTAGGGTGACAATATCTTTCCTCTAGTATAACTACTCTCTTACCATAGATCTTTATTAACCGGTTAGGGTTTTCTAATGACCATAATACTAGATGACAACTTATTTTCATAGAATTAATTTCCTTTTCCCCATTAAACAAAGATAAGACCCTTTTCTTATGGGGGACATGGTGGTAAAACATGTATCATGAAGTTATCTTTGAAGCTCAAGTCTCGATTCCTATAGTATTTGCTCCAAACATTAATTGAAATCTCTAAAATAAGATTTATCCTTTCTGACAACCTAATTAAAACATGATAAAAGGGCAGGCAAATGTTTATAGAGAGACTTAATGCGAAAGAGTTTATATAAGAAAGAATGTGCAAGAGAATGTGATGGGTAGTCTAATTGGATTTGTAAATATCACCATATATGGAAGGCCAAATCATTTACATGAAAAAGAATGGTTTCCCTTTAGTTTTTCTAAAAATTCCATAATAATTCTCAGTAGTGTTAAGATTTTAAATTTACTTTGCCTTTCCTTAGTCTTTGGCACTTATACCGCATAATAGTATTTTTGATGCTTTTCTGGAACATATACTAAAGACAATAATGTAATGTAAAAATGAGAGCATATGTTCTGTATATATAAATCAAATAATGTATGTTTTAATTATTTGCAAAAGAGTTTTGATTATTCATAACTTTTTTTTGGATAATAATTGAGAGTATTATTAAGAAAATGGCTAAAAAGAGAATAGCTTAGCATATAGAAGTTAAAGTTGAAAAGGAAAGAAAAACAAGAAGCAATAAAGTTTTAAAGGGTTTGAAACAAGGGAAGGAAAACTGGTTTGCAAAAAAAAAAAAAATACAAATGATTATTGGTATCTTAGTATTTCTTTTATATTTTTATTGTTTTGAAAGAGACAGCTAGGAAAATATTTAAATGGATTTCATAGATAATGACAAAGGAGAAAAAAGAGAAAGAGAATCACTTAAATGGTCTAATTATGATTTTATTAAATCATAGGATATGGTTTAAAGTTGTACTTGACAGAAAACTCTTAGAGAATAATAACTTATACTTATTTTATAAGTGAAAAAATATTTTAAATAAATTAAATTTAGATATTTAAAAGATATTTGAAAGAGATAATTTAATTCATTTTAAAGAGGATGGTTTTAACAATATTAAAGGTGTTTTTGAAACAATGTTTTTTTAATATTTACTTAAACATAAGAAAGGTTTTTTTGTCGAATATTTAAACTTTTGGTTGATCCATGTAAATTTATGATAGCTTAGTGAGATTTTATATTTTACCTTTAAGGGGTTATAAACTAGCTTTTTCTTTTCAATGGATCCTATCTTGGCTAGCCTATTCATATAGAAGCAAGATTACTTTTTTATTCTTGAGGTTGACTCCTCTTTTAGTTATCCTAATAACATTAGGTCAATGCCAAAGTCTCTTTAAGTTATTCATATAATCATATGTGATCCTTTAAAGGTTAATATTTTTTAAAAGAATTGATCCTAAAAAATTTTGAATTCATAGCTGAGTGCCTATTCAATTATTAATTTATAATATCATATTTATTAGAGTCCAAGGGGAATTAGCAAGATTTAGAAATAAGTCGTTTGTCTTTTGTGTATATGTGATTTCATGATGGATCAAGTATTCATGAATGACCGCATATTAGATAACTTTTGCCAATATCAACAAGACATTATGTATTTAAGGAAAATTGTATAGCTTAGGAAATTTCTTGAAAGGATTTGATGTTCGAAACTAAATGTTATGCATCTCTCCTTCTCTCTAAATAAAATTCTCATACTCTCTATTTCTTTTTGGGTTTAATGCTTTTACGTATTTTTATACTTTATTTGGTTAAAAATGCTTTTTATATTATCTTTGTCAATGTATTGAATTAAAATATTTAAATCTGACGGTTAACTCTATAAATAAAATATGTTGACATCGTCTGAAAGATAATAAAATGAATGTTATCTCAGAGTAATAGTTTGCTCATTGATTTATTTTTTAAATTTTGGTAATGAATTTTTATATGTATGTATTTTATTTTTATGATTGTGGTTAATATTTTTATGATTTTGTCTTATTTGGAGGGTTAGAGTGGTTGATTTATGTATAATAGACTAATGAAATTGACAAATATTGTTTTTATGTGAGGATGAAATTGTTTCTATAGGTTTATTAAAGTTATTTTTACTTCGACTTTGATTTTTTTTCCTCATATTATCATAGATCTATTATTTTACAATGAAATTTTTGTTTCTTATATTATGATAGATTTATTATAAGAATTATCATTTTTCTCATCCTTTCCTTTATTTGTTTTTCTAAATTTGTTTGTTTCTTTTTTTCATTTTCTATCTTAGTTTTGTTTTTCCTGGACTAAAAAAAAAAGAATCTTGATAATAGATCTATGACAGTATAGAAATAAAGGTTATATACAAGAATAAAATATGGATAACAATAGGAGAAAACAAAAACAAAATCAAATTAAAAGATTAAATAACATAACAACAACAATAATTCTATTTTCATGAAACTAAATATGTGATTGTAACTCTTCTACCACACACACAAGTCAACCAATCAACCCTCCAAACACAATAAAATCTCAATAATTTCAATCACAATCATAAGAAAATGACCACATCCATGGTCAATAAATCTAATAAGACAAAAATTATAAAGAAAGAAATTAGGAGTTCATTATCCAAATCAAGAAGAGAAGGGACTGAGTTATTACTTTCACACAAGATTTATCTTTTGATCTTTTAAAATGTTTTAACATATCATGGAGTTAACAATCAAGTTTCTATGTTATTTCTATCTATTTATCTAGGAGTGATTGTTTTTTTTTTTAACTTAAAAAATGGATTTTTTCCCTGGTTATGAACCCTTTTATTTTCTCTATGTAGCGCGTGGGCTTCTGTAGAAATCTAGCATTATCCATTGCTTGTTTGGTTAGACCTTCCAAGTGAGAACAACTTTCATAGTTGTTCATCAATAAGATAATATCAATTAAGCAACATGTTTCTCATTTTTTTCCCACACCTAAGAAGAAACTATAATTAAGAATTTAATAATAACCTAGTAAATCAAATGGAATATGAGTTCTAATATTCTAATTTCTAAGAAAAGCATAGTGTTCTAAGTGATTCTAAAAAGAAAATAAAATCAACTAACTAGAATATAAAGAAAGTAGTAAGGAAAAGAAAAATAAATTGAAGAAAATCTGTAAATTGCATAAAATTTATGTATACAAGGGTGACCATGTTTCTTAATAATGAAATAAATTATTTGTATTAGTCCAATATTAAAGTTTCATATAAACACCTAAATCTAAATCTAATCCTAAAGAAAATTTTCATATTAGCAGCACTGTGTACCAAAAATATCAACTCTAAATCTATACTCAATATGCCTAAGGGAGACTTTGTTGAAAACACCTTTTCATAACTCTAAACACATCAAATGTATACCCAATAACATTTCCACTTGTGAACTATTATAGGTGCCCTCATTATTGTGCGAATTTGGTGTTTCAACTTCATCAATTATTATAGTTGCCCTCATTATTCACGAAAGAATCATGCATATGGAGATGGACTGTCATGTAGTTCGAGAAAACAATTGTAGCAAGGTTGGTTACGGTCTCTTCTAATCTTAACTAAGCTTCAAGTTGCTATTCTCTTCACCAAATCTTCAGACAATGCTTAATTCACATTTCTTCATAAAAAACTGGGTGTTTGTGATCTTCCATCTCCAATTAATTTGCGGAGGAATAATAGCATAATTTTTAAAAATAATATAAATTATATCTTAATCATCTAATATTTTAAACTTTTAAGTTGAATTGATTATTTGATATGGTATCAGAGCCTTGATCACCAAATGGTTACGAGTTTGAATTTCATTATCATTATTTATTTGATAAAAATTAAGAATAAGGTAGTGAGACTCGTGTAAATTTAAGGTTCAAAGAACTTTTACTTGAGAATGTATGTTAGAGAATAATATAATTCATATCTTAAGACTTATCTAACATCTTAAACTTTTAGATTGAATTAATTTTTTAACCGTTTTAGTCTCCAATTTTTGCATGTTATTGGCAGATTTGAGTCCTGATTTCAAACATGTCGTTCTCTCTCGTTTGGATGAATTATTGAGCCTACGATATATAATTAGAAATTTTTAGATGTTTAGTTTCAGTCCCAACTTTAATCGAACCAAATTTTCTCGGTAGGTATAGATATGTTCTCGGTAGGTATAGATATGTCCCAAACAGTACATGAAGGTCTTCTTTGGCATATTTGACAATATTAGTTTACTAACTTTGATCCTCTGAAATATTATGTTCCCTATCTCCATTTGACCCTAAAATATACCACAATATATTTTCACGTATCTAATATTTCCCTGTAAAATTTCATATTTATCCAATATACGGTTTGAAAGATATGCTCAATCTCGCAAAACGAGTCAGTATACATTTTAAGGCCAAATTTGGATCTGACTTGGTTCATATAATAAATTTAGTAAACTTGTAAAATCAGACCGAGTTTACCGATTTTGCATGAGTTAAGTTCGATTTTACTGGTTTTGAGTTTTTAGTCCGATTTAGCACGTTAGATACATGTTGACTCGTACAATTATAAGATTTTAAAAATTAACTCGCGATTTTAACAATCTTGGCTCCCATTTCTCATGCACGGACTAAAGTTTGAAGATGAAGATGCTATTTTCCCAAAGGATTTAGTTGACTCAGAGATCAAGCATTTTTTTTTGGAACGATGCATTGATGAACAATCATTACACAAGGCTTTCTTCGGGGTCAAGACTCAACATCACTTTGATGATTCTCCAAAGAAACTGTACTAACGAGAATAAATAATTACTTTTGATAAACTATTATTATAGAAAATACTAAATCCCGTTCAATGTAGCAATGCAAAATGTATTTTTTTCACCGCAAACTTTGCTTTTCTTTAATTGAATTCTTTTATACCCAAATTCATGATCAATTTATCAAGAATTGTTAAGGACGAACAAAGTTATAATAAATTATAAAGCAATGAGAAAACGGGTGGCAGTTTAAAAAATAGAAAGAAAAGTTCACTTTAGTCTTATTTTTTAAATGATAACATTTCAGTCCCTTAATATTTCAAATATTCAATTGTGGTACAAATTTTCATTTTTTTTCAGTCTCTGGTTTGAGATATGATAGAGAGTGATTAAATTTAGTAGAGAGAGTCTTGGTTGACAATGATTCCGACCACGAAAAATATTTATTTTGGTGTCAACGAGTTTCATTCGATAAAGGGAGTTCCACCTAGGTGTTTCTTATCCTTTTTTTTTCGCTTGAGATGGTAGATATGCGTTCAGGAAGTTTTTTTAATTCGGGTTGATTTTGGAGTTTTGGGCTGTTTTTGGGTTATTTAAAGTTATAAATAGGTTTGTCAAGGTGTTTTCTCGGTATCTTGAGGAAAAAAAAACATGTTAAAAATTGAGTTTTTTAGCAAAAACCAATAAGTCAGCCTAAACACGTGTGTCTATGTCAAAAGGCCCTTGTGCCTGGGCTTTTTTTAAATCTAAGCATACTAGCCCACTCAGGCTAGGTCCACACGCTTAGGTTTATTTTGTCTATTGGTCTTTTTTTTTCTTTTTGTTTTTTCTTCCTATTTAATCCTTGAATGATGGTTTTTTATTGAATTTTTTTGTTGGTTGTTTTTTTTTTAACAAATCTCTCTAATGTTTTTTTCTTAATAGAATCTAATTTAATCTTTGTTTAGTTTACCAACAAGATTTCAACATTTGTTTCATGATATTATGATGTATTCTTTATGTGTAGCACAACTTATTTTTTTCCTCATTCAATTGCTTTTTTACATGATTTATATCTCATTCTTGATTTTTCTAGTTTAGTCTTTAGTTATTGTTAATATTTTTTTGTTTTTATTGGCACAAATAATTCTTAATTTATTTAATTAAATACATGTTTTTTTTTAATTTACAATTAGTATTTTTTTTATGAAAAAACACATTCAAAATTTATTTTCTTATATTAAAAAAATTATTCATTCAGCCCGTAACAAAGTAAAGTTGATATAAATGCCAAGTCATGACAAACCGTACACAACATTTGAAGTCAAAAGGCATTTACTCTAATAAATATCGTATTCTATAGTCAATCTGATAATTTCCAGGTCGTCTTCTAAATCGTCTCCCCTTCTGGAACACGAATTTTCCACGTCGTGTCTAATTAAGCTGACAAATCACATTGGCATTGAAACTCAATCATAGCCGTCAACTCTTTTACATGAAAATAATCAATGGCAAAGGGCATAGCAGATGACAACACGAGAAGAATCGCCCCAAGGTCCAATTTAACTTAAGTGTTGAATGGTAAGCTTAAGCATTTAATTTCCTTAACTGCGAAGGATCCCCAGGTATACATATATGGAGCAGCTTCCCTCTCTTCTCTATCATTCCAACTATCAAGCAGATTTCTCTTCAAGCCATTGCCGTCTTTAGCCCATATCAACTGTGAAAGAAAGAAAGAAAGAAATGGTGAGTTGAGTTGTAGTTGGTCCTTCAACGTGTATTTTATCAGAAAATAATATACATTGTATTTTAAACGAGTTTAAATCCCATCACTCTTCTTCTACCTTTTCTTTTTATACTAATTGTGTTATTCCTGGCTTGGCATGCATCCCATCGGGTATTGAACAGGCTCTGAAATTGACAATTGAGGTACTTGAGAGTAATTACTTGCTTCACAAAGATTTTACCTGTGTGTGAAACCTACCATTAATTTGTTGAATATGTTTCTTGGTACAGCAAGAATTTTCACAATTATCTGAAAGGGTGAAATCTCTTGATCTACATCCAACACGACCATGGTAACCAGAATCTCCTTTGCAACTTGGTATTTGTGTGCTAAGTCGAAATACGATTGACACCCGCATATATTTCTCTACGCAGGATTCTAACAAGCTTGTATTCAGGAACTGTGTGTATTTGGAACTACCAGACACAGGTTAGGCCTAGCTATTATTATATTCTTGTTCCTCTTTTGTAAGACTGTTTCCTTGTTCTTGTTCGTTGAATCCCTACATTAATTACTGATTAACTTGGAACTTGCATGATTGATTCTAGACCATGGAGAAGTCTTTTAAGGTCACAGAATCACCAGGTAAATATCAATACCTTGTACTGCTGTAATACATGACTTCTACAAGTTAAGATTAAGATTAGCTTGGTGATGCGTAAATAGGATGTCGTGAGCACATCCTGATACCTTGAACAAGCTTTTCAAGTTTCCGATAGATCATTCTGGAATTCTTTCGAATGGATGTTTTTTTTTTCTTGCAGTAAGGTCAGCAAAGTTTATTGCAAGAAAGCAATGGATTGTAACTGGATCGGATGACAGATTCATCCGCGTATACAATTATGAAACAACGGAGTTGGTCAAAGAGTTTGAGGCACACAGCGATTACATTAGGGGTGTGCTTGTCCACCCTACCCTGCCATGTGTGCTCTCGTCTTCCGATGACATGCTTATAAAGATGTGGAATTGGGAGAAGGGATGGGAGTGCGCTCAGACCTTTGAAGGACATTCACATTATGTAATGCAAGTCGTGTTCAATCCAAAAGATACCAGCATCTTTGCAAGTGCATCACTTGATACCACCGTGAAGGTATTTATGGCCTCGATTTTTCAAGCTGATTTACGTGCAAAAAGTTGTTCTGCTGATTTCTTAATTCTTGCAGATTTGGAATCTTAATTCTCCTACTCCTGTTTCTACACTAAATGGTCATTCCAAAGGCGTAAATTGTATCGATTTCTTCATGCGCGGTGACAAACTTTATCTATTGACTGGTTCTGATGATTTTACAGCCAAGGTTAGCCAGCCACCAGCAGTTTCTTTTTCCCAACATGCCGTGAATTGTATCTGTTAATTTTGTGGCTCATATTTTGCATGCCTTTCTTGTATAACGCAATCAGGTGTGGGACTATGAAACAAAAAGTTGTGTCCATACACTAGAAGGTCATACCCACAACATCACTTCATGCTGTGTTCATCCGCGGCTTCCCATCATAATCACTACTTCCGAGGATAATACTATCCGTCTATGGGATGCAACAACTTACCGGTAAATTCCTGTTTCAGCTGTCCTACCCAGATTATAAGTAAAATATAACTGAACTCAACCTGTTTAGCTCTTTAATTCTCCATGATTCCATGCTTCAGACTCGAGAACACATTGGATTATGGTCTTCAAAGAGTTTGGGCAGTTGGATGCAAGCAAGAGTCATGCCAGTAAGTTTCTTTATCAAAGTTCTGCTCGTTTTCATGTAAACTTTGTAGAAGATGAATTGTTCACATGTTGAGGTGGTCAAGACTACTCTGTTTTCTTAAATTCTCTTATTATGTTTTCACGGCAACAAGTTAATTCCATCTTTTTATCTATCAGAGTTGCATTTGGTTGTGACAATGGAACCACTATGCTCAAAGTAGCTGTTGCAGACGCAGGGCCAAACACAGTGAAACCTCAAATTCATGAGATGACGAGGACTAACGTAATCGATCTTCCACAGCTGATACTATATCGTGTTTTGAGGGAATAAAATCGTCGATCTTCTGAGTGGAAGAGAAGATCAGGATAATGTCAGCTGCTATTATAGTCTTTTCGCTTGCGCTCCTACATTTCCCATGATAATGGCTTGTACTGTACTGCATAATCTCCTAGCTATCGTAATATATATGTTTGCCAAGACAATAAAGTTTTATTTCTAAAGGCAGCTGTATGTTTGCCCCTTTTTTTAAGGAAAAAAGAATCCCAGAATCGCATTCACAGCTCCTTTTACACACACACACACATAACAATGGAAGCAAAACAAAGCTAGGGAAATCTAGCATTCACAGCTCCTTTTACATTTCCCATGGGTTTTTTTTCCTGGTTATGAACCCTTTTATTTTCTCTAGCCTGGGCTTCTGTAGAAATCTAGCATTATCCATTGCTTGTTTGGTTAGACCTTCCAAGTGAGAATAACTTTCATAGTTGTTCATCAATCAGATAATATCAATTAAGCAACATGTTTCTCATTTTTTTCCACACTAAGAAGAAACAATAATTAAGAATTTAATAATAACCTAGTAAATCAAATGGAATATGAGTTCTAATATACTAATTTCTAAGAAAAGCATAGTGTTCTAAGTGATTCTAAAAAAATAATAATAAACTAACTAGAATATAAAGAAAGTAGCAAGGAAAAGAAAAATAAATTGAAAAAAAACTGTAAATTGCATAAAATTTATGTATACAAGGGTGATCATGTTTCTTAATAATGAAATAAATTATTTATATTAGCACAATATTAAAGTTTCATATAAACATCTAAATCTAATCCTAAACAAAATTTTCATATTAGCAGCACTGTGTACCAAAAAATATAAATTCAATTAATTTTTTAACCGTTTTAGTCCATTTATGTCACATATTTTAATCTTTTTTAACTTTCTTTCTCCTAACATTACTGTTATATATGATGAAATAAATTCAAGCCGGATATATACGAACTTGACTAAAATGCCTTCAGCTAGCAACGAGGGAACGTTATAACTAGTTTTATGTCTTAACAAAATCTGTAAATTTATGGGGATGATTACAATATTAATGCTAATCCTGCCTTAAAAATCTATTCATCTGTAAATAACTCTAGTAATAGAAATTCAACACTTAACTAATCCAAACTCAATTTAGAAAACTCCAAAATTAAAATTCACATCTTCAGTAAAATTAAAATTTTAAACCATTAATTTAAAGGACACAACTACCTTTTATATATATATATATATATATATATATATAAAAGATATTGAAAATCCAATGAAACAACATTCAATTCACTTTCACTCTCAACTCTCTCTATCCACAACTCTCTTCTCACTCCATGTAATCCACTATCAAAACTTCAAATAAAAAAGTTTATTTAATCATATCATAATTCAAAATTTTACTTTTTTTTTCTAAAGACTTTTTTTAAACGGAAAAATAAATTAAAAAACATGTTTTTGATATATTTGTGCCATTTTCAATGTTTTTTTTAAATTCCAAAAAAATCCATAAAAATATTAAAAAATAAAATAAAATAACATTAAAACCGAGTTTATTTAGTCCAAACTAGTAAAACACTAATTTATCAAGATAAAATTTATCATTTTACAGTCATAACTTTTTTTCCATGTACAAAATGGATTTTTTGGTGCCTAAATGGGTCCTTTTTTAACACTAATTTTATTTTTGGTTGTATATATATAATTAAAAAAAATGATTTGTGGATTTCTTCACAGCACTAGGTGCAAGTGCACGTACTGACTATATAGCTAGTGCAATTGACAGGAAAAAATAAAAATAAAAGGAGAGCCGATTGTCCCTGGAAAAAATGTTTACTAACTGACCATTCTAAAAAAAAAAAAAAACAGAAGAAGAAATCGTGATTGATAGCCTGTCATCCCCTCAATCTCACTGTCAAATACCAATTCTCCGAATTCAATCCTCCCTCTCACCGACGACATAATAGCCCAGCCACTCACTGCCAATCATTTCCACCTTCAACGATGCCGATAGCAGCCCAACAATTCCCTATCTAAGCTCCCTCTCTCCTTGAAAACACCGAACAGGAGCTCCTCCACACAACAAAACCACCGTGAACTATCAATATTAACAGCTCAAAAGAAACCGAGAGCTCCTTCTCACGAGAAGACCAGCCATCTCCCCACCATGATCCATCAACGATAGTAGCTCAGAAGAAATTGAGAGCCTCCTCAAAACCTGAAGTTCCCTCTCTTCTCAACACCATCACCACCGACACCGAGCTTCTCCATGCCTCTCGACAAGCACCACAGTAAGGGCAGACGACATTAAACACTTGCAAAGAGAGAGTGAAGGGTAAACCAAGAGAGAAGAGGTTGAAACTTTAAGTAGCCGGGTCTCTCTCCACAGGCGTCGGTTTGCTTCATCGCCACTAGACTCTGACGAGGAAAGGGAGGTGCACTTTATCTGCTAGGTGGTGGGGCCCATCGACTTCAACGTGTGACCTTCACATGCTGGTAGTGGCGGTGGTGTGTACCAAATATGCACCACTGTTTCAAAAAGCTTCCAGCACTATTCCCTCAGTTCCAACAGCTCCTTTACCCGGTTCCAGCCACTCAGGTCGATTCACACCACTTCTTGAATAAATTTTCAGTTGATTTCTAACATGATTGTGAATATTTGTGGTGTTTTGCAATGATTTCTTTATGTATTTTTAAATTAGTGTTTGTATTGTGATATTGGAAATTGTATGGTTTTGATTGCAGATTCGTGAAATATTTAAAGCGCTATGCATTTGTGTTTATTGTGTGATGGAAATCAATGCACCATAGGATTGAGTTATAATAGATTTATCCAATATGTAATGGTTTGATCTTTGTGTGAATTTTAATATATACTTATGTTTCATTGTAAGTTGTGAAATTTGATGTGCATTAATATCGTTTGAATTGTGAAATTTATGTTTTTACATTGTTTTTAAATTGTGTATTTTATTTTTTGTTGATATTTTTTGATGTGTGTAAAATTTGTGTGTAGACACATGATTTTTTTTATTTTTCTTGTGTGTTTAATTTTTGACATGAAATATTTTGTATATAAATTTTTTAGAGTGTTTTCACATTAAAAAAAACAAAAAAAAAATATATCATGTTCTTGTTATTGTCTTTCTATGTTTTTTTTTATAATCATTATTGTCTTTCTATGTTATTTTTTTTTGTGAGAGGTTTCACGTTGGATCAACATGACCTTTCCTAGACTTGATGAATATAAACAGTATTTTTTGGGACATGTCAACAAAGTGCGTCAAAGCCTATTTTTCACAATCCATAAAGGTCTAACACCTATTTTAAAACTCATTTCAAAAACTATTTTGCTATTCACTTTTAGTGTTTTAAGGTAAATGGATTCACAACGAGTTGTTGTCTTGGGTATTAAGAGGTGTAGCATATTCCTGGATTTTCAATATAATAAATTTTTTTATCAATTTAACATTCATTAAAGTCAGAGTCAGGGATATTAAAACTTTACTATGTAATATTAATCAATGCTAGAATTGAAGTTATTAGTTTTTAGTCCAATATTCACTTATGTTAGAGTTAGAGATATCAAGTCTTCTCGGTGTAATATTCATCAATGCTCATGAGTATTATTTTAAGTCTAATATTCACTAATGTCAAATTTAGGAGTATTAAGATACAATAAGATATATGAACCTCATTAAGGTTCCTTCAATAAATCAGATTTTAGAATGATTAGACTTGAATCACCAATAAAGGTTTAACTCATAGTAATAAACCTATTATCACCCTGTAGATAGACCATCTATAGATAATGCATAATAAGCTATTAGCAATTATTAGCAATTTAAGCAATATCAACAATGCAATTTACCTTATATAAGATGCTTTAGGGTGATAATATTTTTCATCTAGCATAACTAGTCCCTTACCATAGATCGTTGAAGACCGATTAGGATTTTTAGTAACTATAATACTAGATGGTGACTTCTTTATAAAGATTAGACATTCCCCCCTCACAAAACATAAAAAATACTTATTTCTTTAGATTTGAGGAAAAAGGGCGGTTGGTCATCGTGATATCAAGTGTGATAGAATGATGACTCCTCTAGGAATTGTTAGGACTAAGCTTTGCATTTTATCTTTAGTTGTTATCTTTCTTTTGATGTGCTTGTTTATTTACTGCTTTAGCATGCATTTTTATTTCATAAGCTTTTATTGACATATATGTTGGATATGGATAAGAGGTTTGATTGTGTACAGGGAAGACACTATCACCCCTAGTACACCCTATTTAAGATAAACTGCATTGCTTATTTATTTGATTATTACTAAGGCTTTGTTATGTTTTATAACCATTAGTTTGTTTATTGGTTAAATCAGGCTCACTATAGTAGAGTCTACCATGGATTTATGAGTTAAGCATAGTCATTCTAGAGTTAAAATATATTTTTGTATTTGTTTCTTTTAATACCGAGAATAAATCTTACGTATAAGTTCGTAACCTTGGTATTAAAAATAAAAATATGATTTTTTTGGTGTTTTTCAAAGTGAGGCGAAGTCCTCATGACTTTAATAAACTTGTTATTAAATTCATGATACATGCAAAATATAAAAACTATTTTCTTTGTATTTTCAAGAAATGCTAAATCATGCAATATATTTCTTTTCTTTTATATTTTTTGTATTATAATGAAAACCTGATTTTTTGAAGAAACTTGGCCATATGCATTTTTAATCATAAATGTATTTTCATAGAAGGATTTTTGTTGTTGTTTTTCATATTTTTTTTAAACAAAAACTGTTCTATTTAATATTAGAAAAGTATCTTATGTATAAGTTTATAATTCTAAATATTAATTATGAAATGGTGAAAAAACAATAATATAAAAGACCCAAAAATTAAATGCAAAATAGTCCTTAAAAAATATAAAAAATAATTAAAATTAAACTAGAACGTGTTTGGCAAAACACAAAAAAAACCAAAAATATAGGCTATAAAAAATAGGTTAGGACAAGTTTCCCAAACATGCTTTTAGCTAAAAAATACAGACTTAAAATTTGCCTTAAGGACGTGTTTGCCAAACACATCTTAAGGACTTAAAAATGTATTTCCTTAAGATATTTCTTGGCAAAACAAACATGCCTTTAAGTTTAAATAGGTTCAGCCTAAAAATACAACCCCACCTCATAAATGAAAGAAGGGTTTTCGTTTGAATCTTTACAAAGAACACTCTCATGAACCCGAAAATCAAATTGAAATTTCAAACCAAATTGCATAAAGTTGAAGGTAGAGATAGATAAAACATAAAAAAAATCAAAGTATAATGAGGTATAAAATAAAAAAATAAGATATAAAATGCACGAATTGATGTCAACAGTGTTTAACCTAAACGTAGATATTCAAAACTAATTTGGATCAATTGGTCCAACCCAAGCGTTTTCAGACTTATATGTAGGGTAAAAAGACAATATATAGGTTTATGCTTTTTTATTGGAGCTCACAAGAAAGGTTCGGAAACCAAATTATATGAAATAAAAAAAACCTAAAACATATAAAGGAAAAAAAACCTAGAAATTCAACAAAATCCCATAAAACTAACTAAACCTAGAAATAACTAAAGATCTAGAATGATGACCTAAACCTTGCAACCATAGTTCAAATATGCCTATTACAACTTGCTTGAGACATCAAAAACTCAAGGAAAGAAACAATGCAACCAATTAAAGCAACTATAACACATAACTTCAAATGGATATTCTCCAACTCTAACACTGTTACATTGAACTAAAATTGTTTCCAGTTAAACCAAACATGAACATTACTTGCCAAAGACCAATAATATACCTAGAAAATCAGTAGATAGTCACACTTTTTATAACCATAATAGAATCAAAATCAAATTCCAATGATTAGATTACACTTCCAAACATCATTATTGACCTTATAAAAATCAACTAACTGATAAAGTAACAATTATAACAACATCAAACATGCATTCAAAACACCTTGAACTTACTTTTTCAGAATTATACATATCATTTTCTTTAACAACTAAATTCAACTTATAAAAAACATACAAAATATACATTGTATTTGAAAATCATAAATAATCATCACAAATAAACACTAAACAATCCTAACAGAACAAAATTGAAGGAGAGGTGTTCTTACTGAGTTACACCTTCTCATAAAATTTCAAGGTATACATTCTTCAATTAATGATGCCTTTTGGTTTGGAATTTATTACTCTTTCTTCAAGTTTCAGATCTTTGATGTTTTCAGCTTCTAATCCTTTATTCACAAGTTCTTTTTCTTTCTTCTTTCTTTCCACCTTTGAACACTATTGTTTTGGTATTTTTAGTATGAAAACTTCTGGTATTTCTCTTAATTCTTTCTATATTTTTCCCTCTCCCCGAACAACTTTAATTTATAAGATAAGCTAAATAAGAAAGTTATAAAACCAAGATGATTATGACCTCTCTCTTTTATAATATATTCTTGGGGTTATGGTGTTTTCTTCCCCTTTGAATTGAACTCTCATTATAGAAAACAACTTCTAAGGTAATTCTTTTATAGGTATTTTCTTTTTCAGTCATGACTAACTAGGTGGGGTACTTTGAAGAAACCACTGTGAAACTTTCGATATCAATGCACCATTCATAGACCTGAATCATATAGATAGGGGAGGGGGTGTTAATCTACCATTAGAAGCATACCATACTTGATTTGGAGCATTGTAACTCCACGTTTATTGATTGTAAGATTGGTCCCCAATTAACTTAGACCTGTCAACATAGAGGAGGCTGACTAGGAATAAGATGTTGTCAATTTTATCGAGCTAAATGGGGTATACATGTTTAATGTAAATGGTTGAAATTTATAGGTGAAGTGTTTCTCAATCGTTTGGTGCCAATTATATCACTTGAGGTGGTCGATTATGATGCATTCATTCATTTGAAAATAACTTTCAATCAGCCTTTCAGGTGAAGATAAAGAAGAATAATAGTGACCAAATAACACGTCACCTAATTTCTTCATTTAAGCTCGCATGACATGTTGCACATTACTAAACCCTAAAAATTAAAGTTTTTAATTGGGGTTTTTGAATTCTTATTGTTGCCCATGTTCTTCTAATTTTAGCGTTTATATCCCTAATTGAACAAAAAAAAATTCAATTATTGCAATTGTATCCTTGTGAACATTAGTTAAAGTACTTTAACTCGCGTGTCCTTTTCAAATTAGTCCTTCATTTCTTGAATATGCAACTTGATCCTTATTAATAATCAAACTTTTAATTTGTTTAAAATTAACCCCTAATTTGATCAATTTTAGTCCTTGAATGCACACACTTATTGCACTTTGATCCTTGGTTTTGGAATTCTTCAATTTAGTCCTTAATCAATCTTCAAAATTTAAATTTCTTCGAATTAAGCCTTTAATTGCATCAATTTAGGCTTATCAAAGTTTAAATAGGTCTCTAATCTTCTAATTATTGTAAATTGATCCGAATTATACCTTTAAACTTAATTTTTCTTCAATTAAGTCCTTGATTGAGTCATTAAAACCCATTAGAAGTTGAATTAAGTCCTTGAACTTAATTAATTCTTCCTATTTTGGCCAAGTTGTATTTCAACCTTAAACTTTCCTTCAAATAAGTCCTTTTTTAAGTTAATTAAACCCATTAGAACTTTAATTAAGCCATTGAACTTAATTAATTCTTCTAATTTTGGTCAAATTGGTTTTTAAAGTTAATTTTGCTTCAATTAAGTCTTTCTTTAGCCTATCTTATTAATAATATTTCAATTAGACTATCCTTCTGTCATTTTTAACTTGTTGTAGCTCAAAAGCTAATCTATTTGTGTCCCATAAATTGTTTTTTGAATTTATGATCATTTTGCTTTTTTAATATTTCAAAAATATTTTTTACAAAAACAAATTTTAGAGGGCCCAAAATTGGGTTATGATAATTGCCTCTCTTTAGAATACTTACAATATAAAGTCTTGTAAGGGACTTTAGAAAGTAATTTTGTAAAGAAAAAAAGATAAGAAAACCTTATGCGATTGGGAGAAAAAATCCATTAGGGAGTTTTGATATTGGTAAGAATAGTTTCTCCCTAAAACTCATTAGGAACAGAAGCAGACAATAAGAGAGAACAAGCAGTTTCGACAAGGTGCCTATATTGATTATAGAGAGCAATAATAATTAGTACATTTTTTAACAGCACTTTGTAGTGATTTTGAAGGACTTAGAGGTTTAATTTTGCATTGTTCTCTACTTGCATCTGTTGACTCTTTTGTTAGTGAGCTATTAGCTAAAGAAATACTTATTCGGTCTTTTTTTGAAAAGAGAATTCTTTCTGCTTTGAATCCTTGTGTACTAGCAGTACCCTCTAAACCATTCTCTAATCAACAAAATAAGCCTAAACAAGGGATGCCTTCGACGAATGCAGTTTCTGTAAGTAGAAAGGTTATTGGAAGACTTAATATCCCAAGTTGAGACAATAGAATCAAGCTTGGAAGTCTGATAACCAGTCACAATCTAATGCTTATACACCACCTCAGGGTTATAAATCACCACACCACAATACTGCAATAGTAATTTCATCAGGCTCTATCATCGATCCTAGTACTTTGGCTCAGCAATTTCAGAAGTTTCTCTCCTTACAACCACAAACATTGTTCTCTTTTTTTTACATAGGTTATTTGCGTAATAGTTCCTCAGGTATGTCACATTTTAAATAGGTCTTGGATGCTAGTGCTTCACATTATATGTCTCTAGATTCTTTATCTTTTACTTTGGTGTCCCCTTCGTCCTCTATTCCTATTATGACTTATGACTATTGATTCTTCATTCACTGCAGAAGAGCCAATTGATTTCAAAGATCTGTCATAGCAAAATAAAACTCCTGAATACTTATATTCTTCTGGTGAAGAGCTCATATGTCATTCTTTAATTGATATTGCTTTGCAAAATGTGATTGCATGAATAATCTTTACAAATGATCACAAACCTCCTTTGTTGTCTCATACTATGCCAACTATGTACCTATGGAATGCTTAACAGAATTGTTAATTCAAGTAATAATCTTTACATTGTTTGCTTCTCATGCATCTATCAAAGCAGCATACCTTTCATTAATATTCCTAGGTATCACATAAGTTCTACTAACATATTCTCACATCCTTTGACCTTTAAGAAAATTTCTCATTACACAACTCTAATATGAATAATTCTTTCCATCCAGCCTCACGCTCATAAATTAAAGAGAATCATCTCTTTCAGTAGCCATAATCAACAAATAAGGAAAAACTAGAACGCAAAAGAAGTAAAGAAGAAAATACTAGATTGTAGAAACTGAACATATATCACATAAATTGAAAAAATATCTTTTTGAAGTTATGCAATCACTCTAAAGAAAATTACAAAAATAGAACGCAAATACCAAATTTACAGAAACAGAACACAAATACTAGATTACAGAAAATGAAAGGAAGATGAAATATCATATTACAGAAACTGAACTAATATCACTCCAAAAAAAGTTAAACAAAGAGAAATTATGAACATAAGAGAGGATCCATGAAAGTTGTGTTTGAGATAAAACAAAATAAATATATTTCTTAACACTCTCCAGCAAAACTCTACCTCATAACGTTATAAAAGGCTTATTATTATTATAAGAAAAATTTAAAAGACATGGTGAGAGCATAGTTCACCACACAACTATTTACATAAACACAGGGCACTGTGATTGCTACAATATTCTTTTAATTTGTTCCTAATTTTTTTTGTCTTATTTTAACCTTATAAGACCAAGTTGATAGCCAATTTAAGTTCGTTAAGAGAGGGCAAACATAAATCGATTTGAACCTTTTACTAAGTGAAAAAGGCGACCAAAATAGGTGGCAGCGACCAAAATAGGTGGTAGTTTTAAAACTCAAGCAAAACATTTATTTTGAACCTCTTACCTTTTCAGTTCCTGATATGAAAGAGAAAAAAGAATGGTTAGATTGTAGTTGTAGAGAGAGAAAATCTTGGTTGGCACTGATTCTAGCCATAAAAAAATGATTTTGGTGTTAACGAGTTCCATTCAATAATGAGAGTTTTATCTAGGTGTTCTTTTCCTTCCCATTGTGGAAAAGGTAAATCTAAACTCGAGAAGTTTTTTGATTTTGGATTTTTGGGTGGTTTTTTTGGGTTATTTGAGGTCATGGATAGGTTTGTCAAAGTGTGTTGGGTGTATACTTGGTGTTTTTGGGTTTTTGGGTGGTTTATTGAGTTTTTTGGTAAAAAATATCCACGGTTTGAATTTTGAGTGACACTCTGGTCACTTAAGACTAGGCTAGTTGTCACCGGTTTATTTTTTTAAAAACCAATTAAGGGTAGATGACAGGTCGTTCTCTCATTGAAAAAGAAAAATAAAAATAAAACTTAGCCTAGGCGAGCAAACATTTTTGTCCATTTCTTTTTTTTAGTCTGTTTATTTTTTTCTTTTAATTTCATCTTTCAATGTTGGCTTTTAATTGATTTTTTTAATTTGCTATTTTTTTCTTTCTATTTTTATATTTTTTAACAAATTTTTATGATTTCATAATAGAATATGATTTCATTTTTACATAGTTTAATAAGATCTCGAAATTTTTTTTGGAATTACTTTTTTCTGATTTTTTATTATTGTTTTAAAATATTGGTTCCAAAAAAAATTATTAAATATAATCGAGCATAAGACTCGCTTTTGAGATATGATATTTACACTCATATCTATTTCTCAACTTTTCAATTCAGTCCTTAGTTAAATATTGTGTAGTTTTTACTTCATTTTTACATAAAATGCTAACCTCTTTTATCCTGATATGTGCAACCTTATATAATAATATTTTTTATTATTTTATTCAATCGTTTTCATATGCGTGTTTATTTCTATTATTATTTGATTAAATAAAAATCAATTTTAATAAATAAAGTCATTAAACACAATTGGATACATAATTTATGTTGCGATATCAAATATCTTAATTTATATCTATCTCTCGATTTTTTCATTTTAATCTTAAGCTATTATTAACAATTATTTTTTAAAATATAATCAAATATAATTCTTGATTTATTTAATTAAATACATGCATAAATTTTCTGATTTATAATTAGGATTATTTATAAAAAAAACACATCATTTAAAAAGGCAACATATTTATTTTCTTAAAAAATAAATATCTGACCTGCAACAAAAACATCAGTTAAATAGCTAATTCCCACCTAATGCCAGTCCAATTTCTCACGTCTTGTTTACGTGTATGTAAGCTTTCATGTTTGTAAACAAGTAGCTGGGTGATTATATATATATATATATATATATATATATTAGGACCAATGATTTCGCAAATACCATTTCAAATCTTTTTCCATAAAAAAATAATAAAAAAATCATAGATTCGACTCGCAATTAATGACACAATGCCTGCATATATAAAACCCAACTCACATATTAAAATATATTCAATTCAATGCCTAAGCTAAATCATTGACCTGTTTGAAATAGACTATTCACAACTTGGCCAAAAAGTCTTCTATTAGCAACTTGGAAGACTAAAAAAATACTTGGTGTCTTCACAGCCCACTGAACCGGTACAACCACACCCTTACATTTTTTATTGCCATAAGAAATACTGTTTACGGTTGTCTTTAGAAGAAAGTCTTGAAAAATGGGATTATGAATTATTATTGGGATATTATTAATTTTACATTCAAATTATTTTTATATCAATTTTATTTTTAAAAAATGGTTAAATTTTTAACAGTTATTTCTTACAAAATAAAAGAATTATATTTATACCCATAGAAGCAAAAAAATCATTAAACTTCTGCGGGGACTTTCTAATATTTGTTTTAGAATACTGAAGTTACGGAATTGCCTTTTTAAAAAAATATGCATTGTTTCAAGGGTATTTGAGGTTTTAATGGTTTTATTTTTTTATTTTTTTAGGTTGATCTAGGCATGTTTATAGTTTTAAAAGGTTAAATATTATTAAAAAAGTTGCTTAGCACATGATGGTCTTCGTGACTTTTGTGTGGCGCGTGCGAGATCATCTAGTTATCAAATTAGTGATTCACGACAGCGTTTAGAGCGGTGTGTCATCCTTTTTGTTTTTGGACAACATGTGTGTATAGTGAAGATATTATTGAGCTTTAATGATTTTTTTCTTTAACTTTTTTCTCTCCTACCCTAGAAATTCGCTCCAATGATTTTTTTTCTTTATCTTTTCTCTCTCCTATCATAGAGATTCACATCTTCACTTTCAAAAATTAAGTTTCTATTTCCATCAATTTTGTTTATTTAACTTAAGTCTTTTTTTTTCCATATTTTTGTTTATTTAACTTAGCTAGTTAACCCGTATTTATTTATGTTTTTCTTTGACATTATTTTTTTTAAATTGATTTTTTTTCCAGTTTCATCCATTGACATAAGGTTTTTGGGCCCTAAATTTTGTGATTTTTTTTATTTTCTACAGAGTTTTTTTAATCTCATATCTCGAGTCACGTATTGATCAAGTTAACCCGAGTTGGTTCTGGTTAATATAACCTGAACATCCTGTTTTATATCAGGAAAAATTTAACTCGGTTCATAGTGTAGCGCAAGCCATCTATCTAATTTGATACTAAATTTTATTTGACGTTAAGATTGAAATTGTTATATAACTGGAGGGTATTTTTTAAGTTTTTTCATAAAAAACAAACTCTCAGGTCAATAGCTTGGATTTTAATGATAGAAGTGCAATGACACGTCGAACCTATCATCCCGTTCTTGTTTCCAAGTTAAGGGCTGCTATTCTATGTATTGGCATTGACCATCATGATCTAATACTTACCTAATACCTTATGCAGGACCTAAGTCTTGATCATGAAACCTAATGCTATATTTTTATTTCTTAAGAAAACTCCTTTTTTTTTAAGAAAAAAAAAGAATTTCAACGAGGCTTTTAGAAGTATGCAAATGAAAAAAAAATATATATATTCTTAATTTGGACTTCAAAACCCCATGCCACTTCCACATTCTGATTTAAACATGAGATTTAATAATAAAAAAAGACTTAATAGAATATATGAAATTTTTAAACACAAGTTGCAGTTGCTTATAATGGTTCCTTTGTTCATCTTTTAAATGACAATTTTTTTTAATTTTTTTTTGGGTGCGTGTTGGCAAATCATATTCTTTTTACCAATGAAATCCTTGCATGTTTGAGAATGTGATAACGATTGCTTTTTAATTTGTTTTTTTTTCAAGACATATTAAAATAATGTTTTTATTTTTTAAAAATTATTTTTAACATCAACACATCAAAATGATCTGAAAATACTAAAAACATATTAATTTAAAATAAAAAAAATATATATTTTTTTAAATATTTTTAAAATACAAAAATAAATAGATATTTCGCGAGGGCAGTAAAACAAACATGGTTCACATTATTGTTTACGTGTATGGGAGTTGAAAAACATTATTGTAAGATATTTTTACCTTAAAAGTGTGGAAATTCTCGAGCAACGGAGATAACCACTATTTATTACAAGCCCTTCGTCATCATGACAATCGATCTGACCATAAAACTTAATTTAAAATCGGCTAGTTTATTTTTTAATATAAATGCTCCAGATAATTTAAGAATTAAACCATACAACATGCATGGAGATATTAATTAATTAAACCAACAGTCATCTTATAGCTCTAACTGGTCGTTTTAAATTAATTTAACTAAATATCAAATTCAATGATGTAAGTTGAACATGTTCAGACCAATTATTAAAAGTCGTGGAACTTTGTACGCATAATACATGACTGAAAGAGTTGAAACTTGTTAAAAATAATCAGCAACTAATTAATTCATGGGGTGTGCATTAAGGCAATGGAATAAGAAATGAATTGCTCCTTCTTAGTCGGTCCATGGCTGAAGGTTTTGTAAATAGTAAACTGTTCTATGTCAATTTTGTTAGCAACAAGAGTTGTTCAAACTCTTGAAATAATTTTGTTAGCTACCGAGAGATACAACCTTGTGAAGAGCTTATGGCTGAATTAAAAATCACTAGAATAGTTTTGAATATTAGGAAATTTGCCCAATTCTGGTCTATAGTAATTTTATTAATAAAAATAGCTAGCAACACAAAGTATTTCAACCTCCCTCCTCTTTTTTATTCAAAACACTTGCATAATTTTGCGAACATGTCAAACTATCTTATTTCAACAACGATTCTACATACTAGTTCAACAAAAATTCTAAACACAAATTATTTTTTATATGAAAAACCTTTTTTAGTTTCAACAATCCTTTCCTTAAATTGATATTTTTAAACACTTATTTTAGCAATGAAAGACTCTATTGTTTTATTCTATATTTGTTTTGCAAAGGATACACAGGTCTTCAATATCAATTGTGTATAACTTGAGAATGTATTTCTAAATTAATCTTATAAAGTAAGTTTTACTCTGCTGAATATATCTTAATAAATCTTTGTAGTGTTTTAGTAAGCGACCAGAGCATTATCAAACACTTTTCTTAACCTTCTTAATTTTGTGCGCAAAATAAAGGTTATCAAGGATAATTTCTTATTTTTCTAACAATACATCTTCTTATTGGCTCACTACACTAAGCTTTATTCCTCTAAATAAGGTTTCTTTAGGTAGATCAAAGTGTATTTTTCATGAGAACAAATAATGAACTAATTTTGGCATTCATTCTACCTTGTCGATCCTGAGTTGGTCAACCTTTATTTTCCCTAAAAACAACTTGCACAATGCCTCATCTAAGATATGTGATGTCCATTTGCTAAGGTCAGTTCTAGGAGAAAAAACTACTTAAGTAGTATGTACATAGAATGGAAACCTGGTATTTACAAAGTCTTATTCTTTGATATTGATCCCAGACCAATAATCCAATGGCATATATATATGGTTAAAGGTTTTATTCCCAAACCAATTCTTTATTATTGTTATTAATTGGGTTAAATTAGGTTATGAGTGATGGAGATCATTGATTGTTTTCCTCGAAAATTTAAATGTGTGTATAAGGAATTTAATGGCAAGAAATAACATAATGCAATAAGAAGTAATAAATTATCCTTTATTTATTACGATCTAAATTGATAAGTTTATATGTGCATTGTGGAAAAAAGAGAGAAGGAAACCAACTTTATGATGCTTGATAAATAATGAATTGTGTTATTGATGTGGTAAGATGATCCAGGATGATTGGATCAAGTATGAAAAATATTTTTTGTCAGTGTACATGTTTAATCGATAACTTGGAATGTTATAAATACAGAGGAAACTTTGCCAAAATTTTGGTAGAAAAATAGAAATGTTTTTTTTTTGTAATTTACTATAAATGTTTATTGGAATAAATTTTCTAAATTTGAGGTTGTTATAGTTGGTATTAGAGCAATGATCATTATTCAGGGAATTAAAGCATTAATATAAGCCTAATTTGTGTTGTAGGATGGTTTGCACCACACAAGGGGCTAATGTTGATCCATCCCTGATTTAGGAAAGAGATTGGGATTTTTAGTATGAGGAGGATCAAGAGGATGATCTATTAGCAGATATCACTTCACAGATACCTTCTGCGTCCCCCCCAAATAGGGTGAGTCAACTAGACAACTAGATGATATTGCATCATTAAGAGTAGAGATGTTATAGCTTGAGGAATCAATTAGGTAGAGGCCAACAAATAGACCCCCTACCACCAACACCAGTTGCTACTTCTACGCCATACTCTGAACTAGCTTTTATAGAACAACCAATTAGATTAGTGGTAGTGGGGATGACCAAAGCTTCTAGTGTAGCACCAAGGGCTGAAAAACCTATCACTTTGGTTTAATGGATGAAAGGTGTGAAGAAGTTTATATATGTATCTTATTTGGGTGAGGAATATGTTGAAGTAGCTGGGCATTGGTTGAGGAAGGAAAAAAGGGTGATCTCTCATATATCAATTCCAAAGGAGTTGTAGGTTAATTGCGTGACTCATCTGCTCATAGAGAGTGTCCACTCCTGGTAGGAAACAGTTTAGGAAAAGAGGTCCAGAGAGGTTCTCACCTAGAAGGATTTGAATGAGGAGTATAAGGAGAGACATTACTCCTAGCAGTATAAGAGGGACAAATAACATGATTTTTTTGCTCTGAAACATAAAGACATGGTAGTATTGGAATATGAAAGGAGATTTTAAGATTTATCTACTTTTGGCTCTACATACCTTTTTATTGAGCATCATTGCATAGAGAGATTACAAGATGGGCTCTGACAGGATTTGAAAAGAGTTGGTACAAGCTGCATTGACTATGGAGAGGGTGATCAAAGATGATAAACAAGAAAAAGGCAAATAGGGACTGTTTATAATAGTAAAGAGAAAGGATTTTGCATTTTTCACGAGTAGACCTCCCCTTTTAAAGAAGGGAAAAACTAGTCAGATAGCCAGTTAATTTTCGAAGAGGGGAAATAACTTTACCATAGGTGGGAGCTTAGGGCATTTAGATCCTTTGGAGGTAATGGTTGGCAAGAGATGGCTAATTCTGTGGGGTCTATGAAGCAACGAGAGCCCAAATACCCATTGTATTCCAGGTGCAATCAAAGACAGCCTAGTGATTGTTCAGCTACTCCAATAAGGTGTTATATTTGCAAAGGTGAAGGACATAGATAAAGAGATTTTGTTTATCTTGCGATAGGATGTTAATAATATGGGGAAACCACCCACATGAATAAAGAATGTCCGCATAGGGCGACAAAGCGTGCTTAGGGACAAAGAGCTTCTACTTAAAGTTGATAGTAGTCAGTTATAATGGATAGACCTGTGAAACCTGAAGCTAGTGCCAATAGGGGAAAACCCAGTTCCAAGAGGAGAGGACCTAGGGGAGGGTGTATCATATGACTCAGGAAAATGTGAGAGAAGCACCATATTTTGTAGAAGGTACTTTATTGTTAAATATTATGTTGGTGTATGTCATATTTGATCTTGGGGCAAGCCATTCCTTTATATCATATTGGATCGTGAATGAATTACATATGTTACCTAGTAAATTAGATGTGGGAATAACAATTATTACACCTTTAGGTGAAAATATAGATACCGATGATGTAAGACTATTTATTAGGGGTTATGAGATAAGGATAAATATGATGCCTCTGAATTGAGATGATTTGTAGTGTATAATGACACTTTTAGAAAGGGTTTCAGGTGTGTTGATGTAGAATGAAAGGGTAATTGCTTATTTGTCAAGACAATTGAAATCATGTAAGGTAAATTACACAGTACAAGATCTAGAATTAGTAGTGGTGGTGTTTGCTCTCCGAGTGTGAAAAATATTTATTTGGGTCTCAAGCTCAAATTTTTACAGATCATAAGAGTTCAAAATATCTAATGTTGTAAAAGGAATTGAATATTCATCAAAGGTGTTGGGTGGAATTGATCAAGGATTATGATTATGTGATCGACTATCATCTAGGAAAAACTAATGTGGTAGTAGATGCTTTAAGTCGAAAAGGAAAAGTCGTGGTTGTTATGTAGGAGTTCAACATATAAAGGAACTGATAAAGTTATAAAGAGTGAATTTGCAATTAAGTTTCAAGCCCAACTGATCTTTATTAACTCACATTAAAGTATGTTTTGTGATTCAAGATAAGATATTTGAGGCATAGTGGTTACATCAAGAAGTATAGAAGATTAAGAGGAAGGTGAATCAAGGGGTTGCAACCCTATTCCAAGTTCTAAATGATGGACTAGTGGCCATGGGAAATGAATTTTTATGCCAGAGAATAAGCCCTCAAGAAGAAGATATTGAGGGAGGCTCATGAATCTAGGTTTATAGTGCATCTTAGAAGCACTAAAATGTATCAAGATCTAAAGCAATGCTACTGGTAGCCTACTATAAAGAGGGAAATAACAGAATATATAGTAAAATATAGAGTTTGTCAACAAGTGAAGGTGGAACATCGATACCTACTGTAAAATTATAGTCGTTGATGATTCCAAGTGGAAATGGGAGAACATCACCATTTATGGTTATAGAGGTTAATGATGTCAATAGAATTTTATTAACATTGGCATTTAACCTTAAGGAAGGAAATGAATATGTTGAATGGATTTGATTAGTCTACCAAATCATAAAGGGTAATGATACCAACAAGATTAGCCTACGTTGGTATCGGTATTAATAAGGACTTGATTAGCCTACCAAACCATGAAGGTTAATAATGATATCAATAGGATTATATTGATATCGACATTAACATGGTGTTGAGTTATCTTTCAGATCATATAAACTAAATATATCAATAGGGATATGTTGATATCAGTATTCACAACTTGATTAGCCATTCCAGGGTATGGAGACTAATGATGCTAATGGAGTTACACTTGTTTTGGCACTACATGAAATATTGAAAGTTAGTGATACCGTGATAAATGGTATTAGCATATCTTGATTTAAATGGGTCTTGGATATCAATTAGAATCATTATCGATATTAATTAGGTTAACTTAGGCTCTGAGTGATTGAGATTAATGAATATTGTTATCCTAGAAAATGTAAATGTGTGTACAATGAATTGAATGGAAGGAAATAACATAGTGAAATGAGAAGTAATAAATTGTTAAATTAATAAGTTGATATATGGACGTGGAAGAAAAAAAAAAGGAAACGAGCTTAATGATGCTTGAGAAATTATGAATTATGTTATGGATGTGGTAAGGTGATCTAGGATGATTGAGTCAAGTATGAAAAACCTTTTTTTAAGAGAATAGATTTAGTTAATAACTTGGGATGTTATAAATATAGAGAAAATTTTCCTAAAATTTAGATTAAAAAAAAAATTCATGATTTATCATAATTTACTATAAATAATTGGAATAAAGTTTTCAAATTTGACGCTGTTACAATTTGAACCTCCATTGATATTCAAAATATGTACATATTTATAGACATATTATAAGCTCAAATTGTTATATTTCATCGGGAATTCTAATTACTAGTTTAATAATAATTTTAATTAACCGATTAAATAAGAATTTTAAACCCAAACAACTTTTTTATTTGAAAACCTTTTTTGTATCTCAACAATAACAGTACTATAAAGTGAGTTTTGAATTAAGATTTTCAGCTAGGTGTGCTTGATTTATTATAGACGCATTCTTATTATAACCTCATTTTAGATGGAAATAATTTTTTAATAAAAGTTAAAGTCTTGATGGTGAAATAATCTTATCTTAACACTTCATTTTTTCAATTAAAAAACAATTCAGCAAAACCTATACAAATATTAATTTCAAATATATATTTTACATAAAAGTTAATATGAAACCATCATCAAAATCTTATTCTAAAGTTTAAATAAATAAATTTACCTTTCCATATAATTCATTTCGGTTTGAAACCAAAATCATAAGCGCTGCAAGAAAAAAGTCTCCTCCAAGCACATCGATTTAGATGTGAATTAATTATCTATTAATTGATTAGTTCCACCGTGGAACAAGATACTTATATTTAAATATACAGAAATAAAATAAAATTGAGAACTCTGACTGTTAAATAAATAAATAAATAAATCGTATTAGAAAGTTGAAAAGTCGAATTTTTTACTCATTTTTTTTGGGTTAAGAGAACATATATATTACGTCTTTTAGCTCCCTAAACAATCTTACATTTGTAGCACACTTTCTGATCAATTAATCGACGTATACAAGTAACATTTAAAATAAAATACCTTAATCTATACGATACCTTGTGGTTTTGAACTGCATGATGCAATATATTGCAAGTTGCTTGTGTGTGTGTGTGTGTGTGTATAATGAATAATACGAATAAACACCAACAAGGTCAATGGCAAGAGCAGCAATATGTCTCAGAGACACCGCGTTAAACAAGCGCATTGACCAGGAACTTGACAACGATAATATACGACAGGCAGCTTCATCATTAGAGGCTGACCCCCCACCGGCCACCGGATCTAAGACGTCAGTAGTAGCATAGACATTGACCGTTAGCAATGTGAAAGTCTTCTCTTTGTACGAAGCTTCAAAGATAGTACTGGCAGCTGCCGATAATTTAGCTCTCTCTCTCGTAAAAAATCTATTGTCTTCTCAGCTAGGTCTTAACTGTGAAAACGTTGAAGTTGAATTCTGCCTTTATTTGTTTACTCTTATGCCATTATAATAATCAAAGAAATTAATGAGTTTGGGGTGTTGACATTTTTTTGTGTAGCTACGCAATAACCGGATAAAATTATAGACATATACTACGAATATGTATACATTAAAGTCAGCAAACGCAGGGATATTCATATTTATATTTAAGGAGAGGCTCTTAAAGAAGAAACGATCTGCAAAAACACATAGTTAGAAAATCAAAGGCAAGAGAGGCTTGCTGAAAAGGGTGTTTTCGAAATGTCAAGTTCCGGTGGTGCAGCTATAGAAGAAAGGGCGGTGCAATTTGGATTGACTAGCCGTGAAGATTCAGGCAGCAGTCAAGAGGCTAAGAAGGTACTTAATTTACAAAGTTTCTATGATCACTTTTTGTGAATATTAATGAACGATCATATGCTTACCAAATCAACTGAACTTGATGTTTTCATGTTATCTATATTGAAATGTATTCTGCATGTGATCAATCTCCAGAATAATTTTCCATGTCTAGAATTTTCCTGTTTCTGATGATTTTAAAAGTCAACGGCCTAGGATAATACATTCATACATGTTAATGACTGTCATATGGTTAGGTTAAAATTAGAGGAGAATTGCAAGATCTACAAAATGAAGCCATCTTCATCCAACAATGAGGAGTCAAGCATTAGCAAAGTGGTCAATTACAGAGAGAGAGAGAGAGAGAGAGAGAGAGAGAGAGAGAGAGACTTTAGATTAACAACGACCCTGTTGATGTCTTTTACTTATTAGCAGATCATAAGAAAGTGTGGTTTATGTTTTCTTTTACTTATTATCTGGTTTGTTTCTTTTATGATTATCAGATCTCTTTCATATATGTGTGTGTGTAGATTACATAAAACTGATACGATGGACCGACCAACATGATAATTGCTGCTTAGTTTATACCTTACAGATGCTCAGGAGTTTTCTTTTTCTTTTTTGAGAAGCATATATGAATTTATATATTAATTACTCTATATAGTTTCCTAATTGTTTTGATAGAAGTATATTTTCTTAATTTCTTGATCTAATTTTATGGTTGACAAAAATCCTTCTCTGATGAACCTTTTACTTTCTTTTGTTGATCAGGAGGAAGTAATTGAATCTGCCAAAAGCGAAATGGGTGATGTGAGAGAAGAAAATCACAGATTAAAGATGATGCTGGAGCGAATTGAGAAAGATTACCAGTCTCTCCAGTTGCGCTTTTTCGACATTCTTCAGCACGAAACTAGTTCTAAGCAATCTACAGATTCAGCCCCATCCCATGATGAAACTGAAGAATCTAATGAGCTGGTGTCACTTTGCCTTGGAAGAAGTCCAAGCGAGCCTAAAAAGGAAGACAAGTCTACAAACTCTGCCAAAAGTAGGGAAAATGAAGAGTTGAAGGCTAACTTGACTCTTGGATTGGATTCCAAGATTCTGACATCCACAGAAACTGCGTCAAATCCAAGCCCCGCAGAAAGTGTAGAAGAACCGAAGGAAGAAGCTGGAGAAACATGGCCACCAAGCAAGATTATTCCAAAAAGGAATGGAGATCATGATGAGGCTGCACAACAAAGCCAAGCGAAAAGAGCCAGGGTTTGTGTGAGAACAAGATGTGAGACACCCACAGTAAGTAGTATAGTAATATTGATCAATTGATCTAAACTTTCCTTAACTTTTCATTAATTTGAATTGATTTTCAATATCTATGGCGTTTAATTTCTAAATTCCGTGCTGTGAACACTACGTGCAGATGAATGATGGATGCCAGTGGAGGAAATATGGACAGAAAATTTCCAAAGGAAATCCATGCCCACGAGCATATTATCGTTGCACTGTTGCACCATTATGTCCAGTAAGAAAACAGGTAAAAACCCTTCGTTAACATAACACCTACACTGTACTTGAGGTTTCCTCAAGTTTACGAGTCGTTATTTGTATTATGTTACGCAAAATTATAGGAGTTCCTTTTCTAGAAATGAAGAGATTATCTGAACAAGTTTTCAAACATGATTTCAGGTGCAAAGATGTGCTGAGGACACGTCGATCTTGATCACTACCTATGAAGGAACACATAACCACCCACTTCCAGTTTCAGCCACAGCCATGGCTTCTACCACCTCGGCAGCTGCTTCGATGTTATTATCTGGCTCTTCAACCTCTCAGCAAGGCCTTGGTTCCCATATCAATGCGACCTCTGCTCGTACTGAACTCAACGGATTAAGCTTCAGTCTTCACGATCATTTGAGAGCAAAGCAAATCTACTTTCCAAATTCTTCCTCGCCAGCGTTCCCAACAATTACTTTAGACCTTACCACCTCTCCCTCTACTTCAACTACTCCTTTCGGTAGGTTCTCTTCAAGCTTCAGTTCAACCTCAAGATATCCCTCAACAAGTCTTAACTTTTCTTCCACCGAACCCAACTCTCTACCCCCAATATGGGGAAACGGGCTCCATAATTATGGCACACGATCCTATAATCATCAACAATTATATCAATCATTCATGGAGAAGAACCACCAGGCCGCAGCTTCTCAACAGGTTTTAACAGATACCTTAACAAAGGCAATAACGTCGGATCCAAGTTTTCGAACAGTAATCGCCACGGCTATTTCATCAATGATTGGAGGTGGAGGTAGTGCAATTGCAAACAATAGAAACCAAAGGGCCGGGGATCAGAATTGTTTTGGGCAGAATTTGAGCTTTGGCGAGACCATGACTACATCGGCATTCTCCATCAATTCATTGTCCCAGAACGGGAAAGGATGTGCATCAAGCTGTTTCAATGGATTGTCATCTTCGACATCTCAGAAGGGAAGTAGTCAGCTTCAACCGGCATTGCCATTTTCTGTATTTAACAGTGCCTCTATGCCTAATAATGACAATGAGGAACACAAGAGTTAAGACAGCAACAAGAAAATGTAATTTCGTTAAGACAGCAATAGTTGCAGTACTATATAATATTTGGGACATTCTTGTGATCATATTATATTTAGTATGCCAATAAAAAAACAAAAAGATTGAAATGTATAGATTAACTGTTTTACCTTCCTATGGAGTTGAGTTTCGGGATTTGTACATTAAATCATGAGCAATGTAGAAGCTAGAATACAGTGCTGAATTTTTGAGACACTGCCTGGACACCAATTACAATTCTCCAAAAACAGTCATTCCAATATTCCATAATAACTGCAGGTCTACTGCGCGTTCCGCTAACGTCCCAGTTCCCATAAAAAGATGTCCATGGGATAATCAACGACAAGGATTTGAGTTTGAAATTTTATTTTCATAATTCCATACCTTTATTTTTGTTGTGGCCGTTGGATTCATTCTATATCGTGGTGGGTATTATAAAGTGTGGCTCTCCTTTCTAGCACTAACGTCTAACTACTGCTATATATATATATATATATATATATATATATATATATATATATATATATATAGGAATCATTTATACTCATATAATGAAAACATGCTGACTGAGTACTGCACGAGAAATAAATGGACATGATCCCATCACTTCTTAATAAATCTTTCTCTTATCCATGTGGCGAAACTTGAAGACAACTTTTATTAAGAGGCTTAGTTTAAATACATGTGATGCTATTTCTTTGAGAAGCTCTGATTAATTTCATAATAAATATGATAAAACTCTAGGCTGCACCGAATTTGCATTTATGCTTTCACGTGATAATATATATGTGTGTGTGTGTGATGATCAACGAAATATTAATGGTTATATATAAATGGATTTCTAAAACTCCTTTCTATCACCTGAAATTATTTTGAAATCACTTTAGAGAGAGTCCAAGTATTTGAAATGTATTAATCTCTTTTATTTGTCATGTTGATTACTTCCTACTGCATAGCAACTTAATGATCCTGACATTCATGAAATTGACGTTGTATGGATGTTTGGGAGTTCATGAATTATGGTCAACAAATCTTACAGACTGCATGATACATTGGTCAAAGTTTCACAACTACCTACTAGAGCAATGTATTAGAATTGGCAGACAACTCCTGGTCAAAGTTTCACAACTACCTACTTTTGGTTTTTGTGCCCCTTCCTTATCATCTCTGCAGGTGGTGGAACGAATTCTAAGATGGTTTTCTTGTGTTCAAGGTTACAAATTAATTTTTGTAAGAGCTCACTTATCGGAATAAATATTTATAATTTTTATTGTGCTAATCTACTAATTCCATTTATTATAAACATGATACTTTGCCTTGCTCTTACCTGAGCCTACCTTTACGCTCTAACCCAACATTGATATCTACCTGGAAACCGTGATTCAAAAGTTCAGAAGCAAGCTTTCAGCATGGAAGGGGAGATTACTTAGCATGGCAGGAAGGATATGTTTACTGAAGAGTGTCTTGAATTCATTTCCTCTCTATTTTATATCAATCTTTCTTATGCCACAAGGAGTTTGCAAGCTGTTGACCTCAATCTAGAAGCGGTTTTTATGGTTTGGAGCCTCAAACATAGAAAAATTTGCAAGGTGCAATGGCAAATTGTGATGCGAGACAAATGCAAGGGAGGACTTGGGATTGGCTCTCTACTGGCGAAAAACAAAGCCATGCTATTTAAATGGGTATAGCGGTTAGGTACACCTAATACTTCTCTTTGGAAAGATTATATTTGTAAAAAATATGCACCAATTTTTACAAATGGCCTGCCAACATTTTCTCTAAGACTCACGGGAGTGTGGCGTTGTATAATGTCTCTCTTGCAACCTGTTGATCCTTCTTTCGATACTATTAGAAGCATCATTTGGCATGTTGTTGGAAATAGCTTATCTATCTGTTTCTGGACTGATGCGTGAGTCGGATCGGTTACTCTTCAAAATATCTTTTCAAGATTGTTTCTTGTCTCTAGTTCTCGGGATGCAACAGTGGCAGATTCAGGGCAATGAATTCAAGCAAATTGGGTCTAGTCCTTAAAATGGCGAAGAGAACTTATGGTCTATGAGTCAGAAGATGCAACCTCTCTTAATTCTCTCCTAGCTTCATCTGTTGTGAGTAATAGTGGTCATGACAAGAAAATTTGGACAACCACCAGTGATAGAAGCTTTTCAGTGAATACCTGTTGTGCTTTGATCAAACAAACTATAAATGAAAGGGATGAATAGATGTTTGGTTGAAGAATTACCCTTCAAAATTCCAATGCTTTATTTGACTAGCTATTCAAAATAAACTCAACACGAATAGTTTCTTGCTTCATCCTCGCTTAGTGTTGGAGGCTCAAGCAACTTGCAACCATTGAGTTAATTGACATATAGTTTTTGTATTAATTATGGTGGTGCACAAGGAGAGCAACTATCCTTTTGTATTTATACTTTTAGGGTTGTGTACAATATAAAGATGGAATGTATTACGTATGATAACTATTTCTATATAAAAGTATTTACATATATAGGGTCTATTTCCTTAATACACCTCGTCAAGCTAAAGGTGAAGATTCCACTCGAAGCTTGGATCGAAAGTAAGCAAACGAGACTGGAGGAAGAGGCTTGGTAAGAACATCAACTAGTTGATCCTTGGAGGAGATGAACCATACTTGAATTTCTCGCTTAGTAACGCGATCATGGACAAAGTGATAATCAACTTCAACATGTTTAGTACGAGCGTGAAACACTGGATTGACAGCTAAGACTTTGTATTCTGTTTCAGTAGAAGACCTCGCAACAATGCGTTGTTTCCTGGATTTCCATGAAATAGAGGTAGAACCAAGGTACACAAGATAACCACTTGTGGATTTGTGATTGTTAATACTGTCAGCCCAATCAACATCTGTGAAACTATGAAGAGACAAGAGAGAATCCTGAGTGATGTGCAGACCATAAGTTGCTGTAGCCTGGAGGTAACACAGGATACATTTAACAGCAGACCAATGATCCTCAGTGGGGGTATGCATAAATTGACATACCTTGTTGACTGCATAGCAGATATCAGGTCTAGTGAAGGTAAGATATTGTAATGCCCCAACAATCTGGCGATACCGTGTGGGATCAGAGTAAAGAGTACCAGGCACGAGTTCTAATTTGGAGGAGGCAGACAGAGGAGTATCAACTGGTTTGTAAGAAGCCATACCTGCTCACTGGATGATATCGAGGGCATACTTGTGTTGGCTTAATAAGATACCCATAGTAGTAGATTTAACTTCAATGCCCAAGAAGAAATGAACAGAACCCAAATCCTAAAGCTTAAATTTTGATTGCAGCAAAGTAATCAATCTATGAAGTACAGTTGAGTTACTACCGGTTAATAAAATATCATCAACATACACAAGCAGGTAAACCATGGCACCATCGAGAGAGAGAATAAACAGAGAAGTATCACCCTTGGATGCTTGAAATCAAATGGAGATTAAAAACTCACTCAACCGGTTGTACCAAGCGCGAGGGGCTTGTTACAAGCCATACAAAGATTTATGAAGACGCCACACATGAGACAGGAGTGCGGGATCAACAAACCCAAGCAGTTGTGCCATGTATACCTCTTCCTGAAGAATGCCATTCAGGAAGGCATTATGAACATCCAACTGATGAATGTTCCAACCATATGAGACAACAATAGTGAGCACAAGGCGAACCGTTGTAGGCTTAATCACCGGACTAAACATCTCCAAATAATCAATCCCCTCTTGCTGAGTGAAGCCATGGGCAACCAACCGCACTTTATATCGGGCGACCCAACCATCAACATGTCTTTTAATCATGTAAACCCATCTACTGCCAATCACATTCAAATGCAAGAGCAAGTTCAAAGTATAAATGAAAGTCTTTGATGATCAAGATTAAATATCTTTTATACAAGAAATTAAGGAATTAAAAAGGAGGTAGAAATAATTGATGATCATAGCAATCAAGTCTTTATCTTGATGCATTTTAGATTTGGTCCTAAATCATTTGGATTAGTTATAGTTGGAAATACTAACAAATAACAATAGTTTATATCAGTATATTAATATAAGTTATCGAAGACCCTTACTTATGGTATATCCATTCATCTATTTGGTTTTTTACTTTTTTTCAAGGAAACACACCAGTTTCTCTCCTTATGATTTAGTCTGCTACACCAGATAATATGAAAAAAATATAGAAAAGACCGAAATGTATCATTCTCATACATGAATAATTTATATATTCTATTGAAAACATTACACGTTTTATATATCCATGTTAGCAAGCAGGAGGTTGTGTTATTATTTAGTTAACAACTATTTGAATGGCCTTTTATCATTTGATACAAGGCCAAACTCTTTTTAAAAATCTTACAACTCAAATGATCACTTTTAGAGCTTTATTGGCATGTTGTTCTACTTATTGGTATACTAATATAGTAATTTGTTTGAAACTGACACAACTTACATGATCATATATCCTCTTCTTTTAATAAATGTATCACACTTTATGTTGGACCTTAAATCCTATTATAACTCTAATTTAAGAATATCATTCTCTCATTCTCAACCATGCTTCTTTACTTTATCATTCATTGGGATCTTTCAAAGTCAAATTAAGTGATCGTTAAGTTTTGTGCTTGAACTTGTATATCCACTATATTAAAAAACTATTAGTCTTTAAATCTCTTGTTGAGAGATTACTTGTGAAGATGAAAGTGAGACCTAAAACACATGTGATCATGTCTAAAGCTTAGATTAAGCTTTGAAATGAATGATAGGGTTTTGATCTTGAGCTTGAGAAAAGGCCATGATTGTAAAGGTTGTAATCTTGAGCCCATAAAAAAGATCATTATATAAATGAATAGAAATACCCATGCCTACAACTTCGAGATACCCATGCCTACAACTTCGAGAGTGAGCTATATAGTTAGGTTGAACCACTATAAAAATCATGATCTTCAAACTCTTTTTCATGCTCTCTTTTATTTTTCTAGCAAAGATAATATTTGATTTTATTATATTGGTGTTGTTAAATAGAGTGATATTTGAAGTTTTAGATTTTTAAAAGAAAGGGAATTAATTTTTACTTTGTAACCTATTTCATCCTTTTACATAATATCATAAGGGATATCTCGATCAGTTAATTTAGGATTTGTAAGGGTGACATAGAAAGAAAAAAAAAGACTAGGCACCTAGTTCTATAGTAACTAAGAACCGTAATTAATCTTTAGAAATTTTAGATAAGAGTCTGGTTATGTAATAGAAAATATAGGACCCAATAATGGGTTCTCTATTGTTGGGGTGTCGAGTTCTCAAAATAAGCGACAACCTATATTTCATATACAAAACAAAGCATATAATGGACGATAAAAAAAAATACATATTCATCAATTCAAATACTCGATAATCAACATCTGAAGATCTTAGCAAAAAATAAGTCATCTAATTCTAGGTTGGGCTCTTAAATAAAAGACAGCTTATTCATTGTATATAAAAACAAAACACATAATAAACATCAAAGGTATATTCACTAATTCAAATACTCAATAGTCAATATACAAGAATAGAAACTAATAAACGAGTCATTTAATCCTGGGTTAAGTTCTCAAATAAAAGACAAGTTTATACATCATATATTGATGGGGGAAACCATGAAAATGACACAACAAAATATATGAACATGTATTAACTAATTCTATTTCCTAATAGTCAAACTCCCAAGGATAAGAGCCGATAACGGGTTATCTAAACATTGGTTGAGTTCTTGAATAAAAGACATTTGATACACAAACACAAACATAAACACAATCATATATGCATAAAAATTTTACACCGAGACCGAACCATTACGCCTATGATAAACCAAATTCAAACATGATCCTTCAAATCTCATCATAAAGTATAGATTTCCATTTTTTTGTCTAAAAATAAATAAATCATAGCACTTCATATCCTAACCCCAACACTTAAAATATTAATAATACACACAAAAATTACAATACATAAAAAATTCAATAAATACACAAAAAATCATTCGAGATCTAAAATTGACCTTTATAATCGTGGAATACAGTCAAAAGCTATTGAAAGTGGTTTGGACAGCGTTAAAAAACTAGGCAGTGTTGATGTATGCATCCATGTGTTACCAATATTATTGGTGCATGTAACTATGCACCTCTATTATTAAGGTTTGTTTTATGGCCGATCAACATCGACTTCCTCCTCTTTTGCTCCCTATACGAATGGTGAGGACCATTGCCATTCTAGGATAGAGAGTAAGTCAAGGAAAGTTTCAATTTGACTTAATTTTTTTCCCTCCAACACTAGTTTGTTGATTGGTTCAAAAGATAACACGTTGCAAAGAGATGGGTCATGACTGGTCTGGTGGTTGTGTTGTTTTGGATAGTGGTTTAGCTAGTGCATGATAGGGGGTTGCTTTGATTTCAACAAATAAAGAGGGAGATGGCTTAATGACTGGTGTCTGTGGTGTTGGTGTTAGTTCTAGTGATGCATGATCTATTTGATTTCAAGTGTGGTGGTTGGTCGATGTGATTTGATGATAGCTATCTAAGTTCAAGAGTGGTTATTAATGGTGGTTTTAGTTTTCATGAGAGAAAGAAGGATGGCTATTGGGTTATTATGGTTCATATACAAGGCTTAATTTGGCCAATGGTAAGGATAAGCTTGTGATTGCAAAATAAAAAAAAGGATTTATGGTCAATGTTGCTTTGATCGAAATCTGGTAGAGTAAGAGGAGAATGAGAAGTGATAGGTTACGACTAGGGTTTTTGTTTTAGAAAAGAAAGTTTGTTTTTTTGTTTTTTTTCTTTGTTTTTTTTTCAGCCTACGTGTTTCCAAAGTTGACCCCTCTATGGTTATTCTAATCTCTTTTTTTCTTTACTTGATGGGTATTTCTATACATATTTATATTGTTGGGATTCTTATTGGGATTTCTATTAGAACATGAAAAATCAAAACTAGAAAACAATATTGGAGGATTTTTAAGTTATTTTCTTCTTGAATGACAATCTTTCTCTATAATTTTTCTAATCTTGCTATCTTTATTTATTTTTCTCTTTATTTTTTGTATGATCTTTAATTATATTATTTTATCCTTTATCATCGTAGTCCATTTTCTTCTTTGCCCATTATTTATCTACTCAATATTTTTTTAGTTTTTAGAAACTTTTCAAAATAAAATAAATGAAAGTATCAAGAATTATGAAATGATCATAAATTGACTTAAATGTATTGAAAAGACATTTTCTTGGAATTTTTTATTTTTGAAAGTACATTGGAAAAAAGGGTTAAAATAGGTTATGATTATTGCCCATTGTTTACAATACTTACAGTACAAGGACATTGAAAAAATCGCTAGATGGAGAGATGATCAACCACGACATGAAATCAAAATAAGTCAAATTGAGATGTAACCAACCTCAATTTGAATTATAAATGTGCCAAATCAAAAGGCGACCAACATCCTCAAAAAATATAAATAGATCATGTCAAAAGGTGACCAACTTCAACAAGAAATCTAAATGGGTCAAATCGAGAGGCAATCAATTTCAACAAAAAAAAAACTAAATGGGTTAAATTAAGAGTAAATGGATCTAAATGAGAGACGACCACCTCAATAAGAAACCTAAATTGGTCAAATTGAGAGGCGACCAACCTTCACGAGAAATATAAATCAATCAAATCAAGAGACGACCAACTTCAATATAAAATCTAAATGGGTCAAGTCTGGCAGCTAAACTTAATAAAAAGTCTAAATGTGTCAAACTGAGAGAATCAAAAGGTAAAAAACCTATACAAAAAAAATCTAAATAGGTCAAATTAAAAGGCGACCATCCTCAACAAACAAATCTAAATGGATCAAATTAAGAGATGACCAAACTCAACTTGAACATGAAATTTAAATAGGTTGCATCAAGAGGTTACTAGCCTCAATATGAAATTCAAATGGGTCAAATATAGAAGTGACTAACCTCAAAATGAAATCTAAATTGGTCAAATTAAAAGGCAACCAACCTCAAGATCTAAATGAGTCGAATCGAGTGTCGACCAACCTTAACATGAAATCTAAATGGGTCAAATTGAGACCAACCTCAATATAAAAGAAAATGTTACCTCAATTATAAACCTTAGTTTGACTTATCTGACTATAAGATTCTAGTATGAACCTTTTGATTTCCAAGGTTAAAATCTTCGGATAGCAAGACTTGAAGTAAGGTTGAACTTTCCTAATGGCAGGCTTGAAACTTTCTAATAAAAGGGCTTGGAACTTCTTGAAGGAAAGGCCTAAAATTTATTATGGAAAGGCATCAAACTTTCATGATAGAAGGGCACAAAATGTTTCTTGATACTAGTGATTGAAACTTCTTGATGATAGAGCTTGATTTCTTAATTGTAAGGTATGAACTTCTTAACAGCGAGGCTCAAAATTCATAATGGTATGGATTAAAACTTCATGATTGTAGGTCTTGAACTTTCCTTATTTGATAAACCAAAATCTCTTGATGGTAGGGCTTCAATTCCTAATGACAAGGCTTGACTTTTTAATGGTAAGGCTTAAACTTCTTGATCTAATAAACTAAAATCTCTTGATGGCAATGCTTTACTCCTGCGTCTCTTTAACCTTTTGTTGAGCTAACCACCATTGCCTCCTCATGGCCTTTCTTTTAATGGAGCATGAAGATCTTGGGACTATTCCTTATGGCCTCAGGAAGAAGACATTTTATTCTAGTTACAATTTAGTATTTCATTACGTGGGTAGAAGCTGAAGTCTTAGCATAGATAAATACAAACAAAGTCATTTTATTTTTTATGAAAAAAATATTATTTGCAAGTTTGGACTTCCTAAAATTTTGATCACAGATAATGACACCCAATTTGATAACATAAAGATGAGATAACAGTATTAAAAGCTCAATATTGAACATATTCTTTAGTATTAGATCCACAGACCAATAGAAAGCAAAAATCATAAACAAACTTTTTTTTATTTCTTTACCAAATCAGTGGCATCTCTTAAGATGGTAGGCCAATAGAAGTTATCTCATATGGTCTTGGTAGTTATGGCTCTGGATTCTAATTGAATGTCGCAAATACCCCTTTGAATTTCTTTTAACATATATCCACTTTCTTTCAATGACATCTATTTATATAAAGGCATCATGGTTAACCTTTTATATAATATATCATCTATGAAAAAATAGCCAGTTGTTAGCTCTATTAATCTAACAATTTGTACTCCATCTCATTATTATTCTCTTGTAGGTAGTTACTGCTTAAGCAAACTCCTCCAATATGTTTTTTTGTGCAGTCACATAGTGGTCACCATCTCATTTCCCTCTTCTTCTATGCTAGACTTTTATGTATCTCTATCCAAAATTTATGAGGTAACTCCATTGAGTTGTTACTAGCAAGTTTTGAGATGATGCTAACCTTATCACTTTTTTATCATTTTTTTTTCTATAGAAATTGATTTTTTTTTATCTCTTTAATTTTAGATGTGTGAGCACCCTCATTAATACTTGATCATGAAAGGCTTTTTGTCTTTAAACTATCTCTAACATTGCTCCACTATAAATTGGGAGTCATTATACACATGAAAATGGTAGACATTAAGATTTTAAGCTAAATTAAAACTAAATAATACTGCTTTATTTTTCCACATTATTGGAGAAAAGGAATTCAAAAAGAAACCTATATTCAAAAGTTTACCCTTGAAGCATGTCAATACAATCCAAGCTTTACTTCCATTTATGTTTGAGGATCCATCTATACATAATTCCAATGGGTTTAACCTTAAGCTATGCTCTATTGTTATGTGCTATACTAATGTTGGTGACTCTATAAATAAGCATTTTTTTAATAAAATCTATCATGGCTTGAGCTTTTATGATTGGTCTAAATTGGTTTTGAATTCACCCAATTCAATAGCCTACTTAATTAGGTGTCCTAAAAACTTAGGTTTATGAATGATATATCTTATAGGCTAATTAGTCAATATAATCTCCTCGTATGCTTAGAAGTACGGCTTTAGCTTTAGCTTCATCGTAAAATTAACCAATATAAGGGTCACCTTTTCAATTTTTAAGTACCTGGTCTTAGCATCATGGAGAACTTTGTTAGTACAATGCACTTGCTTATAGATCCCTTTCTCTTATCATACCAACACTATACTAACACCCAAATCATCCACCCCTTGATAAAGAAAAAGATCATCACCTTTTTCTTAGTTGAGATAGGACTTTTAGAGAGGATAAGTGGGACTTAAGTTCTTTAAGGACTTATTGACATTATGGAGTCCATTTAAAATTATAGATATTATTTCAGGATTTGAAAAAATGCAAACAAGATCCCCAAGATAAGAGATAAACATGTTTATAGGTACAATCCTTCCAATCAACCTTTATACATCCCTCATGCATAAAAAGAGGGCATGTTTAGGATGACCTGGATCTTTTTAGAATTAGGCTCAATCCTTTTGCTACTAATTAGGAAGCCCAAAAAAGTTTCTCTTTTCATGAAGAATGCATACTTGGCAAGATTAAACTTCATCTGGTGTTAGCTTAGAACAAAAATACTTCTTGCAGGTCCTAGAGATGTTGTTTAAAAGTCATGCTTTTAATCAATATGGCATTATTTTTGTACCCGATTGACCTTTGAAGGCTTTATTCACCATCTATTAATAGGTGGCTCCATAATTTCTTAAGCTAAAAAGCATGGCTCAATAGTGAAATGTTCTCCTATCAAAGATAAATGTTGTTTTCTCTTTATTGTTTGAATGTTTGGGTACATAGTGACACCCTAAATTAGCACCAAATGAGCTCAAATATTCAAATTTAGTAATGGAATCTACCAATCTATCTATCTTATGCAATGCAAATTGTCCTTAGAGCATACCTTATTAAGGCTAGTGAAGTTAACACACATGCCTTATTATTAGCCATTTGGTACTGATTATAACATTTATCGCGTTGAAAATAGGTTGTTAAAGTATGGAATTGTAAGCTAAATCCATTTTAATCACCATAAAAAGTTTATTATAGAGTCTGACAATTAAGATAAGTGTCAATGGTAACTATTAGATCTAGCACACCTACTAGTACACCTTTTTCTTCTATCCCGATTAAAAATATCATCACTAATGTCAAATTAGAAGGGTCAACACATATTTATATGATTACATCTTTGAAGAGAATGTTGACAGCGCTATAATTGTCAACTAATACCTTATATATTTAGTGGTTGGAGAGGACCGTGATAATTATTAATGCATTTTTATGTGGAAAAGTCACTACCTCCATATATTATGGAGTGAAAATGATGGGTTAATGATAGGGGCTTTGGAGTTATGAAGGGAATAACATTTGTTATCCATAAACTTTTTATTTAGTGGAATCTCCTCCCAATAATAGAACTCTAGTAATGCCTATGGAAAATGTTAACTTTTTCTCTTTATTTCTCTTGTTTTGCTCTTTTCTTGATGAATTGTTGATGGTTTCCTTAGATGGTATGTTTTTCTATCTCTATTTTTAAAGTGTAGCAATCCTTTATGCCATGTCCCTTGTTTTTTTTTTTAGAAATATAATATTTCTTAGGACCAACATCTCATTTCAATCTTAGTGATGTTAAGATAAGTAGTCATTAATTCAAGATATATCAATCTACTTCACAATAGACCCTTGGGATTACTTTCGAATGCTTAAGAGATTTTAGAAGTGCACCTATACTTTGAAAATTCATCTCTAAATTTGTGAAAATAAGGATGTTCTTGCCGACATATATTTGCTTCTCCTACATGAATATGGCTCTTTATTACTTGATTTATTTTTAGAAGAGTCTTGTCTAGAGGGGCATATAATTATTCCTCTAAGGAATAGTTATACACCCCACTTATTAAGACCTTTATAGCGATTTCAAACAAACCTTCAACCTTAAACATCTCTTGATTAATCTCTTTAGATAGGCCTTAATACTTTTACATTTTTATTGAGTGATGGAAAAGAGTTTTATTAAGCTTTTTTTGGCAAATATGTTAGTGCTAAGACAAGTAATGAGCTTGCTACACAAGTTAAAGAAGTTGATGATAGAACCAGGTTCCAAACTAGACCCATTGATATCCATAGAATATGGTGGAGAGCATTTTAGACATGGCATTGTTATCTTGTATGACTACCTCAAGGTTGTTCATAATATCATGCACATGCTCTTTAGGGTCAATAAGCCCATCACAAATATTAAGATTCATCTTCATGGTGATAAATGTTTTTTAGACATGATTGTTTATATACTTTATCATAGCATGAAATCTCTTATCTAATGAGGAAGACCTTTGTTTTCCTCTTCTCATTATGTCAGTTTTCCTATCAAGACTACTTGAGTGAGATCTGATTAATACTTAAAAGTATATTTTTATCAAGGTTTTATATCATCATTTTGCACTTGAAGTATCAATAACTCCTTAACTGCAGCATATTTTATAGTAACAGTCTGATAATATAATATACCTTTAATTTATAGTAAATATTCATTTTAAATGCAGGCCTATCACATAAATCAAAGGATTGATTGATGAGTTTAACTACTGAATTTGAGAAGATAAAGAGAGGGTTAAGCTTAGAAAAGAGATGCTGGTTGAATTCAAATTGGAACACCATTCGGTTATTGGATCATAACTAGAGCTGTAGAACTTGGATTTAAGTCAGGTTTATATGGATAGAAAGCTAAGACATAAGCCTAAAACTTTCATGTAGGGTCCAAGATTCAAAAAGACCGTTTTCAAGTTTAAATTATAGCAACAACAGAGAAGTCAGAATTTGTTCTGCAACTCATACATTGTTCAGTGTTCAACCCATATCTCGAGTTCTAGAATTTCAAATGACCTTATTCTTGTTTTGTTGGAAAGATGAGACAATGTCCCAGAACTTTCATGAAGACTATCTGTTCAAATTCTGATGTTAGCAATAACGTTTTCTACAGACAAGAAGATAAGGATTGTTACCAAGTCAAGAGGTGGTCACCCACTCAACAATTAGTCATCAAATCAATAGTTCTAAATTTTGGCCTATAAAAGGAGGCATTTGTCATGCATTTAGGCATCTTGGTTTTTAAATCAAGATCATATTCTTGCTTTCTTTCTATTTGTAATGTTTAAGTTTTGCTTTCATTAATCTCTTGTTTATGCTTTTCATCATAACTATGTTCTTATCTAGTTTATTTATGTTTCTCTTCTTCACAATGTTTAGCTCAGTTTATTATGTCAAGGTGAAAATGTTTCACTAATGGTGTTAGAATAGGTATAATATAGACTCAACATGGACTTCAATGTTTATATCCAAGAAAGTTTGTTATTAACATGTCTTATCTTTTTATCTTATTAATTCTTAATACCTTACTTGTTAAATGATTAATCAAGATTTGTGTTGTACAACAAATACTTGGCACAACAAATACTTGGCACTTTCATAGTCTACTGTATGGTATAACCGACACTTGTACTATGAAAGAAACTTGATTTGTTGTTAACATAAGTTAACATTATAAATTCTTGACAATATTTAAAAGTATGGTGTTACTAAAATAAGATAATTAATATGATCATGTTAAAAATTTATAATGAACTCTTAAAGATAAATCATCTGATTGGAACCTTATTTGTGTGTGGTTTCCAATTGATTAATAAAAAGAGTTTATACTATACTTATTTCTAATACTATTAGTGGATCCTCTAACCTTGACAATTGCTTTTATCTTTGATTAATACTCACATCAATATCACATCTCAAAAGTTCTCTTCAATTCCTTTTCATTTGTTGTTTATAATTTTATATAGTTCACCTTCTTGTGGTTCGACCCCAGTCTTGCCGGGTTATTTATTACTTCGACATTCCTGCACTTGGAATAAGACATCAACTCTTTGATCGTGTCAAGATCCTAAAAAAGAATGATGGCGATGATGATTCCTATGACAATAATCATGACATATTGTTGCTTTTCCTTTTGATTTATGGAGATTGCATTTTAAGGACCCAGTTTAAGAATGCTCATGACGTTGTTGGCTTCATAGCATAATAAAGGTATAGCGGTATTGATGTTTGCTTTGATGTATATCATTCTATCCAATCCTTTCTAGAAAATGAAGTTATTTGTGAACTGGTAAAGTAGTTTGTGGGGTGACTGATTATGTGATACGTGGTGACAAGAGAGCGGTTATGATTTGCTCCAAAAAGTTAAACAGCTTCGATGAATGCTCTTTTTTATTAGGTAAACTAGTGAAGATTTATGGGAGATGATACATTAGTAGGGATATTAGTTACTCTTTTTTATAGAGATTCATGTTATTGATCATGAAATTTTTTTTAAAAATATGCATAAGATAAAAACAAACTAGCTTTTGTTTAATTTTTTCATAAACAATGTCATTGATAAAGTTCCAAAGATATATTGGATGACATGACTGATTTTGGGCTTGAGTGCTGGGCTTCGATGTTGGACTTGGTATTTTTCAGCAGAACAAGTTCCTTGGCAAGTGGAGGACCCTTCAATCGTGAGGATAGAAAATAATTAGAGAGATGAAAGAGGGAGAAAAGTTCAATGCAATGGTGAAGAGGACGGTGTTTTTCTGAATCCCTTATAATATGGGTGGTATTGGCCCTGTTTGTCGAAAATCACATGGCTTACCTGATGGTTGAAAGTTAGGGACCTTTTTCTTGACCAGCAAAAACAACGAAGAATGTATGTGCAACCAATAACAAATGGTCTATTTAAATTGGTGAATATATTTTTCATCGGTACATCCGATCAAGAGACTTTGTACATGAGATTTTGACATATTACAATTACTTTCAAAACAAGCAATCCTGGTAGTTCTTGCCTAGTTGTTAAGCCCAAATGGCTAGTTTTTTTTCCCATCAATATTCATCCCTTCTTATGACTTCAAGTAACATGATTTCCAACACTCATGAGCTTTAATTATTAGCATAATTTAGTGAAAGGTAGCATCAGACATGGGAGGAGTCGTCATTTGTAGGACAGAAAAGTTCATGGGTACAAGGTGTTTGGCTCATACCGACAAGACAAACTCTTCATGCCAAGTTTGGAGAAAACGATGATTCAAAATGAAATCATAAATAATATATAAACCATGAATATTTATTTCGATAACAACATGATTTAAAAGCATTGAAGTGTTTCTTACATCTTGCAGCAACAGAGGAAACAAGTAATCAAATAAAGTGCACATGATGGTGCGAGAAACCAACACCGTTAATAATAAAGCCTTGACTATAAATTCACTCAAGCACACACCAAAAGCAAATAAATTTATGAGATCACCAGTACATTTTATACCAATTAAACATAAGATAACTCGCCTTTCCTCGCAGCAACTGCTGAAAGATTTACCTCCTCCATGCTGGATGGCTCACCTTCTCTGAAAATGAAACGAATAATCATCACAAAATCCAAAACGCTAAAACTTTCAAACTCAATTTGATAGCACCACAGATATATCAGAGAAAGGCAACTGTTAAGCACACACTGTTGTTTTGGTGGATATGCAGGAAGAAAGGAAGTGTAGTGGTGACAGAAGTCAATGGATTATACGTTCACATATTGAAAGGAAAAAAGAAAAAAGAAAAGTTGCATTTTAAGATTAATTTGCCAGTTAGAAAGCACATGCAGTTCGAGATTGAGAAACAGATTCTCCCTCAGCCCTCGCCAGCGACAACATTAGACAACAAAGGACAAGCAGCAAAGGCTAAAATTTCAATATTCCACGATTCTGGAACTGGCAGTCTTGTACCTGCCCCAAGCCTGTCCCATGAGTGATAACGGCATAACATAACTAAGAATACTCAGGAATTCTTACCATTACCATCTTTAGTGGAAAACAATAATCTGTCAACTCTGCTTCTGCCCTTGTTGTTTGTATGAACTTTCTTCTGTGTCTGGGGTGACACTAATTTCAATTCGCCACCCTTGCTGGCTGGAAGAGAATGCGTCCGGATCAAAAAAAATTCAACCCCATCTTGAACAATCCTTGGAGATCCTTGTCCTCTAAGTTTTGCTTTCGCAGATTCCGTTGCCGCCATATAGCTTGGAACTGTTGTTGCGTTCTGTGAGACACTCTCTTGATATTCCTGTTTTGTTGAAGATCTTCTCCTCCTAGTTGTCTTACTATCCTTGCTACATTCCTCCTTGGAACTTATATCCTCAACCACCGCGTGAATGTTATCAGCACTACTTTCCAGATGATTAAACTGAGCATTGGGCAGCTTCTCATTCTGCAAACTAACCGTCTCCTTCGTTGTCAATGGTTTAGGAGAAGTTTCTGTCTCAACTTTTTCTAAATCTTTTGTCAATGAAACCATGGGATCACTCGTCTTATTCGAAGGATTATCTGTGATATTCATGAGAACATCACGAGTAGGAGATCCTGGCACCTTTATTGGGCTTAGCTTTGGCTTTTCAGTCACAGTTTCTGAGCCATCAGGAGCCCCTGGGCTGGATGCAGAGATTTTCCTCAAACTTTTCCTTACCCTCTCAAGTTCACTTGGAGGGTTTTCCTGTGCTGATTTTGTTTGATTACTCCAAGGTTTTCTCATGTTGTTCTTAGGTTTTCCAAACTCAGTAACAGAACGCAATGAGTTATTGTCAGCATTGACAGCAGGAATCCTCCACACACCTCGTTTCTGCCTGCCATCGTTATGCATGCTTTGAGTGCTGGGCTGCTTTAAACTAGACCTTGTGTCAAGAACCCGCTTTTTCTGTGGAAATGATTCCTGGAAAAGGAATTTTGACCACCGTTCTAGCCAGTTCCAAGCTGAGTTTTGTTCGACCACATCATAATGGAGGTTCAGGGGCATAGCAGTGGATGATGAAGCTAGAAGCTGAATAAGTAAAATTGAATGCGATCGGTTCCTTTATCATATATAAGAAAGCAGAAAATATAGCTAGAAAAAATGAGTATACCTTACAGATAAAAGCATTTGTATATAGCTTCTCAGGCCTGGTTACTGTATCTAATTCAAATGGATCAACTTGCTTAGCATCATCCTGTTGAAAGTAAAGCGTATTATTTAGACAACGCATGCACTTGAAACCACGAAGGTTAACATTTTATGCTATGCAAAAAGCTTGAATTGTTTTAAATGGAGAGAAGGGGAAAGGATTAAAACAAATAAGATTGTTCACTGATCAATTGTAAGTATTTCAACAACGAGGAACGGCATAGATTGCAGAATGTTTTGTTCAGAGTAGCAGGTACTTCAAGAGTCAACATATGGATTGAAAGCAATCGAGTTAGTTGTCTTGCGAGAAATTACCAGAAACCTTCCTGGACTTCCCTTTGTGAGTGCTTCCTGCCCATTATCCAGAACTCTAACCCCTCGTCCCCGAATTAGAGCCTGCAACTTAACAATCCCTTGCAAGCAGTGCAAAGTAGCAACAGCTTGTCTCCTTACCAAGTGTCCACGAAAGAGTGCTTGAAGTCTTATGATACCCTTGAGGACATGAAATGACCTGCGAGCCTTCACAAATATGTAATTGTATTGTATTAGCCTTAACAAGGAGAAATTGCATAACTTGAATAAGGACAAGCTAGAAAATCTGTTGCAAATTTGTGATCAACACAAAAACAATAAGAACAGCAACTTTTGATGCACAATTTAATTATCACATTTCCAACAGGCAATCATATAATGTAGATATCAGTTATAGCAGAACTTAAATAGCCTTCTGATGATGCTTGTTTTAATAAAGTGGCTGTAGGAACTCAGTTTTTTGTTGTAATTTTTCAGACTACAGTTTGGGTGATTCAAAAATAAATTCCCACATTTATACTCATTCTCCTCACGTCCTCCCACAAACCCCTTTTGAGAATTCAAAGAACTGCATTTGTCATCAACTCACATTTGTGTGCCAATGAACAATGTATGTCTCTATAATTTTCTTGACTTGGGATTGACAAAAACACAGTATATCCACAAAAGAAAACTACCAAATAGCCCCTGAAAGCAGCCTGAACCTCTGTGGCAGCTTGCTCTTGCCTGATGTCCTCTGAAGTGTCTGGAAAATCCAACCCCATAGTTTCTTCTGTATCTGCACTATGTGCTCTGAGCAATAAGACAGCTTATTCATGTGGAAAGCTGGTTCCTATTTCATTAGATTCTCATATTTACCATTTTTATCTGACACATGAGATAGTGGATCTGAGATTACAGGAGGACTCAATGTCAAGTCAGCAGTTGATCCTTTAGAAATAGCAAATGCCTCCTTCACTGCAGCTCTCTTCATGAAAAAAGGTAGATTGAAAAATTAGAACTTGCTTTTGTTGTCATGTTGGAAAAAAAAACAAAAACAAAAAATCATCATAACAGAAGATAAAAGTGTTTACATTTGTTTATACAAAAATTAAGCAGCGAATATGTTTCACTGAATCTGTTGGTAGTTTGCTATTATTACCTGAGCATCTTAATCAATATAACCTTTCACATTCATACTGAAACAAAAAACACAAGCCTGCACTCCTGCCTGTGCTCACACACATGCACCTGAAGATAGAGGGAGAAGAAAGAGAGAGAGAGAGAGAGAGAGAGACTCACATTTGAAAAGCTAGATTTATATGATTTCTTCCTAAAGATTACAGTCTTGATCCAATTTCCTGCAGATTTTCCCATTGCAGGAAACCTAGATCATGTAAAGTGAAACTTGTGTCTGAAGCCCTGCATAAAATAACAGAGCTCAACTCATACATTTCAACAACTTCAAAAATGAAACAGATCAAAAACTGTGCTAAGTAGAAAACTTTTCAACAACAATTTGACATCTCGCAACTTCAAGCTCTGTCTAATACTTTGCTACAACAATCCACATAGCATTCATCAGCAACATTTTCAGCAAACAAAAGCACAATCTAATACAAACACCAATAAAAAGCCTCCATGCTCAAAAAAAAAAAAAATTACAGCACAACTCATCATCAGCATAATGCATGGACAGCCAAGTGTAAGAGAATATCAAAATCATTAAAACCCACTTCAGTAATTAACAAATATTCAAGAAAAAGCAACCACAGTATCTTAAAACATACAGTATCCTTTCTGTACAAGTCACATTCCATTATATAAAGAGAGAAAAAAACACAAGAAAACAATTTTTCATTATATATCAAAGCAAATTTAGACACTGAAAATAAAACTTGATCTCAATGTACTAGAACTTAAAGAGAATTGGCCCGATAAATGGACCAAGAAAACAGCAGTACATGGCCAAGCTTATTAACCAAGTCAAATATAAACACATTGCAGAAATGCAACTCAAAGAACAGACCAAAAGACAACGGAAAAGAAAACTGAAGTAAAGAAAAGATCAAAAGAAAAAGGAAAAAGAAAACTGAAAGTGGGGATTAGCAGCAATGTAGTTGAGATCTGATAGATACCTGAAAAATGGAGAATGTTGCTGCTGTGGTAGCAGTTGAGTTGAGAAAAGAGTGAGTGAATACCAAATTTCAGGTGATATATAAAGCTTAAAGATTGTGAGTGAAGTTATACCAAACCTGGATACTAATTTAAAACATGGACCCCTCCCATCTCCCTCTCATTCTCCTAAACATCATTTTTTTAGTGAAGTTAAGACACTGGAGAGGGTGACAAATGAGCATCACAACTCTGTAACTCTAAAAAACAAATATGAAAGGGAAATGCTCATGGCCCATTATATCTTTTTCCCATTTTTCATTCTATTATATACATTTCTACTACTGAAATATGGAAAGGCATGCACTGGTTGCTTCTGAAGAATATAAAAATCAATGATTAAAAAAAAAAAAGTGTTATATCATATCTGGCTGTATTCCTTCTTTGCTTAGACAAAAAGCATCAAGTGGAAACGTAAAAGATAAAGATTTGTAGGTAGCTGATATTCCAAGGAGCTTTAGATTGCTTTTTCATGAACACCAGTGTGGTTTCTTAATGTAGTTTTGATTTTTCAATTTTAAATTTATGTAATTTAGAGCTATCTGTACTTTTTTTGTTGAATTATGAATCATTATTTCACCAAAAAGAGAATGAAAATTTTAATTAAAATATAATACGTGAAGAGCTGTAAGATTATGACGATAACAAGCTTGCAGTGGATTAGTAGAAACTATCTCAATATTTTGTCTAAAAAAATGTTCTGTGATGCGCTTTCATTTTCATTTACCAAGACTAATATTTTTCCATTACAAAAAGACTAAATCCGAAGGAGGAATTACTGTACATTTCCTAAGTAAACAATATGGATATAATTGGAATTACAATAGACCTCCTCAATAAACAATTTGGAGCAATCCACAATAACTTCCTTTTTTTTATTGACCTTTGGTTTTGTACGTTTCGTCTTTCCTAGGTGGGTATTGGTTTTGGGTTGTTTTGTCTGTCTACGGACAAGAACATTGAGGTGTTTGATTTTATAAAATAAAATTTTATTTTATTAGTTTATAGCAATTAAACATTTGACGGATTTGAGATATTGACAAATATTAAACTCATTTAATTTTATACCTTTAGGAGCTCGGTTGCACGATTAGGAAAAATATTTTTATCTTTTTTATTTTTTTATGCCTGTTCTTTTTTTTTTAATTTTATCATTCCAATTTATTTTTTAAAATTAACTTAATTATTTATTATGCTTGCCTACATATAAGGGGTTTGGTTGCTGGATATAGGGGTTTCTTAGTGTCAAGGAAAAGATCCAATGCTCGATTGATGTTTGATTTGTGATATGTTTTTTACTTCTATTGATTTAGAGGACCAAATCAAGTTCTCAAACAAATATAAGGGGTTGTAGTTAACAAGTAGTGCAGTTTTGGTTGGTGTATGCACTGCACATGCTAAAGAGTGAGGGAGGTTGCAACGCTTTAGCAACGTGTGCGGCCTTCTTTGGTGGTCAAATTCAGTCTTTCACGGTGTCTTCTGACGAGGTGTATTGTTCTCTTCCATATAGGGTGGCACATGTATGTTAATTCACAATGATCTATCACTGCCACTTTTTTTTTCTTGTTTCCCTCTTTTCTCTATTTTTTCCTTGAAATTCATGATGGCTATCCTAATTTTAAGTGTTGTCCCCTCATTCTATTGTCATTTTAAATTTTATATTCATTTTTTTAATTGCTAATTTTTTGTTTTTGGTCTTTTTCTATTTTTTTTTCATTTTTATCCTTCAATTAAAAAATTGCAGGTTGTCCTTTTATTTTTTTTCTAGATTTGGTCCTTGTTTTTTTAATTACTAATTTGTTATCCTTTTATAAAATGATTTTTTTTTCAATTTCATTCTTCAATCCAAAGATGTAAAATTCCCTTACATTTGTTTTAATTTATAATTTATTTTTCATTTTTTTATTGCTATTTTTTGTTTTAGGTCCTTTTGTAAAATTGAATTTTTTTCTTCAATTCCATCCTTTAGCTTGGGGTTTGTTGGGAATTGGGCTCTGTGTTTTTCTCTATGGGGTGATCTCGGTTTCATGACCTAAGAGTTGGATTTGAAAACTTAACTCGGGTTAAATCATTCTTTTTTTTAGGGTTTATTTTTTTACATTGATTTTCTTTAATTGGGTTTCATGATTTTCTTTAATTTTCTTTCTATTTGATTATCCTGATCTCATCCCCTATGTCATGGATCTCACAGGTTAACTCGGGTTAACTTGTTTTTATTTGGGTTGTTTTTACAATTTTTATCTTTTATAGATTTCATCCTTCAACATTTGATTATTTTAAAATTGAGATTGTTCTTTTTTCCTATTTTTATTTTATTTGGTTATTTTATTTGCATAATCTGGGTTGCGAAGTTTGATAGACTTGCCCAGTTTACTGGTGTTTCCTTTTTTGTTTTTTGTTTTAATTAATTTTTTTTTCAATTTCATCATTTAGTATTGTATTTATTTGGAATTGAGTTTTGTTATTTTTTTTATTTGTATTATATTTGCTTATCACGGTATCATAATCGAGGTTGCAGATTAGAGATGTTTATACCGGATTAAACAACATTAAATTTGAAAATTTTACCGATATTGATGATGAAAAAAATATTTTTTTTATCTCATTTAAATTCATCTACTAACTGGTGTCAGAAAGATAAAAAGGAGATTTAATTCTAACTAATTAAAAGAAAAAAGAAAGAATCTTTAAACTATCCATGCTAAAATAAAAAATATTCATGAAGATTTCATGGCTCGCTATTTTTTAAAAAAATGAAGAAAGTGGATGCATTTTTTTTTTTTAACAATCAAACTAATTTTTTTTTCCATATACTATCTAAGAAATGTGCATTTTCCATATATATACTTGTACAACAAAATTAAAAAAAAATTAAAAACCTGAAAACAATTTGATGTGCACAGAATCTACTCTTCATGGACAAATCCCAACTTCGTTGTTAGTACATGAGTTATAAGATGAGTAAAAAAAACTTACAAGGAACCGTACGTGTAAACTATTTGATTGAATATGGACAAGGTGGAACCCCCCACTGCCCTGTTTAAGTAACCAAAGAAAGAAATTAGATTTTCTTTGTCTTTTGGTTATAAATCGAACGGCTTGTATTTGTTCTAGGTGGTAGTTGTACCAGACAAGATGTGGGGTCCTTTTTTCAACGAAGTAATGAGATTGTACGTGGACCCCAAGCTGGGGTCTAATCATTTAATACTTGGCTTACTTGCTAGCAAGGAATATCATATGCTTAGAGAACTTTTCTAGTGGAAATCTAAGTAGGAAACAAAAAAAAAACACAAGAACATGTTGGTTTTGGACAGAGCTTCACAAAGCCACCGACACCTTGTTAGGGTTGCATCGATGAATCCAGGGTGTATGCGTCTAACCAAAGTTTCTTACTGAGAAGAAAAGTCTTGTAAGAAAATGAAAGCTACCTATGTGGATAATGAAGTAAAATGATTGAAAACAGTAGCCTAACTGCAAAATCCGTGAAGTAATGCAGTGTTTGGCAATATATGACAATATAGTTGAAATCGTGCGTGTTTTCTAAAAAATTTGAATTTTATTTGAATTTTTTTTTTATGTTTTTCAATTATTTTAATTTTAATATACTGATATTAAAAATAATTTTCAAACAAAATACTCTTAAACATCCACTAAATCTTTTTCAGTTCTGAGAAAGTCTTTCTTCTCATAACTACTCTACGATCTTGCATAGCTCCTCAAAAATATTACTGTAATAATCTTCAATCATTCTACTATAAGCTATCCATATGTTATTGAGTGACCGAATTCGAGAGTGTCATCATCCTCTTAAGAATTTGTTATATATATAAACTAGTTGTAATCACCTGCATTGCATACATATCCTTCGAGTATCAACAACAATATCAATATATAAATTGCACATGAACTACCTGAATGGTTATAAATCAAGATGAAAGAGGATTGCAATTTGATTATTGGTGGAGGACCTTATGTTATGTTCTGAAACTATTTTAATGTGGTTTTTCAATGTCTCATTTTAGGAGTTTAGAGTCCATTTATTTGATGGAAAGTGGTTTCCTGAAAATTACTTTCCAAACTTTTTTATGTTTGTTTATTATTAGAAAAGTTGATCAATGAAAAACACTTTCCAGTCAAAGAAAAAATTGGTTTGGTTTTTAGAAAAGTGTTTTCCTTTGATCTTGAGCGGAAAACACTTTCTGAAAGTTGTGAAAAATTAGAAATGTTATATTATTTGTTAATTATATCAAATTTGGTCCTCAAACTTTTGGTTGTTATATATATTTTGTTTTGAATATTTTTTTTTCAATTTCATCCTTTAGAATTTAATTTTTATATTAACTTTGGTCCTTATTTTTATAATTTTTATTTGTTTTTCCCTTATTATTTTTTTATTGAAATTTTTTATCTATCAAATTTGATCCTCATTCTTTTGATTGTTACTTATTTTATTTGAAATAATTTATGAAATAGTAATTATTATTATTTTAATTTCTTCATCTTTCAATTTTTTTATTTGTTACATTTGATCTCTATTATTTTGTTATTATTTATTTTATTTAAGATAATTTATGAAATTATATTTTTTTTCTCAATTTCATTCTCATTCAACTTTTTAATTTGTAAGATTTGTTCCTCATTATTTTAATAAACTTAAAAAAAATAAAACATTAATAAGTTATTTTCCAACTCATTTTTCATGACAAAACCAAACACTGAAAAGTGTTTTCTAACTTATTTTCTAGTATATTACCAAATATCGGAAAATAATTCACTTTCCTAAAATTCACTTTAAAAAAAAATTACTTTCTAGCAACCAAACGGGTCTTAGATTAATATTTATCAACTAGGTATTATCCCAATCAATGTCACTCTTTTCATCATCTTCCACTTGACTAAGTAGGCCTAAAACATTATATGTTTTACAAATATTTAAAAAATAATTGCCTTAGTCCTAAAACATTATATGTTTTACAAATATTTAAAAAATAATTGCTTTTATCAACTGAAATATTGTTGACAACAATCTCATTTGTTATCGCAACATATCAAATATGTAATAATACTAATGATCCATAAGTTTACCTCTAATAACAATTAGTTAGTTGCCTGCTAGTTGTTATTAGGAACTTTTCAATAATATGATTAAACTCAGTACTAGCTAGTCAATATAATGACCCGAGTTTGAAAGTAAATTAGGTGAAAGTTAACCTAGTTTGACTTATTTATCTTAGTGAATGCATACACAAATCTGTTGATCCAATTAAACCCTGATATGATTTTAAAAAAAATTCAAAAACATCAATTTAATATTTTTTATTGAGACATGTTAAACTGAATCAACTCACAACCCATAACCTAGGCCATGGCTTTGGCCAGGTTTAATAACCTTGGCTTTTAGAATCTGTCTTGTATTATTATTATTATTATTATTATTATTATTATTATTATTATTATATATACCATATATAAAAAAAACTATATCAACATGTAAACAATCTTCATAAAAATAATTCATTTAAAATAATCGACTGATGCATTTATATTAAAAGAATCTTCCACTTGACTAAGTAGGCCTAAAACATTATATATTTTACAAATATTTCAAAAATAATTGTTTTTATCAACTGAAATATTGTTGACAACAATCTCATTTGTTATTACAACATATCAAATATGTAATAATACTAATGATCCATAAGTTTATCTATAATAAAAATTTGCCTGCTAATTTTTGTTAGGAACTTTTCAACAATAATGTGATTAAACTCAGTACTAACTAGTCAATATAATGACCCGAGTTTGAAAGTAAATCGGGTGAAAGTTAACCTAGTTTGACTCATTCATCTTAGTGAATGCATACACAAATCTGTTGACCTAATCAAATCCTGATATGATTTTAAAAAAATTCAAAAACATCAATTTAATATTTTTTATTGAGACATGTTAAACTAAATCAACTCATAACCCATAACCTAGGCCATGGATTTGGCCAGGTTTAATAACCTTGGCTTTTAGAATCTTTCTTGTATTATTATTATTATTATTATTATTATTATATATGCCATATATAAAAAAACTATATCAACATGTAAACAATCTTCATAAAAATAATTTATTTAAAATAATCGATTGATGCATTTATATTAAAAGAATATTCCATTTGACTAAGTAGGCCTAAAACATTATATATTTTACAAATATTTCAAAAATAATTGTTTTTATCAACTGAAATATTGTTGACAACAATCTCTTGTTATTGCAACATATCAAATATGTAATAATACTAATGATCCATAAGTTTACCTTTAATATCAATTAGTTAGTTGCCTGCTAATTGTTGTTAGGAACTTTTCAACAATAATGTGATTAAACTCAGTACTAACTAGTCAATATAATGACCCAAGTTTGAAAGTAAACCGGGCAAAAATTAACCTAGTTTGACTCATTTAATTTAGTGAATGCACACACAAATCTGTTGACCCAATCAAACCCTGATATGTTTTTAAAAAATTTCAAAAACATCAATTTAATATTTTTTTATTAAGACGAGTCAAACCGAATCAACCCACAACCCATGACCTAGGCCATGGATCTGACTAGGTTTAATAACCTTGGCTTTTTGAATCTTTTTTGTATTATTATTATTATTATTATTATTATATATGCCATATATAAAAAAAACTATATCAACATATGAACAATTTTCATAAAAATAATTCATTTAAAAGAATCGACTAATGCATTTTTATTATAAGATTAAAAAAAATGCAAGATGATACAATTCATAAATCATATTTCTTCACATGAAGATTATATCATGTTTTTCAATAAAAACTTTTTTTCTGAACTAAAACAGACCTTGAAACTTTCTTCATCTAAACAAGGCACTAAAAAAAGATTATGCCTCATGGAAAGTTCAAAAGCATATAAAAAATTGTTTGAAAATAACAACATGTTAATATTATGCTTATTGAATAAAGATTTCAATTTATCATAGGTAAATAGCATATAATAATATGTATGTTTGAATTTGATTTCTGTCAGGTATATTCCCTTCACTATATTTTTTTATAAAAGTTGTCCAGGATTGGAAAATACTGACAAATTCTCCCTCGAAGACACGTCATCTTCATCGTCATGTCTTAGAATATAGTTGATTCTTGTTTTCAACTAAGGCTCAAAATACTACGAGATAAATATTGAAATCTCTTCAACAATATATGCCTCGCATATCGAAATCTTAACATGCGCCTTGTTTTAAATTTTTTTTTTCATAAGGTTGAATAAGTATCTTCATAGAATTAAATGGATGTTTTAAATTAAAAAATAAAAACAATAGAAATTTATTTATGATTCATGTGTAATCCCTAATCTCTTGAATGAATATATCCATTTGTACTAGACATGACCTCCAACTTTTTTCTTAAATGGTAAATGTATGGGTAGATGCTTTATTGAGTTAAAGAAAGGTTGAGAGAATATCATCTCAAGATTGTAGATTGTCTGGACAAAATTCGTTTCAAGCTCTTCCATGTTTTGGTTATACAACTTGTTAGAGCATATATCTCTAAAAAATAATTAATCTTCGTGAGTGCATCTCATATCCCTTTTCGCAATAAATCCCGGTAATCAAATGAGTGTTTGCATAAATACGTGACAACATGACTTTTCATTCCATACAATTTGTCATCCTCTAAATTCACCAATCTAGATATGTTTGAAGCGTATTCATCAAGAAAACGCAAACCCTTAAGTCATTGGTAGATAAGTAATTGTGCATTCTTATCTAAGGTGAAGTTGGTGTTGGACTTTACGACTCATGACCTATCATAAACTAGCTCCACATTCTTACAATGACAAAACAAAGGTATATCATTATAGCTTTCATGTTGTCCTTTGTCTTCTCTTTCATGTCCATCACCATGTTAAAAATGTTTTCAAACATGTTCTTTTTAATATGCACGACATTTAGATTATGATGGATAATATTAGTCTTCCAATAAGAAAGCTCCCGAAAAATAATTTGCTTTACCCAATTATAGATCGCACCAAAACTAGTAAACTTCTGCCTATCGGATTGAAAATCAAACACAATACCCTCGTACTACGAGACCGCTTCATACAATTCTTCACCCGACAGTACCAGCGGTGCAACATCCCTTTCAACTCTACCTACAAAGATGTCATTTCTGTTTATTTTGTAGTTGTGATCAGTTAACAAGAATCTAATATGACAAACAAAAAAAGATGTTTTACCACTATTTGTTAAGGTGAAGGCCTTATTATTTTTTATATTATATGAACATGATAATTTTTCATGCGTGCTTCAACAAAAAATCATCCATTGTTATACCACAATGTTTAGAAAGAAGGTATCATAAGTGAAAATATTAAAATGATCTAACTTCTAATTAAATATTATAACCCTACTAGTAAACGATATTCCCTTCGTATCAATAGCTATATCATTATAAGGAAAAAAGAAAATATTAATCATAAATAATATTAGTTTTATCATCATGATAAAACTATAATGATTAAAAATAATTATAAAACACTTATATCTCAAATTCATTAGAAACAATGTTTTTTATAAGAATATCATGAGTTAGAACAAGGTACAATGACATTTCTGAAAATTATATGAGTTTAATAAAATGAATTAATATTATTAAGAAACATACACAAAAACTCCTTGAAATATATATATATATATATATATATATATATATATATATATATTCAGAATTAAAGAATTCAACATATCACCAAGTATGGCATGTGAGGGCCTATTATCATTAATTTTTATAAATATTATAATACATACTCTTTTGTTTGGATTTTATATTTTAATAAAGAAAATAGTGAAAATACTATAAACTCGAATATAAAAACAATAATATACGACCATTAATTTCAATAAAAGAAATATGAATCATTGATACATAGAGAACATGAATAAATTAAATTTTTATAATTGATGAACCAAGTTTTTATTAGTATATTTTTACTAGAAAATATCGGATTAAGAAAGATTTACGGGTATAAATTTTCAGGAAAACAAGCATGCCTTAATGAAGATACATTAGGCTCGGCAGTGTGCCAAGTCTCAACATGCTGAGTCTAGCATTGGCCACGCTTCGACGCGATTGGACTTGGTAGTATGCCAAGCCCCGAGCACACCTGAAGGAAGCATATCCTCCCTTGGGCACATCCAAGAAAATGTTCATCTCTCATTGGCACGCCCAAGAGAATGACTTTCTTTCCTTGGCATGTCTAAGGGAATAAGGTAATGTGGATCTGACAAACATGCTAGACTCAAGATATTTGGACTTGACATTTAGCTAAGTCCAAGGTGACGTGAATATGAGACCTAAGACACTTGAACTTGGCAATCAGCCAAGTCTATTGCACTTGAACTTAATAGTCAGCCAAGTCCAGTATAATGTGGGTCTGGAAAACATGTCAGACCCACGTTACCTGAACTTGGCAACATGTCAAACCTAAGACACATAGATATAGCAAGTTCGATAAGTCCAAGGTAACAACCATTCTCCTTTGGGCATATGTAAGGGAATGACTAACTTTTCTTGGCACGCCTAAGTGAATGAGATAATGTGAGTCTGACGAACATACTAGATCCAACGTAATGTGGGTCTAACAAACAATTGAAACTCAAGGCGTTTGAACTTGATAGTCTGTCATGTCCAAGATAACATGGGTTTGGCAAACATGTTAGACTCAAGGTACTTGGACTTAACACTTAGCCAAGTCCAAGGCAACAACCATGCTCCCTTGGCATGTCTAAAGAAATGACCATCCTCCCTTAGAATGTCCAAGGGAATGAACACATCCTCTATTGGCATGTCCAAGAGAATGACCATGCTCTCTTAGACACGCCTAAGGGGATGACTCTCCTTCTTAAGTCTAGCTTAGATGAAGAGTTCAGCTTCCATGAGCTCAGTTACATCTAACGTCCTAGATCCTAATCTCTTTACACCTTTTAGGTGTATAAAAGTCGTCTAGAGACGTACCATATTTCTATCAAACATTAGTATATATGTAAGGGATATTTATACTTCGTTAAATGCTATCAGGATAAAATCACACTCCAAACCCTTCTCTTCACAAAAGGACAAAACTTATGGGATATAAATACACCATAAGATCTTCAAATTAAAAGTTCACAATCTTCATTATCTATTTCATATACATTTTCAAAGTATTTATTTTTAGAATATTATTGTATTTTCTTTCTCTTAAAAGATGCTTACTTAAGCATTAAAGAGTCTCACCTCCATAAAAAAAGATTTTTTACAAGTACTAGCCATAATTCACCTTGGCTTACTACGCTCCAAGTATAGCTATCAACACTTTTGCTAAGGAGAATGGATGAGATTAGTAGAATTAATTGATTAACTGATTATTCAATTCAAAAACTTTATTCCTAAACTATTTGGATTTTTTAAAATTTCATCAATAATTTATTGGGGTTTTTATTTAGAGGTATGATTGCACATTTTATAAGAATACATATACATTGATAAAGTTTCCTGAATTAAAGAGAACACTCTAAATAAGAAAGGGTTTTAAAAAACTATCACATCGAAAGTAAATGGGGTCATGAATAAATCTTTATATATCTTTTCTATTCATGCCATAAAACTAGATTTTAGCAAACAAAATACAAATATTATCATACTAATAACAATTATTATAGAAAACATTGCAATTTGAAAATATCTAAACATAAATATCATTGTCTCACATCTTCTTATTTATAAAATTCTTATTTTCCCTTAGATTTTGGATAGACGACTCAAATTATTTTTACGTAATATTTTTTTCTTCAATAAGTTCATATATTTTTAATATATTTATTATATCCTCATATAGTATTCAATTATTCATTAATTTATTCAATTAATCTTTTTATTTAAAATGACATAATTATTTTTTTTGTTTTGAAAATATCCTTAAGCTTACCAAAATATAATTTTAAGTTTTTGAAAAAATTAAAATTTTATTTCTTAGAATTTGTGGTTAAATAATTTTGAAGTTTTATCATTTTCTTAAACATCTTGAGAAATGTTGCTATTATATTCTCAATAACTACACTTGAGCATTTTTAAAATTAAAATTAAAACAATGTTAATTTGGATAAACAATTCAATATATATATATATATTATAGTTGAATTAATTTATTTTTTAATGAATTTTTTAAATAATTTTAATTTTTAATTAAGACAGTTATTCATTACAGTTAAACATTTCCACTCTGTTTTTTCCCCTTTTATAATGTATGAAAATCTATATGGAACTTAGGATATTATAAGTTATACCACCATGATATGCATAATATTGTTTTAATTCTCTCTTGTGCTATTAAAAATAAGTTCTATTATTATTATTATTATTATTATTATTATTATTATTATTATTATAGGAGTCCTTGTGTGTGGGTTTTGCATCTCGTGAAAAAAAAATAAGATTTTATGTTCCGAATTCTTATTTTATAAAAATAAAATTTATTTTATATGCTTTAAAATAAATAACAAAAGAATAACTAAATTATAAGTCTATAACTCATATTTTACACTAAAAACTATTAAAGTAGTTACGATGTCGTTTAACAGAATCATAAATTGTTGTTAAACCTTCAAAACAGCAATCTCTGCTCCATCGGCATTCCCTAAAACCCACACAAATGGGTTCTCTCTGCAGAGCATCAAAAACCCTAAAATCACAAAAATACCTCTCTCTACTACATACATATTCCAATTTCCCTCCATTCTCTTCTACATTCACATTAAACGACAGCCGTCTTGGAGTAGCCCATGACTTCTGCTCCAATTCGCGCCAAAACAGCATCGATTTGGCCCAGTACTCCCCTGAGAGAATCAGAAACTTCTCTATTATTGCTCACGTTGACCATGGAAAGTCAACTCTTGCTGACCGGCTTTTGGAGCTCACGGGGACTATTAAAAGAGGGCATGGCCAGCCTCAATACCTCGATAAATTGCAGGTTTCTTCTTATTGGTTTAGTGCTGTTTTAAGTGAAGAATGAATTGGGTTTTTGTTAGATTTTGTTTTTGCATCTAAAGTCTTAGTCTTTTCTTAGGACCCCATTTATGCTGTTTTTGTAAGTAGTTTTTAGGACCCAATTTAGTAAATTAATTTTTTATTTTTTATTTTTTATTTTAATGGGTTTTCATGCTGCGCATTCCTTGTTTTGAGAGAAACAAGAATTATGGATTTTTCTGTTACTTTCAAGCATTATTTTTCAGGACCCTATTTAGTAATGATGTTGATTTGATGGGTAGTGTTATAGACGAAGTGATAATTGTTGTTAAATGTTAGCTAGAAAAAAAAGAAAGGAAATGTGGGCGTATATGTGATGGAATTTTGATTCTCTTAGGTGGAGAGAGAAAGGGGAATAACAGTTAAAGCACAGACAGCTACTATGTTCCACAAGTGCAACCATAATGGCTCAAACATTAAGGATGCAGACAAAGCACCGACATATCTACTAAATTTAATTGACACTCCTGGTCATGTCGATTTTAGTTATGAAGTATCCAGATCCTTGGCTGCTTGCCAGGGTGCACTTTTGGTTGTTGATGCTGTACAAGGTGTTCAGGCTCAAACCGTGGCTAATTTCTATCTTGCTTTTGAATCTAACCTTGCTATAATACCTGTCATTAACAAAATTGACCAGCCAACTGCTGATCCTGAACGCGTCAAAGCTCAACTAAAATCAATGTTTGATCTTGAACCCAGTGATTGTCTTTTGACATCTGCCAAAACAGGGCTGGGCCTCGAGCAAGTTCTTCCCAGTGTAATAGATCGGATACCTCCTCCTTCTGGGAGTACTAGTTCACCTTTGCGTATGCTTTTGTTGGATTCTTACTATGATGAATACAAGGGAGTGATTTGCCATGTTGCCATTGTGGATGGTGTGCTGCGCAAAGGCGATAAGATTTCATCTGCAGCAACTGGTCATACATATGAAGTTGCAGATGTAGGGATCATGCATCCTGAACTAACTCCAACCGGAGTTCTTCTAACTGGACAAGTGGGGTATATTGTTAGTGGCATGAGATCAACCAAAGAAGCACGTGTTGGAGACACCCTACATCATAGTCGATTCAGTGTAGAATCTCTACCAGGTATTTCCAGTCCAACTCTTTTTTTTTCCTTGAACTGATGCTTACTGATCTTTTTGAACCACAGCTAGAAACTTTAAGCAAGCTCCTGTTTCACTTATTTATGTCAATAGATTTCAATTGAAACCTTTGCAAAACTCTTAGCATCTTAACAAATCCATGATGATAACCTTTACAAAACTATTTGTTTCATAGACAGAGACTGGAGAATTCACCATCTGCTAGTATGATGATGCCTGCATGATTTTAGACAGCTCTATTTTATTAGAAAATCTAGTTTGTAGATCACTTTATGTGAGGTAAGGGAGACAAAGTAACATTAACGTACACTTGTATGTAAATACAGTGTGAGATCTTGTCCTGTCACCAGATAATTGGTAAGATAGAAATTTGCAGCATTACAAGTTACTTTAAACCACAAGAAAACCATGGCAGTTGATGTGTATGTTTGAGTTTGAGACACCACATATTGGTTTCATACTTGTAGTAGACATGTATGGGAATTTGTGCAATTTATGGCGCTGCTGAAATTCAAATTCTTTTATGTCTATTCTAAATCCTAATATCCTTTCCTTGTGTATTCTTTTCAAAAAAATGTAGGTTTTAAGCCTGCAAAACATATGGTGTTTTCTGGTCTCTACCCAGTAGATGGATCTGATTTTGATGCACTAAACCATGCTATAGAGAGACTGACATGCAATGATGCCAGTGTCTCTGTTACAAAGGAGAGCAGTTCTGCACTTGGTCTGGGTTTTAGGTGGGCTTCCACCATCGACTGGTAGCTTTTTAACTACTTAAACCATGGTGTTTCCTTAGTTTCATCATTATGATTATTGATTCTTATCTGCAGATGTGGTTTCTTAGGTTTACTTCACATGGATGTTTTCCATCAGCGTCTTGAACAAGTGAGGATTCCATCTGTTCTGTCTCTACATTAGACAATTGAAGTTGGCATAAAACTATTCTCACTGAACATATGCATTGCCTCAGAGCAAAATGTTTGGAAAATTATTCTCATAATAACAATATCCAATTATCAATGGTAACAGGAACATGGAGCTCATGTCATTTCTACAGTTCCAACTGTTCCATATATTTTTGAGTATTCTGATGGAAGGTGTGCTTTCTGATCTTACCTCTGTAATTTTGCCTTCACATATGCTTATTGAACGATATACTTGGTGACTTTGCTAGCAAAGTACAAGTTCAGAATCCAGCTATGTTAACCTCTAACCCCAATAAACGAGTTACAGCTAGCTGGGAGCCTACAGTCATAGCTACAATTATTATCCCTAGTGAGTAAGTTCTCATAATCCCTTTGCACAATTACTTATCATTTCATATCATCTGAAGTACTTATTCATTATGCTGTCACTGGATTGAGTAAGGTATGTGGGGCCTGTTATTACCCTTTGCTCTGAACGGAGAGGGCAGCAGTTGGAGTATTCATTTGTGGACAGGTAATTTTCTGGGCTTGACAAACTTTAGTAGTGGATTATCATGGGCAGTCACAGTAATATATAGAGTTTGGAGTGATTACTGTGCTATACTGTATGTTTACCATGTAGAATGTGAAGTTGATTACTGTTTTCTATTGCATGTTTTCATTTCATAAGCTGATCCACCATTCACATTATTGATCCTTTATGCGCAGCCAACGAGCCTTTATGAAGTATCGACTACCCTTGAGGGAAATTGTTGTTGATTTTTACAATGAGCTAAAGAGTATCACATCAGGATATGCATCATTTGACTATGAGGATTCAGAGTATGTATTCTCTTTCTCTCTCTAACACACGCACTCGTGCGCTCATGCATGCATAAGTACTCATGCCTACCGAGACAGAATTTTTTCATACTAAATACTGATGCCCACCAAATAGATGTGATTTGATGGTTGGTGACTTGGTGTTCCAAAAGAAGATCTGTGACTTTTTCTATCTCTTGTTATTTGTCAAAATAACTGATTTTGGCTACTAAAGTATATTTCCTTTGTGATTCAACCATTACCGTGGAATCAGCGAATGTAAAATGTCTTCTATGTGTTCTATTTTATGGTTTTAACACTGGCCACCTAATATTTGGATTCTTATAACAACAATATAGGTGATTGAAACGGCAGAGATAGAAGGCAGTGATTTCCAACTTTATTGTGCAACTTTGGGACTATCTTCCTTTTCTTATCTTTTGATTGGTGTCATCAACAGTTATCAAGAATCTGATTTGGTGAAACTCGACATTGTCTTAAATGGACAATCAGTCGATGCTATGGCAACTATCGTTCATAAACTGAAGGCACAACGCATCGGTCGGGAACTGGTGGAGAAACTGAAGAAATTTATAGACAGGTATTTAATCTAATTTAACTTTGTGGGTATGGTGCTATAGTTTCTTCTTTACTGACCATTTTCAGACAATCTTATTTTAAACAGGCAAATGTTTGAGATAACGATCCAAGCTGCAATTGGAGCAAAAGTTATTGCAAGGGAGACGTAAGTAATCTGTGCCGTTGCTACCTGTCAAGTTTTTTCTTTTCAGTTCCTGGTAATCTCTGTTCATTATAAAACTAGTATTTGATATAACATTTCTGTGGTACTTTGTTCTGAAGTGGTTAATTGATTTTTTTCTCTCCCTGTTCGCAAATCATTAGATATTGCAGTGACTATTTTAATATCAGCATTATTTAATATTCACCGCTCAACCAAACCTCTCCATATTGCTCCTTAGGATTTCGGCCATGCGAAAGAATGTCCTTGCAAAGTGTTATGGTGGGGATGTTACTCGAAAGAAAAAGCTATTGGAAAAACAAAAGGAAGGAAAAAAGCGAATGAAGCGCATTGGTTCTGTAGACATACCTCAGGAGGCTTTCCATGAACTGTTGAGAGTGTCGTAGTGCAAAATGTCAAATATGGACCATAGCACAAATCACTGATAAGATCAAATGGTTTTGGTTGACAGTTGGTGTTTGGGGATCCTTTCAATAACAAAGCTATATCTTGCTAGTCTTTCTAGAGAACCACGGTTTTGATGCAGGCAGCCTTTTCAATTCTAGCGGAACAAACTTATTTGTAAAATGAATGATGTATTTTACAAATAAATGATGTATTTTCAGCCAAATTCGTGCATAATAAAAATCGCAAATGTCCGAGAAGTATGATGTAGGTAAACTCACAATTCATTTTTGATTCTTTGTTGAAACTGGTATTTCTCGCTACCTATATTGTACAAATTTCTTAAAACTAGTTATTTATTTGTTGCTGAAATATAAACAGTTCTGTTTTTAGATTTCCATGTCATCCGTTCAGTAGCTCATCAACAACAATCGTGTGAGCTGGCCTTTCATATTATGGTTTGTTTGGAGATTTTAGAGATTTAAGGGAGGGAAATAGAGAAGAGAAAGGGAGAAATATTGCTGCTAAATGATCCTTCCTGTCCCTAACTGGAGGTGTCTATGTTATTCATTATACACAAGAAAAATGCTAAGCATATAAGCAGATGTGGTGAGTGATAAAGTAGCGAATTGTGAATCTCATTGAAATTAATGAGCTTCGCAATTTGTCAGTCATCGATGTGGGATTACGATGATCCAGAAATAAAGTGTGGATGTCATTTGAAGACACCCAGATGGACATCATGGACAAATGATAGCCCAGGTATGAGGTTTCATGCTTGTCCAAAACCTAGGAGAAAAAGCTGTGGCTTCTTTAGGTTTCTTGATCCTCCAGACCATACAAATTTATTGTCGGGTTAAAAAGGACTGATAGGGAGAGCTACATGAAGCGATTCTCCAACTAGAAGCTAAGAAGAACATGGTTGAAGAACATGGCATCTTTAGTGTTCATCACGTTGTGTTTGATTGTGCTGTTATCTCGATGAATGAGTAGTGGAAGTGGGATGTAGCAAATTTTGGTCATGAATGAAAGAAATGGTATTTGAATAACCATTTGAGTATTTCATCAGAATTGCAACAGTTTTTTCATAAAACTAATATCTATTACATGATCTGAAATCAAAATCTAGAAACCAATTGACATGAAATGGAGGTGAATAGGAAGTAATCTCCCGTTTTTTGTTTAGGTTATGAACAATGTCAAAATTAATAACTAATTGTTACTTCGCTAAGCAACAATATTAAACCAAATAATCCTATAAGCATTTATTTGGATCTTCATTAACATATCATAATGAATTACAACCAAGATTCTTCATTCATTTTCAGCTTCATTTTGGTATTTTTATGATTCTTGTGATTGTGATAGAAGGAAATACATCTCTTTTCCTTGTTTTTTAAGCATGTTGCATAAACAAAACTATAAATTAATGAATGACGCATATTTACATTGAATTGAAATATGAAATTTGAAATGAACACTTACATTACCCCGCGGTTTTGCTTTAATAAGATACGATCCAAGAAAAGATTAAACAAGAAAATTTAGATTCTAGTGTAATTATATCTACTATCTAATTTTATGATAATAATCATAATTCTCAATCCGACTGTTTGATTGAGATGAAAATTTATCCAGAGTTTCCTGGAATATTGTTCTATGTTGGGGTAAACTTTCAAGTCAATTGGAGTTTGAGAAGGCCTTGCGATATAAGTCAAAACAGATTGTACAAATTTTATTATTTACTTTTTTTTGACTTGTGAACTTTCTATTTGGTAATGATTATTTTCATACAAGGATGTGACAACTTGTTTTAGAAATTTTCTAGTTCTACAAGGATCTTTAATGGGCTGCAACATAGTTTCTAAGTATGGCAATGATTCATTAATGCTATAAAATCCTCTTTTTTTTACAAGAATTTTTTATTCATCCTAGCTACACAAGAAAATAAGAGCTGATGATATTTAATGACAAATTGATTAGCTTATTTTAGAGAGTTTTCTAATCATACAAGGAAAGTTAAAGGAAGATAACAAATATTTCGAGGGAATTTCTTAAAGTTACAATTAATTATTCTAGACAAACAAGAAAACTAAAAGGGAAGCCTCTTCAGCAATCAATTTCATAGCTTATGTTGGATATCTAAAGGTGGCAACGAAAACCCTAGTGTTTCTAGGATATAAATTTCGTTCATGACATTATTTAAACTATGAAAATTATTTATCTTATTCTAAACAAACAAGAAAACTAAAAGGAAAGCCGCTTCAGCAATCAATTTCATAGCTTATGTTAGATATCTAACGGTGGCAACGAAAACCTTAGTGTTTCTAGGATGTAAATTTCGTTCATGACATTATTTAAACTATGAAAATTATTTATCTTAGGTTATTTTGTTTAATTAGATGCAACTACTTTAGTTTATATATCAAATTTGTTATTTTTATTATTTTCTTCATGTTTAGGCTTAGTTAACATACTTTGAGTTTATTATAAGTGTGTAAATATTAGCTCAAAAGTTTTGGGTCATTAGAGTTACTAGTTGAATTATTATATAAGCTTTTTTAAGCTGAAATTTTCAACAATCATGAATTTATAAAATAAACTTTTTTTTTACATGATGCAACATGTTTTTTTTTGCTGGAACAAAAACAAATTGACTTATCAAGTCACAACTGATCTTGTGGTGTTTTTTTTATACTTCTTGTTCACGAATTAGTATTCGTTGAGTGGAGTTTCTTATTCCAATAATGTTAATATCTTGAGACAAGTTTTTATTATATTACACTTTTATCAAACCTGATTTCTTGACTTTCCTAAAGTTGTATCATATTTGTTGTGGGTTACTTGACATCATGATAAAAAAAAATTATATTATAATACCCTTGTATTCTTTTTCGCAAAAACACCAACACCGTCTACACCACCAGCACCATCTACAATAACAAAATCACCACCACCATCTACATCAGTGAAAACATTAACAAAAACCCTATTTACGTTGACAATATTAAAATCTATGTTCACACCACAAACACACCAACATTAACACCAACAAAAAATTCTCCCTATATTACTCACATTTACACTGACATTTTTATCCACACTACATGTATCACCAAGATCAAAACTAGAAGAAACACTCCCTTGCTACCAACATTTGTATTGACACCATATAGACTTGTATGAGTAGTGTTTGTGGTTTATCTTATTTTTTTACAATCATATACATGAAAATATTATTTGAATATATATATATATATATAAAATAATAATTCTAAGAAAAGCAAAGCAATTTAATTTTTTTAAAAAAATCTTTTGTTACCACCCATTTTATTAAAAAAAAAAATTATTAATCGATCATGTTTACACACATATATGTAAAACATAAAAACAGTGAATTTGGAAATATCATATAAAAATTTTATAATAAAAAAATACAAAACAAATATTTTATTCTTATTTAATATTAATAAAAAAATATTTTAAGATTTTTGTATATTAGACTAATACGTAATCGTTCATAAACCAATTGCTAATATCATTATACAAAAGCTTTAGTTTTCTTAAAAATATTGGCATAATTGAATAATCTCTTAAATATTATTCTAATATATTGATTTAAATATAATTTAATTTAAAAGGATTAAAATAGATAAAAAGAATATCTAACAAAAAGAATAGGTGTGTCTAGCTCTCGATTAGAAGTCTAAAGGCTCTTAGACTTGGAAAACTAGGCCCACATGCCTGACTTTTTTTTAACAGGCGGGCGGTACGTCATCCACCCAAAATTTTTAATATGCCAGGCAACGTATTGCCTGTCTAGGTAAATGACACATTGCTTTTTGGTTAATTTTTTGGCCACCTCCAATGATGGAAAAGTAGGGCTCTGAGTTTTAAAGCCTAAAAAACTCTATTTTAAACTTATTTGCACAAAAAAAAAAACACTCAAAAAAACTTGAGAAACCTAAATAAATTCATTTTGAACCCCAAAAACAAAATCCTCTAATCACTCTAAAAACTCAAAATTTAACCGAATAAAATATAATTTCATGGGTCATAATCTATTTTTTATGACATATTTAAAGAAAAACACCTCCTTCGTTGAACCTCACTCTTCAATATAAATTCATTGACACTAAGATCAATATTTTTTTTTTACTAGAATGTGGCTGACCAAATAAATTTGTTTTCTTTTCTTTTTTCTGGTGACTCTTTATTTTTATTAATATCCAGGGACTGAAATGTAAAATTTTAAAATAATATGGAACCAAACATAAGAAATTAAAAACTTCAGGGATCAAACTATAGTTTTCCATGTCCCATGAATAGTAAAAAAAGTGGTATTTTTTAGTGTTAACTTTGGTCCTTATTGTTTCAATTTCTTAAAAACTATAAACTTAAATTCTATTTTGTAATATTGACTTTCAATTTAATATCCGGATGTTTCTCGCCACCACAAATATATTAGAGAATGCAAATAAAAAAAATTATAAAACATAAACCCTTATTAATATAGTGTAAAAGGATGAAATTGAAAAGAAAAAAAAGTTTAGTGAGCATTACTTTATAATTGTTCAAGGAAAAACAATGAGGGATAAAAACGGGATGCACTATAGCAATCCACATTCCTCTTGTTGAACAATAAAAGAAAGAATTTTTTTTATTTTAGTTTATTTACTACTTAATAGACCTTTATTATGTTGTATGTCGGAACAAATTTTTTTTTTTTTACATCGCAAAAAAATTATATGTAGATGTCACAAATGTGTATTTTAATAGCAAGAAAATTATGAATTATGAAATTAAATTTTGATATGTACGTTAAATAAAATAGATCAAGAATCATATGCACTAATAAATATTAAAAAAATATTAACACTAATTAAAGATATCTTATTAATATCTTTAATTTAAACAATTTTGTTTTTTTTTGTAAAAATCTAACAATTAATAAAAATCAAAAGTGATTAAAAGACATACCCGAAAAGATCTCGATGATTGAGAATAAGACCAAGGATAAAACAATATCTCTAACTAAAACCTTTTTGTCTCATTGATGTGTTAAATGTTTTTTTAGAATTATTTTTCAAATTATTTGTTTCTAAGACTACATTCTATCATTAATTAAAAAAAAAGTTTTAATTAAAAAAAAAATAACATCACGATGATTTTGTTGTGATTGAATTTAAAAATATAAGAATAATACAATGCTTGTGCATTCTCAAAAAACTATTTCGCAATTTTGTTAGTCCGACCCAACAAGTCAACCTTGAAACCTCCCAATCTAACCATTTGTCTAACCTATGTTTCAAATTAAACTATATATAAGTTGATCTGATGTCACTCAATTGACTTAACAAGTTTAAAAGTAACCCGAATGACTAGAAAAACCTAGTTTGATTTAAAAAATTCAAGATAATTTTTTTTTTAATATTGAGATGACAATATCTTGAATCAACTTACTTGATAATCCTATGAATCAGATCATAGACTTGATGGGATTTGATAATTTTATTTTTTAAACTAATTTTTATTTAACAATATGATAAAAAAAAAACACTTGAAAGAAAGTAACATAACAATATTTTTTTTTTAAAATGATCATGTTGCGTTATAAAAAAAAGTACTTACTAATATTATCAAAAGACAATTATAATTTTATTTTAAAAAAAGTAAAAATTAATGGTATTTAATAAAACAATATTTAAAATCTATTCTTAATTAATTTAATAATTTATCAAAATAATATATTTAGTATATTTTAAATTAGTTCATTTTAAAGAAATTAAATTTTAAATAGTTTAGAAAAAAACCTTAAAACAAGTAAGGTATGCGGGCTTGGATGGCACAACATGCTTTGCCTTAATAAAATATCTCAATAGATGAGGGGGCCTCACAGCCCCTCGTCTATGTATTTGAGTTTTTTTTTTTTTTTCAAATTATGTTGCCTTTTATTGTCATATTTTAAAAAACAGGATAGACATACCTATTTGTTTGCCTGGTTTCTGGGTACTAGAGAGGTGGATTGTAAAATTGGATTGGGATTTTTAATTTAATTTAACGTTAAATTGCGTGAGTTCGAATTGCAATAAGATTCGAAGCCGAGTTATATTGCGTGAGTTCGAATTGCATATTTCTTTATGAAGTCCGAATGGGAACCTCACGTAAAGGTATGATGTTGCTTTTTTGTTATTGTTTAGCTAGGTCGACGTTTATGAGATCTTCAAATGATTAGAATATGAATAGTCAACTATCTACACCTCTATCATCAACAGAGTTGACTTCGTTTTCCAAGCAGAGAAGCATCAAGTTTTGAATGGTTCCTTCATACCTCAGAAGCCAGCTTTTAAGACTAATCCTTTTGTATAGAGAAGAAGAACTCCCTTCTCAATTAATGGCCAAGTTAATTACAACACCACTTCCATTTCCTGATCCAGCATGCATTTCTGTGCAAATTATATGATTATTTGGCCAACAAGACTAATATAATTTTTTTAAAAAATTATTTTAATCTAAAAATTTAAACTGCTGAATAAAATTTTAAAAATAATTTTATATAACTTTCTAGTACTAGTCTAGAAACTGGGTCGAGTTACTGTATTGTTAGCTTAACTCAAATATTACCTAATTAATGTAGATTTATTTTTTTGTTCAAAACGATATTGTTTTAGTTTATTTTAAAAAAATTCTTTAGTGTTGATCTAGATAGATTTAGATTGGGTTTAGCTAGGTCAATCAGATTATATGTCAATGTAATCGAGTCAATTGATTTGATCGAGTCAATGCCAACTTGATTTTTAATTGAGTTAAGTTCCGAGTTGCGAGCTTTTCAGATCAACCTATTAAACCGGGTTTAACAATTATGATGAAAACTCAAAATATCATAAGGATAACACCAACAATAATTGAGTTACAATTTATTGTTTATTTGTAGGAGTTTTGATCATGTTAGGAAATGATCGTTCATTCTCCTGACATGTCTATTTTGTTTTTAAAATTAAAATTAAAATCCATCATACTGATATTAAGATATTAATCCTATGTAATTGCCATTAGAATAATACTCTTCATATCTGGACAATTATTCTCTAAGTAATATGCTAATATCTGTTGTTTGAATCCATTACCAGCTCAAGCCCATCATTGACAACAGAGATTTAATTTAATCATCGGAATTAAAGACTACGTATTCGCTCATAAGTATAATATAAATTAATTTTCGGACAAGTAATGTCTAAATTTAAATTGCAGACATTTCAGAGAGCTTTTATTTGCTTTTTTTTTTAATATAATTATTTCAGCAATAATTAGTAGTGAAGAACGCAAATGGAACCCCATAACACGTTTATGTTCAGGTATTTAATTGTATCCAGAGCCATCAAATTAAAATGATTTTTTAATAGCTTAAATGAAGGATTAAGAGCTCCGACGCTAACCGTATACCCATTACCAAGATAAATGCACCCATTGCCGACTGAAACACCACCGTACACAGTGGCTCCAGTTTGATATGACCACAGAACTTTTCCTGTCTTTGCTTCAACTGCATAAATGGGTCCTTTTCGAAGTGTGGAGCCAGCAAAAATGACACCATTAGCCAAACTAACTGGTCCAGGAGCAGTGGCATTGCTAGGATCGATCTGCAGTCGACCATAGAAATCGGCCATCGCTAGCATTGCTGTTAGAGGTGATTATGTTTTATTTGATTTGGTTTTTATAAAACAAAATAATAAAATTAAATTTTTTTTTAAAAAATCAAAATCAGTTCAAACTGACCGGTTTTGATTTGGTGTTTTAAGATAAAAACCGGTTCAAACCGGTTTGGCTTGGTTTTTTCCGGTTTTTTTCAGTTTGGGTTTGGTTTGGTTCGGTTTTTTTAGTTTCAGACTTATAAAACCGAAACCGAACTGACCGGTTTTTTTAAAATTTTAATCAGTTTAATCAGTTTTTTTTCATGGTTCGTTTTTTTAGATTATTTTTTTTATTTTCTCAGTTTAATTAATTTTTTAATTTTTTTACTCACCTCTAATTACTGTCCACCCACCAGCAGTTGCTAGCTTCTATTATTTTTATTTTATTTTATGCGAGGGCTAATTAACTACAAACTGCACCCCAAAGTATTTACATTTTTCACACCAGCAAATATATACAATACAAAGATTCAAAGTTTAAACTTTAAAATAAGATAAATAAAGAAAACGACGTTAGATACTGCACGATTTGGGCTGCAAGATATGTGCCTATTCTAAATATAAAATAAACCTTAAAATATTGAAGGGTATAATTAAGAGAATTCACTCAATTCAGCATCAAAATCAATACTTTAGATACCTTCACTCCACACAACAATATTAAGCATGTCTTTATATATGTTAAGCAATAAGTTGAGTTTAATTTCTTAGTTGAATAAAAAAATTATTCAACTTACAATATATCCAAATAGATAATAAATCTTGATTTTTTGAATAAAGAAAAAATAATTAAAGTTTGAGCTTGCTTGCGTGGTAGCAGCTTGAGCCGCAAGTATGAACACGTAATATTTGACCTAAATGCTGCCCAGTGGCTGTAAAGGGAATGACGTTTCCGAAACATGAAATTACTTAAGGTATGTGGAAATGATCATATCACGCATGAATAAATTATTTAGAAGGAAACATTTACGTGGCCTAGTAACAGCTTGAGATTAATAGTTTGTTTTTTTTATAGTTTTAGATTCGAGTCCTGTGATTGTTAATATAATGATCATTGGAGGCTTACATAATCATTAACTTCAAGGCTCGTGGAATTAATCGAGGTGTGCACAAGCTGACCTGAATACCACGTTAATAAAAAAATATATTTAGAAGTTTCTGCTAGTTAGCTATCTGTTCATACAATGAGGCATAATGAAAAATTATATGCAGAAACTTTAACTATTAATTATATCCAGTCTACTGTTTTTATTTTTAAATCATTCCTTATGTCATAGATAATTGTGTTTACGAGCCCTTGTTTAATATTGTTAGCATATGCAGATGGGAAATGCATATAATATATAATTTATGATTTATTTTCTTAAGAAAACAATATATAATTTATAGTTTATAGTTTAAAATATTGATAATATATAATTTATGATTTATAGTTTATAATATTTGATACTTGAAAAGATTTATAATCATGATTTATATAGTATCTTATATATGATTCATGAAATTTTCAATATCTGTCAACTCAGCGTAAATTTAGTAAGAAAAAAAACTTTACTTGTATTTTTAGTAAGTGAAGTTATAACTATTTAGGCGTAATCTATTATATATTTTTATTATATATTCTTTCTTTAAGAACATAAAGAAGGTACACTTTAAAATCAATTACTTTTAAGATCTTAATAAAAATTAAAGAAACACATTAAATAAGGCTATTTTAGACTTTGAGTGGGAATAATACTACACTTTATAAATAATTTACTTGCCAATTAAATGATTTATAAAAGGAAAATTAAAAAAAAAATCGGGCATGCATGGAAATATTTATATAAAATATTTACTTGGCATACAAATAATTAATGTATAAATTATAAATATATTGAATTCCAAGTAATGATAAAGATAATATTTTAATTAATTAAAGTTTGAAAATAAAATAAATAATTAGTAAAAAAATTATTAATTAAAATGAGTTTAAATATACAATCAATAGGTAAGAAAAGTAAGAATGACAAGAAAAACATATTGGTGTAAACCCTAATAAAAAATCGATAATGTTATCGTAAAACAATAACAAGTTAATAAATGAATTAAATGATTAAAAAATAAAATAAATATATTTTGAAATAAAAAGATGGTCACATGGATTTAGTGGAATAAATAATACGATCCAGGAAAAGATGACACAAGAAAATTCAGATTTTTGATGTAAATTCACCTACCAACTAGTTTTACATAATCAAACATAACTCTCAATCTAACCGCTACATCGAGCTGCAATCTTATGATGAGTTTTATAACACATTGTTCTATTTTAGGTTAATATTTTAGGACAATCTAGGTTTAGGAATGTTGTATAATAATGTCCACAGCTGGACAAAAAAAAAACATGTAGACTTAATAATGATATTTTCATAAATAAGTTGAATAAATTGAAAATTTCACTTTCTTCCTCTCCTTAAAATAGCTGATTCTGTTGGAAGAGGACAAAAAAAAAGAGACTTCTTCATCTTTCTTGGTTTTTACTTAGAAAACTCAGAAAAAATCATGATTTAGAGCATGATAGGTGAGATGATCAAAATTTAAACGCAATAATTTTAAGAAGGGAAATCAAGTGAGAGAATTAGAAGTTAGAGAGAAAAATCACGATAAAGTGAGCAAAAAAGGAGAAAGGGTGAAATTTTTTTTTATTGATTAGCATTTGAAGCTCATGTGATTGTTGAGTAAGGAGTTCTAAACTCAATTATACAAGTTTAAAGCTTATGTGATTGTTAGATAAATGGATTTTTGAGTTAAATTTGGGTCACCCGTAATGAATAAAAAGTGAGGAAATTATGAACTAAAGTGAATGTTTAATTATTGTATGTATTTAGCATACGAAGATGTGTTGATGATGATTAGAATTAGATTAAATAAATTATCAATTTTTAATTGATTTTCTTGTTAGTGTATATACACACACACAAAAATTAAAAAATTGTGTTAATGGTTTATAATTAAAAAATTGAGTTATTTTAACATGTTTAATGAAAATTTATAAATAATTAAAGATTGGATTATGGAAACAAAATAAACCTTGGTCAACCATGTATTGTTTTGCGAAGAATTGGATAAATGTAATAATTTGTGTGTATTGATGGGATGGTGTTAATAGAGAAAGAATAGTCAATTATAAACATAGAAATATATATATATATATATATATATATATATATATATATATATATATATATATAATCAAAATATTATAGACCAAATAAATAAATCAACACATAGGGGTTTGAAAATGACCCTTCAATACTGATAGAATCATAGAACTGGACGGAGGCTGCTGGAAAGAGACTTCTTGGCCAAGGGGCGCCACATGCAACTCCCACATGGGTGTTGCGTGTCTATCACGAGAGTTAGATTTTGGATTTTTTATATAAAAGATTTATTTTGAGATTTTCTCAATTATCCCAGGAAAACTTCCTTTAAAGTTTAAACCATAATTATCATACCCCCGATTTAAAGATTAACCTGATTAAAAAGTCAGGTTTTACATTAGATAGGTTTTACATTAGATAGGTTAATCTAGATTAACCCAAATTAATTTAGAAAAATCAAAAGGAAATTTTTACTTCAAGTTTTAATATTTTATATGAAAAAATTAAAAAATAATTCATATTAATATAAATTAGACATCTTATAAATAATAAATTTTAAAATATTATTTTAAAAGATTTTTTTATCTTATATTGAAAAGATATTATATTTAATATGTTATCTTTTTAAGTTGAAGTATTTAAACTAAAAAGATTTTTTATTCCACATTGAAAAAATATAATTTTTTTCTTGTGAACATTGAGTATATATATTAAAAAGTTTAAATCCCACATTGAAAAAATAAATTTTTTTCTTATATTAAAGGGCTTTAAATCCTACATTAAAAAAAATAAAAAAATTCTTCTATTATTTATATAGTAAACTTTGAAAATGGTTAATAACCAACTAAAAAATATATATAAAAAATAGTCTTTGGTCAGCAGAAAAAACACATTTGAAAAAAAAATAGGTCTTAACTGGGTTTTGTCGGGTTGTCCGGGTCAACCAGATTTTGCCGAGTTTTTTCTCATCCTGATTTTTTATTTTACCCGGACCGGTCTAGCTATCAGATTAATATGATTCCAAATCAATCCACCAAACCAGTCCGGATTTAATAACTATTATGCTTTAAATAAATGCCTCTTATGTTGACAAGAATAACTCTGATCTAATTATTGTTTAATCCAAGTTTTTTCTAATTTTAGCTTTATACCCATTTGACCAGGGAGACCATATATGCTGGACACCTTTAGATCACAACCATATATAAGAGCACGAATAAAAATAGAAAAAAAATTTATTATCTCTATCTAAATAGTGCTGCATGTGGCGTGGATAATAATACAACAGCTCAGGCCAGGAGTAATTTTGACTCCGAAGTTCAAGATTTAATTATCCCAGTGAACGGATGACAATTCGAGCGAGCACTTTTAGCATCCAACAGGTATATAGTTCAGGTGTTGCTGGTTCGAAATCTAGACATAAATCCCCTTCGTATTAAAAACAATTCAGCTTTGCCAAAAAAAAAAAAATGGCGAAGGTAACTGTGTTGCTTTGTTTTTGCATTCTAGCAGTCTTTGGTTCTGTTAATGCCCACACAGAAAAGGAAAAGGTTGGTATCTATGAGCTTAAGAGAGGAGATATGTCCTTGAAGTTTACCAATTGGGGGGCAACTCTTGTCTCCTTCGTTCTCCCTGACAAAAATGGTAGGCATTGTTACTCTTCTGTTCATCTCAATCATGTTCTTGATTTATGGCCTTTGGGTAGAATTAGAGGCTCCATATTCTCTCTTTTAAGTGTTTGTCCTCTTTTCCACTCTTTTCTCTGGTGTGTCACAGGAAAGCTGATTGATATTGTTCTTGGATACGATACAATTAAGCAATACAAGGTAGGGTTTCACATCTTCATTAATTTGTAGCTACCTTTGTTTTTGAAAGAAAGGAGGAGAGCTGAGTGAGATACGCAGACAAATCATTGGGCTTGGACATAAATTGTTTCATTACATACGGTTTATGTTGTGTCCTAATGGGTTTTATATCCACTGATTGTTCATCTTCTGACAGAAAGTTTGGTAAATAAATTTGTGCAGAACGATACAACATATTTTGGAGCCATTGTTGGACGAGTCGCTAACAGAATTAAGGGTGCTCAATTTAAGCTACATGGACACACATTTAAGCTAGTTCCTAATGAAGGGAAAAACATGCTTCATGGTGGTCCAAAGGGATATGCTGATGTTGTTTGGGAAGTGACCAAGTATCAGAACAAGGGTCATAAACCTCACATTGTTTTTAGCTATCACAGTTTTGACGGGGAAGAAGGTTCCTGAATTTCTGTCTCACTGCATTTCTTTTAGATAAAGATTTACTCAATGTCAATAGCATCTTAATTTTGGAAACTCTGCAGGATTTCCTGGAGAGATCCTAGTCACTGTCAGGTATACTCTCCTTGCAGATAACCAAGTGACTGTTGTAATGAAAGCCAAGAATATTGGTAACAAGGCAACCCCTGTAAATATTGCCAACCATGCTTACTGGAACCTGGGAGGTCATAACAGTGGCGACATCTTGTCTGAAAAGATTCAGATTTTTGCGTCCAATTACACACCTGTTGATAGCGACCTTATTCCAACTGGAAAAATCGAAGCTGTGAAGGGAACTCCATTTGATTTCCTCAAACCCGAGGCCATTGGAAGCAGGACCAAGCAACTTCCTAAAGGTTATGATATCAACTATGCTCTTGATGGAGTTCATGGTGGCAAGATTAGGAAAGCAGCAGTGTTGCAAGACGAGAAGTCCGGAATTGAAATGGAGCTCTCGACAAACGCCCCTGGGTTGCAATTCTACACTGGTAACATGATCAAGGATGTGAAGGGAAAAGATGGATTTGTGTACAAGGCTCATGCAGCTCTGTGCTTGGAGACTCAATGGTATCCTGACTATGTTAATCAACCCGACTTCCCTCAATCTATTGTGGAGCCTCGAAAGAATTACAAACATGTAATGTTGTACAAATTTTCAACGCATTAAGGGCATTTAGGAGTTAAATCTTAATATGCTACATATAATGATTTGAACTAGAAAAAAAAACGTATATTTTTAATAAAACAAAACCCGAATGTTCTTATTCAAGGATTTCTTTTTAATATTGATGAAAATACCTTTTTTTGTTTTTGTTTTGTTAGAAACATTGTTTTCTAAGCAAAACATTTATTATGATTATGAAAGCAAGTATCAATTAAATTTTTTTAAAAATCATGAATAAATCGTCTCTCCACAATCATATGAAAAACAATATAAGAATAATAAATTTAAAAATTTCTATAAAATACAATAAACAAATTAAGAAAGATTTACAATAAGCAAATTAAAAAACTTAATATTTTATTCTCATTCAATATTAATGAGTAAGTTAATTTAAAAATTCTACATATTAGGTTAGTATATAACAGTTCGATAATATCATCACAAAAAATCTTTTTTAAAATGATGGTATAAATTTTACTTCCAACATGTTTTTAAAATAAAATGCAAAATTTTTCTATCATTTGAAATAAATTTGAAAAAAATATATATCTTCAATCTAAAATTCATTTCCTTATTAATTCATCTTTTTATCATTTTAATGAAAAAAAATTAATTGTAATCATGTTTTTTAAATAAAAACCCATCATGAACTAAAAGCAAATTTTAATAAAAATATTAAAATAATATCTCAATATTTTATACATTCATGAAGGAAAAAATAATTAATTAATGTTATAAAATCATGTCAAAAAATAATAATAAAATTATTTTCATTGAATATCCATATAAGGTATATAATAATTGAAAAAGAAATTATTAAGATTCCTATAAAAAAACATAATATTATTTAAGAATTATAAGAAATCTGACTAATAATTTAAATATAATATCAAATATTTTATTTATAGTGCATTTCATTCAAAATCTTAAAACAAAATTGAAAAAAAAACCATAAAAAAATATCAGGCTCATGGGTCAAATAAATTAAGCCTGCATATATGGCCCAATATAAAAAAGAGGTGGTGTGAATGGATCTACAAGGCTAGGCCAGTGCACCTAGAAATACTTATTTCTTTATGTTAAAGAATGGACAACAAGTTTTTTTTTTTAAAAAAAATATAACACATAACATGTGGTTTACTTGTCTAGATTTCAACAACAAGAGAAATGGTTAGAAAGTCAGGCCAAGTTTTTTTGGATCTAGAAAAATATTTTCCAACTATATTTCACATAATAAACACCATAGGAATCTCAATAAACCAATTTATAGCCTAAAAAAACTCATAAATTAGTCAAAAAAACACAAAATAAAAAAAAATCTTCATTAATCTCAATTTATGTTTTTTGACAAGATGAAAGGTAAAAAACACCTCAACTAAAATCCTATCATTAAAAGGAGCTCAGAGAACACTTAAAACAAAATTTTTTTGGTGATTGGAGTATGGATGTCAACCGCTCTCTCTCTTCTTCTTTATTTTGTAGTGACTTTTTCTCTTCTTTTAAATTTTAAAAAGAAAAACATAAAATAAATTAAGTTTAGGACTGAAACATTAAATCCTAAAAAAGAACCAAAACTGAAAAAGATAAAAAAAAATTCAAGGACCAAAATTTACTTTTCTATGCCTGATCATTAACAATTAAAAAAAATGCTTCTTTGTTTTTGCATTAAATTTGATTCATGTTGTTTGAATTTTTTAAATAGATAAAATTAATTCCAATTTTACAAGATTGAGTATCAATTTGAAGTTGGGATTTTTTTTACACTAAAAATATGATGTACAACACAACCTAAAAGGAATTGTAAGGTTTTAAACATAATATTGAAAGATAAAATTAAAACATAAAAAATTTCAGCGTGCAAAATGAATAATTTTTCAAAAACAAAAAAGAAGAAGGTGATAAACCATATGCACTTTAGTAGTCCATTAAACATTTGTGTGTAAAGCATAATTAAAAAAAAAAGTAGTAAAACCCTATCTTCATTTAGTTTATATAATGTAATTTAAGCATTAAATCTCTTTTATTAACTTGGAAAGTTATACCAACTCACCAATATCAACTTAAATGATTCAATTTATTTTTTGTTAGATATCAATTAAAATTCTAATGTAAGTAAAAATCCTTGATAAAAACAATTTTTTTATATTAATTAATTAGAATCCTTGATAAAGCTGTGATCCAGGTCATGAGACAGGAACAACCTAATAAAAAATCAAATTCAATGTTAAAGGACCCGTGACTCGGGTCATGAGATCAAGATAACCTTTTAGAAAAAAGATTAAAAAAACAACCTGATTTAACTAGGGTTAAAATGCTAAAATATACACCCCTAGTCATGAGACCAAGATATCATCATAAAAAAAAAATCAAAATAGATTATGAAGTTCAATTCATAACCGACCCAATTTGAAAGATAAAATTGGAAAACATTTCAATTAAAAAAAAACAACACGAGTCAACTCAAGTTAACTCGTGAAGCACTATTCCCGGGTTATGAGGTTGAAATAACCTAATAGAAAGCAAACAAAATAAATCATGAAGACTAATTTCCAATTAACCAAATATTAAAAGATCGATGAAATTAAAAAAAAATATTAAAAAAAAACTTAAGTCAATCGGGTTAACTCAGGAGTCATGTCCAAGTTGTTAAAGATAATAACGACGAAGTAACTGGGGTAGAAGATGTATTTTAACTAGTTAAGTGAGTTGCTTTATATCAAGTTGCTTCATTTATCAAGTTAGAAAAAAGATTTAAATTTTCATGTCATTAAGTATATTTATGTTCATATCAATATTGACAGGTTAAATGATATATTGAATAGTAGTGAACATATAAAAGTTGATAAAGATGAAGGAATTGAACAACTTTAGTTCAATGAAAAAGAAAATGGTGATGGACATAAAGATGATAAAAATAAAGATGACGAGGATTCAAATTAAACAATGTATTTGAACTGATTTTATATATAAAATATCATTGTGCAATTAAGATATTTATTGTCATTGTATAATACATTGTACTTTGTAATTTTATCTAGTGTTTGTTGTTTTGTTTGTAGTTTTAATGAGTTCTTGAATAAGTTATGGATGCAAATGTTATTGTTGATTAATTAGGCTAGATAAGGATTATAACTAATAAATAAGAAAATAAAATTTCAAACTTCACTGATGGAATAACCAACAAAAATATAAATTATTAAATAACCATTGGTGACTCCATCGTTGATTTAACTTACCGATACATTCATTGATGGATGCTAAAATCATTAGAGAATTACAGAGAGTTGGATATAATTTTGTTGGTGATATTGTAACTCACCGACAATCATTGGAGAATTACAAACAGTTTATGAAAGAATTCAAGAATTTTAACCAACAGATGGATACACTGGCAAATAAAATTCGATTGATGATATTGTACTCACTAACAATCACTAAAATCATTAGAGAAATATAGAGAGTTTTGGAAAGAATTTAGGGGATTTAACCAACAGACGAATTCAATGGTGGGAAAAAATTCCATCGATGATATTGTACTTAGTGACGAACTCATCAATGGACAATAAAAATCATTAAAGAATTATAGAGAGTTTAAGGAAGAATTCATAGGATTGGATTCAATGATGAAAATTCATCGATGAATTTGAGGGTTTTCAAAAGATTTTTGAGATTTTTGAAATGACTAACAAATTCATTGATTATTGTAAAATATCTTGTCGATGATTTTATTGGTGATGTGCTAACATGATAAATCATTGACAGACTCATAAAAAAAAAACTCACCGATAAATTCAAACCCAGATATACAAGGAAATCTCTAACTTTCCCCTATTTTCCCTAAAATTCATACTCTCTCTACTTTCTCTCTTCTCTCTCTCTCCCTCTCTCACCAAACAATTGATGTTTTCTCTTTTTCTAGAATTGGGTGGTGGGGACTCTCTCTCTTCTTTAGATGATGACACAAACTCTCTCTCTCTCTCTCTTTCTCTCTCTACTATTTGAGGTTTGTAAAACCCTCTCTTTAGATATATTTGAAATTATTTCAATGGATAAGTACACAATTACAATTTAGACTTATGTTTCAGGTGCTGGTTATATTTATTTCTTATTTTTCCCGTAAATGAATATGCTTTCGACTTTTAGGCTATTAGGTTATGTATTGGAATTGCTCATGATCGGAGGTTAGTATATGGAAACTGATAAAACCATTGACTAAAAGACTAATAAAAACAAACATAAGTTATTATCTTTTAACCATTGAATTGATTTAGAATCAATAACCATAGCAAATTAAAAGCCCTAGTCAAATATATATTTACTATTGATTCGTTAAATCCATTGATGAAAATTAAGCTTAATTTATTGTCGAATGTCACCATATAATCATGTATAGAAAGTCTATTATACCCTTAGGCATCATGTCATGGTAAACTGTTGAATAGTTTGTCCTAAAAAAATAGTCAATCATATCTTAAACTCTTAGATGATTTAAATTAGGCATTCAATATTGCCAATCACTTTTATATTTGTTTTTTTTCTTTACAAGAGGCCTAGTAGCAATTAATAATCAGGAAAATTTTATTAGATTATTGAATGTTCCAACATTTTCATCATCTTCATATCCATCATTTTCATTTTAATAAAATTTGAATTAATGAGACATATTAATTACATTAATGGAATACATATATATAGTGATATTGTTTTTCTAGTTCTTCTTTTTCCCATTTTCTAATGCCAATTTTTAACTATAAATCTTTGTACAAACAAGCCTTGTCAAATTTTAAATAATAAGACTCATAGGCTAAGCTTTCTTATTACTTATGGTCAATTATATCTATGCTTCAATGAAGGCTTGTGTTCAGATATGTTCTCATAGGTCTAGGTCCAGATGCAACATGTTAGGTTTGTAAATATAACTTGTTTGTTCTAGCGAATGAAAATTTGTTTTCTTCAAACATAACATTAAATTAATGACCATGTGTTTATATAATTCGAAGTTAATTAATTGATTTCAGGCTCACAACTATAGAAGCTCAGCGAACGATAATATCGACGATGAAAGCATCGATGAAAGTGCCTCTATTTTAGTAAAGCCAACTTAGAGATCATCCAAAGTGGAAGCTTGTGGATGAGGCTTTGTGGGGGAAGTTTAAGGTTAGTGCATATATAATCTATACTTTTAGTTAATATACATTTGTTTTTAAATTTATAAATTAATTATTTTATTCCAATTATAATAAGAAAACATTTTGGTGGGATGGTGCAAACTCTAAGGTTGTCAAACGAGTCAGGAAAAATCATAGCGCAACTAGATAAGTTTTAACATGTTAAGTTTATAATTTTTGGTAAAATTGTAATTTTTTATCATTATGTTTTTTTAGTTTAACGAACTTCTGAACCAGGTTACGTGATTTCTAGTATGACATGCACACTTACACTAAGAGAAGAGTCGAGTCAGATGACTTTGAGGTGTGAATGATTTTTAGACCTCCTCACATCACTGAATGTAACTGAGAGAGATATATAGAGTTCTTGATGTTAGAGGGTTTTAAGAGACAATCACGAAGCGAGTTTTCAAACAGAAACAATGAGACTCATAGTTCCATTATCAAGCATATCAATGGGTCACTTCCTTTTACTATCCATGCAAAGCGCCTGGTAAGAGCCTATTTTATTTTTAATTAGTTTTCTTAAAATGGTAGTTATTATTTGAAGAACATTTAACTATTGATTTATTTTGCAGACAATATAGCTCGAGCGTAAGCCCACTCTAATGGAGTTATATATGAAAACAAATATACGAAGGGAGGGTAAATAAAAAGGGTGCAATAGTTCATGGACAACCGAGTTGTTTATTGTAAGTAAACTTTGAAATTTTTTTATATTGTTTGGACTAATTTTTTTATCCATATCTTTGACTTTTTTATGTAGGAATAATATAACAGTGACATACATACCGAACACAAAGAGAACCCTTTAACCCATCCAGAATACGATCCAGAGTTGTGGTTGGAAGTTAGAGTAATAGATGGACATAATAGGAATCAGGTTTATGGTATTTTTATAATTACGACTTGAGATATGAGGTAAGATTATAGTGTCTCGATGATAGGCACCGCATAATCTGACTCGAGGAAGCCATCACCAGGTGTTGAGGAGTTGGTTGAATAATGAATTGGTGCTCTAAGGACCGAAATGGAGGCAAAGTAGGAAGAATAAAGTAAGAAACAATGAGAGGAGCTGATGGCATACTTGTACAATAATTATCGAGCCATTATTGACCTCCAAGATATTTTCCTCCCCCTCCCCCTCCCCCTCCACCTGCAGTGCCAACTTTTTATTAATATATATAGACATTTGTAATTGATTTATATAGCTAAATTAATAAGATAAAATGTGTTCTTCAATTTAAATTAGTTTTTTACTATTGTTTAATGTTACATTGTTTGATAGCATTTAAAAAAAATTAATTAACTAAAACACCAACGAAATCACTGATGGACATAAAAAAAACAGTTAGTGATTTCATCGGTAAAAAATGATCATTTTTCTCGAAGAATTACAGAGAGTTGTGAATTATTTTTATATAAACCGACAGATTAACCCACAAAACATGCCGGCCAATCCGTTAGTGACATACAATATATCACCGATGAATTTACTTGTTGATAATCCATCGGTAATATTTACCATCAGATATGCCAAGAGACAATGGTCGATGCCTATTTTTATCACTAATGACAATAATTTTTCAATATAAAACTAACCGATAAAATTACTAACGGATAAGACATTATTGACGAGACACTTGTCGAGGACAAGTTTTCATCGGTAAATTCATTGATGATTTTTACATCGATAAAAATAGAATAATTTTCTAAGAATTTTTATACTGATAGAATATCTTGTTACATGCGTGTATATCAATTTATAGTTCTAGAATATAAGGTTAGATTATAGTGTTTTGATTATAGACACCTCGTAATCCAGGTCTATAGGTAAGAATAGTTGAAGAAAGAATTCCTTGGTCATAATTACTATGTCATCCACCAAATTATCAATATGATTTGAGTTTACCACACATTAATGGACAAATGACTTTGTCGATGATTACATACTTCAACAGAGGAGTCTCAAATTTGACTCAAAGGACGTCTATTTTTTTTTAGCATCATCACTTGGCGTAATCCAAAATATGCATTTAGGAGTACATTGCATTCTTCAAGACGTTAAGCCCGAATATTTTGAAGAGTTGGCAAGTCGTGAACATGATAGCATTGCAATAGTCAAGAGTTGAAAGCATGCTTACACTACTAGAAATTCGCTTAATACCAACAGAATTTCCGACGAAATAATTCCGTTGGCAATTTGAGGTCGCCATTACCGACATAATTTAATTCGTCGGTATGGTCATTGGCATATACCGACGGACAAAATCCGTCGGTAAATACCGACGGAATGTTGAGAATTAAAAAAAAAGAGGGTGGTTCGCTGACATGGAGGTTATTGCGGGTATTTTTTACCGACGGGATCACCGAGGGATTAAAAAACATCAACTCTGTACGGTGACGAGACCGGTTCACCGATGAACATGCCGATGGAATCACCGAGGGATTCAAAACGTCAGCTCCGTACGGTGATGAGACCGGTTCACCGATGAAAAATACCGACGGAATCACCGAGGGATTCAAAACGGTAGCTCCGTATGATGACAAGACCAGTTTATCGATGACAAATGCCAATAGAATCACCAAGGGATTCAAAACGACAGCTCCGCACGGTGATGTGTCCTATTTACTGTCAGAATAGCCGACGAAATCCCGAACGGAATAGCCCGTTGGTGAATCCGTCGGTAAAAGTTAATATATTCCCTATTTCTCCTTCTTCTTCTCCTTTTTCTTCCTCATCTCAACTCTCCCCAACTACAAACAACTAGCCCCCCTCCAAAAAAAAATCTCCCTCTTCTCAGCACAACAAGTGATATATCTTGAACTCTTCTTGTCACAACATCCGTGTTCTGATTTACCTATGAATTTTTATCAGTTTTTGTAAGTAATTCTATCTTTTTAAATTTTAACATTTAAATATCATGGGTTTTATTGTTTTTTTAGTATATATATTTTGTTAGTAGATGTACATGTTTTATTGTTATTTCTCAAACAAACTTGTAGTATATGAATGTATAATTTTATACTTATTATGGTTTGTTTTAGATTTTGTAAGATTATATTTGTTTGTAAATTATTGAAACTTTATTGAATTACCGAATTAATTGTGTTGTTTTGAAATAATTAATAGCTTGTTTAATAGGTCCGTTTTAATTTTTATCATCAATGGTATTGCGGAGTTGTAATTTTTGTAAATTGATATATATGTATTAATTTGTATGGACGTTAATGATAATTGATAATGAATATTTAATATTTATGAGAAGTTGTAATTGGTTTGTTGGATAATCTCGAGGTAAACTATTTTTTTTGCAAATTTATTTACCTAACATAGTTAATTAATACATGTTGTCATCATAATTTTATAGAGATTCGATAGAAGTCATGGATGACCATTACAGGAATATAGTTATGGATGAAATGAGAATGAATCAAGGTAATGTCAGTCAATGTCCAATTATAGAAGAAGAACCTAATGCAGATGCAGCTAAGTTTTTTGATTTGTTGAAAGATTCTAACGAAACATTATGGGATGGTTGCACGAACCACAGTAAATTATCAGCCGTAGCACAGGTATTCACCATCAAGTCAGATCACGGGTTGAGTGAGTCCGGGTATGACAAGATTATTGAATGGACGAGAAGCATTTTACCTGAAGGGAACAGATCGAAAGAGAACTTCTATCTTTGCGAAGTCCATGATGAAACCCCTCGGTTTAGGATACCAAAAAATTGACATGTGCCCTAACTTCTGCATGTTATACTACCTTGAAAATGTTGAGATGACCGAGTGCATGACATGCGGGCATTCCCGTTACAAACACAGAACTGGTAAGGGAAATACTCTAGTGGCATATAAAAAACTTAGATACTTCCTAAACACATCTAGACTGCAGAGGTTATTCATGTCACCAAGGACTGCTGAGCACATGACATGGCACCAATCACATGATGCGGTTGATGGAGTGATGGTGCATCCTTCTGACGGCGAAGCGTGGAAACACTTTAACAGTGTGCATCCTCACTTTTTAGCTGAATCAAGGAACGTGCGTCTTGGGTTGTGTACTGACGGATTCAACCTATTCGGGTCATTTGTTGCTCCTTATTCTTGTTAGCCGGTCATACTGACGGTTTATAACTTGCCACCAGGGATGTGTATGAGGCCGGAGTTCATGTTTTTATCTATGATCATACCAGGTCCGAGCAATTTGGGGCGGAATATAAATGTTTGTCTTCGTCCGTTGATTGATGAGTTGACACATTTGTGGTCCTCTAGAGCTTTGACTTATGACATCTTGAGGAAATATAATTTTGTTATGAGAGCGACTTTGATGTGACTATCAATGATTTTCTAGCTTATAAAATGCTTTCTGGTTGAAGCACGCATGGGAAACAAGTATGTCCATACTGCATGGAAAACAACAAGGCATTCTAGTGAAGATTGTTTTTTTTACTGTCACCGTCGTTTCTTACCACATAATCATAGGTACAGAAAAAACAGAAAAGATTTCTTTGTTGGCAGAGTTGAAAAGGATGTTGCACCCCCTCGTCTTTCTGGTGAAGAATTGCATGACATTGTCTTTGGTCTCCAATCAGGTAAGCAGAAGTTTCCTGGTTTTGGTTTGACCCATAATTGGGTAAAGCGAAGTATCTTTTGGGAGCTTCCTTATTGGAAGACCAATCTTCTCTGTCATAACCTTGACGTCATGCACATTGAAACGAATGTGTTTGAGAACATTTTCAACACCGTCATGGATGTGAAGGGGAAGACAAAGGACAACATCAAGGCTAGATTGGATGTAGCTTTGTTCTGTCACTTTCAAAATATGGAGTTGGTTCGTGATGAGTCACGGGTCGCAAAACCAAGAGCAAGCTTCGTGTTAGAGAAAAACGCACAACTACTAGTCTACAAATGGCTTAAGAGTCTATGTTTTACGGATGGACATGCCTCGAACATATCAAGGCTGGTTAATATGAAGGAATGCAGATTGTATGGAATGAAGAGTCATGACTGCCACGTGTTTATGCAAACACTCATCCCATTAGCTTTTCGTGATTTGTTGCCAAAAGGGATATGGAATGCACTCACGAAGATCAGTCATTTCTTTAGAGATTTATGCTCCAGCAAGTTGAATGTTGATCACATTGAGAGGCTTGAAACAAATATCGTCGAGACACTATGCAAACTTAAGATGATATTCCCTCCATCATTTTTTGACTCAATGGAGCATCTCCCTATACATCTACCGTTCGAGGCAAAAGTTGGAGGACCGGTCCAGTATAGATGGATGTACCCATTCGAATGGTTAGATATTACAGTTGCAATGTAATTCATATATAAAAGTATTTTCTTTGTTTTTCTTCATTGAAAATACTTGATTAATTCAATGCATGTACTTGTTCAATCTCAAGAAAAAGGTTAAGAACAAGGCGCATGTTGAGGCTTCGATATGTGAGGCCTATATTGTTGAGGAGATCTCAACATTTATCTCGTACTATTTCGAACCTCATCTGAGAACAAGAATCAATCGCGTTTCACGGCATGATGATGGCGGTGAAGTGTCTTCTAGTGGGAACTTGTCAATATTCTCCAATCCTTGACGACCCACACCTAAAAATGTCGTAAGAGGAAGATATTTGTCAGAAATAGAGTTCAAACAAGCACACAATTATGTTCTATTTAACTGTGATGAGCTAAGACCTTTTATTCAGTAAGTGTATATATGTGTAATACTAATTAAACTTTGTCAATAATATACTGTTAATTAGATATTGTAATATAATACACTTATTACCACTTGCAGGGAACATCAACAATATTTGTTATCCAATAACTCACAGCTGACCAAATCTCAGATCTTTCAATTACAAGATGAACAATTTACCACATGGTTCAGAACACATGTAAGAACTATCACAAACTTATTCTCACTTGCAAAATTATTGTATGCATGTCATTACGAGATTCTCGTTCTTGTTCATTGATGTATATTATATACAAGGTTTATCAAATGGGAAGGGGTGTTGTTAAGTCATTGTCTTCACTAAGCCTGAGCCCTAGAAGTAAAGTTAAGTGCTATAACGGGTATTTTGTCAATGGATATGTTTTCCATATTGAAGAATACGGGCATGGCAGAAAGACATACAACATCGGTGTTTGTGTTAAGGGATCGACTAGTAGTGAGTTAGAAGTTGACTACTATGGTAGATTAGAAGAGGTCGTCGAATTGCAATATCATAGCGAGCAGAATAGAGTGTTTTTATTCAAATGCTATTATTGGTATGACATAACTGACAAAGGAATCAAAGTTGATCCGTACTATGGTCTGCTCGAAATCAACTCAAAAGCTAGACTCCGCAACGTAAACGATGTCTTTGTTTTCGCAAAGCAATGTCAACAAGTTTATTACACATACACCCCTTCTTTTAGAAAGGATCGATCAAGAGTGGACTGGGTGTCCGTTTTAAAAATGAAACCTAGGGGTCGTGTCAAGCTTGTTCAGGATGAGAACGAAGACACAAGTGTGCGAGATGAAGTCTTTCAAGTTAGTGAGTTGGTTGAACCATATCGAGTTGCTCCTTCGGTTGACTTGGAAGAAAATTCAAATTTTCATGTTTTCGATGATAGTCTTGTTGATGTTGATGCAGAGGAGTTGAATGTTGTTTTGAGCTCTAGCGGACAAGCAAATGTCGATGAAGATGATGACCATATTGAAGATTGCGATGAAGGTGATGACTATTCAATTGATGACGAAGAAGAAGAAAATTCTGACTAACTATCAGAATGAAGCCTTGTGTAAAACCCTTTTTCATGTAATATAGATTATGGATGATATATTGTGTAACACGAAATATGTATTGTTTAAGCACTGTTGTTATTGTTTTGTGCGATGGGCAATTTATCATTTAAGTATTTGCAGGAACGTAAATAGGCAATACAAATATAATTTTTCTTGTACACTTACCGTCGTCCATACCAACGGAATAAGGTCCGTCGGCATTTCACAAAGAGTTTGAAAATAATTACTTGAAATACCACAATTACCGACGTCCGTACCGACAGAATAAGGTCTGTCGGCATTTCACAGAGAGTTAAAAAATAATCACTTGAAATGCCACAATTATCGACGAATGTACCGACGAAATAAAGATCGTCGGTAATTTGTCGGTGGATAATATTACCGACCAAATCATTGACGGACTGTGCGAATTCCAAAGGGTAGTGCATTAAATACATCTCTGACCGCGTGAGTTTACCGACGGACAGCGAAAAATATGGAGGGTAATTAAAAATGTTGGTGCGAAATTCAAAAATTACCGACGGATTTTTGAAACGTCACCGATAGACTAAATTCAAATAATATTTTTTTTATATTCATCGGTGAATCCGTCGGTAAAACTGCCCTATAAATCACAGCATCCGCCCCTTCAGTTCATTTTTTCATCTCTTCCGTTCTTCACCTTCAATTTCAATTTTTTTCCTCTCATTTCTCCAAGGCTTTCACCTACAATTTCTAGCAAGTGTTCTTGTGAATCTTCATCAGATTAAAAGGTATGTGTTTCCTCTATTTCATTTTACTTTAAGAGTTTTTTTTGTTTTAGCTATTTTTATTTTTTTTATGTTTTTTATTTTGGTGTATTTTTATAATGTAGATAAAGTCTTGAAATCAATACATTATTAAGGTATGCATGTTTCATTCCTAAATTCTATAGTTTTTTTTTGAATTTATTGAATATATTTTATTGTTGTATTGGCATAATTATTGAATAATTTGTTGAATTGTAATTGTTAATATTGAATTTACCTTAGAATAAGTAATTGAATATGTTGGAATAATTAGTAATTTTACTACATTATTGCATGATTTGTGTTTAATTATTTTCATTAATTTTAATTGTTAGTCTAGAGTTTTTGTTGAATTTATTGAATATTTTTTATTGTTTGTATTTATATAATGATTGAATAATTTGTTGAATTGTAATTGTTAATGTTGAATTTACCTTAGAATAAGTAATTGAATTTGTTGGAATAATTAGTAATTTTACTATATTATTGCATGATTTATGTTTAATTATTTGCATTAATTTCAATTGTTAGTCTAAAGTTTTTTTTTAATTTATTGAATATTTTTTATTGTTTGTATTTATATAATGATTGAATATGTTGTTAATGTTGAATTTACCTTGTAATTAGTATTAATGTTATATGTATACATGTTATCTTATATACAATATTAGTATAGATGGAGTCAATTGGTTGTGGCTTTTGTCAATATTTGCAGGTTTGTGGATTTAGGTAGTATCTAGTATAGGGGAGGTGCTGTCGAATTTCTTTTAACATTCGAAGTGAATTATATAATTATTCGTATACAATTGTGTAGAAGCGTAGAACGAAAACCAGAGCTGGTCGCTCACGTATGGTTGCAACTAGTTCTTCTAGCAGCAAGGATGACGTATCCTTAGGTGCCTTTCAAGAAGAGGCACTTATGCCACCTGCACCGTCAACTGATGTTGCCTCTTCCAGTGGAGGTCCACAGCGCAGAAGTGGCGTGCCTTCGCAGCGGAATTAGTTCACCCGCAAATACGAGATACAGTGGAAGGACGACCTTTCAATGTAAGTTTGTTAAGGTTTTAGTTTTTTCTTTTAATTATAAAATAATTTATGAACAACTAATCAATATTTCATGAATTTAATTTATTTTTAGGTTCACAAACATTGAGGTCGCCCGAGTAATATCATCGGCGTTTAAATCATCGATGGGGATTCCATTATTTCAATAGAGTCAGGTATCCAGACATCCTGAATGGATAACTCAAATCGATGCATGGTTTAGCAGATTTGAGGTTGGTGTTAATTTCTAATTTCCAGCTTATATCTAATAATTTATTAATATAATTGTAACTAAATTATTATTTTTATTTATCTAATTATTTATACACAGCACAAATTCGCTTGGGACAGGGCGGATGACAAAGTTGTGAGGAGGGTGTGGTAAAATCACGCGGCAACTAGGTAACATAAAAAACAATACAAGATTTTTTTACAAAACAAATTATGTTTCAACTTCTAATTTCTCGCTATGGAAGTAGGTTGCGTGATTTTTGGTATGAAGCACAAAAAAAAAGCAAAAAAAAAACCCGAGAGATAGGGTCTCCAAGGCTGGAATGACGTGGCGGTTTGGAGGGATTTCAAACCGATTTACATCCCGGAAGATATATGGTCGCACTATCTTGAGCACGTGACGTCTGAGTGGTTCACACGACGCTCACAGTTCGGTGCTGGCAACCGGAATCGGCCAATTCATGGCTCGGTGACAACGCACACCAGCGGCTCGATTCCGTTTGCTGCACATGCGAAACTGATGGTAAGATTAATTTAAAAGAAATATATCGTTAGATTAATTTGTTGTTAATTAATCTTTTTTCATTATAGGCTACGTCTCTTAGACGTGAGCCGAGCCCGATGAAGCTGTTTGTGGAGACACACGTGCGGAGTCAAGACCGCCAAAAGGGGGAGCAACAGTTCGTTGACAACCATGCTCAACACTTTATGGTATGTTTGTTCAACCATTTTATTTTGTAAGTTATTATTTTTATTGGATTGAATATGATGATTACTTTTTTTATTTTCATGAGACCTAAAATAGCCGGTTAAGGGAGAGATATGGGGACGATCCTTTGACCCATCCGGAATTCGATCCAAATTTGTGGATGGAGGTTGGATTGTCTGGTGGACTCGATAAAAATCGGGTTTACGGGCTCTCCAACATTACGGCCGAGAACTTGCGGGCGGCCCGTAGTGTTTCAACCGTTGGGAGCTCCCAATCAATATTGAGCATCCAATCTAAGGAGTTCGTGGCTTTGCAGCAACACACGACTCAGCTCACTGAAAAATACAACCGCCTATCAGCGAAGCATGCATAACTCAAAGCGGAGCATGTACAACAAAAAAGTGGAGGATGCACAATGGTATGCACAACTCAAAGCAGAGCATGCACAACAGTATGCACAACAAAAAGCGGAGCATGACCGGTTCGCGAATTTGTCATGAACATGGCATCACGAGTGGTGATACATGTGCGCCTACTCTTTTTTGGCCGTATAACAACCAGCCTCCTCCTCCTCCTCCTCCTCCTCCTCCTCCTCCACCACCATTATGTTAATTTGTAATGAATATTATTTAACTTTAATAGTTAATTTAGCATTTTTTTTAAAACACATTCAGTTTGTAATAAATATTATTTAATTTTATTCTTTTGTTTTTGATGTTTAATAAAAAATTTATTTGCATAATTGGTTTTTTATTACCATTAATTTATATAATTTTATATTATGTATTCTAAATAATTTTTTAAAAACATATTTAAAAATAATCACGAGAGGGTTTTACCGACGGAATATATCCGTCAGCATTTGACAGTAGCTGCCATAGTCACCGATGAATTTACAAACGGATATATTCGGTCGGTATTACAGACTCACCGACAACTTTACCGACGGACTTAATCCGTCAGTATTTTACAGTGCCTGCTACAACGACCGATGAATTTACAGACGGAGATCTTCGGTCGGTATTCCAAACATTTATCGACAATTTTACCGACGGTTTTAATCCGTCAGTATGTCACACTATCACCGACGGACTAAAATCCGTCGGTATATTTCAAGCGGGAAACTTTTTTTTTGGCGCGCAATTTCCGTCTGTAAAATCATCGGCAAATTTTTTTTAATGTTTCCTACCGATATAGCGACGGACTATGGTATTACCGATGAAAAGAAAGTCGACGGACTTGTTCTGTTGGTGATGATGTTGGTAAATAAATTACCGATAAAATCTTAATCACATATCGACAGAATAATTCCGTCGATAAAACTGTAAAATCTTATAGTGTTACACAAGATCCAAAGAAACATCGCAAAGCACTTCACGCCTATCATAACGAGGGCACAATTCTTGGAGAGATGAAAATGACGGGCCCATTAAGTTCATGAAAGGCCAGGGACGAGCTTCTAAGGAAATATCCAATCTGTGACTCGGGCATGCCGAAATTGAGCACCCTTTATTTGTTAACAATCTTGTTGTGTTGATCCATTACCAGGTCAACACCATAGGCTATCGTCGAAAGAAGAAAACCGCCGCACCTTTATTTTCTATTCCACACGTTCAACTCCAATGCACACAACCATAAATATCTCTTATATAATTAAGTACTCGTAACTTCAGATAAAAGACCCAACCTGTTTCATATTCTGCGTGGAGAAGATGGCCAAGTTTTCTGCGTTGTTTTGTTTTATCGTACTGGTAATTTCTGGGTGTGCCTGTATTGACTCGGCAATGGGGGGAGAGATTGGGATATACGAGCTCAAGAAGGGAAATCTCAGCATGAAGCTTACCAATTATGGTGCCCGTATCATCTCCCTTGTTCTCCCTGATAAAAATGGTATGTTGTCTTCTTCGATCCATTTTGTGAATTCAATCTCTTGAGATTTCCTGTTTGTTATTATATATATTGCATCTCAAGTTCAAGAATACGAGTTCTTGTGCTGATCATAACGTCTGCTTGTTGACGAACACTTGACAGGAAAGCTAGGTGATGTTGCTCTTGGCTTTGATACTATTGAGGAATTCATGGTGAGGATTTTCTCTCTTTAATTTGTTTTTCATGTTTTAGTTTTCTGTTTATGAAAGAAGGGATCATTTCGCATTCTTTCTTGTGCAAAATGATTCCCATAGGAATGGCCTTTGTCTGTCTGTTTGTGTCTCTCTCAAGGACATTCAAGCACATGGTGCTGCTCATGCACCACTCCCGCTGCAGTGCTAAACAGTATTCCACTACACCTGCACCCACATCCTTTGTTAAATAATATATTTAATATTTTTTTATTTGTCAATGATGATAGAATAATATATTCAATTTAACTTATATCAAATCTTTTTATATTTAGATTAATTTAAACACTTTAAAATAAATAAATTAATAAAAATTCAACCTTTCTTCTCTTTTATATTTATATTTCTTTTATATTATTCTGAATTAATTTCACAACCCTAGCTATTAGACAAATGTGTTGTCGCTAAATCTGCCGCAAATTTTGCAGCGCCTTTGCCAAAATGCGAAGGCACTCTTTTTTAAATGCCTATGACTTTTCAAACGTAATTAATTGTAACACCATGAGAATTCAAATCAAATCAAATATCAGAAAGACAAATTTGTCCTATGACTTTTCAAACGTAATTAATTGTAAGACCATGAGAATTCACCTTGACATTTCAAATTCCACTTTGTTTGTTTTCTAATATATATATATATATATATATATATTAGAAAATTAATAATGTGTTTGGTATTGTGAAATATTTTAAAAATATTAATTTAATTTTTTAGGTAAAAAATAATTTTTTTAAAAATCTACTATAATATCAAATGGATATTAATAATTGTTTTTTTTTATTTTTACAGTGTTTTTCAAATTGTTTTTTACTTGAAAGATCATTAAATTGATTTTTTAAGTGTTTTTATATGATTTTAATGCACTGATATAAAAATTAAAAATATATAAAACTAACATTTTAATATATTATTAATTAAAACTAATTTTAAAAAACAGTAATATCAAAAATTAACTAATTACGTATTGCAGGGGAAAAGAAGAACACAGAAGGGCAATGTCCTAGTTCTTAGGGTTAATAATAGATAATAAAAAAATTCCTAACAAAAACCTATTTATACATAGAGAGAACTTCTGTTATTGTTTTTTTCCAGCATTTCAATCCCTTTGAGGTTTTCTTTATAGTTACATGCATGGATTGGAAAAAAAAAGTTATTTCAGTTAAATTTCAATCCTTGTTTTATTTATTCAGTTATCTATTATAAAAACTTAAATAACACCCTAAAGAATATATATTAGCATTGCAATCCCACATTGATAAGAAATTAATTAATTTTTTTTTTATAAAAAGATAGTAATTTCATTAATGACATAAATCAATATAATCATGTTTATAGAAACACTTAACTCTAGAATATGGAACAATCCCAGGGACTAAGCCTCATATCAAGTCCCTCACGTTAAGCCATGATCACTCATGCGTACACAACACAAGCACACAGTACAACCTCAACAAGGAAAACAGCACATGCGGGGGAATGATCTGGTTCATGAAGACTTAAAGAAGAATCAATGCATATTTGTTTAATGAATTATAGAAAAATTTTGTAAAATTTCACGGTTCATTTGAAGGAAAAGTAAATTCACTTCTGACATGCAGAAATTGTTCTGTCTGTTGGTGCTTTTCTGTCAGACACTTTATGCTTTGTTTCATGTCAAGTACTAAGATTTTCCATTTATAATTTCCCTTGAATTATACTATGAAATTGATAGACTTTGTGCAGAATGCTTCATCACCCTTCGGAGCCACTGTGGGACGGGTTGCCAATAGAATCTCTAATGCTCAGTTTACCTTGAATGGAACTGTTTACAAACTACCTGCTAATTCTGGGAATAACACGATTCATGGTAACCTTACATCATATAATTACACCTAGCAAAGTGGAAGCTTAATTTCCTCGGATTGCTTTTCTACCAATTTCATGAGATTTCTTGTTTCTTTCTGAACGAATTGCTTGCTTATGTGGATATCAGGCGGGCCTATAGGATTCAGTAAGGTTGTTTGGAAAGTGAAAAAGTACAGCCCAGATGGTCCTGATCCTCACATTGTCTTTGTTTATCACAGCTTTGATGGTGAACAAGGTAAGAGCATATAGTCTGTATTAATTAAGGATATAATTTTAATTTTCCACACCAGAGAGGCTCACATATAACATCTATGATATATCTAAGAGCATGAATGACACATAAGATTATTTTCATATTCACAGGATTCCCTGGTGATCTCCTTGTAAAAACAAGCTACACGCTCCTTGGAGACAACCAACTGTGTATAACAATGGAAGCAAAAGCTCTAAACAAGGCCACGCCGGTTTGTCTAGTCAACCATGCCTTTTGGAACCTTGGTGGCCACAATAGTGGCGATATCTTGTCAGAAAAAATTCAGATTTTTGCTTCGCGTTACCTTCCTGTTGATAGTATGCTCATTCCTACAGGAGAAATTGTGACAGTGAAAGAAACACCCTATGATTTTCTCAAGCCTAACACTATTGGCAGCAGGATCAACGAACTCCCTAAGGGCTATGACACCAACTACGCACTTGATGGAAGTGGAAACAAGAAGTTGAGGAAAGCAGCAATTGTGCATGACGAGAAGTCTGGAAGAGCAATGGAGATATTAACCAATCAACCTGGTGTGCAGTTGTTTACTAGCAACACTTTGAACGTGAAGGGAAAAGGAGGTTTTACGTATAAACCTCATGGAGCTCTAAGTCTAGAGACTCAAGGATTTCCTGATTCTGTTAACCATCCCAACTTCCCTTCACAGATTGTGAATCCAGGGAAGCCCTACAAGCATTACATGTTGTTCAAGTTCTCTACTTTCTAGATAATTTTCACGACAAAAACATAACAAGTACATTATGTACGTGTTTCGACACTGCTTTTTCTGTAGTTTCAAAGTCGGAGGAGGTCGTTTCTTCTTTCTGTTGTCTATGCATTATATTGCTCTAGAAAATAAATGAATAATCGTTGAATAGATCATATTGCTCGTAAGATATTTATTGACAATAAAGATGATGAAAATAAATATGATGAGGATTCAAATTAAACAGTATATTTGAACTGATTTTAGATATAAAAATATCATTGTGCAATTAAGATATTTATTGTCACTATATAATACATTGTACTTTGTAATTTTATTTAGTATTTGTTGTTTTGTTTGTAGTTTTAATGAGTTGTTGAATAAGTTATTCATATAGATGTTATTGTTGCTTAATTAGGCTAGATAAGAATTATAACCATTAAATAAGAAAATAAAATTTAAAACTTCACTGATGGAATAACCAACAAAAATAATATATATATATAAATTATTAAATAACCATTGGTGACTCCATTGTTGATTTAACTTACCGACGAGACTCATTGATGGATGCTAAAATCATTAGAGAATTATAGAGAGTTGGATATAATTTTGTTGGTGATATTGTAACTCATAGACAGTGTAACATCCCCCAAATTCCAGGATAAAAATAACACTCTCATGTCAACCGAAAAAAGAGTAATTTTTTTTTCTTCCTTATATATATATATGTGTGTGTGTGTGTGTGTGTGTGGTTTTCATATTAAAATCTACCGAAATTTCGACGGGTCCCCCCTATACCGGAAGGTCCTAAGTTATCGACATGTAACCTGTTTACACTTCTAATAACTCGCATCTCATAATTTAATCCCGACCCAATTATCTTGGGTTTCAATTTCCACAAATATTTTCATACATATTACCCACAATATTTATGATATACATTATATAACAAAATATCATTATGGATGGATAAAAAATAAATACTTAGACATGAAAAATGGTTGTATGAACTACATAGATTAAGTTCATTCAATCAAGTTTAAACATTAATTATACAAACTAAGTTATACAAATATTTTCATGTTTACAAAATACAAGGGTATACCCCCTATAACCTAAAATACAAGAAGGTAACATAAGCTAGGATCTACTCCTATCGTGCATGTGTTCCTGAAACAAAATACATATTATTGAAAGGTGAATATCACATAAAAATAATAACACGAATATCTAACAATTTCAACATGGTAACATGCATTCATATTTTGTTCACTTTTCTTTTATGGTTTCCATTAGAATCTCTTCCTTATTCAACTATTAATAATCATTCCCTCTTTCACTATTAACCTCCATTCCAAACTTTATAAGATCAAACATGATTTTCTTTGTTTGACACATTACTGATACCCCTTTCACTGGTATCATCATCATCATCCCGTAGGAGTCGATGCAAGGTGATCCCCTTACCCGGTATCCTAACATACATTAAATGTATGCTAGCTAATACATGGTGATCCCCTTACCCGGGATCCTAACATACACTAAATGTATGCTAGTTTATGCCTCAAAATCACACTTCTCATATTTCATTTGTCAGTAATAATTTCATCACTTAGCAATTCACACAACAACCTTTCCCTTTGAGTACACATACATTCAGTAATTCACATTGCACATCAGTAATATATATTAAACCATAGAATTTAACTAGAAGGTAAATGTGCGATTCACCTACCGCAAAAAAAGCTCTACTCGTGCTCCCCTGTTGCTGTTGTTGCACCACGCTCGTGGTCCCTCCTGCAAATCACAGGTTTATCTCATAAATTTTTCTCATTCAAGGATACGTTTTATAATAACCACATCAACATCCAGTAAGTCTTTCTTTCAGTCATTTCTTAATATTTTATGTTTTTCTCATTTCACCCATTATTATTGTCGTTCTTTGTCCAACCCTAGTTATCATTCTTTTCTTTATATTTGGATTGTCACTGTCCAACTATTATTGTCTAACCTCTCCTCAGATTTTTAACTATATTTGGAGTTATAGAACTCCGATTCAAGCGAGATTAGTGTCGTTGGAAAGCTAAGACATGAGGCTACAAGTTCTATAATGTAAGGAGAACCCAGTTCTGCCTTTAAGATAGTCAAAATCGCTCATTAACAAATAATTGGACTATTATTGTCCAACTGTTATTCTTGTCTCGTTTTTGAACTATTACTTGTCGATCTTTCCTTAGATTTTTAACTATATCCGGAGTTATAGAACTCCTATTCAAGCGAGATTACTGTCGTTGGAAAGCTAAGAAATGAGGCTATAAGTTCCATGTTTAAGAAGAACCCAGTTCTGCCTCTAAGATAGTCAAAATCACTCATCAACAAACATTTGACCGTATTCTTGTCCAATCTGTTACTATCTTGTTTTTGAATTGTTCTTGTCGACCTCTCCTTAGATTTTTAACTATATCCGGAGTTATAAAACTCCAATTCAAGCGAGATTAGTGTCGTTGGAAAGCTAAGACATGAGGCTATAAGTTCTATGATTTAAGGAGAACATAGTTCTGCCTCTAAGATAGTCAAAATCGCTCATCAACAAGCACTTGGATTGTTATTGTCCAACTATTACTGTCTCGTTTTTGATATTCTTGTCGACCTCTCCTTAGATTTTTAACTATATCTAGAGTTATAGAACTCAAATCTATAATTTAACATCCAGGCATCAATTCATAATCGACTTTAAAACAACTCATAAGACCATGTTTAGAATATCTTACTCAATACGAATTAAGGTCTTGATCCCTCCTTTTCTTTCTAATGACAGCCGACCCCCCCTCTTCTCTTCTTGTTCAATTTTTCTTGTTAATCCCTTGCCCACCAGTGTTTATTTTTACCTATAACCCTTAATCTTGGATGGGTTCTTGAAATTTAGTATTTCTCTCTTGATCTGTACAAATAGATACTAAAACTCCCTCTCTTCTTTCTTCACGATAGTTGCAGATTTGTTTTTGGTAAGAAGAGTAGTATTTATGCTCTATAATTATTCTTATTTGCATTTAGGCCCCATTTTCTTTAAGTGTATTCGTTTTGCCCCCACTTCTTTTTAGTTTAGTTTATTTTTTTAATTTACTCCAGCCCTGATTATCTTGGGATTTACAGACAGTCTCACCGACAATCTTAAAATCATTGGAGAATTATAAAGAGTTTATGAAAGAATTCAAGACTTTTAACCAACAGATGGATACATCGGCAAATAAAATTCCATTAATGATATTGTACTCATTAAAAATCACTAAAATCATTAGAGAAATATAGAGTTTTGGGAAGAATTTAGAGGATTTAACCAAAAGATGAATTCAACGATGGAAAAAAATTACATCGATGATATTGTACTCAGCGACGAACTCATCAATAGACAATAAAAATCATTAAGGACTTATAAAGAGTTTAAGGAAGAATTCATAGGATTGGATTCACTGATGAAAATACATACAGATGGAAATTCATCGATGAATTTGAGGGTTTTCAAAAGATTTTAAGATTTTTTAAATGACCGACAAATTCATTGATTATTGTAAAATATCTTGTCGATGATTTCATTGGTGATGTGCTACCATGTTAAATCACTGACAAATTTATCAAAAGAAAATCTCACCGATGAATTCAAACCCAGATATACAAGGAAATCTCTGACTTTCCCCTATTTTCCTTAAAATTCATACTCTCTCTACTTTCTCTCTTCTCTCTCTTTTACCAAACGATTAATGTTTTCTCTTTTTCTAGAATTGGGTGGTGAGGACTCTCTCTTTTCTTTAGATGATGACACGAACTCTCTCTCTCTCTCTCTCTCCCTCTCTCTCTCTATCCACTACTTAAGGTTTGTAAAACCCTCTTTTCAGATATATTTGAAATTCTTTCAATGGATAAGTACACAATTACAATTTAGACTTATGTTTCAGGTGTTGGTTATGTTTTATTTCTTATCTTTCCCCTAAATGAATATGCTTTTGACTTTTGGGCTATTGGGTTATGTATTGGAATTGCTCATGATCAGAGGTTAGTATATGGAAACTGATAAAACCATTGACTAAAAGACTAATAGAAACAAATATAAGTTATTATCTTTTAACTACCAAATTGAATTAGAACTAATAACCATAGCAAATTAAAAACCCTGGTCAAATTTATATTTAATATTGATTCTTGTTAAATCCATTGATGAAAGTTAAGCTTTATTGTCAAATGTCACCATATCATCATGTATAGAAAGTCTATTATACCCTTAGGCATCATGCGATGGTAAATTGTTGAATAGTTTGTCCTAAAAAGTAGTCTATCATATCTTAAACTCTTAGATGATTTAAACTAGGCATTCAATACTGCCAATCACTTCTATATTTGTTTTGTTTTTTTTTCTTTACAAGAGGCCTTATGGCAATTAATAATCAAGAAACTTTTATTAGATTATTGAATATTCCAACATTTTCGTCATCTTAATATCCATCATTTTCATTTCAATAAAATTTGAATTAATGAGACATATTAATTATATTAATGGAATACATGTATATATAGTGATATTGTTTTCCTGGTTCTCTTTTTTTTCCATTTTCTAATGCTAATTTTTAACTATAAATCTTTGTAGAAACAAGCCTTGTCAAATTTTAAATAATAAGACTCATAGGCTAAGCTTTCTTGTTACTTACGATCAATTATATCTATGCTTCAATGAAGGCTTGAGTTCAGATATGTTCTCATAGGTCTAGGTCCAGATGCAATATGTTAGGTTTGTAAATATAACTTGTTTGTTCTAGCTAATGAATTGTTATTGAGTTTGTTTATAGTTGATATCCTTGTTATTGTAAGTAAGTTTTGTTGATGATTTGTGGTATTTAATCGTGGAAAATGATTTGATTCATTATATTTAGTTATATGTATTTATATTTATATTTTGGGCGGGATCACATATAAGAGCTTTACTGCTAATTTTTTTTATAAATGAATATATGCATTAAAATGAAAAATCATAAACCATATATTAAGAATTTAATTGAATATGCTTACTTATTTAGTTATATTGTTTAGATGTCGGGAAAAAAATATAAGGTTTAAATATAGCGATTGTGTTAGAGATTCTTATTCTAACAAGTTAATAACGGAATGGAAGTTGGATTTAACCATGTAAGAAATTTTGTTTTCTTCAAACATAACATTAAATTAATGACTATGTATTTATATAATTTGAAGTTCATTAATTGATTTTCAGGCTCACAACTATAGAAGCTGAGCGAACGATAACATCGACGATGAAAGCGTCGATGAAAGTGCCTCTATTTTAGTAAAGCTAGCTTAGAGATCATCCAAAGTGCCTCTATGTAAATTTCTGGTTGTGTCATGTTATTCTACTGCACAATTTAAGCATGAAAATAGGTTGGTTTCTCAGATGTTCAAGTAGTTGGATTTTCCATTTGGAGTATTTTCTGAGTCATTTATTCTGTGATATATGTTAGTATATTTTACCAAGTTATCTAATGGAAACGTGCAGGGACCAGTGCATGCATACGTCTCGATTCCAGGTGGAAGGACTTGCTATCTTTCAGAGCTAAAAGCAGGTGAAGAAGTTTCTGTGGCTGATCAGAACGGGCAGCTGCGAACTGCAATTGTTGGCCGTGTGAAGATAGAAACTAGACCTCTTATTCTTGTTGAGGCAAAGGTTTGTATGAATATACCATTAGCAAGCATGATCTATGGTTCTATTACAAATATTGTAAACTACAATTGTAAAAAATTGTGCGAATAAACTTGAGACTGCAATTTGTTTGTCTGAACCATCTCAATCTGTCATCTGATTGTTAAAATGTGATTGCTAACAACTATCTACAGCATGATTAAATACCTGATGAGGGGGCTTTGAAGTCATTTGATCAAAACAAATTAAACTAATTAGTAAAGAGTAATGAGGTGCAGTTCAAGATGGTCGATCTACTAGGTGCTTCATTCCTGCAGAATTTGAGATGTTTAGCTGGTAATGATAACCTTGTTAAAAATTCCATGAGCAGAACAGAATCTCTGAAGACATGAAGTCACATGAAATGCTATAACATATTAGGATGTGAAAATAGAATAAGATGAATATGTTCAGGGCATGGAAATTGTTATGAAGATGGATCACTAAAAAACCATTTCTGTTTAATATTGAGTTGACCTATAATCTCAAAGGAAAAGTGGAAAATGGAAACAATCAAAATCGTAGCTAAATCATTTTACAGAACACTTTACAGAGAATGTGAGGATGAAATTTCTCTTATGTTATGTTTCTGCATTGTGACTTCTAGGGCACGCACTATTCACCAGTTTGGTTGCTAAAAGAGTATCATAAAAGCAACTTTGATTAGGGCACCTTTTGTTGTTTTTTTTATCCTCTTTGTTTCCTATGTTATGAATCTAAATAATGAAATCCAAACAGATCTGGAGGGAAATACGTTAATAGCTGAGATTCTTCAGTTATTTTAATAGCCAGAAAGTGTAGAGTATGATTTTTTTTTTCATAAAATAAGGATTTCTTTTGTCTTGCTGGTTCCTTTATAGTTGGTATGGTTCCTTTGAGAATATTCTTTGTTGCTAGTCCTTGTCAGAGGAATCTGTTCCTTGTGTTTGCCATGTATTTTAAATTTTGTTAAAGAACTTGCCAATACTGATTGAAGAAGGATTGTATTTTAAATCTTATAGAATGTTTGGTGTTGCAGAGAGAGTCAGATGATCAAACAGTATACAGCATTTTCCTCCAGAATGCAGAAACAGTTGCCTTAATCCCTCCTTGTGAAGGTCTGTCAGGACTGCTGGTTTTGGTTTTTGCAATGTTTTGAGTCATTTATTTGTCAGTTGTTTCTCTTCATCTTGCGTATTTGAATGTTCCAAAATCGCCTATTTATCTTTCGCAGGAAATGGACTGCTAAAAGCAGCTATTCCTGTTACTTCACTGAAAGTTGGAGATGAAGTATTATTGCGAATACGAGGAGCACGGCATACGGGAATAGAAATTCAAGAATTCATTGTTGAGAACTGAATAATGTGATGTGATCATACTATTCATGAGAATCCATACTGTGAAGCCAAGCAGCAGCAAAGTGATCTACATCAACATAGTTAACCTGAAGAATTACTAAGCAACAACACGGGAAACATTTGCAATATGCTTATCCTAATATCCAGTTCCTTCTCCAATCAATTGGAGACGTGAGCAAGAATGAAATTACAAGTCTCCTCTTGTGTGGGATGTATGCCATTGTAATAACTAGTTGCTGCCGAAAGCAGAAATTATATCTGTACCAACTTTGTCTCTTAGTAGACATGGCATCCTTTTCGTTACCTTATGCATGTTGCATATATGTAGAGGTGTGTGGTGCAAGTTCAAGGCCAAAATTTTCTTGCCGCCCGTTGTTATTAGTCCCACTCTCAAATGCTATGTTAGAGTGTGGATGGTGGAGCTACTTTTCAACTTGTAAATAAAGTTTCATCAAGGCAATTGATTGAAAAGAAATAATAATAATAATAACAGCCTAAGCATATGCATTTAGAAGGGAAAAGTAATACAAAACAGTCCTGCCATTCCCCATGACCTTGAGGTTGTAGCTAAACTACTATAATTTTGAGCATCAGTTTCGATCATTTATGAAACAGAGGGATGCCATATACACAGGGGTCATGCCAAGCTGGAAACCTTCAAAGTGAAGGCAAAAGTATTGGCCCAAAACAATGGAAGAATTCAAGTGCAAAAGAGAAAATGAAGAAGCCCCACAATCCTTGACTGAATATTGAATCGCAAATGTAGTAACAAATATGCAGATCATGGCTTAAGCTAGAACAATGCAAGTCAAGTTTGCTCCATCAGTTTAGTAGCTGGTAGTCTAAAGAGCTAGCCTCTCGTGAACACATGCCAAGAAATGAATGAAAGTAGATCTCTCTCTATGTCATGATGAGAGGCGTCAAAGGAGCACACAGAAAAAAAAGCATTATATACTTAAAAGCACTTTGAAGAAAAATCAAATTGATGGAAAGCTCTTACCTATATGAGTTCCTCGAAGAATAACAGCGGCATGCCTGCTGAGCTCCTGTGTTAGCGTCCTTCTATGTAGTTCAGGCTGTGATTTAGTCATTTCCTTACTACCATCAGGGACAATCCCATGATCCTGTATTTTAAAAAGAGCAACCATGATTAGAAAAGATTGATATAAAAGCATACTGGCATATTCAAACGATCAACCATGAGAAGAAACTGGGATTTTCCACCACAAAAGCACACCAGAAAGTATCATAACGCTGTTAGATTAGTATAAGATAAGCATAAGGATGTTAAGAACGGAAGAGAAGATATCTCATTATGCCTTTTTTTATTATTATTATTGAGAATTTCCATTTCCTTAATAATCTGTCAACCTATCTGTCACCTTTTTTTTAGAAAATTAGTATAAGATAAGCATAAAATACAAACTCTAGTCTTGTTTCCAAGTTAGAGTATAATATTTAAGCTTACCATTTAAATTAAATCATTCATGATGGAATAAGAACTTCCAGGAATTTATTTCGTCTTAAATTGAAGGCAGGTGTTATCCAACAAACTGGAAGATTTGTATAAATCACCCCCCCCCCTCCATCAGCTTCCATGTTAAGAGTTTAATGAACACATTTGATCAGGAACAAAAACTATTGATGAACTCAATATTTCTCAATCCAGAATAAAAGGAGATGAAGATGAGAAAAAAAGTTTTGGTCCGTAGAAACAAATTTATTAAATAATCAACTAATAATGAGTACCTTTTGCCGAGTTTTGCATGTCAAAATTGATAATGTATATGTACTGTAGTTAATATGTTGGTTACACATTATATTAATTTTGTTCATGTAAACATATTTAATAGTAATAAAGGTTTATTTATCTTTAATATTCATCGAATATTTGATTAACGAATCTAATATTTGATTAATGAATGTAGAGTAAAGATAAAGTTTACAAGACAAAAATATTTTGCAAATAAAATTATAAAGTTGTTATAATTATCATATTCATATTGCATCAAGACATTGTTCCTAAAACATTCTTAGTCAATACTCTATTAAGACTAAATATTAATTAGAGTTATTGAGACTAGTAAATATTCTTTCATTTATGAAAAGAAGCAGTTGTTCTCATAAGTTGAGGTATGAGAGATACCTAGAACTAATATGTAGGTGCTTCTCAGATAACATGTTCACTGAATTAACGTGCATGAGAATTTCATATAGAGATATCACTTGTGTCTATGAAAAGGCTCACGTGATGATTGTGTAAGTGATTCTTGAACTTGAGGTCACTAAGTTATCTTATATGAGGAGTGTTATGTTTTGATCATGCTACACGTTCTTCTAATCAAGGGTAACAAACGAGTAGATATTGAGTATAACATGAACTATATGAAGGTATTTAAGTAACAAAAAAAAAGTCACCACCCTGGGTGAATTAAGAAAACTGTTTTATATGTTCTCAAATAGTATTGATTGTAAATCTTTGCATAAGATAGAATGAGATTTGTAAAGAGTTTCAAATCTTATTCAAATAATCAATGACTATAATATTGAGAACAAATATAATTTGACATAGTAGACACTCTATGCTATAATATCTAAATCGAAATATTATTGATGAATGAATAATAATTACACTGAGAAACTTGATACTAAAAGGTTAAGTTTAATGGATAAATTGATATTTGCTATTTATAGAATTTTTAGGTATCAAAGACAAGCTTTGGATTCCGAATCATATCTTGAGGAGTGACTTCCAATTTTTTTAGTACAACACTTATCCTCTCTCACAGACATGCAATGCAATTATATTATTAAACAACCCTAAGCCTTTTAATTTATCGTGTAATTATTATCATGTTAAATTTTATGCATTTAATTTCTTATTCATATATTTAGGGTGTGTTTGAGAAAGTGGTAGCGGTTATAATTCAAAATGATTTTTGCTTAGAAATGCATCAAAATAATTTATTTTAAAAAAAAATTTATTTTTTACATCAGCACATCAAAACAATCTGAAAATATAAAAAATTAATTTTAAGTATAAAAAATTTTAAATTTTAGGGGAATGCAGTTCCCAAATAGGCTCTTACCGATGGTAATTGGGGTTTTATGAAGGCATTTTATTTTTATGGTATTGTGGGGGCATAAATATATATTTGTGAAAGTTATCTATTTTAAAATTAATAAATATGGAGAAATAATGAGAATTCTTTTGAAATGTTCTAGAGAACATCCTAAAAGGAGGTTTTTTAATTAATGTTTACTTGATATTTTCCTTCCAAAATGATAAAATTTGCTTCATTTTTGTTTTAAAGACACATGAGTTTTACACATCTTATCAATCATAGAATACCTTTTGATCTAACGGTTGCTACTCATTGATATATCATTATTTATATATTTGTATTTCATTTTTCCTCTTAGCTATTATCTATGATTTCTTATATATATATATACTTGTTATAAAACTATGTATCAAGAAGCATACAATAATAAAATAATATAATTAATAAAGAGTAAATAAAATATATAAGAACAATGAAGATTAGAAGGGATGAAGAGGGAGCACTTTTATTTCATATGAATTTGTAGTTATATATATGTGTTAATTATTCTTTTAATAATGCTCATATTTATAGGCACATGTACATAAATACTTGTAAGCTCAAAGGTCATAAGAAGATGTAGATTCAAATGAATTTGGAGAGATTCAAATAAACTTGATGATGATGAATGAACATAATAAAGAAGGAGTGTAGGAAGGCATCTAAAAATCCATATATAACGTATGCTTTTATAACACTCTCTCTTAGATGTTTGTTGTACAGTCTTACGCATCGAAAACTACTCATTAAAAACCTTACCAGGAAAACACAATTGGACAAAACCTAGGCCAAGGAAAAAAGAGTGTAGTGTGTATTAACTTCCCCTCATGAATATATCATCCTAAGTCTTTAAGCTGTCTCATTCTAATATTGCATTGCAATCCTTCAAACGTTGTAGTTGGTAATGCTTTAGTGAACAAATCTACTAAATTATCTTTTGAGCAAATTTATTAAACATCAATGTCACCACACTTTTCAAGGTCATGTGTGAAGAAGAATTTTGGTGAGATGTGCTTTGTCCTATCTCTTTTGATGTATCCTCTATTTAATTGAGGTATGCATATAGTATTGTCTTCATACAGTATGGTTGGAATTCCTCTCCTAAAGGATAAATCACATATTTCATGAATATGTTGAATCATTGATCTTAGACACACATACTTACGACTGACTTTATGAATTGCAAGTATTTCAGAATGATTAGATAAAGTGGTAACTAATGTTTACTTTGTAGATCTTCATGAAATAGTAGTATTACCACACATAAAGAGATAACCTGTTTGAGATCGACCTTATGTGGATCAGATAAAAATCCTGCATCAGTATACCCAACTAATTCATGATTAGCATTATTTGAATAAAAATAAGCTTATATCCGTATTTCCTTGTAGACAATGAAAAATGTGTTTAATTCCATTCCAATATCTTTAGGTATGAGAAAAATTATATCTTGCTAGCAAATTCACAGAGAATGCTATATGTACTGAGGTATGGTATTTTAAAACTAAGTAATTATTTGTTATCCTCACGAGGTCTGAAAGGGTCCTTTTTTTACATTAAGTGATCGAACAACCATTAGTGTACTCAATGGATATGCTTTATCCATATAAAATCTTTTAAGAACCTTCTCTGTGTAAGTTAACTGATGAATAAGAATTCAATTTACTCAATGTTTGATCTGCAGGCCGAGATAAAATATTATTTTTCCAAAATATTCCATCTCAAACTCTTTCTTTAAATAATTTATTATCTTTGGTATTTCTCCATGAGTTCCAATAATATTTAAATCATCAATATACACAGCAATAATAACAAAATCATATTTTGACTTCTTTATAAAAATAAATGGACATATAGGATTATTATTATACCATTCTCTTAATAAATATTCATTAAAATGATTATACCACATGCGTTCCGATTGCTTTAACCCATATAAGGATCTTTATAACTTGATTGAGTAAACTTTTTTAGGATTTGAATTATATGCTTCAGGCATTTTAAATCCTTTAGGTATTTTCATATAAAAATCATTATCAATTGACCCATATAAATAGGTTATGACTATATCCATCAAACACATATCTAGCCTTTCATGAGTTGACAGGCTAATGAGATGCTGAAATGTAATTGCATCTATTACAGGAAAATATGTTTCATCATAATCAATGCCAAGTCTTTATGAAAACCCTTGTGCCACAAGTTGTGTTTTACATCTTATGATTTTATTTTTCTCATTTTGTGTTTTGCATAAATATCCATTTGTATCCCATTGGCTTTACACCTTCAGGTGTCTAGACTATAAGTCCAAAAACTTCACGTTTTTCAAGTGAATTTAATTTTGTCTGGATTGCTTCTTTTCATTTTGGCCAATCATTTCTGCGTCAACATTCTTCGACATATTTAGAATCAAGATCCTCATTTTCATTAATGATATCGAATGATATATTATATGAAAAGCTACTATCGATATTTCAGTTCCATCTTTTCTTTGTAGAGACATAACTTATCAAAATCTTCTTATTTTTACTGTTTTTAGGTACCTGAACCTTTTCAGGGGTTTTATGATCAGTTATGTCTATCTTCTTATTTTATTTTTTTATCAATAATGCCAATTTGATTATTTTCTTCTTTTCTTTTCCAAGGATTTTTGTCTTTTGAACTAGTTGGTCTCCCATGCTTTTGGTATGCCATAGACTTTTTTGCTATATTTTAGTGGATTGTCCTGCTAGGACTTCAATCCGGGCTAGAGCATTTACAGCTGACATATAAGATTTGGTTACTTTTTTGAGTTAGTGAATGCATTCAATAGCTGATTTGCAATGTCTTGCAAACGAAGTATCTTTTGAATATCTTGTTCATATGTTTTGTACGAGGATTAAAATTCAATAATGACAATGCATTCCATGTAATATCTTTATCCAATTGTTTAATTTCTCCCCCTAATGCTGCAAATATAGTCTCATAAAAATAACAATCAACAAATCATGTTGTAAATGAATCACCTGTTAAAGGCTCAAAATATTTAATTATTGATAGGGACTCAAACCCAATATATATTCCCAGCCTCCTTTGAGGACCAATCTTTGTACATTGTGGCGGATAAATTGGAATATATACCGCACAACCAAATATTCTTAGATGATAAATATTTGGCTCATGATCGAAAACCAATTATAATAAGGAGAATTTATAATACGTTGTTGGCCTAATACGTATAAGTGCTACTATATGTAAAACAACGTGCCTCCAAGCAAAGACATGAAGTTTTGTTCTCATGAGTAGTGGTCTTGCAATTAACTGGAGGCGTTTAATAAGTGATTCAACAAGACCATTCTGAGTATGAATATGGGCAACATGATGTTCAATATTTATCCCAAGTGACATACAATGATCATTAAATGCTTGGGATGTGAATTCACCACCATTATCAAGACAAATAGTCTTGATTATATAATCTGGAAATTATGCTCGTAATCTAATAATTTGAGCAAGTAATCTTGTAAATGTCAGGTTGCGAGTTGATAATAAACATATATGTTACCATCTTATAGATGCATCTACAAAAACATAAAATATCTAAATGGTTCACATGGTGGGTGAATAGGCCTACAAATATCAACTTGAATACGTTCCAGAAATCTTAGGGATTCGATCCCAACTTTAACTGGTGATGGTCTAATGATCAATTTGCATTAAGAATAAGCAACACACAAGAATTCCTTAAATTGAAGAATCTTCTGGTTCTTCAATGGATGCCCATGTGAATTCTCGATAATTCTTTGCATTATTATTGATCTAAGATGGCCCAACCGATAATGCCAAATAAAAAATTATTTGGTTCATTGAACTTTGGTTCATTATGGTATTGACTTTGATTGTACTAATACTTGTGTAGTACAAACCTGAAGATAAAATGGGTAATTTTTCCAATATTTGTTTTCCAGTAGAGACATTTGATACGATGTAAAAATATTCTATACCATTGTCATTGACAGTCTCAATATGGTACCCGTTAAGTCGTATATCTTTGAAATTTAGTAGAATTCTCCTTGATTTAGTAGATGACAAAACATTATCAATAATAAATATTGTTCCATTAGTAAGCATTATATTAGCTTTTCTGGAGCCTTCAATCAAGTCTGTTGAACCTGATATTGTATTCACTTTTGCTTTCAACATTCTCATATTTAAAAAATATTGTTTATGCTTGAGAATGGTATGTGTCGTTGCACCATCTACTAAGCATATATCTTCACCATTGAAATTGAGCTTATTTATAACATAAAGTGAATCCATATTTTCTTCATGAAAATGAATAAATATATAATAAGTTCATAATAAGACATAATTATTATAACACAATATTTTTCATTAAATAAGCCAACATGAAAGGAAGAAAACAAAATAAATTGAAATATACTAGCATAAAGGAAACACACTGAAAAGATAAATATAATTTTAAATTCTGACATTGTTATATTATCTAATTATTATCATTACGAGAAATATTAATTTTCTCATTAGTTTGCTTAAAAAAATCTGCAATGTCAAGGTGTGTCATATCCAAAGGATAAATATCATCATTTTCTTGACGTGGGTGAGAAAAAAATATTTCTATGTTCTTCTCCTTTCCTTTTAATAAGGACTGATATAAATCAACAAGATGTTTGGTCATACGACAAGTACGAGACCAATGTCCTTTCATTTCACATTGATAACATGTATTTTCTATATTCTTGGTATCTCTGCTATGTATATTCTTTCTCTTTTCTTGTTTCTCATCATTTTGTGAAGGTTTGTAAGAATTTGATGAATTACAACCATTACAGTTGCGGTAATTAAACCGTCTTCTCTCATGGCCACATCCTTGGCCTCTATTACGACCACAACCATAATTATTATTGTATCCCGTAGCATTCACTTCAAGAAACGAAGCTGAACCAGTTGGTCGTGATTTATGATTTTTCATTAAAAACTCATTATTTTGTTCAGCCACAAGGAGACATAAAATCGGTTCGAATATTTCTTAAAACCTCATTCTCTATATTGTTGTTGCAGGAGCATATTCGAGGTATGAAAAGTAGAGAATATTTTTTCTAACATATCATCATCGGTGATATTGTCTCCATATAGTTTCAATTTAGAACTAATATTAAACATTGCAAAATTATATATTTACTTACTGATTTAAAATCCTGCAATCATAAATGTATCCAATTATAATGAATTTTTAGGAGAATAATTGTCTTTTGATGGTTATATCTTTCTTTCAAATTTTGCCAAAGAATAAAGGGATTTTTGATTGTGAGATACTCTATCTTCAACTCCTCATGGAGATGACAACGTAAGAAAATCATGGTTTTTGCCTTGTTTTGACTAGATACTTCATTATCATCTTTAATAGTGTCTCCAAGACCCATGGCATCCAAGTGAGTTTTGGCATCAAGGATCTATGACCAATAATTCTTGCCTGTAATATCAAGATCCACGAACTCAAGTTTGGCAAGGTTTGTCATTGTTACTTCATAAAAAAATTATCAATATTGTTAGAAATTTGGTTAAATATATATATATCTTGGAATATAAATATAGATTTTAAAACACAAAAAATATTTATAAAAATATAAATATAAAACGAAGATCAGTACGTGACGTTCTTACACCTGAGAATAATCTTAAGATTTTTTCACATGTTTCCATCTTATATGCTTGATCTCAAAACAAAATGTAAAACATACAACAATAATAGAAAAACATACCTTCTACTTCTTATCAACAAACCACATATGATTATCTGCTTCAAGACGAAAGCAATGAGAAATTTATACTTCTACTTCTTATCAAATATGATTGTTAGCTTCAAGATGAAAGCGAGGAGCAATTCATGCTGATAACATGTTGTTAAAACTATGTTTCAATAAGCATACAATAATAAAATAAAATAATTAATAAATAGTAAATAAAATATATAAGAACAATGAAGATTAGGGGGATGAAGAGGGAGCACTTATTTCATATGAATTTATAGTTATATATGTGTGTCAACTATTCTCTTAACATTACTTCTATTTATAGGCACATATACATAAATACTTGCAAGTTTAAAGGTTATAAGAAAATGTAAATTCAAATGAACTTGAAGAAATTCAAATGAACTTAATAATGATGAATGAATATAATAATAAAAAAAGAGTGTAAGAAGTCATCTAGATATTCATATACAATGTATAATTTTATAACAATACTAATTAATTATATAACAAACTAATAACAGATATTATAAATACCGAGAATTTTAATATAATTAAGGAATATTGTATTACTAGCCATAGTAAAAGTATTCATGATAAATTATATCCATTATTTTCTGAGGAACTCTAGCAAAAGAGTTGCTCATAAAATTACAAATCATTTTTTTAATTCCTTAAACCTAATAATTAAACTCATTATTATGCCAGAACATCTCACCTTAATTTTGTTCACCAAAGAACAATATATTTCACCAAAGAACATTTCACCTAATAATTAAACTAGTGAGGTATCAAAATGGGCATGGGCTGCAATATAAAAAGGTGAGAACCTCTCAAAGCCCACATGAGAATAATATATTTCAGCCCAATTACTACTTTTGATCGCTTTTCCTTCTCTTAAACCCTAAGTCATGGGGCCCACAAACAAAGAGGGAGAGAAAAATAAGAAGAAGACAGAGAAGCATGAAATATCAAGCACAGAAGTGAAGCTGTACTTTGGTTGTCTTGGTGGGTATAAATAGCCACCGCTAACTCTTCGCTGCGAATTCGCCTTTGCTAGTACAAGAAAAGCCGAACTCACCCTAAAATCCTCTTTAGGGATTTTCTCGACAAAAGCTAAGGTTTTTTGTTTTCTTTGAAAAACAAAAGAGAATGGTGGCTGACAAAGGGAAGAAACTAAAGGTCACTGAAGAAGAAGAGACTGATCACATTGATGGAGAGCTTGTTATTTCCATTGAGAAGTTGCAAGAGCTCCAGGATGAGCTCGAGAAGGTTTTTTTTTTCCCTTTCTTTCTCTCTTCCTCTCTGTGTATGCTTTTACTCAAGTCATATATATCTATTTTTTTTTTTTTTGGGGGGGGGGGGTGTGGGTGGGTGGCTGTCGGATTTTGTTGGGTTTATTGTAACAATACCAAGAAAAAAAAAACATGCTTGGATAAATTATCTTTTTGCTTAGGTTAACAATTTAAAGACAACTTAGGTGAATGGCCAAGTTGATGTTCTGAAAATCTAAGTTTTTTACACGTCTGTTTCGGAGAATTGACCTTGTGAGTCATGAATTACTAGCTCCAATCCTGTTATTTCTTGGGTGAGATTGTATGTACCTTGGAAATGGAGACTCTGTTGCTATTAATTGAACACCATTTAATTGGTAGGCCAAAAAAAGAAAAAAGAAAGAAAGAAAACATAAAAAGGGTTATACATGCTGTATATGCCTTTCATTGTTGCCGTTGTTGAATGTATTGCAGTTTCTTTGTAATTCTGATGCGAGACTGGAGTAGACCATCAGGTTATGCTTTGAGATTTTTTAATAGGAAATGTAATTTATGAATCCTGGCATTTGCTTTGACATTGAACAGATTAATGAACAAGCAAGTGATGAAGTGCTGGAAATTGAGCAGAAGTACAATGAGGTTCGCAGACCTGTCTACACTAAAAGGAATGATATCATCAAATGTATTCCTGACTTCTGGTTAACTGCTGTGAGTGACCTATTTACACTCTTAATATTTCTGTTTTGAGTTAGCTATTGGCTATCCGTTTCTAACCTTTATGTGACATGTGCTTGATGCAGTTCCTGAGTCACCCTGCCCTTTGTGATCTTTTGACTGAGGATGACCAAAAGGTTTGTCACCTGAATTCGGAATTTCATTTTATTACTTTTTATGTAACCCATCACTAACTGGTTGTTTGGAGCTGCAATTTTGTTTTATTACCTTCAATTTCTTATGTTCAAGATATCAAGATCAATGAGTGTTTAATCCAGTGACATGCTCTCATGCAAAGTTGGGATGGTAGGGGCAGGATTTAATTTCATTTCCTGCCATTGTAACCCAAAAAAAAATATCTGGAATCTTTATTGGTTATTAACATTGAATTGAAATGAAAAGTTATTAATTCAATAATCATGTTGACAATGAATGCTTGCACCCAAAGGACTCATTTGTCTTCTGTTGTTGATACAGATCTTCAAGTATCTGGATTCTCTACACGTGGAGGATTCCAAAGATGTGAAGTCAGGGTATTCTATAACATTTGTAAGTATTTTTTGCCACCCTTTCTTTTTGGGTCACTTGATTAATGTTGCTCTTGTTTCTGGAATGGATTCTATTGTTTTTCATGAGCTGTTATTTAATTTTTATTCATTTCTTCTTTTCAGATGCTATTTATCTCTTATTTTGCTCTCATGACCTTAGTGTTGATGAATTACTGCTGATCATTTTCTTGTCTTTCCTTTTTCTCTCTTATCACTCTAACTTTCAGAACTTCAAAGAGAATCCTCATTTTGAAGATACAAAGCTGATAAAAACCTTTACATTCTCTGATGAGGGTACAACTAAGATAACTGGTACAGACATAAAGTGGAAGGAGGGCATGGTAATGCTTATCTATAATCTCTGTGGCATCCTTTATTCTTTCCTCTCTTGCTTGTGTTTTTGTAGAAAGTTGATTGTGAATTCTATCATGTGAAGGGCACTGCAAATGGAGGCAATCATGAGAAAAAAGGAAACAAACGACCTTTGGCTGAGTTGAGGTTATTCTCTAACCATTCTTTGCTTTATTAAGCCATTTGTTGTTATTAAAAAAGAGAGGTACAGCTAATTTCATATTTTATGCTTTGTCACCAAAAAGGTTTGCTGAGGCATGGGCATAAAAGCAACATGTGGTTTATGGCAACAAGTTGCAAAATCTTCTATGATTTCACAATATTAATTGAGATATCTAATTAATTATACATTAGTATTTAAGGGAATAAATACTTAATGTGCCAAAACAGTAACCTACCTTTGTTGTGCTCAACTTTGAAGTAGGTTAATCAGAATTCAGATGCCAACTTCTAAGCTAAAATATTTATCTTGCATGCTTCAGTTGGTGGAGGGAGACAATTCAACCTTTATTTCAGAAGCTTGTTGATGTGAAACATAAATCCGTTAACCTGAAAATCTATAAATTTGTTAGGTAGTCTATCCTTCACAATTTCATTTGGCTTGCCAGACCACTGTACTATGCCCCTCCACCTGTATTGGTCATGTACGGAATGGGGATTGACTGTAGAATTTTGTGATAAGCAGATGTATGCTGTTGTTTGGAGGTGCCTAATTGGAAACTGAATCAACCTTTATCAATTAAACAGTTTCTGTGAGCTTTAGATCAGTATTTTTGTCTCTATATGGACCTCTGGCTCAAGGGATTTTCGAGGAGTGTTTTAGTCAATGTTTCAACGAATTGGAAAACCCTAGTGTTTCAGGGGATTTTCGAGGAGTTTTTTAGTCAATGTTTCAACGAATTGGAAAGCCCTAGTGCTATCTCACTGTAGGATTATGCCTTAGCCTTCCTGTTTCAATTGCTCACTCTCTCTATTGATGTCATTTAAAAACAAAGGCTGTATCACCTAGGACAAAATGGAAAGATATTCCTCATGTAATCTGATACTGGGATCTGATCTGCTATCTTGTGATTTGTTGCTCTTTGGTATCTACAGTTTCAGATTCTTGAACCTTCCAATACAAAATATAAAAGCAATTTAATTTGAGAGCTACTCTAGAACTCTATAATTATTCTCATGCCTCAACTTAAACTGCAGAGACAGAAAACATTGAGAGAGCAATTATCTTTATATATATGGTTACTGTTTTTATTTCGCTGTATATGTTCTCATTGATGCACTCATCAATTATTTGATGGTGCAGCTTCTTCAGTTGGTTTGCTGAAACTGAACAGAAGGAGATCACTGAGCTTCATGATGAGGTATGAGATGCCCTTTGCTTTATTAATTTCGCATGTTGATAGTGTAAATTGATGATTTGATAGTTTGTGTTCTGTTATGCTTGACTCTATTTTAGTGTATAAATATGTTCAATTTTTCACTTACATTAGCTTAATCTGGGACAATTGGATTAAAGTTAAACTGCTTCCATCTAGTTCTTACTGTCTTACTAATTTTGATTTTCCTCCAAAATTGCAGGTTGCAGAGATAATTAAGGAGGACTTGTGGCCTAATCCTCTGAAGTACTTTAACAATGTATTGGTTTTTTAATAAAAAAAATTTTTTATCATAGATTTTCATTTTCATTCTGTTCACATTTTCTGCCTTTTCTTTTATAGAAATATGTTAATTTTTCAAGTCATTCTATTTTATTGTTTCAGGAAGCTGATGAAGAGGATTCTGATGCAGATGAAGATGAAGAGGTAATGAAGCTAAGATTTCATTATATACATCCTTGCATGCACATGAGAGCACTTCCACATGTACACTATGCATGCATGTATATATATGTGTGTGTGCGCGCGCGCGTGTGCATGCATGTGTGTCTTATAGTTGGGCACTGTTTGATGTTTGCATTTAGTCACTTCATGGTCTTTCTTGTTGTTTACATGAAAACTGAGTTTTAGGTACATTTTTTAGCTCGTTCAATCTCAGAAAGAGAGAGAGTAAGTTTTTTCATGATAGGGTGAAACAAATACTTGAAAGTAGAGGGGACCGAGACTGGGGCAAGTGGGGGAGGAGCAGAAACTGGATCTGATGAGCGAGCAACTGACCTGTAGGAGTTCTATATGTAGCCAAGTTCCATAGAAATAGCATATGCATTTATGCAGATTCTAGTTCCATGAAATTTAGTGCTTTATTAAACACTGCTAACATCAAATGATCTAACATGGAATGTTTTATTTGCTATGGGCAATGGGGAACACGTTTGTGTGCTGCTGCAACTTTAAGTTCTGTTAATCTGTTCTGATGGAGATCAGAACTAATTATTAGAAGTGATTGCAGTCTAGAATATTAACAGAAACGCAAGCATTCTTTTTGAGGCTTAAGCATAGCACATGAATCTAAGTTTGGACAAATAGCTTATAATCATAATCACTGTACTTCAATTCCTTATAAATTGAGGGTTATTTAAATTATGATTGAATAGTAGTGATATCTGCACCAGCGTTCCCCCCTACCAATCATTGAACTGTGCATGTGTATTTGTTTGCTTCTCAACGTCATATTCCCTAACATTGGCACTTTGATAGTCCTAGTCTCCCAATTGCATTTCCACACATCTTTTTAGCTTTGAAAGAGTCGGAAATTGCAATAATAAGTTGTTGCTGCTACTTTTATGGTTTGACAATGCTGTGCATGTCATCTTGACATGAACGATGTCTGTCTATAGGAAAATGGTGATGAACAAGATGATGACGACGACGAGGACGGTGAAGATGACAATGAAGACGATGATGCTGAAGATAATTGAAATTTCTCTTGCTTTTGTGGTTTTCTTGTCAACGAGGGACAAAGTACCGAACTAGATAAAGGAAGTGGAATAGCTAATGATGTGGAGCTACCTGCGGTTTTGAATATTTTTAGCTTTTCAGAGTTTCTTTCATCGGATTCTTAAAAGATTTTTCATCTAGCTACAGAACATTTTTTAGATCATGCTTTATCTTCTATATATAAAAGTAGCTGATATTTTTATAACTGTTGCTAATTATTTATGGTAGATACTTTGGTTTTTTCTTTATCTTTTATTGTTGGATAAAAAGAGGAATGTATTATAGAAAGAACAAAAAAAATCAGAAATAAATTGAAGAATCCGTAAAGAAAAGGAGGAAAAAAAAAAAGAATACAAATCGGCAGATGAGGGATTCTCCATCGAGTAAGAAAGAGAACAGAAAATGAAATAGGAAATGTATTTCGTGAAAATGTCATGATAAACCCAACCCATTGGGATTGGCATACCACCTCCTCTCCATAGAGAAACTTCTGGAAATAACATTATTATTCACTAATACAATCCCTTTAATGTCCCCTAGAAGGATTGAACAACACCTCTCACATTTTCTTACGTGCATTTTAGTCAAAGATGACACGAGATGGTACTCTACTCAACGTGAGAAAGCTGATTCTACCTCCTGTTGATCAGTCTTGTTAAGATGCCTGCAACGAACATTAAAAAAAAAAATACCAGAGAAGACCAAGAGAAGGTTCATCCTCCTGAGAACTAGGGTTGGGGTCTAATAAGTAGCAAAAAGTTTGGAAGCACTTGCCTCACCCTGGTTTTCATGGCTTGGACGTGGGACCTCTTGTCCCACCCGACAGGTCGCAAGTTTTAAGGTCAGGTTCGAGAAAACAAATAAAAACATCATATGCAAGTGTTGGAGCAGCTATACCTAGAAGGATATATAGAAGGATTCGTGGATTGGAAAGCAGCATTAGTTTTCTGAAGAGCATTAGTTTTCTCACCATCTGTGAGCATCCGCATCCCTTTTTTTGTTTTTTTGTTTTGCTGACAAGAAATGCCTCTGTTGCCTGAGTTCTGCAAAATTAAATCGTTGAGTTGTGAAGCAAACCCATTTTAAGATATGGAAAAGCATTAAAAACACAGCGCAAGCACTTCAATTGGTCTCATATAAAACATTGTGCAAGTAGCAATGTCGTACCATCTTGCTTCAACACAGATGATACAGCGCCTATTGAAGTGCTCTCAATTTTACTAGTAAAATTGAGACTTATCCTCTTATGATGCTGAGGACATGGGAATGGGAATTTCTCTTTTGTTTTCCTGAGTCAGGGGAAATCGTAATGATTTGAAAAGAGACATCATCATGAGCTTCTTCTGTCAGTGGTTCTTGAAGCTGTCCCTCGACATCAGGCTCCATGTCATTGGTTATGCTCTTGAACAATTCTATTTCCCACGCAGCACCAGTAGGAATCTCAAGGAGTACCTTATTTGGCAAACAATTTCCCTACTACCTCACAAACTTGTCTGGAATTCTCTGAAAAAAGCTTCATAAATTAGCAAGTCTAACCCAATAATTTGGGTGCAAAACCATGCAGTTCCTGAGAAATTACTACCCTAATCCAAAATGGAAAAAGAAAATAAACTGATCTCTCCATTTTCTTTGTTTTTGAATTGTTGTGTGAAATTCCTCCATTACAATTTATAAAACAACAAGGAGAAAGAAAAGAAACACCTACAAGCTTCCCATCATCAACAGCATCATGGAGAATTATCTTGAAGCCTATCTGCCTTAAAACTAAAGCATCCATTGTTTCTGTTGCATGGAGAATCCATTCTTGGGAACCTTAAATATTAGCTTTAAATTCTTTCAAAGAGGGCCTATGTCTAATCTTAAAAAAAGAAAGGGAAAAAAAAAAACGCCAAAAGCATCAAGAACTTGGCTCGCACACAGAACCACAACGAGCAAGAAAATAGACAAACAAAAGGTGACCTTGTGTTGAATTATTTTCTTTTTACTTCCTTTCTCGAAAAAATTAGATTTTCTTGGACATGTTGAGGAATGCGTATTTGTGTGACAAGAGTATTTAATTGATTAATCTCAGGACTAAGACTAAACAGCATGAAGGTACTTAATTAATTACATTAGTGTAACTAAACAGCCACAATTTAGTTGATTTTTTAACATAGTAATATATATATATATATAGTAACTAAACAGCCACAGAAGTTTGATAATTTACTCTGTTATGCTAACTATTTGATACGAATAATGATGATTGTTTTCAAACGTTAGGTAGAATATGAATGATTTCTATATAAATCCATGTTTGCTACATTTCCATGATCAGTTTGTCACATCTTTTTGGAGAACCCAAAACTCATTCCAATGTTCTGTCCTTTCGATCCAACAAGATTAAATTGCACTCAATTGTAAGATGATTACCTATTATTGAAGATGAAGACATTAAAGGAATAACAAATGTTGAATTAAAAAAATAATTTATTTTATGAAATCTTTAAACTCCTATGAAAAAAAAAATTGCATTATATTGGATATGAAACAGTCCATAATCAGCTATACAAATTTTTCACCTTTGTTTTAGAGCTATACCTATAAACTACTACTTATCTTTTAAAAAAGGATTTCAATAAAATCTATTGATAAGATTATATATGAGATATGGAATGGTAGTAGACCAATCTTATCATACCTATTTGAGAACAATTGATATTTAGGTAATATTCATATATATTTTAAATAACTTTAGATCTGTCTAACACTTGTGACTTCTAAAAAAAAATTAAATTTACTATTTTTGTTGCATATATATATTTTGGAAAAACTAACAACTCCAACGTAATCTAGCTGACTTGGTCGGTTTAAAGGTAATTTAGATGACCAATAATTGTAATTTGAATGATATTTTTTTCAATATTAAGATGACAACATATTAGATCCACCCGGATTATGGACTTCATTGGCTTTAAAAACTTTATTTAACAAAAAACTATTTTTTACTTAATGATATAATAACAAAAATCGGCACTCCTAAAATTAAGCACCAACTAAATGAAAGGATGTTTGCTTGAGACTACAATAATCTCATAAAAAATAAACCAAAAATCAATTATGAAAATCAATTCAAAATCAATCAAATGTTGAAAGATAAAAAAAAAAGATTCAATAAAACAAAGAGAGGATGGAATAGAAAAGAGAGAGAAGTATTCAACATTGTTATTACATCTAACCCACCCGATGGGTCAACTTTAAAACCTCACATCTCGTTTTCTTAGCTCGGGTTTAAAATTGACCTATATGAGAGTTGTCTCTAAGTGACTCAGTCGAAATGACGGGTCTAAAGGCAACCTAGACAGATAGTAAAAGCTTGGCTTAATTTATTTTAAAAAATGTTTCAAAATAGCAACTTTTTTTTTTATATTGAGACGACTATATAATAGTGAACCTGAGTTTTATGGCTTGACTCACCAAATCCGCAACCGGGATCATGTACTCCACTTGATTTAAAATTTGTTTTATTTAGTATTATAATTAATAACAAAAATAGATATTTGCAAAATTAAGTACTAATTAACCAAATGTTAAGATAATTGTTTGAGATTACTATAACCTTATAAAAAATAAACTGAAACAAATTATGACATCCAATTTAAAATCAATAAACTATTAAAGATTAAAATTAAAAAAAAAAAACAAAAAAAGCTAAAAAGCATCCGATAAAAAAATTAATAAAGATAAAAAAGAGAGACCACCTTCTTCATTGTCCATACCGGGGAAGCCCCAACTAAATAATTATTTTTAGTGGTTTTCCTTCTAAATAATTTATTTAATTACTCTATCCATTTGGTGTAATTTTGTTTTTATAGTTTTTTTTTAATTATGTACATAGACAAACTTTAAATTAATTTTGTAGCTTCGTAATTCCTATTTAATTTTGGTTGCTCCACCGATAAAAGTTATAATTGATACTACTTTCCTCTATGAATTTACTCTTGTTTTTTTTTTCATATTTTAAGGGGTAAGTCCATCAAAAATCAATGCTTTACTCTTTCTAACTCAAAAGTTCAATCTTTTGACATGTCATACAAACTAAGAAAGAACAACTATTTGCATATTAATTAGGTCATCTATTCTCACATCACTTAATTTCTAACATTACCCTTTCATTATATTTTAGAGCCACATACTCATAAACGTATCGAAGTCGAGCTAATGATGAGAGGTTATATATATATATATATATATATATATATATATATATATATATATATATTCAAACTAGTACTTGATTGAGGGTCAAAGTCATTCAATCAACGAAACATGTAATATTTTTCCTATGAAATATTGACACGCCATAATATTTTTTTTAATAACTCAGAACATTTAGTCTAGCTAGGTTTCCAAAACACAACAATTAAAAAGTTTTATTTAAATATTGTAAATCAACGAGAGATAAGTAGGTTGTCAAAAACAGTTGAAGTGGGTTTTAATCCGTGTATAATAGAGAAATCGAAGAGGAAAAACAGGAAATCCGCTCCTGCTTGTCAAGGACACTGTTTTCAAAAGCTACTCCTCCATAGAAAAATGATAGGGCAAGATCATATATATACCTCCAAATCCTTGAGGTATTTTATCATCATCACTACCATATGGAGCCTGTAACGTCCATGAGTGGTTGGTTTGGTCTGCTTAACCCTACAAATTCTTCTGAGTTTTCCTATACAAGAATCATGCCTGTTTAATTCTGTGATGTCATGTTCATCCATGATGTCTCCATAAGGGAGCAAGTATTTCTTGGTATGATATGGAGTCACACAAGAAACCTTATCCATGGTCACCCTTCTGTCGTGGACGTACGTGCCTCGTGGCTCTATTTTCTTTTCTTCCTTTCTGCTTTCTCCCTACACGCATGCAATCTAGGTCCAGGTACCAATAGCAACATCACCACACTTTCACATTTATACGCAAATCGTGGCCCAGTTAAATTCCTCTCAGCCTCGTAAAAACTAGGTCTGGCTTAACTTTGCAAACCCTATCATGCAAAAAGCTAAATTTGACTAAACCTCGAGCACCCTTACACGCCATTTGTTCACCAAAATGCCATGTATAATCACAATTTCATGCCATGTGGATGCCACTGATTCCTAAGTAATAGATTAAATAAACTTTATACCAATCGTTATTCCACTTAGGTACAGAATGACGGTATGCTTGGCCTCTATGATAAGGAAAGGTTAGGAAAGAAATGATTCTATAAAATATTTTTCTATGTTTGATTCATTTGATTGAAATTTATTTAATAAAAAAGTATTTCATTGTTAAAGAAAAACCAAATTTAACAAAACTTCCTTTATCATCATCGCATGAGCATCATAAGTAATTAATTTCCATGTGAAAAGAGTAGCCCAAGTAATATGTCTAAACTGTTGCGGGGTGCCGCGATGTCAAGAGCAACGACGAGCTTTATCGCGCCTCTTGAGGAGGTGTATATTGTTGGGAAGAGTTTTTGAATTTAATCATAAAATTATGATTAAGGCTTAGAAGTCGCCACCTAGTATTATGGTCACTAGAAATCTATGGTTTGCGAAAGTCTGGGTAAGGAACTAGTTGTATAAGGAAAAGACGCATCACCCCCAGTGCACCTTACCTAAAGTAAACTGCATTGTTGTTTGATTATTTTTATAGGTCGAATTTCTATTTATTGGTTTTTTTCTAAGGCCTAAAACAGATCTCTCTTCGTGAAAGAATCTTTACCTTATCGGTTTAAATTCTAACCATTCTAACGTCTGAATTTTAGTATCGCATTTTCTACACCTTGTATCTTTAATACCTGAAAGTATATTCTATCGTGTAATTTTACACCCCCACAGATATTAAAGTCTACATTTGAACCCTAACATAAAATGAACAAAAAGATTGGTAAAGAATTTTTGATATTTTAACCAAACCCTAACGGATAATTATAAACTAGTTTTGATATCCATTTTGCATTTTGAAATATGAAAAAGATGCAATTTTTGTTTTTATGAATATATGCTTGGAAACATTTCAGGATTTGGTCGTATGCATGAAAATAAAAAATATTTTTTTAAATAGAAATTAATTTAAAAGTTTTGAGATTTTTTTTTAATTTTATTTTTGAAATTTTTTTGAAATATTTTGGAGAAAGCTTGATATTTTAATACCGAGTTTGTATCTTACAGTGTAAATATACAACCCGATATTATACAAAGTTGGTGGGAAAACATTTGAGAAAATCACAAATATTTTAAAATGCCACTTGAATTTTTTTTGGATTTTTTTTAATATATAATAATAAATATTATATTATTATAATTAAATATCATAAAATATGGGTCGGGCCGGACCCAATCCAAAAAGGTTGGGATGGACTGATTTCAATCCAAAATGGTTAGGCCGATCTCGGCCCAACGAATCTCTTTTTTTTTGGGGGGGCCGGGCCAGACCCAGCCCGGCCATTTAGGATGGGCTGGAACGGGTCCGGCCTACCCTAAAGGTTAGTTATTTTATGGAATGTGAACAGTAGTTCACGTTCTGCATGCAACTACCCAGTTGCAAACGATGGGAAAGAAAAATGAAAGGCGACCTGACGGGGGGGGATAGAGTTGTTGTCACTGGCCTAGCGTGAGGTGGGTGGATGTGCTGGTGGCTTAAGGCAAAATTAGAGGAACGAGTAGTGGCTGGTGTCAGTTTTGGGAAGAAGGAGAAAAGGCTTGCAGAGGAGAGAGAGAGAGAGAGAGGAGGAGTTGTGATGGCCGCTCCGCCGCTAATGAGGAGCTGGGTTGGTGGAGATGATAGTGGTCAAGCCGGTGGTAAGTGTGGTGGTGGATGAAGGCCACAACGAAGAGAGAAAGAAGGGAGAGAACTCGTTGCAAAGAAAAAAATGGGGGAAGCCTGGTTTTCAGACAACTTTGAACTCAATTTTATTCATGCTCAGGCTATGAAATCCACCCCTATTTATAGAGGGTTGAAGAGGGGGGAAATTTTGGCCCTTGATTCGGTTAGGAAGGATCTCAACTGTTGGTTTAAAGTAGTCACCATGAACTGTCAAATTTTACAGTTTAAGGCTGCATGAGTTGGCAACTTTAGGTCGGTGTCGTGGCCTTTGTGGTGTTAATCAACCTAAAAGAACCACATGGGGTTGTAGAGCAATGTCAAGTGATTATTTGCGTGCAACATTGGTGAAATTTGATGGACATATGATGCATTAAATGCACCTGAAAAGTAGCAACCAGTTAGCTTTTTTAGGTAAAATCGGGGAAGATAATGAATAGTGACCAGACGACTCTGGTCACTTTTGTTTTAATGCAAAATGACGTCAATTAGCCTTGAATTAGGGATTTTAGCCAAAGTTCAATTGAGTCCTCTAGCTTTCAAGTTTGTTCAATTTTACCACAATTAACCTTAAACTTTTGATTTAGTGTAATTTAGCGTTTGCTGAACTTCAATTTGAACCCTGAATTTCGGCGTTTTTTTTACTTTGATCCTTAGTCTAGGATTTATGCAATTTAACCCCTAATTGACCCCAAAACTTTAATTTCCTTATGATTTTACTTCTAATTTCAATCAATTGACTTGATAAAAATTAAATTTGGTCTCTTAAACTTCAAATCTTCTTAATGAAGCCTAAATTGAACTCTCAAACTTAATTTTTCACCAATTAAGCCCTTAATAAAATTAATTAGACTCTTTTAAAGTATAATTAAGTCGTTGCACTTAATTAAATCCTTCAATTGTACCCAAATTAATTCTTAAACATAATTAAACTTCAATTTGGCCCATGATTAAATCAAATTGGCTTATTAAAAATTTAATTATGTCCTTGGACTTAATTTTTTTACAAATTCGTCTAATAATCATTTAATTTAACCTTTAATTTGCATTGTTTCTTCATTTTTGGGCATAATGGGGTGCAATTACACTACCAGAAAATCAGCAAAAACCAACGGAATTGCCGACGGAATGTAATTCCATCTCTAATTTTATCGGTCTATACCAACAGACCGTTGCTGTCGGTAATAATTACCAATAGAATAGATTCCGTCGGCAATGGAATATATAGAATTTTGAAAAGCTGAAACAGTGTGATGACGTGGAATTTTTTCAGACGAGTCTACCGACTGAATGACCAAGGAATTCAAACCAGGATCTCCGTACAGTGACGTAACCCATTCACCGTGAGAATTACCGACGGGGATACCGGCGGGACACGTCCGTCGGTGATTCCATCGGTAAAAGCCAATATATATACACTCTGCCGACTCTCTCCTCCTCTATTTCTCCTTCTTCTTCCCCATCCCAACTCTCCCCTCCCAAACTGCAACCACCCATCCCAACTCTCCCCCTCTTCTCAACACAATCACTCAAGTTTCTTATACATTTATACGTGGTCACAACATCCGTTCTCCGATTAATTACCATTTCCATGGTAAATTTAATTATTTTATTGTTTGTATTGTATTAATTATTTGAAAATTTTGTTGAATTTTAATTGTTATTGTTGAATTTACCATGGAAATGGTAATTGAAAATGAAGAATTAAATTTCATTATTTTTATCTTAATTTATTCTATTATTGCGTTTTATTATTTCCATTAATTTTAATTGTCATTTATGTATTTCTATAGATGTTAGTTGAAAATATATAGATGTTAAATTTCTATAGATGTTAGGTTGTATATAAGATTTTCCAATGGAGTCAATTGGTTTGTGGTTATTGTAAAGATTTGCAGGTTTGAAAATTATGGGTAGTCTCCAAAGATAGGGGGAGGTGCTTGCCAAAGTTTTTGTAATTATGTAATTATTCATATAAATTTGTGTAGATGTGTGGAATAAAATCAACAGCACGTCGTCAGCAGACAGTTACAGCTAGTTCTTCTAGCAGTGAGGATGACTTAGCCTTAGGTGTTGATCAGGAAGAGGCACCTGCGCCAACTTGTGATGCTGCCTCTTCTAGCGCGGTTTCACAGCGCAGAGGCAGTGTGCCTTCACAGTGGGGTTAATTCACCCCACAAGTACCATGCACAATGGAAGGATGACTTTTCAATGACAGTTTCTTTAGGTTTTAGTTTTTTTTACTTATAATATAATTTATGAACAACTAACTAATATTTTATTAATTTAATTTAATTTCAGGTTCACAAACATTGAGGCTGCATGAACAATAACATCGGCGTTTAAATCGTCGATTTAGATTCTATTATTTCATTGGAGTCAGGTTTCCAGACATCCTAAGTGGAGACCTAATATCGATGCATGGTTTCGACGATTTCATGTAGGTGTTAAATTCTAATTTCCAGCTTATTTTTAATAAATTATTTTTATAATTTTATATCTTGTACTATTTTTATTTTAAATGAATTATTTATACACAACACAAATTTGAGTGGGATAGCGCGAATAACAATGTTGTGAAGAGAGTATGGGAGAATCACGCGGCAACTAGGTAACATTGAAATTCTAATTGGTTACTATGGAAGTAGGTTGCGTGATTTTTGGTATGACATAAATAAAAAGCAAAAAGATATGCGAGCGATAATGGTCTAGAAGGCTGGAATGAGGTGGCGGTTTGACGGAAATTCAAACCGCCATTCATTTAGGGGGATATATGGATGCAATATATTGAGCACGTGACGTCTGAATGGTTCACACAACGTTCACAGTCCGGTGCCGACAACCGAAACCGACAAATTCATGGTTCGGTGACCACGTACACTAGCGGCTCCATCCCATTCAGTGACATGCGAAGCGGATGGTAAGATTAATTTAAATTAAATATATCATTAATTAATTTGTTGTTGCTTATAAATATATTTAACTTGCAACCTTTTGTTTCCTTACAGGCTACATCTCTTGAACGTGAGTTGAGCCCAATGGAGCTCTTTGTAGAGACGCACGTGAGGAGTCAAGACCGCCAAAAGGGGGTGCAACAGTTCGTGGACAACTGTGCTCAACACTTCGTTGTATGTTCGTTCAATCATTTTATTTCATAAGTTATTATTTTCTAGAATTGAATATGATGATTTTTTTTTAATTTTCAAGAAACCTATAATAGCCGGTTGATGGAGAGATATAAGGACGATCCTTCGACCCATCCGGATTTGTGGATGGAGGTAGGATCGTCTGATGGACCCGATAAAAATTGGGTCTACGGGCTCTCTAACACTACGATCGAAAACTTGCGGGCGGCTCGTAGTGTCTCAACGTTGGGAGCTCTCCATCGCATCGAGCACCCAACACCCAGTCCGAGAAGTTCATGGCCTTGAAACAACAATATGAACGAATCTCGACGGATTATGATCAACAAATGGTCATAGACATTAGATCAAGGATGGGTGATGATACATGTGCAGCCCCTTCAAATGGTCATGGACATTAGATCTAGTTTAATTTTGTTTTTGAAACACATTAAATTGTAATGAATATTTGAATGAATATTATTTAACATTATTTTTATATTTTTAATGTTTAATACAATTTTATTTGGTTAATTAGTTTTTTTTACTATTAATAAATATTTTTTAAAATATTCTTAAATAAATACCGACGACCTTACAGACGGAAAGAAGCCGTCGGTATTTTACCGAGAGTTGCAAAAAAATTACTGCTCATGCCACAATCACCGATAGAGTTATTCCGTCAGTTTGTACCGTTGACATTACCGATGGATAGCTTCCATCGGTATTTTACAGAGAGATCTGAAATATTTATTGTCCATGCCACAATCACCGACAGATAGTCCGTCAGTGATTTACCGTTGGAAATACAGACAGAACAAGTTCATTGGTAAAGTTCTCGCGGGAATTTTTTTTTACGCGCTTCCCCCATCTGTAAGACCGACGGTGTTTTGGGTTTTTTTTTCCGACAGAAGTAGCGACAGAAATGGGAATTACCGATGATCAATATTCCAACAGACTGATTCCGTCGGCAAGGCCGTCGGTAAAAATGTTACCGATGAATTGTGTGTCTTACACCGATTGAATGAATCCGTCAGTAAAACTGTTTAATGGTGTAGTGTTAGGCTTTGAGTTTTCTTCACAATTGCAGCTTGATTTTCTCACATATTTGAGATCCTTATCGATTGCTTTCTCCACGTTGTGAGTTTTTATTTTATTTTTTAATTTTTGTATTGGAAGAAAACGAAGTGATTTTAAGGAATAACCTAGAAATGAGTTATGACATAAACTATCATGCCTTTCCATTTTACCCCTCATACTTATGCAATAGGTGGGATTCATGGCTATATAAGTAGCTATGAACCCATTGGTGCTAGGTTCCAGCCTTTCTTGCTGACATTTCTTCTTCTTTGAATTCCATAACCATCATCCTTACACTTTTTTTTTTTTGAAATACACACGTATAAAGCCCAGTTTAGCTCTTAAAACTCATAATCAGAAAGAGACTCCTATAAAAGAAAAACTCAAAAAAATATTATCTATTCCATCATGACAAGGGACACAACATAGAAGAGTGTTTTGCCCTGAAAAATGAAGTATAAAGGTTAATGAGTCAGCTTTATCTGTAGTAGTTCATTAAGTAGGACCCTCGTCTTGAGCAAACAAGAAGGAAATTGATGACTACTAAGAACCCCTACCTAAGATCAATGTTATGTTAGGGCCTTATTGGCTGGAAAACTCTAACAAAAGAAAAAAAAAACATGAAAAGTAGGTCCTGAAAGCATGTGAGTTCCCAGCCCCTAGCACAAACACTTTATTTTCACTTTAAAAGATAGGGAATGGGTGGCATATCACTATAAATTTGATCTTGTGATCAACATTGTACTCTTTAATTTCCATGTTCCTAGGCTCTCATAGATTATGAGAGTGTAGTAAATATCCTCTTTTAGGATGTGTTTAACTAAAAGGGGTTAAATAGCTCCAAACTTACTCATCTCAAAACTTCATCGATAAGTATAGAAGGAAAGAGAGTGATAGAAGAGGAAGCCACAAGAATTTTGAATCACCATTAGAACTCGTCTTAAATGTTGGATCATTTATCAAACTTTAATGGTTATCAGGATGGAACTGTCATACAATGAAATTCTTGAGAGACCACTCATCAATACTAGATATCTTGCTATAAAATTCCCAATAAAAGGCGGGGTAACACTACCAGAAAATTGATAAATACAAACAAAAATACCAAGGGAATACTTCTGTCGGAAATATACCGAGGGAATTACAATGGGAAACAAAATAATTAAAACAAAGCAAAAAAACAAAATGATGACGTGTTGGTAAACTTCGTTGGTAAAACCGTTGGTAAACTGTGAACATTGTTCATCATGTCAATTACAAAGGGAATCACCGATAGAAAATTCCGTCGGTATTTTCTAGAGAGCTCTGGAACTGTTCACTTCTCAATTGCACTGTTAATTACTGTTCTTTATAGACAAAATCACCAACAGATTGAAAAGACGTCGGTGTTATTTGGTGGTTTTCTGAAAAATTTAGATTAAATTAAAAATTTTAATTAAATATTACTCACGGAATCACCGACGGATTGAAAAGTCGTCGGTGATATTTGGTGGTTTCTGAAATTTTTTTATTAAATTAAAATTTTAAATTAAATATTATTTAATTATCAGTCGGTAAAACGCTCCAATAAAAAGTCTAGAATCCCTAATTTCACAACAGACCTGTTTCCTTTCTTCTTCTTCTTTTTCTTCTTCTTTTCCCCCGTATGTAAAAAACATCAATATCCATTTCTTTTTCTTCTCTTCTCTCCTCAACTCCTTCTCTTCTCCTCCATGCTCAGGTATGTCTTCTTCTCCTTTCTTCTTATTTTTTTTAAATTAGTATACTTTACGATTTTTTTTTTTCTCTTCTTAGCTTCCCTTGCAACTACATTAAGGTAAGATTTTTTTTTCTTTTTTTTTCGTGTTTTTTTCACTATATTTGCTTTTTATTTTGTTTTTAATTGTTTTTGTTCTTAATAATTGTATGAATGTTGTTGTAGGATTTTTTTTCATATGAGATCAATTTTTAGTTGATTTATTTATTGGATTTTTAAAATTTTTCATATGAATTTTTTTAGTTGAATTTATTTGTTGCAAATTTGTTTGAGTTGATTTTCTTCTTTTTTTTCCAAGCATTTTGAGTATTATAGAGTGTTGATTTATATTAATTTGATTATTTTATAGTTTTGTAAAATAGATTTTTTTTATATATTTTTAAATAATTACCGACAGAATTACATACGATATTTTGCCGAGGGAAATATCGACGGAATGAAGCGGGTAATTTTTATTTTTGCTCACGTTTTCCGTCAGTAAATCCATCGGTAATAATATTTTTTTTATTACCAACGGACTTACCGACGGATAAAAAATTACCGATGCAAGATTCATTGATGGAGCATTTTCTTCGGTGATTTCGTTGGTAAATTAATTACCAACAAAATGATAATGCAAAATACCAATGGAAAATTCCGTCGATAAATCTAAAGATTGTGGTAGTGTAACAATGATAAGAGATAATCAATTAGCTTTCTAAAACTACCTCTTTATATATAAAAGGAAAGAGGGCCTAGTCATAAAAGGACAAGGACACATACTTTAAAGAAAAGAGATATGCATTGAAGTTACCAAAAAACTTCAAGTTATGGTCCTATAAGAATAGGACTTTTACTTCATCACTAAGATTAGGTTAACTCTGACCTCTAAATAAAAGGACGCCCTAACCAAGCTCTTGGAAATACAAAGCTCTAACTTCTCATTCAACCGGATTGATATGCTAGGCATCAATCCATAAGTGGCCTTGCACTAGCTAAAATTTAAACATGGATTGATCAATCAATTGAATACTCTAAATTAGTTCATCTTCTGCCAGGGAAAATATGTTTTTCATTTTTCTACTCCTCTATTAAAGTCTTCTTCTAATCAAAAAATAGGGAAAAGTTATTTCCATACCTTGGAATGACATACAAAATGGCCAATGAAACTTTTATTTGGGAGGAAAAAAAAGAACAAAGACCATTGTATTATACTAGCAAAGCTCTTGAGGATCCCGAGATTAAGAATTTGAAGGTGATCTTGTTATTGGTATATTAATCTAAAAGTGAAGGACTTACTTCCAAATACACCAAATCATTATTCTTACCAACCATCCATTTAAATAAATCCTTTAAAAATTAGATATGTCTAGGACAATTTAAAAAGCTATTAAGCGTGAAGAGGAGTTAAATATATAATATCAACGTAAGCCATCAATCAATGCATAAGCATTTATGTAATTTATTACCAAGTACTTTTTTAGTGAACCTCCTAAGAAAGAGCAAGTCTCTATACTACCCTCACCAGACAAGTCTTGAAATTTATTTGTAGACATGACCTCTAATATTAATGAATGTAGGGTGGGTATAATCCTTATTAGTCTAAGCTAGTAAGTGTACTAGTATGGTCTCTATTTTGAGTTCCATTTCTCTAATAATAGAGTACGAGACCTGAATTGCAAGGCTAAGTCTAGTACGAGAAAGTAATTATGAGGTTGGCTAACCAAGTTACTCGGGTAGGATTTTATTAGCCATTATCCTCTAAAATGCAACCAAGCTAGTCAAGAAAAGTGATAAATGCCAAAGGTTCACTCTTATCCCTTATCGGCCCTTCATCAAAATAAAAATAACTCTATCTCCATAAGTTCATCTCCTAATAGGGAATGGATAAATTAGGTATTTTTTCAAAGGCTTTAGCGAGAAGATAATACGGGTTACTTCATCAAATACATAAAGGTCGAGGTTGAGGCTTTAATTGGCATCACAACCAATAAAGTGATTTGTTTTTATGTGAAATAATAAATTGTGCTAATTTTAACTTTTCAAAGTCCTAATCATTGATAATTAATTTAATTAAAGAAAAAAATAAGGAAAGAGCATTGCCAAAGGTAGGATAAACACAAACTCCTTGATATTTCATCCCTAGACAAATGGGCAAACCAAGCTTAGAAACAAGCCTCTTGAATAGACTCAAAAAAATTAGATCAATAAAAAGGGAGTGGGCTGACCTATTAGATGAAACTCTATATGTGTATAGGACTACTAAAAAATCCTTAATAGGAAAATCTTTATTCCTGCTAATATATGGAATCAAGGTTATGATTCTATCTCAGCCAATAAACAATAATTAAAGACCAACTTGGACTTTCTAGAAAAGATTTGACTAATAGCATCAATTGGGAGCAAGGTATATTGATAGAAGATAACCCAATACCATAATGCTTGAGCAAAACAAAAGGTAATTTTATATAAGAGATCTTGTGTTGAGAAAACTTGAAGCCACAAGAAATGTAGAAGGTGATGGAAATTTAGCATTTAAATAGGATAGGTCCTATAAAGTCACTTATATCATAAAGGCCAACACTTACCATTTGAAAAATAAAAAAGGAATACTTTGTTCCTTGCATGACACTTTAACCACCCCTAGTTGTATAATTAATAGATTGTAAAGACTTCAACAAATTATGAAATATTAATAGTGTTAGCTTTCATAAAAGTTGTCATTTGTATATTCTCCTAAATAAACACATTGCCCCAAATATAAAGGCAATTGGCCTTTAAAGTATGAGAAAATATCATGTATAGCTATTAATGCAAAATCACTCTCAAGCACAAATAGGCCACTTTGTCTGTGTATAAAGGTAAATAGCGAATGAGCATGAGAAAAACATCTTGCTTAGGTAAAAATACTTATAACGCAAAGATGACATCATATCCCTAACCCATCTAAGAAGGATCAAGACGATCTAAATGTCAACTATAAAATCTAACAAAATAGCTACATAGGATTTTAAATCTTAGAATGCAAAAAATGACCTTAAATCCTAGGTTACCAAAATAAAGGAGCTATAAACTTGATTAATAAGATTAAAAAAAAAGGTAGACAAGAAGAAATCAAGAAATTATTGAGTCTTTAGTATACTTGTATAAGCTATTCATTTATGGTCTCTTCCATGACCTCTATATCAAGTTACACCTTTATTCAACTTGGGGGTGGACCATTTCTCCCTAACCCTAAGATGGGACTTCATCTTTCTTGTCTTATGGGATCTTATCCTAATTTTATTCTCATCCCATAAGACGTCTTCCTTACCTACTCGGGTATTTATTCATTTTTAAGCAAGCTTTTCTTGGAAAGGGGAGACATTGGAGTGAAATCCAATGCAAACCTCTTATACTTGTTGAAAAAGTACAGGTTTGACATTTGTCCGTAGAGTTTATCTATAAAGACCTCTTACAAACTTCAACTTTTTTATAATATATTGTGCGACTCCTTAGAAAAGCTACTCATTTTTTTAGTTAGGTGGTTTCTTGTTTGGCCTAAACTCTCTCTCAAATCAAGTTGGCCACCAGTTATTTAAGTTTCTACTTCTCATTCTCCTTTCATAGGGACCATTCATCACTAACATAGGTGTGAGTGTTTGCTGAAGTAGCTAAAAGATATTTTATTATAACAAAAAGCCTTAGCTAACTATTTTTATCCCTTTTCAACTGTCTTTTTAGCTTAACTTAGGTAGTGGATAAGATCTCCAAGTCCTCCAAGACCAACTTGTCTTTCTTATTTGTCTTATAAATTATTGTTACTCACTTTTGACCCCACAAAAAAATCAAGAAAAGAAAAAAGAAAAAATAGAAAAATAAAATCCAAAATACAAGAGAATATACATGTAGAAAGCCTACAAAACTGCCGAAGTTAGTGGTAAATGAGCAAAATGACAAATAGAAAGGTTGAAGGACCAAAATGTATAAAATTAGCAAAATTGACAACTCAATTTTGATTAACAAAGGATCCTATTGGTGAAAATATTTTTATTTGGGGTAAAGAAATACAAATTTGGATAGGTAAAGACTCAATGAGAATTTTGAAAAGCTTAATTAATCTTGTTGAGGACTTGATTACAAGGAAAATCAGTTTTTGAAGTCAATATAAGTGTTAATTGGGATAAATTAAAGTTTGGGACTTAATTGGTTTTTTTTTTAGTTTAATTAGATGAATCATGGGTTTAATTGAAAGAATATTGAAGTTTGATGGGCAATTAGAGACTTGATTGAAGAAATCCAAAACCATAAATGAAACTGAAAAAGGAGTCAAATTATAAAGGCTGAAATTGACCAAATCAGGGGACAAAACAAAGAAAATTAAAAGTTTGATGGTCAATTACGGGTTCATGTTTACAAATCAGAAACCAATGATCAAGATAAAAAAAACGCTGAACTTTGGGGCTGATGATAGAGTTTGGTAGGGGTGAAATTGCATAAAATTAAGAATTTGGGAGGCAATTACAGGTGCAATTAGAAGAATAGGTACTAAAGTGAAATTTGTCAAATCTCAAATTAAAAACCCTAATTTCTAGGGTTTAACCTAAATGACGCGTCGTTTGGCTACTATTTAGCTTCTTCCTGACAGTTTTGATTGATGTAGTAAGCACTTTCAAGTGATTGAATATGGTGTCTCCGACCACTTATAGGACTGTAACCACCACTATTCAACTGAGAAATACCCCTTCTACAAAGATTAGTTACTCTCATCAAATGTTTACATCTTATTTTCTTCAATGAACTCAACAAAATCCATCACTGCATTTTCAGATTCTCAACTAATCGATAGCACCTTTATAATAAATAAATGTAGAGCTACAGACCTTCAAAATAAGCAAGAATGGATCCAATCGAAAGGTATGTTTCTTGTCTACCAAGTTCATGTGGTGTCCAATGATGTTTACATCGAAGTTTCTCCGGCGAAACCTCAAAATTAGTCAACTTAGTCAGCCTTGAATGAGATACCTATTTGTGTAAAACCACTCAACTTTTTTGTGTTTTCACACTTAAAAATTCCCAAAGGGTTCTTATCAATGACCATAAATCTTTCATCCAAAATCAGAAGGTGAGGGATGCATACCTTTTTCTCCAAGCAAAAGAAAATCACCTAGGCAAATTTGTTACAAAACCACCATCCCAAAACCATTGCAGGATAGAGGTTCCAACTATTAACATTTGTCCAGAACTCTCTCATTTTGATCAAATGGCTAAGCTTTGATTAATCTATGTTTGAATCCATCAAGAACCCTAGCAAAACCCTATATATACTCCCTGGAAAATGAAAAAAAGAGGAAAAACATGGATAAACACACTGTGAAAAGATCCTCGTATGAAGTTTCAAGAGCCTAACATAGAGGGTCTAACAAGCTTTGGAAGGAAAAGATAGTGAAAGGGAAATAAGAAAAGAAAAAAGAAGGAAAATAATAGTCTACAGCCAACAAGCTTGGAGAATATATAACCATGTAAAAGTTTAAGGGTGGAGTCCATGTGGCCGGACTATTTATAATTTCTTAGTGTTTAAACCTTTTTTGATGTTGTTTGAGTTTATCTTATATTTTGTTTGTTTGATTTTAGTGCTGGAATAATCTAACGTTTTTCGAGCGAGTTTGTTTTGTTCTTGTTCTTGTTTTAAGCATGTTTTATAATATTCAAGTTGTCGTTATGATAGTTTGTTTTAGTTTTGGTCTGTGTTAGAAAGGCTTGCATTAAAATCATGATTATTAGTTTTTAATACTTGTTTGATTGCGTGTTTTTAGCCCAAAAGCATGTTGATGATGTATTTAAAATATTTTGATTGGTGTTTGAATCTATTTTGTAATAAAACAGTAAGTTTGTATGTTATCAACCCTAACAATTATTTCATCATCAAGAATCTCAACAACATAACCTATAATATATAAGATCCTCGTGAGACTACATCATGCGTGTTTATTTTGTCAAAAAAAAACTTTGTATTCAAAATAATAATTGATTTTTTATAAAATAACATATTTACATCAAATAATAATTTTATTTGAAAAAAATATCTTATATTTTAACTACCATATAATTGTCCGGTCAATCACAAAAAAAAAAAAAAAAAAAAAAAACTAACAACAGCAACAATATAATAATAATAATGGAGACTAATAATTGGATTTGATGTTGACGCAAATCCAATCCCTTTTTTACACATCCAATTAAATCTAATACGTGATTTCATTGTTAATATTAGTGAATCGAAAACAGAAAAATAAAAAAAATTCTAAGGAGGACCGGTGACATGGCATTCAATTATAGACCCAAAACTTTCTGCAAACGAAACGGCAACAGTTGCTCTCCTACATGACTAGTTTTATCCACTCACCACACCACATGTCGTATCAGTCAACTCGTGATTTATTCAAATGCCACGTGTCACACACCCACCTCCCAATCCACCACGTACCAAATAAATAAATCCGAAAACAACGTCTTGCTCTTCTCCCGTCTATATATAAAAAAACTCCCCGATGCCATCAGTTATTGTTGTTGAAGCTATTCAAGCTCCCTTCTAGTTCTCTCTGATATTGTTGGGCTGTTGACGCTTATTGTTCGAAGAAAGAAACAAAAACTAAAGATGACTGTGAGGGAGAGGGAGAGGAATAACAAGAATGATAGTCAAGAAATTGGAGGGTGTGATACAGAAGATCAGGGATCAAAAGATTTGATCAAGAAGAAGGTAGGTTTTGTGCACAGTCAGGTTCTGAGGATAAGAGAGGAGGATTCACATCTTGGTGAAGAAAGATTGAGTGCTGCTAAAGAAATGATCAGGAAGGCTTTGATTGGGAAATTAGAAGAAAGCTTTGGTGTCCCCCCACATGCTGCTATGGAGGTTGTGTTTTTTTCCAGGCCTATCTTGCCTTGCTCGCCTCTTAGTGGCAAAACTACTGTCAAGGCCTTGCACTAAAAATTGCTCATATGTCAATTAAGGTTCGTTTTTGCTTCTTATTTTCTTCGTGATTTCTTTCTTATTCGTTCTTTTTGGTGTAGAGCATGTAATGATGAGTGTTCTTGAAGCTCTTGCTTGTGATTCTGTTTTGATTCTCTCAAGCGTTGCGTTCTTGAGAGTTAAAAATGAGGGAAATCTAACTGTTCTTCGAGAGGGAAATTGTGTGATGAGAGATAATTTGGGTTACAAGCTCGCGAATTGCTTCAATTCTTTTTACTCTTAGTGGCAAAAACTAGAGTCATAGGGGAATGTTTGAGACCCATTTTATGGACATAATGGTTTGGAAATTACTGATTTAAGTGTGATTTATTGTTTGATTTGGCAGGATTTATTATTAATGGAAGATGAGCTCGAAGTTAAAGAGATGCAGTTTGTTAATTAAGAGAGCTGGTGACAATAATATATATATATATATATATATATATATATATATATATATATATATATATATATATATAATGCCGTTCTACTGTTAGCTAGGATTAGGATGAAGTAGCCATGATGTACAGTCTAAGAAATTAATATTGGTGAGCTCATTTACGGAAATCAAAAGCCACTTTCCTATTATTGGGCTCTCTTTTTTTATTAAAAAAAAGAAGCAATTATTGAAACTTAAGCAATTAATATTGGCCTACAACTGTGAATTTATGCAATTTATGTGGTGTTTATGATTGTAGTAGTAGTTGTATTGTGTTTTTTTAAAAAAATAAATTAGTTTCAAATTATTTGTTTATATATATTTTTAAATCATATAAATATTAAAAGTCAATTGAAAAATTTTAAAATATATTATTTAAAAAAATTACTTTAAAAAAACTCAAGCAACTCTCCATGATCTCCTTTGAAAAACGAAATGTGTAACCATGTTAGGTAATATTTTTTTTTATTAATATGGATGTTTGAACCAGCTTGCACGTATCTTGACTAATTCTATAGGCTCTGAAATTAACGATCATGTAAGTTTCTAGTTGTCCTAAGATTTATAAGACTCAAACTGGTAATTTTTAAAAAAAATCTAGAATGTGATAAATTATGTTACACCCTCTAATCCTTGAAAATATAGTTGGAAAGTATGCAGAATTTCGCCACATTCACATATGAGAACGAGCTATTAGCCGTTGGATTGTTAAAGAACATCTAATGTCACTCTTATTGAACCCTTTAAGTGAAATTGACCACCGTCCGATGAAATCGACAATCAACTATCGAAATAAATGTCAATCATCAACAAATATGATTAAAATTCACATTACGTGCACTTGAGGGTCTAGCTGCTGTGGTCAATCGTTGACTTATTCCGCCCCCGTCCCGGGTTCGACTCTCTATGTGCACGCCTGTCACCCCCGCGGTGCCTAACCTACCCCCGGGCTTGCAGGGATGTCCAGTGGGCCGTGGGGAATAGTCGTGGTGCGCGCAAGTGCCTGGACACCCCACGTGAATCAAAAAAAAAAATCACATTACGTGATCAACCAGGAAACTAAGAATCATGATTTTCCATTGCAATTCTCTTTAGATTCTATCAACCAGTTTGTTTATTTTCTTTTACCTTTTAATTCTTTTTTACATGGAAAACGCTAGAAAAATATACATTTCATAGAGATTGGGATGTGGGACACTCACATTCCATTTCATTTGTAAGCTTACTACCTACTTTTGCTCATATTAATTAAGCTTCTAATTCAAATTTCTCTTCATTTAAAGAAAATAACAACAAACATATAGCAATCCAAAAAATTATATGACCAATCCATAAGAATACGATGTTTTTCTTTTATACACAATCACTTTTTAGCAATCCAAAACATTAAAATTTATTTTTTTTATTTTTATATTTATATTTAGTCAGTGTCATAATTTTATTTTTTATAATAAATTTAATATAAAAATTTTCTTTTTTTTAGTTAACAAATATAACTTTTTCATGATACTTTTTATTTAAATAAAATAAATTTCATATTTTATAATTAGTTTATCCCAAATACAAAATATTAAGATGACTATTATAAATTATGAATTCAATTTTTTTATGAAACATAATTGTAGTTTTGGTGTGTGTGTGTGTATCATTTCTCACACTATGCTGCTGGTAAGATCAAATTGTTTTTATATAAAAAAAATATCAAGGTATTACTAATGTATTTTCTAGTGGAAAATAATTTTAAACCATGTGGAGGTTGATCTGATATAACTCAGTTAATTTGACGAAATCAAAAACAACCCAGACAATTATTAAAAATGTATTTTGACTAAAACAATTCAAGACTCTTTTTCTCAAATATTGAGATAAAAAAACATATTGGATCGACCCAGCTCAACTCGGGTTAACCTGTCAAATCTGTGACTTAGATCATGAGATCGAGATAATCTCATATAAAACAAATTGAAACAAATTATAAAACTCAATTCTCAATCAAACCAATGTTGAAGGGTGAAAAACAAATTTTTAAATAAAAGAATTTAGTTAAAAAAAATCAAAAAACAAACAACTTGAGTCAGCCATAATTAACTTGTCAAAGATATAACTCGGATCATGTAATTGATATAACTCCATAGAAAAAAATTAAAACAAATTATGAATTTTAATTCTCAATCAATTCAATGTTGAAGGATGAAATAGAAAAACAAAATAAAAAATTTAATCAAGTCAACCCGAATTAACCCTCCAAACATATGACCCGAGTAATGAGACAAGTATAGCCTCATAGAAAGCAAAAAAAAAAATGATGTCTAATTTCAAATCAACCAAATATTCAAAGATAAAATAGGGGGAATTCAACTAAAACAAGGACGAAAAACCTTGAGTTAACTCACGACCCGATTCATGAGACTCGGATAAGCAAACCCAATTTTGAAGGAAAAAAATCAAAAAATAAATGACATAAAAATGACCCGAGTCAACTAGAGTTTACTCCCCAAACCCGTGACCCAAATAATGAGACCGGAATAATCTTATAGAAAGCAAAATAAAAAAAAAATATAAAGTCTAATTCCAAATCAACTAGATATTGAAGAAAGTGTTAGCTTTATGGCTACGATAATGATTTAATTATATGTTTCCTTAGTAAAATAAACATTAGATATAATAAAACATTGTTTTGATATAGTGTTGATATATGCATATTACATCATTAATATCATAAATAAGGATGTGCCAAAATATATATATATTCAAGAAATCATCAAGCAAGGAAAAGATTCATGAAGGTCAAAAACAAAAATAAATATAATAGAAATTACAATGTCGATTTCGCTGATCAAGAATTTGTAATAGGATTTTGCCAAATAGCATTAGACTTATTTTAGAACGTGTTATAATACACGCATAATCTAAACAAACCCAAAAGAACCAAAGAAAACCAAGAAAAGACCAAAACAAAAAAATAAGATAAAATCTTGATAGTAGCCAAAATGGTCTCACCGTTTTGGAAACTTCAAGGCAGTAGCCAAAACAGCTAGTTTGTTTCTGAAAAATTTCCAAAAACTCTTGGGGTTCTTCAAAATGATCTGACTGACTCAAAGGGGTCTCATCAATTCTTAAAATGATTTGATCGATTATAAAATGATTTATGTTATTTCAATCAACTCTACTAAGAGAGTATGTTGTAAAAAGTGTAAGTGACACTCTAAACACTTGGGAAGGTCTCTTAGCGATAAAATTGTGAGTGGTTTAATACTTGTCTTTCAACAAGAATTGGTAAAAGGTTTTCTAGTCTTTAGCCTATAAAAAGATTAGGGATAACGGTTTGATGCTATGCCCATAAAAAAATTAGGTTTGATCTTGCACCCGCAAAATAATCATGTAATAGTTTGGTCTCACCCACTAAGATCGGTGTTGAAAGTGAAACTCTTGAACGGAAGTTCAAAGAGAGGAGTAGTTGGTTTTCCGAACCTTTATAAATATTAATGCATTCTCTCTAAACTCTTACTCTTTAATTATCACATTTATATTGTTTATTGCTTCTGCATAATTTGAGTGTTTAGAATTGCATGTTATTAGGTAAAGAGTTTTTAATTTATAGTTTTACCTTTCATACCTAATTTAGTTCCCTCTTAATTATTTGTGTTGCCTTAATCCTAAAATAATAATATGAAATTGATAAAAAAAAAATCAACCAAAAAAGATATAAAAAACACAAGTTAACTTTCAAAATCCGCAACAAGAATCATGAGACCAAGATAAGCAAACTCTTAAAAAAACAAAAATATATAGTGAAAAGTGTCTGTGAGGAAGGGAACAGTGAAACCCCATTCTCAATTAGTTTATGTTAGATATATTTTTTTAACCTAAATCTTAAAATAAATAGAAAAAAAAATAAATAATGTTTTGTGAGGAGATGAGCAATAAAATTCCATTTTCAATTAGTTTTTGTTAATATATATTTTTGAAAAAAAAACCATCTTTGTTCTTAATAAATAAACACATTTTCTAATTTTTTATTGGAAAAAAATTAAAAAAAATTCTATTACTAACAAACCATTCCTAGACCAAACACCCGTTTTATAACAAAAATATCCACTGACATAATACTTTGAGTCTTGGAATATTGGCAAACAAACCACGTCAATAACTAGATAAAAACGAAGAGATTAATGGATGATGTCCAACATATTTATAAAAAAAAAAAACTAAAAAAGAGGTAGTTTTACTTAACTCCTCATCACATAATATGTAACTTCTTCTCACATAATATTATTTATTGAAATAATAATTTCTTTTACTAAACCATGTCAATTTGTATTTTTTTTTTTTCAAATTCAATTGCATATTTTAACATTATATTTATTGGGTATTTTATTTTATAATATTTTTAATTGATGTTTTTATAAGGTCATCATAGTCTTATGACCTAGACTGCAAGTTTAACGGGTTAACTCAGTTGACTAGAGTTTTTTTCATATTTTTTTCATCAACTATTTTTCTCAACTTCATCATTTAAAATTGTGTTGATTTAGAATTAGATTTTATGAATTGTTCCTGTTTGTTTTTTACGAGGTTACCCCTAACTCATGAATCACGTCACGGATTTGACGAGTTAACTTCAGTTTTTTTTTCTTTTATTTATTTATTTTTTAATTTCAATTTCATCATTTAATATTATATTTACTAGAAATTGAACTTTATAATTTTTTTTATTTAATTTTTATAAGGTTATTTCAAACTCATGATTCAAGTCACGATCCTAACGGATTAGTACAAGTTAACTTGAGTTGTTTCTTTAAATTTTTTTTATTAAATTTTTTTCAATCTCATCTTTCAATACTAGATTGATTAAGAATAAGAATTCATAATTTATTTTAATTCTTTTTGTTGAGTTATCCTGGTCTCATAACTCAAATAGCAGGTTTGTTAAGTTAACTTGGATTGACTCGGGTCATTTTTTTTGTTTGTTTTTTAGATTTTCTTTTTTGATTTTATCCTTGTTGAATTTATTGAAAATTATGCTTTATATTTTATTTTAATTTTCTTTTTATAGGGTTTTTATAGTCTAATAACACGACACATGGATTAACAAGTTATCCGAGATTGATTATAATCGATCTAATATGTTGTCGTCTCAATATTTAAATAAAAAAAATCATCTCAATATTTAGATAAAAAAAAATCATCTTTAATATTTATCTTGAGTTAAACTATGTTTTTTATTTGTTATTCAGGTTGCTTTTAGATCCACCAAGTTAATCGGGTCATATCAAAACAATTTTTTCGCAGTTTAACTTTTTATATATATATACTATAAAATACATTAGCATTGACTAAACATCTTTTTATGTTTAAAAAAAACAATTCTGAAACGACTCAAAATATATATAGCGTGTTAATGATTTAGTTATAATTAAAATTGAAAATTGAGTATTTAATATGTTTATATCATGTTTAGCATTGTGGTCCAATCATATTTTAAAATAAAATTAAAGTATTTTTAGTTTTAAATTAATTTTTTATATATTTTTTTAATCGTTTTAACGTGGTTATGTAAAAAATAAATTTTAAAAAATCAAAAAATATTTTTAAAATAAATAAAAAAAACACCCTTAAAAAACCATACATTTTACACTTTCAAACATGTCCGTACTTTGGGAGAAAATCGATGACCAAGGAGTACAGTCCATACAAGAAAGTTAAGAGAGAGAATTGAAAAAAGGAATAACAAAGAAAAATTGTAAAACTAGATCAAAATGAGATCTGTGACTAGGAAAACACATACCAACACCAATAAAGGTTATGAAGAAAAACACCAATGAAGAAAAACATCTTCCAACGTTCTGAATTATGTTTGCCTTTCCTTCAAATGTTATTGTCAGTGTCCTTCAGTTGGTGGTGGTACAAGGTCTCTTTTGATCATCGACGGTAAAAAAAACCTGACTTCTCAGAGAAACATGGTTGTTCAAAATTTAAACATTCACGGTTCACGGTTCACATTTTCAGATCGTTCGAATCTGCGTTCTTTATAAATAAATCAAAGTAGCTGGAAATCAGAATGGGGAGAAACACAGAGAGCAAAACAGGGGATAGTTTCATTACATTCAAAACAAGCCAACATTTTTACTACTAGATCCGAAAAATCTAGAGAAGGAAACGACTAAATCATTCTTGTCCATCCAGTTACCTACAACCTAACAACAACAACTAGTCCTATCCATGCCCTTGTTACAAACCAATGAGCCCATTGGCAGAACAACTTCCCTTCAAAAAACACCTGGCATTACATGTATTCCTCTCCATCATCGTCTTCCCCTTCAGCGGACTCTGCTCCAACTTCCTCATAATCCTTTTCCAGAGCAGCCAAATCCTCCCTAGCTTCTGAAAACTCTCCTTCCTCCATTCCTTCACCAACATACCAATGCACAAAAGCACGCTTCGCATACATGAGATCGAACTTGTGATCGATCCTAGAGAACACCTCAGCAACGCTGGTCGAGTTTGAAATCATGCAAACTGCCCTCTGAACTTTAGCCAAGTCACCACCAGGAACAACAGTAGGAGGCTGGTAGTTAATACCACATTTAAACCCAGTTGGGCACCAATCAACAAATTGAATAGTCCTCTTGGTCTTAATTGTTGCTACTGCTGCATTCACATCCTTTGGCACCACATCCCCTCTATACATCAAGCAACATGCCATGTATTTACCATGGCGAGGGTCACATTTTGCCATCATTGAAGATGGCTCGAAAGCACTGTTTGTCACTTCAGCGACAGAGAGTTGCTCATGGTAGGCCTTCTCTGCAGAGATAACTGGGGCATATGAAGAAAGCATGAAATGGATTCGAGGGTATGGGACCAAATTGGTTTGGAATTCTGTCACATCAACATTCAATGCTCCATCAAATCGAAGCGATGCTGTCAACGAGGAGATAACCTGCATAAATTCGAACCTTTAACTATCTAATTAAACAAACAATAAACCAACATTTTTTGTTCAAAAAATTCGATTTCAACTGTACCTGAGACACAAGCCTGTTAAGATTAGTGTATGTGGGTCTCTCAATATCAAGAGATCTACGGCAAATATCGTAGATGGCCTCATTATCAAGCAACACAGAAACATCAGTGTGTTCTAGAAGTGAATGAGTGGACAACACACTGTTATAAGGCTCGACCACAGAGGTGGAGACTTGTGGCGAAGGGTAAACGGTGAAACCAAGCTTCGATTTCTTTCCATAATCAACAGAAAGCCTCTCCAAAAGCAAAGATCCAAGCCCAGAACCAGTACCCCCACCAACGGCATGAAAAACTAAAAATCCTTGAAGCCCAGTACAGTTATCTGCTAGCTTCCTAATCCTGTCAAGACACAAGTCCACAATCTCTTTCCCAACTGCACACCAAAAAATGTTTTAAGAAAATAACCCAAAATTAGTTTGTTAAAAGAAGCTGAGATTTTGAAATTAAGACAAAAGGGACTTGATTTTGTTGTGCCTACTTGTGTAGTGGCCTCTTGCAAAGTTATTGGCAGCATCTTCTTTGCCACTAATAAGTTGTTCAGGATGAAATAATTGGCGATAAGCCCCAGTCCTGACCTCGTCAATCACAGTTGGTTCCAAGTCCAAAAACACAGCACGAGGAACGTGCTTCCCAGCCCCAGTTTCGCTAAAAAATGTGTTGAAGGCATCGTCTCCTCCCCCAACAGTCTTGTCACCTGGCATCTGCCCATCAGGCTGCAAGAAATACAAACAGTAACAAAATTTAGTGCACAAACAAGTAAAAAAGAAAGAATGAGAAATATATATATATATATATATATAAAGCAAAAGGAATGGTGAAATGGGAAATGTTTAGACCTGAATGCCATGTTCGAGGCAGTAGAGTTCCCAGCAGGCATTACCAACTTGAATACCAGCCTGACCAATGTGGATTGAGATGCACTCTCTCATTTTTGGTTGTGGGAAATAGAGAAATTGTATTAAACAAGATTCGGCCAACTGCTAAGTGCTAAAAAGAGCAAAGAGAATTGTGGTTTAGGGTTCGGAAATTAAGAATATATATATACGAAGAGAAAGGGCCGTTTGAAACGGCTTTTAAGAAGAAGATGGGTGTTTTTGAAATTTGAAATGGTTGCTGCTGCTGCTGGGATCCAGCTGGCAGTAACCGTTGAGAATAAATTTGAAATTTGAATTTCTGGAAGGCGCCCAATAACTATGGACTTAAATGGGCGGATCAGTGTTTAATAGACATGGCTGTATTTGGACTGGTGTAATGGGCTCGTAGAATTAACATGGTCTTTTATTGCAACTCAAGCTGGCGGTCCACCAGATAGGACCAGGGCTACAATAGTCCTGGGGACATCTCATATAGCCCATTTAATTTATTTTTTAAAAAAAAATCTAAAAGTCATAGGGTTCTACACTTGACGAATGATTCTTTCGCTATTTTTGTAAAAACCCAACAAGCTGGTTACAGAGAGTAATATGATTTTTTTCAAATGATATATTAGAAATTATCATATTAATTAAAGATAAATTAATTTGTTAATATTTTATTAGCATAATAAAATACTCTTAAATATATATATATATATAGATTTCATCCAAGGATTTTTTTTATTCTTTTCATATTTTATAGCATAGTATAATGATGAAATTACATTTAAAAATAAAAAAAATTATACGTTTAATACATAATCTTTTTAGTATTTTTATATTTTTAACATGGTAATATGACACATTTTTATATTTTTAACATGGTAAAATGACACAATTACTTTTAAATGCCAAAAACAAAAGTAAATTAGCATACAAAAACTTTGTTTGTTTTTTTGTTATAATCAATTTGACTTAGGAGAAATTATGTATTTTAATAAATATGAAGTATTATTAAAAAAATATTGGCATGTTGGGAGACCTCACGATCGTCTAGTGGTGTTAGGTGGCCAAACAGAGGTTATCGAGGCAATGATTAAATCGTCCAGGTGGCCTCTCCATTCCTCGACAACGCGTGTGATATAACATCTTTGATTTGGCGTTCATGGCCTTTTCTTTTTTGTTTCTTCTTTTCTCTCTCCATCTTAAATTTTACATTGACTTTCTAAATTTTCAAAGCAGCTATTCAATTTGTTTTTTCTTCAAATTTGATCCATATTCTTTTAATTAGTATTTTTTTATTTGAAATAATTTATGAAATTGAAATTATTTTTTAATTTCATCATCTTTTAATTTTTTTTCATCTGTCATATTTTTTTCTTATTCTTTTGATTGTTATTTATTTTATTTAAGGTAATTTTTAAGAATGAATTTTTTTTTACGATTTCATCCTTAATTGTTTTTCCTATTAAATTTGATTTTTATTATTTTGATTGCTATTTTTTTTTTTTACTTTAATAGAACTTTTAGATTAATATGGTTTTATTTTTCAATTTCATCATTCAATATTAAATTGGTATAAAATTAAGTTTCTTGATTGAATCTAAATCTAGGATTTCACGGGCTATGATTTTGGAAGATTAGTCCAAGTTTAGCAAATGTGCTCATATTTCCTTGTTTTTTCCCCAAAGTAGAATAAAATAACTAGCTTACCTTTACAAGCAAAATTTCCTTACCCGGTGTTTTAAGGCGTTTTCGTGTTTTCATCTAGGTTTTTTGTTATAATGAATTTGACTAAGAGGTAATTATGTATTTTAATTAATTTAAAATATAATATATAAATAAAAATGATTGGTGCATGTAACAATCGTGCTAGTAGGTGAGAAAGCCTGCGTCTTTCGGGTGGTGCGTAAAAGCACCGTTCAACAACTAAACGTTGTGATGCCTCCTTCAAGGGATATTATTTTTTACTTATTTTTTTTTAATTTCATCCTTCAATGTTGTTTATTTTCAAAAATCAGTTTTATGATTTTTTTTGTTTATTTTAATGAGGTTATCCAGATTTAATAACCTTAAAAGAAGTGTATTTTTGAATTAAATAAATATGTTAAAATTTTAAAATCATAAAAAATATAAAAAATAAAAATAACAGAGAAAGGAGAAAGAAATTTTTGTTAAAGGAATTCGGCTATAACATCAGCAAATGATAGCTCTCATCATAACGAATTTATAAATATCAAAATTGAACTATTTCATCCCTAAAATAGGGAGAGATGTTGATTTTAATTTTTAGATCTAAAACAACTAATTTGATTTATGCGTTAATTTATTGTTTATAAATGATTTTTTTGTGCTTAGATCTGTGTTTATAATATTTCAAGGATTATTTTTTTGTGAAAATATAAAATTGAAATTGTGGTTTTCAATATTTTAACCGTCAGCTCACCAAAATTCAACAAGCTTAACTAGATTCTAGTGGGCATTGGAGAAAAAGATGCACAAAAAAATCTGTTTTCGAGATCACCTTCTGGAGACCACCTGATTGTCAATTTAATCCAATATATATAGCAGATTCAGCTTCTCCCAATGCTATTATTGTCTGCTAAGCATCAATCAGTTTGTGAGAGTTGACCATCACTTGACACAATTCATTTCTGATCACCTTAAAATTAAATGTGATTAAAATTATTTTTTAAATTATTTTTTGTTTAAAAATATATTAAAATAATATTTTTTTTAATTTTTAAAAATTATTTTTAATATCAATACATCAAAACAATTCAAAAATATAAAAAATATAATTTTAAACAAAAATTTTTTTTTTTAATTTACTCAATCTCCATTTAAAACGCAATACCAAACAACATCAATCTTATGTAATTGCTGCATTAGGCCAACACAGTCTTTAAATTAGGTTTAGAATCTCCAAATGTTTTTTTAACAAAAATAAAAATGTATTTATAATTTAAATTTATTGATATATAAATTAATTCAAGAATATTTTTTACTATATAAAAAAAAGTTGAAATACCATGAAAACATTTGGGTATATTGCTAAGTATAATTTTTAATTTTTTTCAAAATTTAAGGGTATTCTTCTTTTTTTGGTAATTTAAAATGTGGGATTTGAAATACTGATTTGTTAATAAAAAAAATGGATAAAGATCTTGTTTTTATTATTACACTCATGCTGCTTAATAAATACATATTTTATTATTTGGTGTATTTCAAAGATACTTTCAAACAATAAAAAAAATAAAAATTTGAGTACTCCCATTGATTCTTTCGCATTATAATGGTAGGATATATTCTTTAAGCCATATATACACTAACATACTATTGCTTTTCATTTTAAAAGAAAATGATAATTTTAGGAGAAATTCAAAATTGAGTTATGACAAATAAAATACTTGATAAATATTAAAGATAAATAAAATCTTTATTAAAAATAAACATGTTTACATGAACAAAGTCAATGTTATATTTAACTAACTGATTGGCTATAAGACATATACACTAACATACTATTCATATGAACATGTGCCCCTTTTATTTTTTCTATTTCATTTCTCTCCTTTTTTTTCTTTGTTTTTTCTTTTTTCTTTTCCATTTCATTGTTTTTTCCCAATTTCATTCATGGATTTTTTTAAAATTATCATTTTGGTTGCTTTTGGACCGGACAAGTTGACTGGGTTATGTCAAGCTAACTTTTGCACGATTAATTTTTAACTTGGGTTAAACAAGTAATTGGGTTGTAAGGTTTTCTGTTTTGTCAATTTCATCCGTTTTTTTCTTCTCAATTTCATTCTCAAATATTTTTTACTAGTTGGTTGTGTTGCTTTTGGATCAACAAAGTCTATAGGTCACGTTGAGGAAACTCTCACACAACTTAATTTTAAACTCGGGCTAGGCAAGGAGTTGGATCAAAAGGTTTTTTCCTGTTAATTTTATCATTTTTTTCATAATTTCATCCTCATACTTTTTATCGATCGGTTGGGTTGCTTTTGAACCTGTCAAGTTGACTAGCTCACGTCAAGAAAACTTTCACGCAGTTTAATTTTAAACTTGGGTTAGGAAAAGAGTTGGGTCGAAAGGTTTTTTCTATCAATTTTATCTTTTTTTTCTTCACAATTTTATCCTCAAACTTTTTACAGGTTATCTTTGAACGGGCTAAGTCAACTGGATCATGTTGGAACAACTCACATGCAATTTAATTTTAACTTCGAATTAGGTAAGGAGTCAGGTTAGGAGGTTTGAAAGTTAATATATTGAGTCAGGTATAATAACAATGTCAAATAGTTTTGTACATCTTGTATATTATTTGTTATGTTTAAAAACATTTCTGAACCTAGTCGTAGTATAGCACAAGCCTATAAACTAAAACACACCTAAATAATTTATGAGTTGTTAAAATAATATGTAACATGATCAAAAGAAAATGTTGCTTTTCATTTTTCAAATAAGGGGCCCCTTTTTTTCTTTCTTTTTTCTCTTTCCCTTTTTTCTTTTGTTTTTCTCAATTTCATCCTTAAATTTTTTTAAATTGTCATCTAGTTTTTTTTACTGGTCAAGTTGATTGAGTCATGTCGGGTCAACTCTTGCATAATTTAATTTTAAACCCAAGGTAGACAAGAAATCAAGTCATGAGGTTTTTTATTCTGTAAATTTCATCTTTTTTCTTCAATTTCGTCTTTAAAATTTTGTTGTCGGTTAGCCAGGTAACATTTGGACCAGTCAAATCGACTAGTTCTTCTATATACTAAAACAACCAGGAAGTAATGCACATTCTTTAATGTTTTTACAAATATTAAAGAAGGTGCCTTTTTTTTCTCTTTTTTATTTTTTTTATTTCAACTTCATCAATTTTTCTCAATTTAATTCTTTTTTTAATTTTCTTTCAATATGTTTTTGGACCGATCAAGTCAACTAGATCATGTTAGGCTAACTCTTGCACAATTTGATTTTAAACCCAAGTTAGGCAAGGAATAGGGTTAGAATGTTTTTTGTTTTGTCAATTTTGTTTTTTTTTTCAATTTCATCCTTAATTTTTTTTTACCAATCAAGCAGTAGCTTTTGGACTGGTCAAGTCGGCTAGCTCTTCTCTATACTAAAATAAATAAGGTGCAATACACCTTTTTTACTCTTTATACAAACAGTAAAGCTGGTGCTCCCTTACTTTCTTTCTCTTTTTTTTTTTTCATTTTTTTCCCTTTTTCTCTTTCAATTTTGTACTTTTATTCTCAATTCAATCCTCATATTTTTTTCTTAACTGTCATCTAGGTTTTTTTTGGATAGATCAAGTTAACTAGGTCATATGAGACTAACTCCTGCACAATTTAATTGGAAATTATGCGAGGCAAGGAGCAGGGTTGGAATGTTTTTTGTTTTGTCAATTTCATCCATTTTCTTCTCAATTTCATCCTCAAATTTTTTTATTAGTTGACTTGATTGTTTTTGGACAGGCCAAGTCATCTAAGTTACATCAAGAAGACTCCCACATAGTTTAATTTTAAATATGAGCTAGACAAGAAGTTGAATTGGGTAGTGTTTTCTATCAATTTTATTCTTTTTATATTAATTTTGCTCACATACTTTTTTCATCAGTCAGTTGTATTGTCTTTAGACAAGTCAAATTAACTAATTCACGTCAAAGAGATTTTTATTAAATTATTTTTAAATTTTTCAGTTGACTGAATTATACTACGATAAAAAAAGAGTCAGTTGGGTGATTTTAAAGTTAATATGCTTACCCGGGATTAATAATGATGCCAACTGCAATATAACGGGGGACTGTAATGAGTTGTTTGTACTAAAAAAATATGGAGCATAATAAAATGAAGACGTTGCTTCTCATATTCTATTCGCTAACTCATAGCTACTCATGAATCTCACAATAAGGTGTCCAAAATGTCAAAAAGCTACCTAATTTCGTGCCTGTTTCTATCATTGTTTGCTGTTTATGAGAATAATTATCGAGAAAGAAAGTAAAAAGGTTAAACACCATCTGGGGTTTCAATAATTAAGATAATGACCACTTTCGGACCCTGGAAAAGCGCGTGGTTATGGGGCTTCAGTTGTACATGAGATGGGCCAGCCGCAATCCCATGTTAATAAGGGAGCACTTCCTTTACTTTTTTATAAAGTTTCAATAGAAAAATCATCTTTTTTTATATATAAAAAAGATCACAATCACAAATCATGATTAAGAGTACGGATGATTATTTTCTGTTCTATTCGGTTTTTATATAAAAAAAAAAAAATTAATTTTTTTAAAAATAACCAAAACCGGTTCAAACCAACCGGTTTCGGTTCGGTTCGGTTTTTTAGGACAAAAACTGGTTCAAACCGGTTTGGATCATTTTTTTTGTTTGGCTCGGTTTTTTTCGGTTTCAGTTCGGTTCGGTTCTGTTTGGTTTTTTTGGTTTCAGGCTTATGAAACTGAACTGAACCGGTCAGTTTTTTCAAAATTTTAATCGGTTTTTTTTCACGGTTCGGTTTTTTTGGTTTTTTTTCCTGATTTTCTCAGTTTTTTGATTTTTTTGCTTACCTCTAATCAAAAGGTCATTTGTTTTTGCATTTTAAAAATATTTTTGAAAAAAATTATTTTTTAATTTTATTTAAATTAATTTTTTATGTTTTTATATCGTTTTGATGTGCTGATGTCAAAAATAAATTTTAAAAAATAAAAATATTATTTCAACGTATTTGTAAGTGAAAAGTATTTTAAAAAGCAACCGCTGCTATAATCGTAAAAACCTAGTCGAAATTTTCTAGGATTAGAAATTTAATAAAAAGAAATTGGGGAAATTAACGAAGATAAAACTGTATTTTTTATGAGAAAATTAAATTGGAGAAGGGTACAATTGAATAATATTAAATAAAAGGTTGTGGGATTAAATATGATTGAGTGGGGTTCGAAAAAAGAGTTAAGAGAACTTTGAGTCATTATGCAAACAAGAAAACTTCATGATATAAATACATGAATGCCGGCTATTGAGAGGGTGGGAAGAGAGGAGAAAAATGGGGAGATTTATTGCATTTTTCACATAGATTTTTTCTAATTAAGCTTTAAATATTAGACAGTGAGGGATTAGAGGAAGGGTAGAGGAGATCATGACAAAAAATCAAGAAAAAAATCCTTGGGATTTTGCTAGGAGGGCTGATGGGTACTTGAAGAAATAGCTAGGAAGAAAAGAAAAAAATTATTATAGGACCTTTTACCTTTATTTTTCTCGTAGGTAAGTGGTAAAGTGCCTGAGTTCATGAATCTTATGCATTTCTAAAGATATATTGATGAATTATGCATGAAAGAATGCTACGTAGAATTGTGTAGAATTATGTAATTCATAAATTGGTGTTTATATGATAGACTAATGTTGATATGTATGTATGAGAAATTATAAGGGTGATGAATGTTTCAAAGAAATTGTTGAAAGAATATGATAAATTCTACTAGAAATATTTATGTTGGTTTGAATAGGAACTAATAAAAAAAAAAACTTGAAAGGATGCCTTAAATTAGTTAGGTCCCATTTTCGGTAATTATTGAGTTTTGTAGTTGGAAAAGAAATTATTCAAGTTATTGAGAGAATTGTGAATAAATATATTACCTAGATGATTTATATGTGTAAAGGTGAGGAATTGATGGAAAAAGAGATCATTCTATTAAGAATTTGATTTCTTTGATAGAGAAATATAAAAATAAATTAATGGATTTAAATGGTTAGCTAGATAAAAATAAGCCATATGAATTCAAAACAAAAAAGGATTTATTAATAATAAGAAGAGAATATTAAAAATATATATTTATCTAACACGAAGTCTTATTTTCATGAGACAATGGAAGGGCAAAGAATTGTATTAATTAAAAAAAGAAATAATGATTAAGGGCTTTTAATTAAGTAGAGAATATATTAATGTTATAATTCAAATAAATAAATAAATGAAGAAGAAAGAATTTACTAAAAGGAAAGATTTCGTGAATCTAAAAGAATAAATTTGATTTAATGTCGCAAGAAAAGCTACTGGAGAGTCACTGAGCGTGAGAACTGAAGTACACCAGGCAGCTACAGGTAAGTGAAAATATTCACTATAAAAATCAAATTATTCAAATTTTAGGGTGTTGGTATTGAGGTTATTATAATGTTTACTTTTAATTGTTAGTCGTAATTATTATACGAAGAAAAAATGTACGAGTTAATATATAAAATGATATATAATTGAAAATGAATATTGGATTGTATGGGCTCCTAAAATGAGAACGCCGGAAAATATCATAGAGAGAATACTTATATTTTTATAGTATTTAGAAAAGAATACTTGATTGGATTGACTTTTAAAATGGGGAATGCCGGATTGAAAAATATATCATAGAAATGATACTGATGTTTTTATGGTTTTTTTTTAAAAAATACTGGACTAAATTAGTTTCCAAAAGGAAAAATGCCAAATTTAAGAATATCAAGGTGAAGATACTAGAATTTATATGGTATTTGAAAATAAAAATATGATTGATTAATTTCCAAAATGAAAGTGCCGAATTAATGAATATCTATGTGTAGAAATTATAAATTATTCATAGTGAGGGAAACATCAAACTTGTAGAATTTTAATCAAAAAATTCTATTTGATAAATATCTGGTGATTTGTTACGTTAAGAAATAGAATATTCAAAAAGATTCGGCAATGAGATAGAATCATTGGACTAAAAATGAATCATTGAATAGATTGTCAATTAATTTGGTTAGAATTGCAAGTTTGATTACTTCTTCTAAAATATAAAGATCATTGATAATATTAATAATAAATAAATTATTGTGCTGATTATTATATGCTTGGTAAAATTTCAGGTTCATCTCAGTCCCACCAGGATTAATATTTTACATGTATTTTATTGTGAATAGTTTTATTTAGTATTGTTGAAATGAGAAGAATTATGTAATTAATCTAGTTTAATATTTTGTATAATATGAATTGGATGTTTATGGTATATAATAATTAATTAGGATGAATGAAATATTAGTTGGTAATGTTATTAGCTTAAATATATTATGAAATTTAATGTTAAATGAGACTTGTTCATGAAATAATATAATACGTAGTAATATTAATTTTGTAATATATATATATATAACAAAATAAATAAGAATATTAATTTAATGATTTGAAATGTTTAAATTATTGAGTATATGTATTTAATTGTGATTTTTATGTGTAATTAAATTGATGTCCATACTTGAAACATTATAAATACCAAGAAAATCCCGCTGAAATTCCAATAAAATTTGATATATATATATATATATATATATATATAAAAAGAGATGAAAAAAAATCTTATTTTTTTATTATCTATGGGATTGAGTTAATGTTCCAAAAAAAATGAATTATTATCTGTAGTTGTTACAACAATAGCAAATCGACTTTAAATACCATTTCAATTTTCAAATTACAATATTATCATTGAGCCCTATTTTATGCTACAATCTTCTTTTGGGAAAAAAAAGTGGACACGGTTCCGGAAATTTCTCTTCGAATGGTGGAAGTTGGAACTTGAATTGCTTGTGAAGAAATAGCATCTCTTTGTACCTAAATTACGAGTTGATCCTTCACAATATACTTGAGAATCAAAGAAAACAAAAGAAAAAAAGAAAAAAATTGCAATAATATCACAAAGAATAATGAGGAATTCTAGCCCACAGAATATTTGAGGTTCTTGCGAGATGCAAGAACATGAAAAGTGTACATGGGTGGTATTAACCCTTGACTGGCTAGCAATAATCTGAGGTTCTTGCTTCATCAATGTGATTAAATTGGTAGATACACATATTCTCTACCATGTCAATAAAGCATGCGATCATGATTTAAAACAAGGGAAAAACCTCTGATTTTCTGGGTAGGTATGTATGCATACTTTGTGCCCTGTCAATAAAGCATAGGATAATCATTTCATCTGAACTGTTGAGAGGCGTAGGCCAATATTTGCTTAGGGATCTAAATGCCAAGCTGTACGTACCTTGCTAATGAGCATGGATTAGGTGGAAATATATCTAAGCTTGTCAACTTTATTGATGATAGTATAACATATATTAACTACGCATTTATTTGGACCCAAACTCCGAAGAGTGGTCCATAACTTGAGACCCATGACTCCATTAGACCAAAAATATTTCTGTCCGTCCTTGACCATGCTTTTCTAGGCATTGCCACTTCAGTTTGAGCTTTTCAGTAGCAACTTTTAAGCAGATTTTATTAGTTCTATTTCATTTTCTAATGTATTTATGCATTTGGGATTTGACAACTCCAACTTCCTGTTAGACCGAAGAAACCATGATTCAAATCGAGTGACCAAGCGGGTCAATTCTAGTTAAGTTCGAGTATTTGTCCCCCACAACTTTGCAAGCGATGCAAGATCATTCTTTACGTTAACAATCATCATGATGATATCATAGAGCTGGCAAGCCGGAAGAAAAGGAGAAGAATTCGTTTTCTAATACAGTATCAAAATTTCAATAACCAAACGGATATCAATTTAAATTTTATTATTTTTATTTATTTAATAAAAATTAAATATAATATAGTATAAATTTGTGCAAGTTTTAAATCTAAAAGATTTTTACTTTAAAGGATATGTTAGAAAATAATATAAATTATATCTTCAGATCCCACCTATCAATTTAAAATTTTAGGTTAAATTAGTTCAGAGTTTTGATGATCAAGCGGTCACGAATTCGAATATCACCATATCTATTTATTTGATAAAAATTACTCATAAAATAGTATGAACTTGTGCAAGTTTAAGATCCAAAAAACTTTTACTTGAGGAGGTGTATTAGAGAATAATATAAATTATATATTAAAACCTTATCTATAAATTTAAATTTTTAGATTGAATTGTTTATTTAACGCAAATAATTTTGCAAGCATGGTAAATCTCAAAAGCAAGATCATTTTTTACGTTAACAATCATCATGATATCATAGAGTTGGCAAGCTGGAAGAAAAGGAGAAGAAGGAATGGATGCTTTTGGCGCAGAGGATTAGCTCTCGCAAATATTTGAGGTTATGAACATTACTACCTAAACCAGTTTGTTGGAACATATCACATGCCTTAGTGGTACAGCATGGGGCTGTTAAGATATAAACAAGGACTAAACTAGGTAACCAAAACGGATCTAATGTTCCCAAAAGGGCCTACAACACAACCGAAGACACTTCATCTCATTCACAAGTCCCCTTGGCTTCAAAACACCAAGGCTTTCTTGTTGTTGTTTTTTTTTTTCATATCCTTGATTTTATACACATAGCCCTAACTTTTGTAGCCACAAGGGGCCAAAGGAAACACACTAGTACACTCGAGTGCCAAGGCATCTGCCGACCATTTTCCTGCTCCTTGTGACCTTGAACTGGCCTTTTTACACCAAGCATCTTGTTAATTAAATTATAATCACTCTCTTTTGATGATTTACAATTTATAACTCATACGAATCAAATGCTTGGGGGTTTGTAGGCAGCATAGTAAAATCCCTTAATCGCAGTCGCTTTAAAGCAATTAGAGGGCGGGAGCTTAATTGGATGGCATGGTTTAGTCCTTAATGTATCAATATTATAAGTAAAAGCACCACCACGATATGTGGCTTTTTGCTGGGCGAGGACGGGTGTCAGCTAGAGTCAAAGCTGAGGTGACGCTGTCCCAGAAGATGCTAATTATGGGTTCTCTGTTCCTTTCTGGAGAATGATTCTTGCCTACTATGTGAAATGAAATGTTTCCTCCCATTGAGTTGAAATGTGGGGTTGATTACAGCTTATTGACAAAATTGAGGGCCTTTGGTAGATAATCACTTTCAAGCTGGAACAAATCGAGGGCCTGAGAGAAGTTGGATGGACGATTATGTAAATTGTATAAACAGTAGAGTTTTTATTTCTTGGAGATCTGACGACAACTTATTCGGTATTTTAGCAGTAACATGATCCTCAAAAGAGGTAAAAGCAATTATATTATTCTAGAGAATAAACCATACCCAAGCCCAAGTGATCTGGTTTTCATCAATGCCTTACATTGTGCAGAACCAATTTCAAGCTCATAAGCAACCCAATTGGATTCACAACCTGGTGCTATCTCGTGTGGGCTCATGCATGGATTAGCCCATTGAGCAGGAGATCAAGCATGCACGATTTTTTATTAGAAAAGATGCAAAAAAAAATGATTTATTGTACGTGCCTCGATGGGACTTGGACTTTAAAATTGGTGGGAATATTTTTGGAGTCGTGTTTTTGGACGCGCATAGTGTAGTGTAGCTTCTATTGTCAAACTGTGGCATGAATTAAAAAAGATGCAATTTGAGTTGATAGGAGGGAAAACTTCATTTGATTTTGCTCCCTCACCTACTCCTAGTACGTCCCAACATGGCCTGGATTGCGTGTACGTGCCTCTAGTGACATAAAATTTCACATCCATGAACCTCCCATGATCCTTTTTCGAGATGGAACCTGAGATGATCTTATCATGCTATGTTGGGTATGATAATGATATGTGCCCACAAGACATGTTAACGAAGAGCTGTAGAGTCCAGACCAGAGTGCATGGACACTGCTTGAAGATATTGGACGGCTAATCTTGAGACTTCTGACTTTAAAAGAGGTCCTAATTAAGTAGATTTTGTGATAGGAGGGGTGGATTAATATTAGGAACTTAATTAGAAGTCCAGGCATCCAATAATCTTTGAATAAACCAAGAAAGCAAGCAACTTATGATACAATCCACGATCGTTTTCATTTTCAGGGATAATTAATGATTAGGTATATGGTTAAAGCCATGCCAACGCAAATGTGACCATTCCTTTTATGAAATTCTTCTTCTTTCTACTTGCTTTGGCATGTTGTAATATGAGAATCCCGAGTCTTATACGCAATTAATTTGAAAAGTAACCAAACAAATTTGTATTGAATGACTGAGGATAATCATTTAGTATACTAATAAAAACTGAAGATTCTGAATATACATTCGAGAGAGGATTTAATATAATTAGATATCGATCTTATCTAAATAGATAATATAGATAATATTGTTTTTAGATTTTAAGTTGTTTTTTTTTTATTAGAGATAGGGTTTTCTAGACAATTTAAAAATCTTATAAACCTTAATAAAACTATAAATTTATTATTAACATCTACTATAGTTTTTTTTATAAAACTTCTATGTTTTTTTTTTTATATTATCGTTGTCCTATTAACTTACCAGTATCATAAACCAATAGCAATAAAAGATTATTGCCGGCGTTCATCTCATCCTTACCACAGATCCTACGAAGGTGACTTTTTTTTCCTTTCAGTTTCAAGGATGCAAGTAAATGTCATATTAATCTAGTAGTAAATGAGAGATGGGCTTGAGTCTCGAAGCGGGGTTTGATCAATACCAATGGTATTTGACAACACATCTTTAATTAAAAAAATATTTATATAGTTTTGTGGAGCATAAGATATCAGTACTCTCTCTCTCTCTCTCTCTCTTCTGTATATGTGGAAAACGAAAAACTCTCTGTTACACATGAAACACTGTAACTGGTAACAGACTGTAATAATTTTGGAATAGTAACTAGGTACAACAGATTCGTGCGATACTTTTATGAACCAGGCAAGGTAAGGGGTCAAAGCCAAAAGAATAGGGTTTTGCAGTTCTGAGTTCTGAGTTCTGGTGGCATTGCTGGCATTGAATACAGAATGGGACCTAGCAATTACTATTCTCCATATAATCCAAAATCAAGTAAATAACTTCTGGGTTTTAGAAGTTAAGATGGCAGAGATGATTGTGAACCGTTAGGTTGCAGGCAGCCACTGTTGCTGCAAAGGCTTTGCATCACCCAATATATATATATGCATGTGAGATCATATGAGATCTGCGATGTCAATTGTTCTTTGTTAAGTAGAACGGATCCAGTTGCTGATATCATGTTTCGAAATGAAAAATTGCAGAAGAAATTAAGAAATATAAATATTTTCTTCTTTTTGGTTACTCTTGCCCTATCTTCCTCTCAATCAAGTTATATATTTCTTTCCAACTTGAATCCTTATTGTATATTAATTTATTCCTGTCATTTGTTCAGGTTTTCTGATTGGGCAATTAAAAGCAAATGAAGTGTATTGGTCCCATTAACATATAATTGCAGTGGATGTCAATTTATATAGTGTTCATGGGGTGTTTGTGAGTACATTTGAATTTTAAACTGTTTTCATGTGATTTTTTTAAAAGTGTATTTTACACTAATAAACATTAAATTTACATGGTTTTTAGTGTTTTTTTTTTTATAAATAGTTTTGATATGTTGATATTAGGAGTGAGCAAAAAAATTAAAAAATTAATTAAACCGATAAAATCAAATCATGAAAAAAAATCGATAGAATATTTAAAAAAATATTCGGCAACCAAACCGAACTGATTTAGTTAAAAAATATAAAATAACCGAATCGAACTGAAATCAAGCCCATCACAAAACCCAATTAGAAAGACCAGAAAAAGCTGCCTATATTTTCATTACCCTTCGGCTTTGTTGGATAATTCCAAGGAGAAGAGAGACACAAAAATATGTAGATCTACAGTAACAAGATGAATCCCTTGATTTTTATTTTTTTGTTCTTTTTTTTTTATGATGGAGTCACAGATTGTATCTCACTGTCTTCATCTTTTCTTTTCAAAGGTCACTAATTTTCCACAACTTTTTGCATTCAATTATAGGAGCCTCCTACTGTGTAGTTTTATGGGCATCTTGATGACAAAAAAAAATGGTTTGATGATCAGCTGTTTTAATAGCAACCATGAATTTTAATAAAAATAAAAAAAATATATTTTCTAAAAATTATCAGTTCGAGTCCCATAAATCTTAGGATTACTGAAAATTTATATGATCATTAACTTCAGAGCCTATAAAATTAGTTGAGATATACACAAGCAAATCTAGACATTAACATTGATAAATAAATAAAAAACATTATAGGAGCCTCCTACTGTGTAGTTTTATGGGCATCTTGATGACATAAAAAAATGGTTTGATGATCAGCTGTCTTAATAGCAACCATGAATTTTAACAGCAAATAAAAAAAATAAAATTTATTCTTATTTTCACAAATTTTAGAACTACTAGAGGCTTAAATGATCATTAATTTCAGAACCCGTGAAATTAGTCGAGATTTGTATAAACTGGTCTAAACACCTATATTAATAAATAAATAAAAATATTATATTTTCCTGGTTAATGCCAAGGAGAGGGATTGGGATCCTCATTCCTAATGTTCCTTGTAACATAGGTGCTTGCTACTTAGCTTAAAGTCATGGTATTTGAAATAATTTCAAAGTATATTTAACGATTTAATCTGTGAATTAATGAAAAAAAACTAATAAATAATCATGAATTCATAAAGTTTTTAAAAATATGCTTTTATTAAAAAAATAAATAGGCACTTGTTCTTTCTTATAAATTAAGTTTAACGCTTCTATATTAAACACTACAATTTTAATTTACATTAAATGCTTCTTCTACAAATGATTGATTGTATCTCATTAGACATTTGTATAAGGCTCTATATATACTCTTAAATGACAAGAAATAATAATAATAATAATAATATCTAAGTTTGATAGATTTGTATCTAGAAAACCAATATATAGGTAATTACCAAGTCTTTTAATTAATGCTTATCAATTATATTATATATAAAAAATACTCAATAAATATTTGTAGTGTCATTTTTCTTCTTTTTTTCTTTATGATAATTATATTATTTTTCGTTAGTTATAGTATTTTTTTTAATATTGAATAATTAAATTATAGCTAATTACATCTTCTTCTTCCTTTTTTTTTTCTTTAACATAAAGTAATCGATCAAAGTAAGTTGTTTTTGTTTTTCTAATGAAATGTATCTAAAATTTATATTAATTAGACGTATCACAATTATATATTGCTATATATATTATTTAAGTAATTTACTTTCAAAAGAAGTAGATCTTTTATAAAGATGGAAGAGAATCTAACAACAATTCTAACCCTAATTTACTTTTGCATATATATGGCGATCGTAAAAGTGTTTTTTTTTTTTTTACCAATAAATATTAAATTTTCTTAAAAGATATTCTAGAGCTTAAAAGTTTGACTATTAAAATCATAGATACTTGAAGTATTTTTTAAAGGCTAAATAGTTACACTATATGGAAAAAAAAGACACTTAATAAATACTAGAAACAAATGTTTTCTTGTCATTATTTTTTAAGATACACTTTAAGAATTTACTATTTCAACCCATAATAATTGATCGAGGTGAATCTTCTAAACCTAGGTTAATATTTTAAATTCACAACCCTTGAAATTCAATACCCGGGTTCAATTAAAAATTTTAATTGTCAACTAATTTAATGCTAACCAAAGTAGAAAAAAAAAGAATGAGCATCAAATATGAAATGAGAAAAAAAAGGGGTGAAATTAAAAAAGAAAACAAATTTAAAAACTATCTCAAATAAAAAATAAAAAAAATAAGGATCAAATCTGATAGATAAAAAATTAAAGGAGGATGTAATTGAAAATATAATTTTTTGAGAAATAAATTAAAATAAAATAATTAAAAATAAAATAAAAAAAATAACATAAAGGGTTGATATGAAAATACAAAGGATGAGACACAAATTTATAGAAAAAAAGAGAAAAAAAAGAAATTCGGTGAGGCATGGGAGGTCCAGCGAATTGACAGAATTTAAAACAATAGCTAGCTTTATAAAATGAGTTATATTGAAGAGATATTTTCAATCAAAATCCCAACCATTGATTTAAATTTTAAAGGTAAGATTTGACTAACATTTTGTAACTTTCAAGAATACAAGAGGATCTCAATCCAATAAACTTTATTAAGGCATTATGTCAAATAAATAAATCTAGACGGTTGGATGATTGTTTTATGTAAAAAAAAAAAGGCATTTCTTTTTCTCAATAAATAAATTTAAACCACTAATTTATTAATTAATCAAAATTAACCCTAGTAATTTTTTTTATTTCAATTTCATGAGTCATTATTAACACTTTATATATATTCATCTAGTAATATATTGCAATGGAAATATATTAAAAAAACAGATAAATTTAAGAAAAATATAATATATTGAAAAACGATAAATTAAACCAATAGAAAACAACAACGGACACAAATACAAGGTTAAAATTCAAAATTCATGTGTCTTTTGAAATCCAGTGGCTCCAACAATCTTGCATGATCCATTTTTAATTTACTTTGGGTATAATTTGTAACTTAGTCGGATTTTCTTGCTGTCCATGGATTTCATTCATGGTTTCACCACTGAACTTTCTTTCTCATGCATGCTTGAAAAAATCAAGTGCGAACAGTAACAGGAGAGGGAACAAAAGGAGGCCATTTTTTCTGCTTCTTTCTCTCTCTAAGCTTTTATGGCATGGATTCATCTGTGGAGAGTATTATTTCAGGTACCAAATCCCCAACACAAATCCATAATTTGAAAGGTACTCATGAAGGAAGGGATCATTGGCATAGCTTGGAGGAGGGGAATTATTGAGGGTCTCGACACAGTTCCATTGAAAAAGAGGCTGCAATGACACATGCGATGTCAGCGAATGCGATATGCTTTTGCGGAGGCGAACATTATAGAGATAAGAACGCAAAAATCACAAAAGCAACACCTCTCCTCTGCTGCTCCATATATCCTAAGCATTACAAAAGAAAAGGTGGGGAAAATCCTTTTTCCTCCATTGTTTGATCTTCATAATCCATGAGAACCAATGAATCCTTGCTAGCTGTGTAACATCAGTGATCATCCCTTCAAACAATGGGAAGATAAGAAATGTGTGTTCGGAATGTTAAAGAATAATATAAATCATATCTTGGATCTTATCTAAAAGTTTAAACTATTGAGTTAGGATAGTTCTTTGACATGATATCAGAGCCTTGATGACCAAGCGGTCACGAGTTCGAATCTCACCATCCTCATTTATTTTATAAAAATTAAAGCACAAGGTAATGTGGACATATATAAATTTCAAGCCAATATAAACCATATCTTGGAACCTAACCTAAAGGTTTAAACTATTGGGTTGAGATGGTTCTTTGACACGGGAGTGCGGTAATGGTTTCTTTTTAAAGTGTTTTTCGCCTGAAAATACATCAAAATAACGATTGCTTTTTAAAGTGTTTTTTATTTGAAAATGTATCAAAATAAAATATTTTTATTTTTAAAAAAATTATTTTTGACCATCACAACGATGCAAAAACATTAAAAAAATCATTTTTTTTTTAAATAATTCAACCCTGGAAAAGAAATCAAAAAAGTAAAATTTCTTCACTGCTGCCAACAACCTTTTAACAAAAAGCCCTTTAAAGACAAATCCACTGCACTCTGTTAAGCAACACAATCAACATCATAATCAATGACATAGCATTATATCCCACCAACAAGTAATTAATCTCAGTTGCATGTAAATAACCAGACCTGTACATTTATCTTTCTTTAATTCCTGTTCATACAGTGCTCCGAATATACTTACTAGCTTTCATCCTTCTTTCTTTCTCTTTCTCTTTATCTTTTCCCGCTAACCTAGCCCTAGCTAGCTTAGCTAGCTACTAGTGTTCATAAACAAATACTAATTAACACGATCCAACTTCTTTTCTCTCAATTTCACAGATTAAATACAAAGCTTGTCACATGCCTTGCCAAATATAATACTATATACTAGTGAAATATGTTGCAGGAACCCTCAAGGGTCGATTTACATGATAAAAAAAGCTTCACTCGGTTTGAAGAACCGTGTGTGTGTGTGTGTGTGTGTGTGTGTGTGTGGGCAAAGGAACCAAGACAACGCATATAGGACACCACACATTGACCCAGATTCCACTTAACCTGTATAAAAAATTAAAAATTAAAAAACTAAAATAGAAATTAAATCTTTATCTTTGTTTTTTTTTTTCTATTTCGATCCTTCAAGTTTTTAATGATTTGCGCTTTAGTTATTTAATGTTTTTTATCCTCAGAAATTACGTTGTCATAATTTTATATGTTGTGACGTGTTTCCTTTTGCTTGATCTCGCATATGTTCTCTAACATGAATTATTCTTACATTGCATTAATCTTGTTTTAGAGGTACGAGAACTCGTACTTCAATTTTTTTTTTTTTTTTTTTAGATTATCGTGGGTGTCCGGCCGACTTGCGCGCACCTCGACTAATCCCACGGGCCACGAAGTTAACGACCATGTAAGCCTCCAGTGGCCATCATATGAGCAACCACGGGGTTCGAACATGAGACCTAAGAGGAGCAAACCTCTTAGTCCCAAGCTCTTACCACCGAGCCACCACCTAGATGGTTCTCGTACTTCAATTTTCTGACTACCAAAGGTTGCTAATCTTGTTTTTTTTCCCTCTTTTTTTAATATTTCAAAATAAAATTACTTTTAAATAAATAATTATGATGATATCTAAAAAAATCATATGATTGTGCTATATTTTTTTAAATAAGATTTAGCCTTTTTAGGGTAATATTAGCAGTTATATTATGAACCTAATATAATTTTTTTTAAAGAAATTACACATGAATATTAAATGAGAATAAAATATATATTTTGTTGTGATTTTCTTGAATATTTTTATTAAATTAATTATTCTTTTAATTTACCATATAGTTACATAAAAAATATCAAGACATGATTTTTTAGTTTTTAGTTAAAGTTAGTTTTTCATATTATGATTATTTCTTATTTAAACAACTATGCTTCTAATAAAAAAACACATGATTTCATTAAAATAAAAAAATATATAAATAAATAAGAGAAAAAGAGTTCTGACTCAAAAACATACTCTTTTTTCCACCTTGATTTAATTTTTACGGATATTTATTTTAATTAAATTTATTTTTTTTTATTAAAAAGACCATGCTATTAATAAAAAAACATGTTACTGTAAAATCATACTATGAATAAGAAAAAAATATTTTTTTTATAAAATTTGAATCATTAAAATTCGTGTAAATATTAATTTTAATATATCATAATTAAATAAAAATAAGTTTTTAAAATGACCCCTTGTCTTGGCGCTTCACCTAAAACAACTAGAGAGTTGAGCCCTCCACTATAAAACTCCTCTCTCACTCGTTAATAATGTGTATATATTCCTTCAAAAACTCCTCACACTCTCCTGTCCCCCCCCAGCCCTGTGACCACTAGTCCAACATACTCTCACTTTACTCAAAACACACTCTCCCTGTCTCTCCCTCTCTATGTTTACTCTGCTCTCCTTTCCCTTCTACACATGCACCTTTTCTTATAGTTCTTCAGAGATCTCTCATCACCTTCAATGGCAATAAGCCCAGTGGTTACTATCTCTCTATATTAACTTTATAAGAATCCTTTTCTTTTTACTACTCTTGAGAGTCAACTCATTGGCTTACAAAACTTTTTCCATATTTTGTTTTTCTGAGGAGAGCTTGGTTCTGGGGCCATAATGGCAGAAACCACAGAAGCTAATAGACCATCATTGCCAGAAGCAGAGAAGAAGAAAGAGCAAAGCTTGCCATTCTATCAGCTTTTCTCATTTGCTGACAAATATGATTGGTTACTTATGATCTCTGGTAGCATAGGAGCCATTATTCATGGCTCTTCAATGCCTGTTTTTTTCCTCTTGTTTGGTGAAATGGTTAATGGGTTTGGCAAGAACCAATCTGATTTGTATAAAATGACTCATGAAGTCTCCAAGGTTTGTTCCTTTTAATTTCATGGATGATTATCTACCTACTCAAAGCTTCTATCTTTGTTCTCTTTTTTCATGTTACTGTTAGATCTCTGAGATCTATTGTTTTTGTTTTCCTTGTGAATGCAGTACGCTCTCTATTTTGTGTATCTTGGTATTGTTGTGTGCCTATCATCCTATGCAGGTATGGTAATTAACATTCATGAACTTTCTTGTTTATCTTCTTGTTATTTTTATACTGAATCCCACTTGGGGGGTGGCCAATGGTTACATATGCGGCTCGTGTAGCCAGTTCACTTCAGACCAGTGGGTGCGTGGCTAAGCCCACGTGGACCATGGACTAGTCTATTTCAACACCCTTATTCACACATCTCCATCACCATGTATCTCTCTTATTCATGTTCATGTACTCTTCTCCTAACATTAATTCTAACTCTTCTAATAACATTAATTCTTTGTCCCATTTTGTGAAGTTTTTCCCCCCCCTCATTTTCATTGTAAAATATTGAGCTGTCAAAGTAACATAAGAATGGGGTTTTTTTGTTTTACCAGAGATTGCATGCTGGATGTACACTGGAGAAAGGCAAGTGAGTACATTGAGAAAGAAGTATTTAGAAGCAGTTTTGAAACAAGATGTTGGATTCTTTGACACAGATGCTAGAACTGGGGATATTGTCTTTAGTGTCTCAACTGACACCCTTCTTGTCCAAGATGCCATTAGTGAGAAGGTTAATTTAACTCCCTCAACTTCAAAGATGCTCTTTTCCCTTATTTACTAACCTTCCCTCTTTCTCCCCACCCTTTTTATGTTAAAAGTAATTTTTTTCCCCTTGAAAAATTGGAATTTTCTTTTTTTTTTGTACAGTACGGGTATGGGGGCACAGTATAGTGTTGGGGTTAGAGTTAAATTGCAAAATGATCATTCTCAGACTAGTTGGTTCTCCAATAACACGGGACCCATTATCATCTTATGGAGTTTGACGGAGCATGTTAGCAATTTTGACTTAACGTGCGCCTACATCTCTGTTGGACTTTTGTGATTGGGTTTCTTAGCAGAACCAAAACTACTGGGGACTCATTTAATGCTTATTCAAGGCTAAAACATTTCAAGTACTTTTCTAATTTTTTTTTTAATTGTTGGAAAATCTCAGGTGGGGAATTTTATACATTATTTATCTACATTTTTAGCCGGGCTAGTGGTTGGTTTTGTGTCCGCGTGGAGGCTGGCATTGCTAAGTGTAGCAGTGATACCAGGAATAGCTTTTGCTGGGGGTTTGTATGCTTATACTCTCACTGGACTCACGTCCAAGAGCCGTGAATCTTATGCGCAGGCCGGTATAATTGCTGAGCAGGTGAGGTTTTATTAGCCTTAAAGTTTAGTAAAGTAAATAAAGCTAATTCAATGTGAATAACTTGCCTAGTTGGTGCTATGTCTTTCCCTGTGAACACCATATGCTGCATAATTTGTCTTGATTCAGCCTTCGGATTAATGGCAAAGAGAGTACAGTTGTGTTGATATCATGTTAGTTTGTGTAATTTGTTGGGCATGGGAAAGCTGTAAGCTTTGGATTACTTAAATGACCCTTTGTGTTTCAAATGATGTTTTAGCATGTGCAACTTCCTAAAGGGACATTGGCTTTTTCTCTAATTTACTATTTTTGAATCGATCTTGAATTCTATTTTGTCATTTAGGCCCAAAATTTTTCCAAATTGCACTCAAAGACCCTAGTTATGGAAGATGTTGAACTTCATGTGCTGCATAAATTTTATTGCATAACTATTACATTAGTTGTATTCGTTTTGTCAATCTGAATATATCTGCCATCTGGTGTAGGCTATTGCGCAAGTTCGGACAGTTTACTCTTTTGTTGGTGAGAGCAAAGCCCTGAGTTCTTATACAGATGCAATACAAAACACGTTGAAGCTTGGATACAAGGCTGGAATGGCCAAAGGTTTGGGGCTGGGATGTACCTATGGAATAGCATGCATGTCATGGGCCCTTGTATTCTGGTATGCTGGTGTTTTTATCAGGAATGGACAGACCGATGGAGGGAAAGCATTCACGGCCATTTTCTCTGCAATTGTTGGTGGCATGTAAATATCTAACTGAAACATCATGTTTCTTATTATAGGTATTTAAAGAATCGAAAGTTAGTAATAACTAGAAAATTAATGATTGTTTCAGGAGTCTGGGCCAGTCGTTTTCTAATCTTGGTGCATTTAGCAAAGGTAAAGCAGCTGGATACAAATTGATGGAGATTATCAAGCAAAGGCCTTCCATAACTCAAGATGTCGTAGATGGGAAATGCCTGGCTGAGGTTAACGGAAATATAGAATTCAAGAGTGTAACATTCAGTTACCCATCAAGGCCAGATGTTATTATATTCCGTGATTTCTCAATCTTCTTTCCTGCTGGAAAGACCGTTGCTGTTGTTGGTGGCAGTGGATCAGGAAAAAGCACTGTTGTCTCTCTAATAGAGAGATTTTATGATCCTAATCAGGGTAATTAAGATTTTCTTTTTCTAAGTGGCCTAGAGTAATTACATTGGTTGTCCTTATTTTTTTTTCAATGGATGAGCAGGGCAAGTTTTGCTGGATAACGTGGACATAAAAACCTTGCAATTAAGATGGCTACGTGATCAGATTGGGTTGGTGAACCAAGAACCTGCACTGTTTGCAACTACTATACTCGAGAACATACGATATGGAAAGCCTGATGCAACAATGGACGAAGTGGAAGCTGCCACTTCTGCTGCAAATGCTCATAGCTTCATTACTTTGCTTCCTAATGGATACAACACTCAGGTTGGTATATATCAGGCAACATAAATAGAGCAAATATAATTTCACTATCACTAGTTGTCTCAATAGGACATAAGGCTCCAGTATGACGTTACACTTCGATCCTGAATCAGGTGGGAGAGCGAGGAGTCCAACTCTCAGGTGGCCAGAAACAGAGGATTGCAATTGCTAGAGCTATGTTGAAGAACCCGAAGATCCTGCTTCTTGATGAAGCAACCAGTGCTCTTGATGCAAGTTCTGAGAGCATTGTTCAAGAAGCATTAGACCGCCTCATGATTGGAAGAACAACTGTAGTTGTTGCGCATCGACTCTCCACCATTAGAAATGTTGATACGATTGCAGTTATTCAGCAAGGGCTAGTTGTTGAGACAGGAACCCATGAAGAACTCATTGCCAAAGCAGGAGCATATGCTTCTCTAATCCGATTCCAAGAAATGGTGAGAAATAGAGACTTTGCTAACCCATCCACTCGCCGGTCACGCTCATCACGACTAAGCCATTCACTTTCAACAAAGTCTCTAAGCTTGCGGTCTGGCAGTTTACGAAACTTGAGCTATTCATACAGCACTGGTGCTGATGGCCGTATTGAGATGATCTCAAATGCTGAAACTGACCGTAAAAACCCCGCACCTGATGGCTATTTCTGCAGGTTGCTAAAGCTGAATGCTCCTGAATGGCCTTATTCGATAATGGGTGCTGTAGGATCCGTGCTTTCTGGGTTTATAGGTCCAACCTTTGCTATTGTGATGAGCAATATGATTGAAGTTTTCTACTATAGAAACCCGGCCTCTATGGAAAGGAAGACAAAAGAATATGTTTTTATATACATTGGTGCTGGTCTTTATGCTGTCGTTGCATACTTGATTCAGCATTACTTCTTCAGCATTATGGGAGAGAACCTTACTACAAGAGTGAGGAGGATGATGCTTGCGGGTAAGAAACTGCTATCATGCTATTTTTTATTCAGCACCGATTCAAAATTATAAACGCTAATGCTTGGTTCCATGAAGAAAATCTCTTGCTCTTGGATCTTAATCTAATTTTGTTCTCTTGATCAGCAATTTTGAGGAATGAAGTTGGATGGTTCGATGAAGAAGAGCATAACTCAAGCCTAGTTGCAGCTCGATTAGCTACCGATGCTGCAGACGTAAAATCTGCAATAGCTGAGAGGATATCCGTCATACTACAAAACATGACTTCTCTCCTCACTTCATTCATAGTTGCTTTCATAGTAGAATGGAGGGTCTCCCTTCTCATTTTAGCCACCTTCCCTCTTCTCGTCCTCGCCAACTTTGCCCAGGTAAGTTTCAGTCGTTCAGTTTTACAAAACTATAATGCAAGCATCACCTTTTTACTTGTTTTCTCAAGCATTGTCTGCGAGTCTTGGTCAAACACATTTACCTATCCACAAAGCCACGCTTCACTCGAGAGGGCTCAACAAGGGCAAAAGAGTAAACCAAGAGAAATCTCATTGCTGACATTGGAATCTAATTTAACTTGCTCTCATCACTAGACGACAAAAGCTAAGACAACACCACGCATCAGACCCCTCTGCCAAGCACGTGCTCTCTTCTGCAAATCCTGTGCATTAACTCCTAAAAAATCCCAACACATAAAATATTTTGAACTTTGAGGTCATACATAAATAACAGTGAACGTTAAAAATAGCCAAGATTCCATCAACTTCAATGCCACTGAAAAGTGTTATTCTCTAACTAAAATCTCGAGGCCGTGACCTTATCACACGCCTTTTTCCTTTGAGATCATTCTTATCCCAGTCAAATCTCAACATGTCTTGTTTCTATCAATGTTTTTTTCTTATCTGTTCATATTTATTTTTACGCTATCCTATCTTGGATTTTTACCATGCACCGACACCGCTCCATGCAGTGTGTAGAAGTCAGTCTAGGTACGCGGGCCATTTTCTTTGAAGTCCTGCTATTATCTTTTGTTTACTACTGTATTTTCCTAGTAGACTAGTCACCCCCGAGCGAGCGTTTCAAGGGATTCTTGGCCCGTGAATCGCATTATTTATGACACATTTTCTGCCAGATATGTTTTCTTCCTTTGTTTTTCCTGTTGGGCTATTTTGTGTCTTTCATTTTCTTGTTTTCCCTTCCTGGAGAGTGTCAGGCTGTGACAGTCAATAGTAACATGGCAGGGACACCAACCTATCCCGGTCCTGCATTATTGTCTTCTAGGTTGTGGGCTTTGTCGTTTTGAATTTCTGGAGGGTTTTCCATGTTCTGGGCTAGTTTTCAAACAGTGGACTAGACTGGACTGGACTTGGCACAACTGCTCAGTACAGACAGTGACAGTGGTGCTCTAAGCTCGCGCATGCTATATGCAGTCACACAAGTTTGATTGCTTGCGGAAATACCTGAAATATGCAGTTTAGTGGACAAAAGAAAGTCTTGTAAATGTCCTGGTAGTACAGGAGGAGACTGTTAACCTGCTTTGGCTCTACTTCAAGTGGGTTCCATTCACTATTGAGTGTAAAATCCTGTTGAAGTATCCACCTGCTATTTCACTTGAGTACACACATTGACTCCGTCAACCCCAAAAGTAAAAATAAACATGGAAACAACTACTGTGTAGTTGCTGATTAATAACCAAAAATGTCTTTTGTAGATTAAAATACTAATTGATGCTGGGTGTTACTTGGGAAGATTTTTAACTGACAATGAAAGGGAAGAGAAGAACTAAAAAAATGTTCAGACCATCTCATTTTGTTCATGATTGCTTTATTTATTCATATAATAAAGTAACTTTGCTCAAATCATCTGGGACAACCTCATAGGAACTCGTTCTTGAAAGGATGTACCACATATAAGTTGTTTTTTTTCTTTTTCTTTTTTTAGTTTAGCAAACTGAACTGAGTTTATTTCCTCTTTGATTGTATTTTTTTTCGGAAGACATCTATCTTCAATAGTTCGAATGTTTGTTTAAGATTACAGACAAGAATTCATAAATGTGATTTTGATAATACTTAATTTTGTTATTGTCTTGATCACACAGCAACTCTCTCTCAAAGGATTTGCTGGAGACACAGCCAAGGCCCATGCAAAGACTAGCATGATTGCTGGTGAGGGGGTGAGCAATATCCGAACTGTTGCAGCCTTCAATGCCCAAGGCAAGGTCCTCTCTCTGTTCTGCCATGAGCTTCGTGTTCCGCAGCTTCATAGCCTACGTCGAAGTCAAACTTCTGGCCTCCTCTTTGGCCTCTCTCAGCTTGCTCTTTATGGTTCTGAAGCTCTTATTCTGTGGTACGGTGCTCACCTTGTTAGCAAAGGGGTTTCCACATTCTCAAAGGTCATTAAGGTTTTCGTGGTACTGGTCATCACAGCTAATTCAGTTGCAGAAACTGTTAGTCTTGCCCCTGAGATTATTAGGGGTGGCGAAGCTGTTGGTTCTGTTTTTTCAATTTTGGAACGTTCTACTAAGATTGACCCTGATGATTCTGAGGCTGAGCCTGTTGAATCACTTCGTGGGGAAATTGAACTTAGACATGTTGATTTCGCATACCCTTCTCGACCTGATGTTCCTGTGTTCAAGGACTTGAACCTTAGAATCCGAGCTGGCCAAAGCCAGGCCCTTGTTGGTGCTAGTGGGTGTGGAAAAAGTTCAGTGATCTCGTTGATTGAACGATTCTATGATCCTATGGCGGGGAAGGTTATGATTGATGGGAAGGATATTCGACGATTGAATTTGAAGTCTCTTAGGCTTAAAATTGGATTGGTGCAACAAGAGCCAGCGCTATTTGCAGCAAGCATTTTCGATAACATTGCCTATGGAAAAGACGGTGCAACTGAAGCTGAAGTAATTGAAGCCGCTCGAGCTGCCAATGTGCACGGGTTTGTTAGTGCATTGCCTGATGGATATAAAACGCCAGTTGGTGAGAGAGGAGTTCAGCTGTCTGGGGGTCAAAAACAAAGAATCGCAATAGCTAGGGCTGTTCTTAAGGACCCAGCAATCCTACTACTGGATGAGGCTACAAGTGCACTTGATGCCGAATCAGAATGTGTGCTACAAGAAGCACTCGAGAGGCTAATGAGGGGCCGAACCACAGTGCTTGTGGCTCATCGTTTATCCACCATTAGAGGGGTAGATAGCATTGGAGTTGTGCAGGATGGGCGGATTGTGGAGCAAGGCAGCCATTCCGAACTGGTTAGCCGGCCCGACGGGGCTTACTTTAGACTTTTGCAGCTACAGCACCATCACATATGAGAGAGGATTTTGATTGAAGCAGCATGGCCTTCGTTGATTGTTAATTATGTTTGGGGTTCCATTAACCTTGTGTTTCTATTTTTCTTTCTTTTTTTTTTGGACGATGATGACAGTTGTAGATATGGTAATGTGGAGACTACATCTTGAAGAAAACTATCCCATCTCCAGATGGGGTAGCATATGTTTAAATATAAATATCTAAGGGTGCATATCCATGTTGTCTATCTGGTTATTGCCACCAACCGATTAGCTTTTCCTCCTCTCAAGTGTTGCTTTATAGCAGTGAAACAGCAACCCCCAGTAATCATGCTTCTAGCTCCCATTGGAAACCTTTTCTAGCTGTTGCTTTCCCCATATTGCATGTGATTGTTAGTGTTCTTTTCGATTTGGGGTAAGAGACACTCTATTTTTTTTATCCCTCCTGTGAGTTGAAGGCCCACATGAATCATTGGGCAGTTAAACAGCAGCAAAAAACTAGTTTATCACATATTAGCAGAAGGGAGACATATTCATTCCAGGCAAATGATATGAATTATTATTGTAAAGAAAGAAGCGGGTGAAAATCTCGTTAGTTGTAAAGTATACGCATGTGTTTCAAAAGTGTGGATCATGATGCAGGAGGTGCGCATTACGGGCCCAGCTAGGTGCAATTTTTTGAGTGCACTTGTATGCAAGTGTAGTGCCCCTTTTCCATATATAATTGGATTTTCCCGAGTTCTTAGATCTTGAAGCCAAGAAAGCTTCTTTTCCTATCAGATTGGTTATTATTATGTTCGCCTAAAAGGATTCTACCATGGGTGTACTTGCTCTGTCACAAAGGGGGAGGTCCAGGGCCCTCCTCTTACAATTCTTGAACGCACATCTCTCCACTTTGCCAGGAAGATGCGGGCTAAAAGTAGAAAAACCAGGGATTGGATAGAAACAGAAGCAGGAATGGGATTCCTGGAGAAATGGCAAGGTGGAAAGAAATTAGGGCCCTACAGAGAGCTGATTCAGGGGGGCACATGGGGAAGATGATGAATCATGTCAGTCTTCAGTGGATCAGTCGCATTATATGTGCTTGCTACTCTCATCTGCTAAATAATTTAATTTAACATGAAGCTAAAGGCTGTGGCCCCACACAATTATATACATATAGTAACTAAGTTGTAGCTTTCTTTTTCATTATTACTCGCAGCACCATTCATGGGGTCCTCCCTCCCATAAACATTGCCTCCTCCGCAACCCTGTCATGTGTAGCCGTCAAGATAATCCAAGCCCTGAGATGCCAAAACATTTCTTGTGGTGCCGCAAATTTACATGGTGAGATCTTGTCCACCCACTTGCACAGGAGATCTGGATATTACTTGGTGTTTTACCTTCCTTGTTATCACATAACTTCAGCTTGAAAGATCCATCTCCAGAAGAAGGAAGGGACATGTCACATGGGGAAAATGCTGGCGGACTCGGAGGTGGATGCCTCATGACCCTTAGATTCTAGAGGGGTCATCTCTGTACATCTTAGCCGTATTGTCTATTTCCTGAGTCTACAAATGTTGACTGTTTGTCGTAAGAGAGTGGTACCTACTGTTCTGGTTTTTAATTTACAGAACAAATGGGATTTGACAGGGTGTTTTGGAGATCTAAAATATTTTTTTATTTAAAAAATGTATTGAAATAATATTTATTTTTTAAAAATATTTTTATATCAGTATATTAAAATAATTTAAAAATATAAAAATAATTTAAAATAAAAAAATTAATTTTTTACACAAACAATATTCAGCAACAAAAACAAAAATGGCCTCACATTATGTAAGGCATGCTGCCCCAAACGCCAAATTCAATCATAACAAAGAATTCCTATTATGATTGTTTATGATTGTGGGGGTAACGGTAATTTTGTAACCTTGACCAATCATTTTCATTTGTATAGTATACAAAATGAAGGATTAAATTTCAGACGAAGATATCCTTGTGAAGCATGTTAATTACGAGCACATAAATGTTTATTATTAACTTGAAGCATTTTAAAATAAAAATTCAAAAATTTAGAAAAGTATAGTACAACCACAATTCCAAACAATATCTAAAAAAATAAAATACTTTACAAAGAGAGAGAGAGAGATTTTCCATGGAGTCCGCATTTAAAAAATGCATGAAGAATTTATGTTGCATCTAACATATATTATTATTATTAGTATAATTATCATTTCACTCTTAAAAAATAACAATGATATTTGTGTTGATGGTAAATTGTTTTTTGACCCATTAATCATTATGAGACTTAATCTAGATAATTTTGTTTTTTTTTTTACCTTTTAAATGCACAATGTTTATTTGCCTTAAAAAACAAAATATTTTAAAAGGTTGCATGAGGGCAATTTGATCTTTTATGTTTTAAAAGCACAATGGAAAAACTATTTTACCCTTACATGCAAAAACTATTGAACTTACATCAATGAGTTTTTTTTATCTTTTCATATTGTTTTTTTAATAAATAATTTAATAGAGAGGCGTTTTGGTCTTTTTAATAGTATAAATATTATTAAAAAAATTCTTCGCGCGTGCGTGTCGCTCCACCTCCAAATGCTACCTTCAAGGGTGGCATTAAAAGCACATCACTATTATCTTTCCATTGGTGCAGTGCATATGCACGATGACACAATAGTTGGGCTTCGATGAACTTTTCTCTTCTCCTCCCCCTTTTCTCTCCCTTCCCCTTCAAAAATATAAAGGTGTCATTTTTTTTTTTGTTTCTACTTTGGTTCTTATTATTTTAATTGGTAGTTTTTATTTTGTTTTTTTTTCTATTTTTTCTTCAATTTCACCCCTCATCATTTTTTTTTCATTTTATTTTTTATATCAAAATTGATCCTTATTCTTTCAATTGTTGTTTGTTTATTTTTAATCATTTTTCTAATTGAATATTGTTTTTAATTTTATCCCTCAATATTTGATTTCAAATTATTTATATCAAAATTAGTCCCTATTCTTTTAGTTGTCATTTATTTTGTTTTAGATCTTTTTTTTTTAATTTTATCCTTAAGAATTTTTATGATTTGGAATTTTGCTTTGTTATTTTTTAGGGTTTTTTTTTTATGGGGTTAGTTTCGGGCTCATGACCAGGGTCATGAGTTTTAAAGGTTAACACGAGACTAATTTTGGTCTGTTTTTAGGTCTTTTTTTAAAATTTTATTTTTTTTGAATTTCATCCTTTAACATTTGATTTATTGAAAATTTGTTTTCTTGTTTTTTTTTTTCAATTTCCTTTCTATGGGGGGTTATCACAATCTTGTATCATGATCACGGGGTTAATAGGTTAACTTGGGTTGACTCATTTGTTTTTTTTTCATTGTTTTTTTTTATTTTTTTTTTCGGTTCGCCCTTCAACATTTAGTTGTTTGATATTTGAGTTTTGATAGTTTTATTTAGTTTGCTTTTAACAGGGTTATCTTAGTATCATGACTAGGTTACATATTTGGCATGCTAATTCAGATGGGCTTGAGTCACGCTTTCTTGCCTTTCTTACGTTCTTTATTTTTTTTTCAATTTATTTATTGATGTTGGATTTTTTTTATTCATATGATTTTAATTAATCAAACTTATTAAATATAATGTCAATGACCTGTTTTTTTAGGAATGCTTGCGTCACTTTAACATCATTTTTTTACGCTGAAAAAAATTTAGGCCAGCTTGTGGTGTAGCATGTATTAGTGTATATGCCTAGTAGCCAATCAGTTGGTTACATGACACGATCAAAGAGTTGATGTCTTATCCCAAGTGCAGGAGTGTCGAAGTAATAAATAACTCGGCAAGACCGGGGTCGAACCACAGAGAGGTGAATTGTATAAATTACAAATAAAGAGAAAGATTTGAAGAGAATAATAACAGAAAAGGAGTTGAAGAGAGTTTTGGAAAGTGATATTGATGTAAGGATTAAACAATAATAAAACAGATGTCAAGGTTAGAGGATCCACTAATGGTATTTCAAATAAATATAATATAAACTCTTTTTATTATTCAATTGGAAACCACACACAAAGTAGGTTCCAATCGGATGATTTATCGTTATTAGCTCATTATAAATTATTAACATAATCATATTAATCATCTTATCTAAGTAACACCATACTTATAAATATCATCGGGCATTTATGTTGCTAGCTTATGTTAACAACAAATCAAGTTCCTATCATAACAACGATGTCGGCCTAAAACTATGAAGGATCAAGCATTTGATGTACCAAGTGTTATACAACACAAATCTAGATTAACCATTTAACAAGCAAGGTATTAAGAATTAGTCAAATAAAAAGATAAGACATGCTAATAACAATTTTTCTTGGATATAAACATTAAAGTCCATGTTGAGTTTATATTATACCTATTCTAACACCATTAGTAAAACCTTTTTCACCTTGACATAACTAACTTAGCTAAATATGATGATGAAGAAGAAGAACATAAATAAACAAGATAGGAACATGATTATGATATAATTTAACTAAGTATATGGAAGGAAATGAAAAAGCATAAACAAGAGATTAATATAGCATGAAAGAAAACTTGAACATTACAAAGATATAAAGAGAGAAAGCAAGAACATGATTTTGATCTAAAAAATAATATGACTAAATACATGGCAAATGCCTCCTTTTATAGGCTAAGATTCAGAACTATTGATTGGTAGGCAACCATTGATTTGGTGGCTGGTTTTTGACATTGTTGGCTGTTGGTTCTTGATATTGTTGGCAGATTTTTGATATTATTGGCTGGCCAAAATGTCATTGCTAACATCAGAATTTGAGCCCTTTGTTCCATGAAAGCTGTGGGCAATTGTCTCAGCTTTCCAATAAAAAAACCAGAGCTCATTTGAACTTCTAGAACTCAAGATATGAGCTGAAAACCGAACAGTGTTTGAGCTGCAGGACAAGTTCCGACTTCTCCGTTGTTGCTAAGATTGGAACTTGAAAACGGAAGAATTGAGTCTTGAACTCTGCATGAAAGATTTAGGTCTATGTCTTATCTTTCCATCCATATGAAGTGGACCTAAATCGGAGTTCTAAAACTTCAGTTATGATCAAATAACCAAATGGTGTTCCAGTTTAGAATTGAACCACAGATCTCTTCTCTTAGCCTAGTCCTCTTTTTGTCTCTTCACTTTCAATAGTTAATCACATCAATCAATCCTTTGAATTGTGAGCTGTATCTGTATTCAAAACAAGCATTTACCATAAATTAAAGATATATTATATTATTAGACTTGTTATTATAAAACATGCTTTAGTTAGGGAATTTAACGATACTTTAGTGCAATATGATGATATAAAGCCTTAATGAGAATGCACTTTTAAGTACTAATCATTACACGTGACATTGACTTTATTCATGTAAATATATTTAATTTTTTAATAAAGACTTATTTATCTTTAATATTCATGAAATATTTGATTAATAAATCTAGGGTAAATATAAAGTCATTGGAACAAAAATACTTTACAAAGGAAATTATAAAATTGTTATAATTTTGAGATTCCTATTATATCAAAACATTATTCCTAAAATGCTCATTGTTAATGCTTTATTAAGACTGAATATTAATTAGAGTTATTAAAACTGATACATATTATGTTCTTTCTTTTATGAAAGGGAATAATTGTTCTTATAAGTTGAGGTGTGAAGGGTACCTAGAACTAATATGTAGGTGCTTATCAAATGACATGCATACTAAACTGATCCACATGAGAATTCTATATGGAGAAATCACTTGTTTATATGGAAAGGCTCACGTGACGGTTGTGTAGGTGATCCTTAAACTTGAGATTACTAAGTTATCTTATATAAAAAGTGTTATGTTTTGATCATGCTACACGTTGTCCTAATTAAGGGTAACAAACATGAAGATATTGAGTATAACATGAACTATATGAATGTATTTAAGTAATCAAGAAAGAATTAATCACCCTAGGTGAATTAGAAAAAAACATTTCATCTATTTTTAAATAGTATTGATTGTAAATCTTTGCGCAAGGTGAAATGAAATTTAAAAAAGAGAGTTTCAAATCTTATTCAAAGAATTAATGACTATAATGTTAAGAATAAACATGATTTGACATAGTAAACACAATCCATGCTATAATGTCTAAATCAAAATATTGTTGATGAAATCATAATAATTACACTGAGAAACTGATCATTGAAAAATTAAGTCAAACCACTTGTCACTTTCCTACTATTTAGAAGATCATGACATGTTGCTAGACATTGTAATTGATCTTCAAATATAAATCAATCAATTGTTAAATTGATAATAAGTTAATTTGTTTAATTTATTTAATCCTATTTTATTTAGGATTATAATTTTTATTTGGGCTAACTTATTAGGGTACCTGATAGGTCATACACATAAAAACCATTAGTCAGAAATTAAAATGGGATGATTAATCAAATTTGACTTGATTATAAATTAGTTTTAAAAATTCAAGACTAGAGTGTAATTAATACAATGGATTATAATTTTAGAACTAGAAAAAACAAGTAAGGACTTGATTGAATAAATTTCTAAAATTATACTGAAATAATATATGTAATATTATCAGGGGAAAATTGATATTTTATCATTTATAAGGTATTTAAGTGTTCCTATAAATATAATATTAGGCCTATTATTTTCTGTACTCTTAAGCAAAGAGAAAAACTATGTAAATTACAAAACACATGAAAAACATAAAAAATAAAGCTAACACTAAAAAACATAGCAATCTTTCTCTTCTAAAAGAGTTTATGAGATTTCTCATTGTTGGTTCAAGTAGATTACCGTTAGAGGCCGAACACTTGGATGACTTATGGTTTGCGACAACCCAGCCTCAAAACAATTATTCTTATGTTTCTACCTCTATCATATACCAAGCTAATATCTATAGTACCTCTAAGATAATAAAGTATTCATTTCATAGTCTGTTAATGAACTTTACCAGGATTTCCCATAAACTTGCTAACAACATGTGAAATGTCTAGACGAGTGTAGACCATCATAACATACATAATGCTTCCAATTGCACCTGCTATGTGCTCCTTCTCCTCATCGGTTTCTAGTTATAATCCTAAAGATAAATTGAAATAGGATGCCAGTGGAGTACTCTCTGGCTTGCAATCTTGCATATTAAAATGCTTAAGTACCTTTTCAAAATATTTCATTTGTGATAAGTATAACTTGTCAATGCTTTTATCTTTGTGTATCTTTTTACCTAAAATATTCTTAGTTATACCTAGATCTTTCATTTCAAACTCAACACTCAACTGATTCTTCAAATATTGATCTCGGACATATTCTTGGAGGAAATCAATATGTCATCAACATACAATAATAAGTACACAAATGAACCATTTAAGAGCTTCTTGAAATACAATTAACTATCATAATCACTCCTAAAGTAACCATGTCCAAGCATGAAATTATCAAAGCTTTTATTCCACTACATTGGTGATTGCTTCAAGCCATACAATAACTTTTTTAATAAGCATACATGGTCTTATTTAACTTGAGTAATAAAACCCTTTAGTTGATGTATATAAATACTCTTCTCCAACTCATCATATAGAAAAATTATTTTGACATCCAACTGCTCAAGCTTTAAGTCAAACAAAGCAATCATAATAAGCAATACCTGGATGGAACTATCCTTCATAATTAGAGAGAACACTTTGTTAAAGTCAACACTAACTCTTTGTGTAAAACCTTTAGCAACTAAACATGTTTTAAACCTTTCATCCTTAACCCTTAGGATTCTATCTTTCCTTTTGTAAACCAATTTACACTCAATAATATTTTGGTTATTATAAAGAGATTCAATCTTCTCATTCATAGCAAATATCCACTAAGAAGATTCTTTCCAAGAAACTACCTCTTTATAAGAACAAAACTTATGATCATCAAGATTCTTTATAACATTCAAGAAAAATCAACTAAATTAGCATAACCGTACTTAATCGGTGTTTTTATCTGTCTTTTTTGTCTTTCTGTAGCAATATTGTAAGATAATTTTTTAGTTGCATTTTTAACAACAATATCATGTACCACTTCCTTAATTGAAGCATTTTCTTGCATTGTCTCTGAAGCTCTAACCCTAAGCTCCACCTGTTTACAATCACCTTGGTTTATCTCAATATCAATACTAGCTGATTCATTTTCCTTGTGAAACATAGTAGACCCATCAAAGGTCACATCCTTACTAGTAATAAACTTAGATGATGTGGGATCAATACACCACAACAGATATCCCTTTACCCCAAATGCATAGCCTAGGAATATGAATTTTCATGCTCTTAACCTAAGTTTATCTTCCTTAACATAAGCATAAGTAGGATAACCAAATATTTACAGTATAGAGTAATTAACAGGAGAACTAGGTCATACCTCATATAGAGTTTTGAACTCTAAAATTACCGATGGAGATTTATTCACCATATAATAAGCTATGCCAACTACTTCAACCTAAAAGCCCATTGACAATCTAGCTTGTGAAAGCATACAACATGCTATTTTCATGAGTGTTCTATTCATATATTCTTTAATATTATTTTGTTGTGGTGTGTTCCTAAGAGTGTGATGTCTAGTAATTTCTTTATTCTTGCAAAACTCATCAAACTCACCTGAGTAAAATTCCAAACCATTATCAATTCTTAAAAGCTTAACCAGTCTACTTCTTAATCAAGGTTTTTTTATTGCTTGAAAGTAACAAACATTTCACTCTTTCTATTTAGAAAATACTCTCAAACCTTCATAGAGTATTTATCAATAAATGTAAACAAATATTGTGCTCCACCTTTTGATATAACAGGAGAAAAACCCCGAAGGTCAGAATGAACATAACTAACAGTACCCTTGATATGATAAATAGTCGTACTAATCTCACCCTACACTGTTTACCATAAACACAATGCTCACATAACTTGAATTTATCTATTTTATATCCACATAACAAATCTTATTTGCTTAACTCTATCATTCTCCTCTCACTTATATGTCCTAGTCGTCATAACCAAATAAAAACATTATCTGAATCAACCACAAATGATACACTAGCTAAATAAATAATTATTAAACCTTGAAGATGGTAAAAATCATTACCCAACTTTTCTTTTATCATGACAAGAGCACCTTTACAAAACCTTTAGAACTCCACCTCTAGCAGAATAAACATAAATTTAAAAATCAATAAAACTCAAAGAAATTAATTTTTTTCATCTCTAGAACATATCGAACATCTAGTGTCCTAACAATATCATCATATATTCTAATTCGAATTATACCTAGACCAATAACAAAAAGTCCTTTATGTTGTCTCCTAATAAAATAATAGCATTATATTACGATGTCGCGGTCGCACAAATTAATTACCCTAGCTTCAAACACAACACACAAGATAGTATAGAGCAAGCAAGAGGTCGATCCCACAAGGAAGATTCAAGTCAGATTTTTATGCTAGATGATATGCAATTTTTGGGGGGGGGGGGGGTTGGATGTTATCTAGGCTAAAGCAAAAGAAAACAGAAAACTATCAAACGAAATTTAATAAAATCAGAAAATTATCAAGAGAACAAACCTTGGTCATAAGCACACATCCACCTACGAAATCAGAACTGATCATGGAAACGAAACATCAATTTATATTCTGAATATTTATCTCTTCTTAACATTGGTTTGTTAACGGATCCGCCGTATAACTAACCCTAACCATCAAACAACCATAGTATCCACACTAGTAATTTAATTCAATGGCAGCCTTAAGAACTAGATAAGTTGATTAATCAAGAAAATATAACTGTCCGCAGTCTATGTTTGATTTGATTGAATGTTCTCCCTAAAATTAATAACGTAGACCCGTCACAATTATTAAACTCAGTTGCTTCACAAGTTCATATACCACAACTCCGGTTTTGATATCAAACTTAGCAATAGATTGTCTACAATAATAATTTAGAGTCCACTCTAGGAATTAAAATAAAGAATCATAGGAAAAATAAGCATAGAAGAACAAACATATTCATCATATAAACTGAAAAGAAAAGGTAAAATAAATCTCACAGTTCTTGAAATCCAAAGGTTTCCGTGTCCTTGCAACCAAGAAAAAGTGTTTAGCCTTGCATGTTTGTTGAACAACTAATAAAAAAGAAGGAAGAATGCATAATTTAGGGTTTCTTAGAGGAAGGGGGCGTTTTTCTCTTCTTGGCTGGCTGCCCCCCTTCTCTTCTCTCATTCTTTTTATATCATAGGAAACCCTAGGTCTCTATTTTACAAAATAGTCCTCCATTAAGTAGACTCTTTACATTTAAGTACTTCAATAACTATTTTCCTAAAAAAGGAGAAATAGCCTTGCATGAAATCTTCAAGGTTTGAATTAGAGGAGCTAAATTGCTGAAATAAAAACTTGGATATCGGTTTAGATGCTTCGGAACATAATTTGGACTCGTTTCTTCACGAAACCTGTTTGCTGGCAAAATTCAGATGTCATCTTTGAAAAATCATATCTCCCTCATATGACATCGTTTTTGGCTGAAATTTGGAGCGTTTATATACATTTGAGTCATGAATCCAAAACAATTGAGTTTGCATCAATTGGACTTCTGTATCTCCAGATATTCAAGTTGGAATGACCAAAGGTCAACACTGGCAGATTGCGAGATTTGACTTTGAAGTCTGCGATTTCCATGCTCTTCCTTATTTTATTTTCTTGCCTTAGATCTCCAGAAAGGTATGGATGTTAGCTTTTTAATGCCACTAGAATCACTTTATTTCAACCTCTAGAGCTCACGCTCTGCACAAAACATCGACTGAAGGTCAAATCTATCAATTATCTCCAATTTACTCCTTTTTGCATCTTTCATCCAAAAGTGCCTTCAAAACATAAAAAAAGAATATCAAGACATTATATATATAAAAGATAGGCAAAAAATTAGTTAAATGTGGGTGAAACTATCGAATAATATGGTTGCATCACATTACCAACTTTATAAGTGTCAAAACAACTTTTATTAGGAAAATTATGAAATGTGCAAGCCGAAACAAAAACCCACCCATCACCTGAGTTACCAATAGACATAACTAGAACACTTTCAGCATCATAAAAAACCTCCTTCACTAGCAATATTTGCAACATCAAATGTTTTTTCATTCTTTTCTTTATCTTTTTACTTAATACAATTCTTCTTAAAATGCTTTATTTTATGACATTTAAAGCATTTAATTTTTCTAGACTTTGATTTTGATTTAGATATGCCTTCACTACCTGAATTATTACTACTGTTACCCCTCACAATCAAGCCCTTTGCATGATCATCATTATGACTCCATAACACTGGTTTTTTCAACTCCCTATAGTTTAAACAAGTTTTGACATCTTCTGAACTAATACTATTGTTTCCTTATAACAAAGCATCAATAAAATGATCATAAGATGGAGTTAACGAACACAATAAAATCAAAGCTTGATCATAATCTTCAACCTTAACATCAATATTTCACAAATCTAAAATTACTCTATTGAATTTATCAAGATGATCTTTAATGAGCATACCTTCTTTCATCTTGAAAGTATACAGTTGATGTTTCAAATACAATCAGTTCATTAAGGATTTGTTCATATAAAGAGTTTCTAACTTTATCCACAATCCAATAATTATAGTCTCCTCAATAACCTTTCTCATAACCTCATTAGACAAACACAACTGAATTGCACTAAGTGCTTGTTCCATGATATATTTTTTTATCCTTATCATCCATTCTCTTAGGCAAACAATCTATACCTTTCAATACCTTAAATAAACCTTTTTGAACTAATAAGTTGTGCATCTTAATACGCCACAGATTGAAGTCATTCATACCATTAAATTTCTCTACATCAAACTTCATCGTCAATGTTACTTTTATTGTCATCGCGAAAGTCAACTGATAACAAGATAAATTATGATACTAATTTATTGCGGAAACAACCCTAGAATTTCAAACCAATTAGCGAATGGAAAAATATAAAATAACAAGCACAATCAATCACATAAGAGTACACAAGAAATTTATGTGGTTTGACAACTTAGGCCTACTCCATGGACAAGACGATTAGGAAAATTCATAATGAGAAAGTAGGAGATTACAAGGTGTCTCTTAAAATTACTGTCACATCTAAAATCTCAAATTAACCTAAAACTCACATTTTCTCTTTTCTCTTCAGCTACTAAAGTGTAGAGAATGAAGGTGTTTGGAAACAAGCTTTAACCCTAAAATATAATAACTTTAGGCTTTTACATAAGAACTAAGTACATGAATATTTATTTTCTTACTTGAATCCATAATTTAAGACAAACCCAACGTGCAATTTTTGGCAAGACCGAATTGAAAAAGGAGAAAGATAAAACGGGCATAGGTTTTAGGACTTTAGAACTGATTTGAACCCTAAGCCTTGACTAAGTGTGAGCAAGGATGCAAAGATCCATTATAGGTGTGCTTAAATTGGAACCGACTCAAGTCCATAAAATTTTTTTTGCTTGAAATCCCATCAATAATAAAGGTGAGTGTCAAGCCTTACAAAATCAGCAAACAATAAGGGCTTAATACCCTCTACAATATGAGCAAGAACATGGACTCCAAGAGAAACATCATGCGCCATATTAGCAAAGGTAGTATGCGCTTCTATTACCCTTCCCTAACGTGTGCTTGATCATAACCCGCCAATCACCATCCAACAATCTTTAAATGCTCAACAAAATAAGATCACTTAAAAAAGAAAAACCTATTTAAAGGTATATTAACTTTTCAAAATTATAAGGAATTAATCTAAAAAACTATTAAGATAAATCACTAGATCTCTTAAAGTAATTTAAGAGATTGATTGATTTATTATGTTTGATTTTTTTAATGTATCATCCATTATAAATATAGATTATTTGTTATCTCTTCAATGAGAACAAACCAACATTTCTACAATATATAGTTCTTTGTGGCTTTGTGTTCGTGGAGTAGGCCACCATATCTAAATCACGTTAATTTTTCAATTTTTTTTATTTTTTCAATTTCCACTAATTAAACTTTCAGATGATATCAATGTTACTTTGATTTTTTGGGTTAATCATTGCCATCATTATTGACTTTCAGTATTTATCAAACAACCACGTTTCTATATTAATATTTGGCCATAAGTTATTTTCAATCAAGTTTTAGCTAACTTCGAGCTCATTATAATTTTCCAGCAAAATGTATGATGGCTTTCAACATCCACTTAGCTTATATTATTTTTTAAGCCAAATTTCTTATGGTCTTAGGCTTTTGTTCTTTCGAACCTTATTTTCATTGGTTATCAATATCTATTCAGCTTTAGAGAATTTTATAACAAACTTGTATCCATCTATAATATCATCATTTGCAAGATAATCACTTTTTTTTTTGTAAGTATATGACGTTGTAGTGACCGTCCTCATAGATTAGTACAGAGATGTGTGGAAAGAACAATAAATTCCTGTCTTTTTATGGTTTTAAAAAGATTTGAGTCGCCACCTAGTATTTTGATAACTAAAAACCCTAACTGATCTTTAGAGAGAGAACTAATTGTGTATTGAGAGGATAATATCACCCAAGTACACCTTACCTAAGATAATTTGCATTGCTAATTTGTCTAATTATTACTAAGGTTATGTTGTGTTTTTCTAACAATTAGTATGTCTATTGATGGTTAAAATGAGTCCACCCCAATAAGGATGACCATGATTTTATGGGTCAAGCCTGGTTATTCTAAAATCAATTTTTTTTTTGTATTTTTTTTAATATTAGGAATATGTCTTATGTAAAAGTTTATATTTTTTAATATTAAAAATGAACAATTTTTTTTTTTTAAATTTAGGCTAAGCTCTCATGACTTTAATAAACTTGCTATTAAATTCATGATGTGCAAAATAAAAATTATTTTTTTTAATATTTTCTGGTATTTTTAAAGAATGCTAAATCATGCAATGTATTTCTTTTGTTTTTTTTTTTTCTTTCATATTTGTTTTGTATTATATTTTTTGATTTAGAATGCTTATATGATTTTTTTTTGAGAAACTTAGTGATATGCACAATTTGAAATGGATATTTTTATGAAATATTATTTTCTACTTTGTTATTTTTTTTATAAAAGAAAAGCTTGAAAATAAAATAATAAACTAACGTAAATGAAAAATGCAAAGAAAGTGTTCACACATAAAAAAATAAAACATGGATGCAAACAAAGTCTAAGGGTTCAAGCTCATCACAAAAACAGAGCCTCCTTGGATAAAGACCACATCCCAGCCCACAAACACATTAATTGTAAAGGAAGAGAAAGGCTTATACCTATGACCAATCCACCAACCAAACATATAAAACCGTTCAAAGCTGATGCATCCAGAAAGCCTGATCCGAAGGCAGAAGCCAAGAAGGCTGCCAGGGCTGTGAAATCAGGGCCAACATTTTAGGGGGGGAAAAAGAAGAAGAAGATCTGGGTAAGGTTATACTTCACCATCCCAGGACATTGAAGAAGGAGAAGAATCCCAAGTATCCACGCATCAGTGCAATACCTAGAAACAAGTTGGACCACTATTAGATTTTGAAGTATCCACTTACCAGTGATGACAGTATGATCAAATTCGGAGTGGTTTGATCAGAGACACGAGAGCAAGAGCTTCCACGGGCTTTTCCAGCCTCGCGTTAGCAGCGGAGACAGCAGGCCTGTCATCCACTAAAAAAAATTCATGTATTTATGCAGTGCACTCCCGATGTATGACCAAGCAATTGTAGAAATTGCCTACAACAATTCATAGCTTACTATAAACGTTGTTGCAACTGGCAGCAAGGAGGTTATGCCCAGAAACCAAACTGTGTCTTTCGGTGGGATTTGTATCCCTTCTTAAACTTCCTTCCTCAGGTAACATCTCCATTTCCATCATCTCCTCTGTTTATTATTAGTTTATTGTTGGGTCAGTTCCTTAAGTTTAGTCTGGAGGGGGCTTTTTATGCATCAGCTTCGAACGGAGACATTGTAGCATCCACTTCTCAAACACCACTACACATTATTTAATAGTTGCTGCAGCTGTGAACCAGGGTTTCTCCACTAGTAGCTACTAGACAGTCAAGAGGGTGAGAGAGGTTTGTTTTGGAGGTGGTTTTGGGGTCAGTTTTGACTATAAATAATTGTAGAGATGGGTTACTATGAATGTCAGAGGTTGGAAGACGAGGGAGGTAAACACTAATACACACTGAAAATCAGTAGTGCATCACTGTATAACAAACACTGCACAAATTTGTTACACTCCCACGCATATAGGCAACCAAAATATACATGCAATCTGTTAGTTATTCTGTTAGCATATTCTTCTTTTGCTGTATATATACCTTTGTAATGCATTTAATAAAGTAAGCCATTTCACAATTCTGTTATCATGGTATCAGAGCACTAATTGTTTTTCTTTCTTCCCCGCCTACTCTTTAGTTTTTTTTTTTTCAATGTCTATCAACACCACCATCCTTAACACAAATGATCATCACAGTACATTGATTACCATCAATGTAGCAGCCCAAACTCCAGTCAAACTTACCTCCATTAACTATCTGGCCTGGAAACTTCAATTTTAGACTCTATTTATAGGATATGACCATCATGGCTTCATTGATGGCTCACATCCATGTCCAGCATCTCTTCTTCCAGAAACCACCACACCCAAGGGCGGAGCCGGGGAGGGGGCGGGGGCCCCGGCCCCTGCAAGGAATTTTTTTTCCAGCCCCTCCCTTAATGATATTTATAATTTTAGTTTAAGTAGTAAAGCAATTAAAAGCTTGGCCCCTCTTAATTTTATTTTCTACTTCCGCCACTGACCACACCTAACCCAAAGATTACAAAAAATTTGATTTCCATTTCCAAATTCTGCATCTCAAATAATGCTTCTATTGAATTCTTACCATACACTTTTCTTGTAAGGATCTTCACACAGGAACAATCCTTTTGACGGGTAAAGCTAAGGATGGTGTCTATGAGTGGCCAACTTCTCCCCCTCTGATTGCGTTTTCCAGCGTCAAAATCACCTCCTCTGCCTACCATCACAGATTGGGACATCCTACTCTCCCTATTTTACAACATGTCATTTCTAAACATGACCTTGATTTATCTTCTTCCAGTTTATCCAAGTTGTCTTGTGATGCTTGCCATTGCAATAAAAATCATAAACTTTCATTTTCCACATCCACCATTACTTCCACTCGACCACTTCAGATCATTTTCTCTGATGTATGGACTTCACCAATTATGTCTTATGATGGTTTTAAGTATTATGTCATCTTTGTTGATCATTTAACTAAGTATATATGGCTCTATCCTCTAAAACAAAAATCACACGTAAAGGACATCTTCATTCGGTTCAAAATCATTACGGAGAAACACTTCAATCAAAATATTCATGCCCTGTACTCAGACAATGGTGGAGAATATATGGCACATACTAACCTTTTTGCTCTTCATGGCATCTCCCATCGCACCACTACACCTCACACACCTGAACACAATGGTTTTTCTGAACGAAGACACCTCCATATCGTTGAGACAGGTCTCACTCTTTTATCTCATGCTTCCATTCTTTTATGTCATTGGACTCATGCTTTTGCTACAACTATATACTTGATCAATAAGATGCCCACTCCAACACTAAATCTGTCATCTCCTTACGAACAAATCTTTGCTTCCCCTCCAAATTACTCCAAACTTAAATTGTTTGGTTGTCTTTGCAATCCTTGGCTTTATCCCTACACCCATCATAAACTAGAACCTCATTCTAAACCATGTTTCTTCTTCGGGTACTCTCTCACTCAAAGTGCTTATCTCTGTTATGATCCTTCCACGTCCAAACTCTTTGTGTCAAGACATGTTCGTTTCATTGAATCAATTTTTCCTTTTACATCAATTCTTCCACAAGCTGCACGACCTGAATCAACCACCATATCTACATGGCTACCACCACCTTTCCCACTCCGCACTATCCCTTCCATAGTCACACCACCTTATGCAGTTTGTTCTCCACAGCAGCTTCATTGTGAAGCTCCAGTAGTAACACACGTTACACCACCTACATCTCAACATGTTCCCCTCATCACACCCATTCCTCCCACCCATACACATCGAATATGTACCACAGAGAACCTGCCAATACCATGCCTCCCAACTCATCCCATGCAAAAAAGGGCGAAAATATGCCAAAAAGCGTAAAAACCATTGCACGCTCTTCAACTGAGGCAGAATATAGGTCAATTGCCAACACCACTGCTGAACTCAATTGGATATCCTCATTGCTACATGATCTTGGCCTCCCACTACCAACCTGTCCAGTCATTTACTGTGACAATATTGGGGCTACTCAGTGGTGTTCCAATCCTGTTTTCCACCTGCGAATGAAGCATGTTGCTATCGACTTCCACTTCATTCATAATCAAGTACAAAAAGGCACTCTCCGTGTTGCTCACGTCTCCTCCACTGATCAACTAGCTGATCTCCTCACTAAACCGCTCTCCAGAGTTTGTTTTATGTTTCTTCATGACAAGATCGACCTCTCATGCCGAGCTCTATCTTGCGGGGGGATAACGAGACACACTATAATACACACCGAAAACCAGATCGCACCACTATATAACAAACACTACACAAATCTGTTACACTCCCACGTATATAGGCAACCAAAATGTACATGCAATCTGTTAGCCATTCTGTTAGCATATTCTTCTTTTGCTGTATATATACCTGTGTAATGCATTTAATAAAGTAAGCCATTTCACAATTCTGTTATCAGGAGGCTAGTTCAAGTACGGTGGCAGCCATGAGTTGGTAGATAAAAAAGGAATGTTTGACCATTGATTACAACTTAGGAACAAAGCTTGTCCTGTTCCCGCTTGCAAAAAAAGTTACTTGAAGCTTATGGAAATTTTGGCAATTACAATACAAGTTTATTATGATTTCTTTTTTGAATTTTAGGGGCCAAGGAAGTTGATAGAAACGGTTGGAGTTGGATAGTAACATTATGGATATTATCTATTGATTTAGAGATGAGGGTGTAGAAGAGTCAAGATGAGCACAATTAATATGTTTTTCATGATCCGTAATTAGGATGAGTCATTGTGGTATTTTTTTTGGAATTTTTTAAGATAAAACAATGATTGTGATGGTTGGATTTTATTAAGGAGAATCATTGCTATATTTTAGGAAAATTTTGTGGCAAGAGGATGAGGGTCAGAATCAGATTGAAACATGACAACTCAAGCAACATTTTAAGGTTAAAATGAATAAGAAAATGAATAGTAACTGAACAATATGTCGTCTATAGTTTCTCTTTTAAAAATGAATTGACTTGTTGTCTACAATACCTTCTTCAATTTAGTCCCTACTCTTTCACGTTTTTTCAATTAAATCCTCAATTGAAGCCAATTTTAAGAATTTTTTTCAATTTCACCCTCCAATGTTTCAATCAGATCCTCTAACTTTAACGTCTTTTCATTATGTTCCTTGGTCTTGGATATTTTTAATTTCATACTCAATTGCCCTTTAAATTTCTAATTCCTTTCAATTATACCCTTGATTGCACCAATTAGGCTCTTTAAAGTTCAATCGGATCCCTAATATTCCAATAATTGCAAATTCACCCAAACTAGGCCTCCAAACTTAATTTTATTTCAATTAAGTCCTTAATTAAGTCAATTAAACTCATTAAAAGTTTAATTAAGCCTTTGAACTTAATGAATTCTTTCAATTTTAGCTAAATTGACTTCCAAACTTAATTTTCTTTCAATAAAGTCCTTAACTAAGTTAATTAAACCCATTAAAAGTTTAATTAAGACCTTGAATTTAGTTAATTCTTCCAATATTGGTCAAATTGAGTTTCAAACTTAATTTTGCTTCAATTAAGTTCTTCTTTAACCTATCTCACGAACAATATTCCAATATGACTTTCCATCTAGCATTTTGACATGTTTGCAACTCAAAAGCTCATATATTTGTGACATGAAAATATATTTGGATTTTGAATTTATGATTGCAGAAAAAAATATTTTTTAACATAAATGAATTTTGAGGAACCCAAAATCAGGGTATGATAATTGACCATCTATTTACAATACTTTCGGTATAAAGTCTTGTAAGAGACTTTAGAAGATAAGTTTGTAAAGAGAAGAAAATGGTGTGAAAACCTTCCCCGGTCTAGAGAGAAATCCATTAGGGAGTTTTGATATTAAAAAATGGTGTGAAAACCTTTGTAGATGTTTCAAAACTCAATTATTTTAGAAATCAAGACTTTTCTCTTTGTTTTTAAAATTTGATGTTGTTATTCGGGTGACCTGCCCGTTGTGTGAAAAATATCTAAGATTTTTCATGCATGGTTTGTGTTCGGGTAACCTGCTTATGGTTTGTGATCAGGTAACCTTTTTGTCGTGTGAAAAATATTTATGATGTTTCATGAATGAAATGATTGATTTTGTTTTATTATGATTGATGGTGTCTTAGATTTTTCAAAGGAAATGCCTTACATTTTTTTTTTTGAGGTGGACCATTTTCTGTTTTTTTTTGGGATGTCTATGCTAGACTTCTTGTCATCAAATAAAGTTTTTCTAGAATTCCCTTTGTTAAAACCTTGCTCGGTTTTCAATCAATTGAAGCTTTGTTAGGTCTTTGTTTGCAGTCTAGCTGAATTATCTCTTTGTTAAAATTTTGCTGGGTTTTTTAATCATGTGGAGCCTTGTTGGGCTCAAAACCTTGTTGGATCCTCATTTGTTGGAATCTTGCTGAACTATTAAATCAAATGAAGCCTTGCTGGGCTCAAAACCTTGCTGGGTCTTCATTTACTAGAGTCTTGCTGGACCTTTTTTTTTATTGTTAAAAGCTTGTTGAGTTTTCGATCAACTGGAGTCTTATTATACTTGGAACCTTGGCGGGTCCTTTTTACTGGAGTCTCGTTAGACTCTTTCTTTGTTAAAACCTTGCTGGGTTTTTGATCAACTGGAGCCTTGCTAGGTCCTCGTTTGCTGGAGTTTTGCTGAACTCTTTTTTTGTTAAAACGTTACTGGGTTTTTAAATCAACTGTAGCCTTGTTAAGTCCTCGTTTAGTGGAGTCTTACTAGACTCTTTTTATTAAAAGCTTGCTAGGTTTTAAATCAACTAGAGCCTTGCCGGAATTAGAACCTTGATAGGTCCTCATTTGGTGGAGCCTTGCTAAACTTTTTTTTAATTAAAACCTTGTTGGGTTTTTAATCAACTAGAGCCTTGCTAGTTTCTCATTTGGTGGAGTTTTACTGGACTTTTTTTTATTAAAATCTTGTTAGGTCTTTAATCAACTAGAGCCTTGCCAGGCTCAAAACCTTGTTGGGCTTTTTTTTTTTTGCTAAAGTCTTGGATATCATGTCAAATCAATAGTATCTTTGACAACTTAGAATTTGTTAGAGTTTTTTTGGACTTCATTGAGGATTCTTTCTTATGCAAAGTTTTGTACAATACTTTAAATGTTATGCATGTATCTTTATCTTATTTGAATTATAAGTCTCCCCTTCTTGCCTCTTTTTTTTTATTGATGGAAATGTTTGCTATCACCGATTTGACCACTTGGTCACTTGGCTTCCATCCTACTTGAATTGGTCTACAAGTTTTGTTTTTAAGAGTATTGGCAATTTTAAATGGTCCAACTTTTTTTTATCGCTTACCATAACCTATATCTTTGCCGAAAATTTTTATCTCGCTAATTAATTTAAGAGGATCATCTAGTACCCCTTCATTTAGCATCAATGATGAAAGATGAACTTAAACTATCATTGTAAGCAATACTGCCCCTTTACCTCATTGCAGGAAGAGTTTTGCCTCTTTGTCTTGCTACGAATTCTTTTAAAGAAAATTGCCCTTAGCTGATCTAGATGTTCTCATTATTTTAGTAATCATAAAAAAACACTCATACCATCATCATCAAGTATCATTCATGGTTTTAATCATTAAATGATTATTTGACTATTGGTTCCAATGGATTCCTTGCCCTTAACTAATCTAGATATTATCCATTTCCCCTCATAGGCTCCACAACGTTGCCCCACAGCTGCTCAACTTTCCAATGACGACTCTTAAAAAGTGTTAATATCATCATTGTCAAAGACTTTGTAAACTCGGACAATGATCTTTTTTGTTTGAAATTTTCTTGTTTTGGAATGAAATCGCAAATTTTAAAGATCATATCCATTGAAGTCTAACTATTGCAAAGAGATAATGGAGATGTAATTTTGAAAATATTGCTTCGATTGTGACCCCAAGACACATCATTCAACATTAAGATGTAGATTTCATGTGTATTTGGTTGACAATTGACAAGGTAAGGATGAGAAGAAAATGTCAGTTCAAAATCAAGTTATCCATGGATCAAATAAATATCTTGAAATTTTGACTGTTGTGTTTTGAAAACAAATTGTTTTTTTTTTTTTTCTGATGTGAGCTTTAAGTAAATTTCTTTGATTTTCCTAAGGCTTTATCTTTTAAGGAAAGAATAATTTGATCTTTTATGCATGCAAGATTTGAATTGGTAAAGGTACATGATAAGGTTACCTTATATTTGTTATGGGTTTCAAAGCAAGAGGCTCGAGTAAAAAGCTCGAGGTTTCATTTGAAAAAAAATATTTTATTTTTTAGTACTCATTTTATCAGCATGAGTAATAATTACTAGCTTATTCGCGATGTCATGACTTTTATAAGAAATTCTTTTTCATTTCAAGAAAGTCATTTATTGGTCCAAATTTCTTGCTTGCTTGATTAGAAATGGCTTTTAAAAGGCATATAATGCAGGCTCTGGCTTTTCAGCTATGAAAAAAAATGATTTATTAGGCTCAAATAGTGTTTTCAGGGTTTTAAGACTTAGGATCACTATTATTTAATCTTTTTTTCATCGTATTTCTTTGTCTCTCCCTCTTTTGTTTGTTCTAATGGGGTGTCCTTATTTTGTTTTGACCTTGACTTGGTCATTTTTGTTTTTCATCTAGGCACGTCTCGTAGTATTTTGATTTTCTGGGCTCTTTTGGATTTCTCACAGCATCTCCTTAGTCTTTGATCTTTGAATTTCTACTTGCCCTTGAGTGTAGGGTATGATCCTAGTCAAGATCGACCCTTGACCTTTGGAATTTTGATTTGCTTCCAGCGTAGGATATGATCCTAGTCAGGATTAGCTCTTGATCTTTAGAATTTCAATTTTCCTCCAGTGTGGGGAGTGATCCTAAACAAGGGTTTCATGAAGAAAAACTTATTCAGGCTCAAATAGGAACTATAAGGGATTTAATTTTTAACATGAAAGGTTAACAAAGATGACCTTTCCTCATTTCAAGCATATGTGGTTAGAACTGATAAATTTTGTCCTCGTTCAATGTAATGGTTTGGACTTTTGTAGAAGATCATGATTTGGCCAAACCATGACTAGAAAATCCAATACATGTTATTATACATACAACTAAAATATGGCCCAAAAGACATGTGATATAAGTATTTTCATATTTTTCTCATTTTTCATGTTTTCGGTTTAGTCATCTTTTAAACAAGATGCCGAAACACTATTTTGAACAACATAAAATTATTTCCAAAATCAAAAGGCAAATTTAGTTTTTTAGGATTATTTTGGCAAGGTTTTTTTTACAAAACTAGTTTGGTCTTAATGTTTGAATAGAGCCATCAAATCAATTATGAGGGTTAATTTTATGAGTTTAAAAAACATAAGGATTGCCTCCTAGCATATTGTATGGAACACCTTGGGGTTCAACCATTTTTACCATTATATTTATCCAATCATGGACAACAAAACATTTCTTGATTTCAAGGCAAAAATTAAACTATGAAAAGGCACAATCCATTAAAAGGTACAATTGAGTTTTGAATTATATATAACATATCTAAAAATAAAACATGGTCTTGAGGACCTTGTTTACAAAGTCTAAATGACAAAGTATGTTGACTTCAACATCTGACTTCTCTTCTCTTTTCAATATGTGAAGCTATCATAATCGGCTCTTTTAACCCTTCACATTGCCTTTGAAGGTGTTCTGGCTCTCAAAATGTAATCCACCTAGCCTTAATAAACTAAAGAAGCTTTTCATTGAACAAATGATAATTATCAATATTGTACCCTGTCACTCCATCATGATACTCATATGTTTGGTCAGATTCATACTATTTTGGGTATAATGATCAAAACAGTTTCTGGAGAACCAAAATGATCTGTCCAACACTAACCAATTTCTCTAACATCTTTTTCAAAGGTAAGGGAAGAGGTGGTAAGGTCTTCTTGTTCTATTATGGATATCCATACAATTGTTTACTACTTTGACTAAGAGTTAGCTGGTTTTGATGGAACTAAGAAAATATAAATGTTGGGAACTAGACATATGGAGTGTCTTTTTGTCTCTTCGACTTCCACTTATTATTCCACCATTTCCTTGGCCGATGTTGGTTAGATCCTAACCAGTGGACCTCGTTATCTTTTTTTCTTCTTAGTCCACCTCTTTTTTTTTTTGATAAATAATTTTGTTTGTTCTTATGGCTTGCTCGATTCTTTCAGCCATTATCACCATGTCAATGAAATGCTTGGCTGGGGCACCTATTAAATGATCAAAATAAGGTTCACTGAAAGTATTAGAAAAAAAGATTAACCATTTTCTTTTCAAGTAAAGGTGGGTCAACTTGAGCAACATTTTCTCTCCACCGTAGACATACTCTTAGACTGATTCTTGGTTTCCTTTCTCCATCACTAGTAGACTAGATCATTTTATAGTGATGCCCATTCTAAATTTGTATTGCTTTATAAATGTGCCTACGAAATCCTTCCACCCTCTAATCTTGGTATTGTTGAGCCATATATACCAAAAAATCAAGGGGACATCACTAAGGTTGTCTTGGAAAAAATGGATGAGTAGTTTCTCATCGTGGACAACTTGTTCCATTTTATTACAGTAGACCTTTTAATAAATCAATGAGTATTGAGTTTCGTGTACTCGACAAACTCAGGAACTCAAAATTCTTTTAGCACTATGACATTAAGGACTGAGCATATTTCAATTGCTTTTACCAAGTCGTCGAGATTAGACCCCTCAATCACCCTCATTCTTTCTTCTAAAGCTGTGCATTTGTCATAAGCTTCTTCTATGATTTTCTCTTTTAAAGTTTCTTCTTTAGTTAATTCTACTGTAGAGGGTAGTCTTATGGGACTCCAAATATGTTCCACTAGGGCCTAAATTTTGTTGATGGAAAAGAGCCATAGTTGTTGGATGAATTACTACTGTCAGTTGAATAGCTAAGGCTTCTACAAGTTTTGCCCTTAACATCTACTTAGGTAGGTTGGTGAGCCTTACTACATCTTTTTTTAAGACTTTTTATCTCTTTCTAATGTTTAGCATCCTAATGTACTTGTTCCTTGTTTTCCATTAGTTTCCTTTTGGATATGGTATTATAGGTTCGCTTCAAAGGAGGATCTATGTTTCAATCCTTTGATAATGACAATTAAAACTAAAAACATGTTTCTATATGAATGCTTATGTATGCTTATGAGAACGTATATTGGATATGGATTAGCCTTTCCAAGCTAATCCATGATGTCGTCATCCAATTTTGGGTTCCCCCAAAATTATCTTTAAAAAAAAAAAATGAGTTGAAAAACAAATGCAGGAAGAGAAGCGTTTTGGTTTGCAAGAATAGACTTAATAGGGATTTAAATACATAAATATGGGATGGAAAGACCAAACCAGATCTTTAACTATACTGGAAACTCAATTGCACCATTGAAGAACCTAAATGTGAAAGGTAATGCAAATTCAAGGTTAACTTACATGAATATTGGACAAATTTGCATAAAAATTAAGTGTGAGGACTTAATTAAATCTTTAATCGGCTAGTTTGATTTAATTATTGGCCTAATTAAAGGTTCATTTAATTTTATAATTTAATTTGGGCTAAAATTAAAAGAATTAATTAAGTGCAATGACTTAATTAGACTTTTAAGGGGTCAAATTAATTTTATTATGGACTTTTTTGAAAGTTTATTTTGAGCTTAATTGAGAAGATTTTCAATCTTGAAAGATAAGATTTAATTTTTATAAGCTTAAATGAATGCAATCAGGGTTGAAATTGCTATATAATCAAAGTTTAGAAATCATTTAAGGGTCAAACTGAAGAATTTTAAAACCAAGAACCAAAGTGTAAAAGACGTGTAAATTCAGGGATTGAAATCAATTTAAATTAGAGGTTAATTTGAAAGACATTGAAAGTTTGATGGTTGATAGGGGTCAAATTGAACATATTGAAAACCAAGGACCAATTTGAAAAAAGCGCTCTAATCAGAGGAGTTAAATCAAAGTTTTCAAGGGTGTGATTGCAAAGATTAAGAAGTTTCAAGGTAAACTTAGGAGGCATATGAAAAAAATTAAAACAACAGGGACCAAGTTAAAGTTTGTAAATTTCTAATTAGAAACCCTAACATTTAAAGTTTAAGTAGACGACATGTCACTCGTTTTTAATAAAGAAAATGAGTGAGATGTTGTCTGGTCCCTCTTTTTCATCTTCTTCAGCCGAAAAGGTTGATCGAGTTGTCACTTTTAAGTGAATAAATATGGCATCTCCGACCACCTTAGGGATCCGACCACCTTAGGGATCCAACCACTACCATTAGACAAAAGAGATTTTCCTTTATAAGTCTATGTCACCTTTTTTTGATGTTTTTGCCTTACCTGCCACTTGAAATCCCTCAACTTCCTTTTCCAAGGCAGCCTTTCTGGTTGAGTAAAATTTGATAGTGTTACACCCAAATTTGAATTGATGGTGGGAAAGTTACATGATACAAAATCAAGCATGGTTTAATCCTATTTGAAGAATAAAACCCTTTCTACAGGATCTATGGCTTGATTGGTTTTAATGACCTCCCATTTGCCATAACTAATTTATGAAAGATCACCCCTAATCAACCATTTTCGGTCAAATTGTAGTTATGAAGTTCCAAAAGTTTGTTAGACATATAGGGAGATGGAAAACAAAAGAGAAAGAGAGAAGAATGGTCTCTTAACAAATCAAAGGCAAAATTGATAAATGATCCCTATGATCTAGTTTTGGAAAAACCACCTTCAAACCCACAAATGATTTTACAACCACCTGTATTTTTAAGGCTATAAAGGGAGATCCTAAAGAGAAAAAAAAAAAGAAAAATAAAGGAAAAAGTTTAGAGAAGATTAAACCACTAAAATCTTTTAATAGAAAGGCAATGAAATATCGATTAGCAGCGGAAGGAAATAGGTAGAAGGCAAAGCTCTTGAGTCCAAGATTGGAAGCAAAAATACTAGAAGATCTGAAACTTATGGAAGGAGCAAGAAATTCTAAGCAAAAGAGGCAGCAATGTTAGTCAAGGTATTCCTCAAACTTTGATGAGGGGATTGAGCTTAATGAGCACACCACTCCCCTTTTATTTTGTCTTTTAATTGCATATAATACTTTTTACATAGCCTTTAAAGTCATTTGTTAGTTTAACAACCATGATTTTTGTTTAGAAATGTTTAAACATGTTTTGAATATAGTTTGTATGTGCTCAAGTATTGTTTAATTGCATTATTTTGACGTGTTAGAATATGATAATGCATAATATTGTTTTGCATGTTTAAATGTTTAGTTAATCATTTTTTAAGTCATGGCAAGATGATGTAAGTAGCTTTAGGGCGTGTTTCTGTCCAATTTTTATCATAGAAAAAATACAATATTTTATCTTTAAGGCATGTTTGCTAAACACGACATTAAAACATTTTTTAAGCCTTATATTTTTAGTTAAGAATGTGTTCGACAAACATGCCCCACTGATTTTCCAACAGTGTGTATTTTTTCTTTTTTATGTTTTTTTCCAAACAAACCCTGAATAATTTCCAAAGATTTTGAAAAAATTGAGGGACCATTTCAAAATTATTTGTGGTCCCCTCACATGTTTTTTTCAATCATTTCATTTAATATTTGGGTTGTAAACTTATATTGTAAGATACTAACCCGATATTAAATATAACTATTTTTCTTCAAAACTTTAGAAAAATACAAAAAAATACAAAAATTATTATTAAAAAAAATACAAAAATACATTTTTATTTATATGCATACAACCAAATTTTAAAACTTTTCATGCATATTTTATATAAAAAATAAAAATTGCATTTTTATCATGCTTTGAAAAGTACAAAAATCAGCTAGTGGGTATCATGACAAGTTTGTGATTACACATTAGGATTTAGCCAAAATTTCAAAAACACAATTAATTTTTTGAGCTTAGAATGGTTAGGTTTTAACCTGATGAAATAAGGACTTCCTTACCGATGAGAAGTTTTTCTTAAACCTTAGACAAACTAACAAATATAAACATGACTTAGAAAAAAACAATTAACAAAATACAGCTTACTATAAGTAGGGTGTATTGCGGGTGACACATCTTTCTCATACACAACTAGTCCCCTTACTCAAATTCTCGCAGACCATTAGGTTTTCTAGTGACCATGTTACTAGGTGGCAACTTCGGAACCCTTCAAATCATATTTTTATGATTTATCCCAAAACATCCAAACCCTTTTGATCTAGGAGGCTGGACTGCCATTCAATGCCGAGCATGCCACGATTGTACGACGACTCCACTAGGGACATCTCTGGTTGGACTAAGCTTTGTTAATTGTTTGTTTGTTGTTTCTTATTTTATTTCTGCCTTATTTTTTTGGTATGCATGATTCAATTTTAACATGCGTCTTTTTACATGTAATTTATGCATAAGACCATCAAAAATAAATTCATGCCTTCATGTATTTTAAATTCTATGAGTATAAACCCAATTCTATGTTAGGTGAGGGATTATTTGTTTGACTCATGACTTTTAGTGAGTGTTCAAATTCATGAAACACCAAACAATGATTTGAGTATTTACTTGGTAATGATAGTCATACTATGCCCAACCATTCATTGTAAATCCTTATGTTGCATTTACGAGAGGTAGTCACTAGGCAGATCATAGACCTTTTTAATACTAGGTAGTAAGCCTACCCATCATGCAATAACTAGAACCTACTTATAGGATTTTAACTCCATTGAAACTTACCCTTATGATGTTTGAATTTCTTATAATTCATTTTGCATTTAGGCAAGCATGATTAATAATCCTGAACTCTATAGGATTTTTCTAAGTTGAGACCATGACTTCAATAACATTTTCTGAATATGGGCAAAAATTTAAGATGATGCAACTAGCTGAGGGGAATTGCCCAAGGACGAAGGCTGGGGAATTACCGTACATGAATAAAGTACATTGTTCTATAAATAATATGGAAAAGCTTATGTCCATTTTAGGTTATGTGGATGAGAGTCTATTTGAAATGATGTACGAGAGGATTGCCCATCTAATAAGGATTATAATACAAATTTCAGCAGCCAAAGCCTTGTTGCATTTCTAGGACCTGAATTATAGATGTTTCACCTTTGTAGACATTGACATGACCCTAACTATTAAAGAGTATTCTTAGATCTCGAGTTTCTTAAACAACCTTTACAAGGTCTATTTTAGACAAAGAATTGAAGACATAACTGTTGAAGTCACTAAACTGCTACATTTAGATAAAATCAGCCCATATAGAATAACCAATTGAGGTTTTAAGTGGAAACTTATTGAAGCTAGGTTGAAGACAAACAAAGATGAAGGGAAGTTAGGGGATGAAAGATACCAAGCAACTACCTTTACCATATGTGGGTTAGTGTTATTTCTATCAGAAGCTGCTTGGATTATCAGTGTTGAAGCACTTGTTCTCTTATTAAATATGAGCAAACAAAGAGCAACCCTACTATAGCCATCTTGGCTGAGACTTTCCTATCATTAAACCATTATAGGTTACATGGAAATGGTGTAATGCGATGATATATTCCTTTATTATTTATATGAGTGGTAAGCCATTTAGAAACTCTGAAAGAATTTTTCAATAATTTCTTATGGTTCGATATGAGGCCATTAAAGCTTATTGTGAGTAAATATTGGAGTAGCTTGGATGAAAACGTTTGGGTACAGAAATATCAGGTTGTCCCTCACAATAATTTTAGATGGAAAGCCCCTTGGGTAGGAAACTCCTCTTATGTCATAAATTGCAGAGATAAAACATAGGTCTCGTTGATTGGACTATCCAATTATATTAGTTATTCACCTTTATTGGTTGCTAGGTTAAGGGAATTTAACATGTACCAAGAACCTTAGGTTTAGTTAAAAACATTGGGTTGTTCAAGGACTCTGATTTTCTAGCTGAATTAGAGATTATCAATCAAGATTGGAGACAACTTGTAATGGTTCACAGAGGTGAAGAAGAGGTCGAATTCTCAGTTAGCCTTAGTTATATAGTTTGGAGAAACAATGAGTTATCCAAGGTATTTGGTAGCTTTGAAGTATAAAGCCCAATAACAGTATATAAAGTCGGATCATCTATCACCGAAGAACCTAAAAGAAAAAGAATTAGCAATGAAGAGGAGTTGCAAGATGAACTGGATAAGCTTAGAATTGAACTAAGTTGTAGCAAGAGTCAACAAAACGTTTTAAGAAAACCAACTTTTTGTAGAGAAGAAGATGAAGGCCTTTTTGAACCAACAATCATGAGAAAAAGATGAAAAAATAGTTGTATTAATGCAAGACCTGAAACTTAGAAAGAGCAACCAAGAGATGATTAGTGAATGGCAAAACATAGCCAAGAGGTTTGAGAAAATTACACATGGGATCCAAAACCAGCTATGAGAAAGTGTGATCAAGTATGATGATTTGGTGAACAAACATATGATGATGGTAAAAGAACTAGTTACTCTAAAAAGGGCTTCTAAGAGCAAAGCAAGTGCTGACAAATAACTGATTACATCCTTAAAAATGAAAAGAGATAATAATAGAAAGAGGTTAGAATCTAAGAAAGAAAAGAATAAGTTGGTCAATCTCAATATTAAAGAAAATAGAAGATTAAAAGCTCAGTGTATGGCTCAAGTTGATGATGAAAGAGGCTTTAGAAAAGGAACTGAATCAAACATGAGCGGTTACCAAGATAGAACACGTGCCTTAAGAGAATAAGTCACCATGGTTCAATATGAGCTAGAAATCCAAGAAGAGGAATTAAAGAAGCTAAGAAGGAATATCTAGGGGCTGATGAAGAGCTATATGGACTAAGGAAAAAAATTAAAGAATAGCAAGATTACTTCAACAAAATTGATATCTAGATGAACACAAAGATAACTGAACTTGATATTGAGTGAGAAGAACTTCCAATGGATAGAGACCAGATCTAATAGCTGGAAAGGACAATTCATATACTAAATAAAAACAAAGAGTCACTAGCCATAAACAGTGGTGCATTTCTATAAGATAACACTTAGTTCCATTACAAAATAGAGCAGATGAACAAGTTAATTGATTAGGTGGCTTTAAAGGTAAATGAACTGCGAGTGAAGGCTTCTTTGGTTGTCAAATACTAGAAATACTTAAATGATGTTTTAACCTTTATTAGAAATGTAGCCAATAAAGGGATTACTTTTGAGGATGAATAGAGATGTATAGGAGTGATGATCAACCAGGAGTCATGATTGATCAAGAAAAAATAATTATGAATAGTGAAAGTGACTACCTATTCAAAGTAGAAGTTATCAACAAATAAAATTGATCAATGATATAGATTATTTAAGATTAATGTGATTATCAGCAAGGAGATACGATAAAGTTTAATTTATATTAGAATTATCATATAATATTTTTTTCCCTTCTTCGTAAACATGTTCTTTTTCTTGAGTGGTGTAACTTGAAGCATTCATCTTTTCTTAGGATTCTAAATCTTAGATTCTCATAATTAGCTTTATTTTTTGAGGTTGCTCCCTACCTTCTTTTTGGATTAAGTTTCTATTGGATAGTTTTTTTTTCTTACATGGTGGAAATGATTAATTGATAGCATATTATAAAAAAAATGATTAATTGATAGTATATTATCAAAAAAAATATTTGAGTGAACAACATCCCTTGAGTAATTACAATCACTTTCTTCATCTCAAACTTACAATGAATTTTTTTTTTTTTTCATTGTCAAATGAAACTGTTTCTTAAATCTTGGGAAGAAGTTTTTGGCTATGTTATTGGGTCTAAGCCATGACGTCCTCTGTTCATAGTCGAATCTAGTGATGGGAAACCCTGAAGAAATCCTGCATATCATATCTGGATTAAACAAGATCAGCTCATCTGGGCACACTGATTGATTCATCTTCTAATGATGTGATGCCTCTTATCATTGATTGTCCTCTGGATGACCTTGGAAAATATATTGCCTCGCCCTCCAACACAAGGATCACAACTCTTCACATGGCCCTCCAAGAGCTTCATCATGAACTCAGAGTTTGTCTCATCCTACCTAATGGTGCTAAGTCTTACAATGATGAATTAGTTGTTGTTAGTCGTCCCTTGGGACTTACAAACTTTAATCTTTATGTTTTCAAAGGGTTAAGATGTGACTTCAAAGATTTGGCTATTATTCTGACTGCTCGACTTGAATATTGTTGAGCCATGAATTCTTTCATAAGAACTCAACAAAGGCGACACTGCTGCCCACCCCTAAGCGGGAGACTTTTACAGGTACCAACTTGAGGCAACGATAACAACAGTTGCAGACTGAAAGGGGCAGCAGCAACTTCGGCAGAAATCGTGGCGAAGGCAGCAAGAAAAGCGGCAGAGAGGCCGCGTCTTTGGCAACTTTTGTACCCAAAGAAATCATAACTATGCAGATTCTCGTGACAATCAAAATACTGCTCAAGGTGCTCCTACTCACGCAAGTTGTCAACTCTGCAACTTCTAGACACACAGCATCAAAGTGTCCTCAACGGTATAATCACCCTCTATCTCTTACTTTTTAAGGTTTTAATTAAACAATTGAACAAAAACTAGGAAACCAAATAGAGGATTGTACTTGTCGGAGAGAAATGAATTGTAATCATTCCAATATCTTCTTCTTTTTTCAATCAAATGGCGCATTTAGGGGTGTGATTAATTACTTAGAAAAGGTGTGAGAACTTCACTTATACTATATGCCAAACTATGTGATCTACCAAATTTCTCTTGCCGACGCCGAAAGGAACGTGCATAGTCCAGTGATTAGCTGCCGCAAAATTTTACTTACATGACATTCGTTTATCACGGAAGGAAAATCATCCGATGATTATGATATTGCATTAAGTCCTTGTTTTCCCACAATTCATGGTTCTGCACCGTGACCAAACAAGACATATAGCTAGTAGGGTTCGAAACGCAGCCCTAGTAGTATTTCATCGATTCTTCATTTCTATAAAATATTTGGATCAGACGCGCCTTTTGGCTTAAATCTGTCACTTCAAGGAAAGAAGACAGACAAGAGCATTTTGCGTTTTCGGTGATCATAATTCTTCATTCTCCTCACACATCTAGCCTCATGTGTTTGTTCTATAATGGTTACGTGATGTGGTTCTAGTACCTGATTTACACTGGAAACTCACATGGACTAACATGTGATGCCACCAATTCGAATTTCCAGTTAATGGCAATAGATATCTAAATATATATTTTCTTCCTAAAAAGAAGTGAGATGGTGAGCCATGAATGTCATCTTGATATTGACTTTCGGCACGCAATCAATTACCATATGTATGTTCCTTCACCATTTCCCTTGCATATATAATTTACATGCCCAATTCCATTTGACATGAAAGCTGAAAGATTTTACTTAATTCTATTAATTTTTACTATGTATTGACAAGCCATGTGTGATGTGTGTATAAAGTAACCTTTCCATTTGTGTATACACCTTACAAGAAATACCATTTATCGAACAGAACCAATATATCAACCTACTTCTTTGTCGTTCGTCATCTTATAAGCAAAAAGAAAAGAAAATCCTAATCACAGGAAAGAAAAAAAAGGTTAAATGATTATGTCGAGAGATTAGAAAAAAAAATATATTCTAGTTATTACTCTTTTAAAGAATTATCTCAACCTTAAAGTTTAAGTTGTTGGGTGAGATCTCAAAATATGATTTATATTATTCTTTAACACACTCTGTCAAATAAAAACTCTTTGAGTTTGAAATTTATATGAACTCATATCACTTTATGTTTAATTTTTATCAAATAAATAAGGCGGTAAGATTCGAACTCGTGACTACTTGGTTATCAAGACTCTCTGAATCATCTCTATCTAAAGACTTAAGTTGTTAAGTGAAATCTCTTGAAATATAATTTATATTATTCTCTAACATACTCTAATACACACACTTATTTATGTTTGGATATATATATAAAGTTCAATCAAAGAATTATAATAAATAAGTGTACGTTTTATCTTGTTTGCTTCGATATATTAAATGCGACCAATTAGAGAAAAGCTTCCAAACATGTAATGGGATAACGAAAGAAGTATATATTAGTCATCATCAATCAAGAAGCATCAGATTAAGAAGCTCATGATAATCCTAATTCAAGAACTTGCTGGTTGTTGGCAAAAATTTAAGATGGTTTATGAACATGGTTACAACAGCAAACAATTGAGGGATGGGGGAGGTAAGGGAGGGCCGGGGTCGTCCAAATTTCTAGTAGCACGTGATACTGCTAGCAAAAAGCAAATTGAAATTTCATATACGTACAATATCCTTGTATGAGAGATTTTGTCCCTCTAACATAATGTACCAGGCCATGACATGACACGTGGCGTGTCGTGTATGCCAGGGAAAGAGCATGTGATATGAGGTTTCGATAATCAAGCTTGCAACACTCACGTAGTTATGTCCCAAACAAGGAAGAAAAACAATTACATATGCGAGAGATATGGGCACTGGAGATTGATTTTGCTTTGTCCCATTATTTTAATTAGATTTGCATATTTTTATTCATATATACATAGACATCAAACATTAAATTGTGCACATGATCGAACTTCCGGTTGTAGTTTCTTGACCACAAAATGCTAGAAAAATAACAAATGGCAAATGCTAATCGTAAAGAGGAGTGTACAAGGTTATCATCATCTGTTGCGGAACCTTGTGAACTGGTTTTTTCTCCAGCTAGGTCAATGGCCACTGAGATCATGCCATGTCAAGAAATAGTGGATTGGTAAATTTTGAGTTAAGGCCCAGAAATATAGGAGTGAGGCATCATAAGGATACACAGTCTTTAAGTAGTTCAATGTGGCAAATTGTGATTCGAGTATGAAATTCAGTGCCTTAAAAGTCCCTGATTGGAGAGGAGTAATGTCCTCTGATCACATGGTGTTGTGCATTTAGACACCCACATAAAGGCCCACTTTGTTTGCCAAAAAACAAACATATTTCTCTAAGCCCACTTGAGACCAAACCCCAAGTTGGGAACACATCGAAGAAGTGTATGGTCTCTCTCCTTTCTCTTTCTATCTCCTGAGAAAACATCAAGCCTAGTCCACTTCTTTCTTCGATGCACTTGTCTTCATCACATCCAACATCACTGTCTTCGTTATTGTACTCTCTCTCTCTCCCTCTTCTCTCTCTTTCTTCCTTCTCCCACACCCTCTCTTCACTTGCTCTTGTGGTCCTTCTCTTTATAACCTCTCTTATCACTCTCTTCATTTCTTCACCTCCCTACCTAGTTAATTACATTCAACACATTCCTTCCATCCTTTCTTCTCTTCTTCTCATATATCTATCTTGTTACCGTTTCCCATTTGCTCTTTTGGTTCATCAGAACTCTTCCTTTTACCAACGCCAGCAGCTGGGACTCAAACTTTCAAACAGACGCGTAGCAAAAATCCGTGTGTAGGCATGTCTAGCAGAAGGTCAAGGCAATCTAGCGTTCCAAGGATCACTGATGATCAGATCATCGACCTTGTCTCCAAATTACGCCAGCTTCTCCCTGAGATTAGTCAAAGGCGCTCCGATAAGGTACGTTAGCTCCTTGTCTTTCTTTCTCTCTTGGATTGTAGGGAAGGGAGGGACATGAAATCTTGTAGGGGAAAGTAGATAGAGTGGAGAAATACATTAGTAATGCTGCACATGATATGCTGGACAAGAATAGTGTATTACATTTATAATAATTGCACTCTCTAGACATTTTGAGCTATGACCCGGCCATCAAGGAAAATATTTTCTTAGATATCCATGTTCTCTTTGACCTTAACAGTTTTTGTAGTTGGACCACCCGAACGAAACACATTTTATGGTCTTAACAACTATTTTCGACAATTTAGTGCATACCCTTTAGCCACATTAAATATACGTCAATGTTCTAACTACATGTAGTACCATGTGGTTTAGACTAACATAATGACAATTTGGTAATTTGCAAGGAAGGATTATATATATATAATTTCTCCAATACCTGTAACGTAAATTATTAGAAAGGGTTTTGCTTGTTTCACAAAAAGTAATAATTGCTTGTGACCAATTTGAATTTTGACTTTCTTGAATGCGTATATATACACAGGTATCAGCTTCCAAGGTCCTACAAGAGACTTGCAATTATATCAGGAACTTGCACAGGGAGGTTGATGACTTAAGTGAGCGATTGTCTCAGCTTTTGGCAACAATTGATGCTGATAGTCCTGAAGCAGCGATAATAAGGAGTTTAATTATGTAATATTAATTACTTAGATGATCAGGCACCGGCCCTTAAACCGATTTATATCTATTTTCAGTTTAATAATTTGTTAGTAGACTTTGATCGCTTTATAGATCAAACAATGGTTAGCATGTATCAATTTTAAGATATGCTATAAGAGTTAGGTAATGTATGTAATTAAGTTGGTATAATAAAAGGGACTTGCACTAGCAAAGCCTTTTTTATGCGTAATCTCTCTCTATATATATATATATATTAATTATTAAGAGATTTCTGTTATATATATATAGTTATGTATGTATGTATATGTTTGTCTTCTTTGACATGACAAAGGTTGATACCAAAACATAAATTTACATCAAACATATAATGATTAAGACTTGTCCATGTTGATGCATAGACAATAGTAACATTTTACGTATTAATCGGCTGTTTTTGTCGGTAAGTAGGGATCAAGTGGCACGTAATGTAAGCATAAAACCTAAATATATGAACCATCTCTCGGTACTGGTTCCATAAAACGTTTTAATTAATTAATCAATTAATATATATACTGTAATATAATCATCCGGTTAATTTTTTTTTAAGTCAATTCACTCTCTAGTTCTGTTTCTAAATTTGATGTTTATTATATCGATTTATTTGTTCGTATTCATGCCTTACAATATAGGATATATATATAGACTGGTCGGCAGGTTCCACAATCCTTCTTTGGAATTTTGTAGGGAAAAAAAAGTTGAATAAGGTAAGTTTGAATCTTCATTTTTTGGTCAGATCCTAGCCGTCTAACTTGATGCTACTTCTTACCAATTAATCACTGTATTTGATAAAGTATCTCAATTTCCTTAAAGCTAAGTTTTCATGGTGTGCAGAAATCGTAATGCTTTATGTGAGGCTCAAAATATACGTAATAATTAAATAATTCATGTTAGGATTTGAATCAAAATATATGCTCGTCTTGTTTATATGAAATTGAATTATTTTTTTAAACCAAATTCCTTGAATTTGTTTTTTAAATAAATTTTATTTATTTATGGATGTGATTTGGAAATTTATTTACACGCAAATAACTTTGATCTCTAGTGTTAGCCTCCATGCAATCGCTTAGTGTTTAACCCCAAAGGAAATGAAATTTGAGAAACATTTGTATTATAAATAGGGATGGAAGTTCTCAAAGAATTAATTAAAAATCTTAATGATTTAAGTAGATAAAACAATATAAAAATTTGGATTTTTAACATAAAATTACATGTCCATTAATTTTACGCTATCAAGCATAACTTTCAATCCAACTATTGAATTGGACTGAAATCTTACAAGAAATCTCATAACATATTTATTTATGGTAGGGTGAATTTCAAGATAATCGGGATTCGGGAAGACTATACAAAAATATTGACAGCCAAATAGAAATTTAAAAACAAAGACATTAAGGGTAAAATGGTCAATTGAACTTTAAAGCTGGAAAAGTCAACCTCTTCTTCTTCCTTAAATTGCTAGCAGAACTTGAAATAAAGAATAGAAAGAGAGAAAATAATTTTAGGAGCTAAACAACTTTGAGAGAAACGTATAAATTGGGTAAGATTTATGAGTTAGGAAGTGTAAAACGCCAACCAATCCATCAAGCAAATATTTAATATGAAACTAAGTGAGGGAGAGTAGAAAATCAAGACTATAACTCACGGCAAAAAAAGATGAAATTTAAAGGAGCGGAAAAAACTTTGACTGGTTAGTTTTCAAAATCTATTTTATTGTCGGGTAAGAAGTTCTAAGCTTATTTAAACAATTTTGAACGAAAAGAAAAGGATTTAATGCATAATTCTTAGATTTTTGAATTAGGATTCATACGAGAAATTTAGGGACATTGAGAAATTTTGTGGTGGAGTATATATGAATGGCCTAGTTTATGAATGTATAAAGAAGAAATTTGTGTGCTTGTGCTTGTGGAGGAGTTTTAACCAAGGTAAAGAAAGAATGAGGAGAGGTAAACTACCTTAAATTATTATTTATTTCTTGTAATTTACTCGTGTTGAAATGTTAGAGTGATGGATATTGAATAAGATGCATGTGTTTTAAAATGAAATGAAATGGAGTAAATGATGAAATAAATAAAGTAAAAAGAATAGGAGGATTGCTTGATTGTCTTGTTCTTAGACAAGTATATGAAAAATAAATGCTAATAATATAGATTTTGGATGAATTAAAAGAAAAGAAAGGGTTAGTGTTTTGAAATTGGTGGAATCAGTCATAAGAAAACAAAAGTGAAAATTATGAGATTATATAATTGTTGTGTAATTATAGGTGATTAGTAATAATTACATGACGATGATGATAACAAAATGATATAATAAAAGCATGTGTTAATTGTAATAGATTTCTTGATATGTTGTGATTTTGATATAAATAGGAGGTTTAAGTTAAGTGAAATTTGTGCTTAGAAATTTATATAATTGATACATTTTGATATGATTATGTATTTAAAATGAAAAATAAGTGTTGTGAATAAGTAGGATGAGATAAGAGATGAATAAAAAAAATATTGATTAATAGAGAGTGTTAGTATGGAAAAGTTGGTTATTTAGTAGTGACACTAATGAGAAGTGGTTATTGATAAATTGTTAAGTGATTGATATGAAAATTTTAGTGATTGGTTGTTGATTAACATTAGCAAGGGAAATTATGAATTATTTGTAAAAATATAATGCGATGGAAATTAATAATGACTTTAGTAAAAATAAAAGATAAATAACAAATCAGTTGACTGATTGGATTTACAAATTAATCTAGTTGATCGTTTGTTAAAATGAACAATTAAAATCACTATTGTTTCAATCAATTGATGGAATCAGTGATCTAGTGGTAAGGGAAATTAACGAAATACTAGAGAAATCGATCAACGGATTTTAAAAAATGAGAAGTTTGAGATGCATAGTATGGTTATGCTAGTAATTCAATTTAATTTAGGTCGTGAGTAATAATGATTATTTGGTTGGAAGTTGGAGGACAAGCATTAAAAAAAAACCTGATTTTTTCAGAAGCTTGGATAGCAATAGTTAAGGTAAGGGGTTGATCCTCCCTTGCTTTTTTAATTATTTATACATACTTTTATAATCGTTAGAATTACAATGGTAATTAAATTATATAGTATATTATTGTTGTTATTTTTAATGGAAGGAATATGCCTTGAAGGTAGAAATTGGTATGTAATTTGTAGTTAAATCGTATAGACGATAACGTGTTGTACATTATGAGACTGCAATGATATGGTCTATTACCGATTGAAATGGAGGAAATCATGTGTAATTCGCATGAATATATTCATGAAGTGGAAAGAATTATGAAATAACCTCAACTTGAAAGGAACAATGAATGAAAGTGTTTGGATTTGACTAATCAATTTTAAAGTTGTAAGAAATAAATCATACAATGACGAGTTAAACTAGATTATGAATGAAATGATTATCATGATGTAAGGATGATAATGTGATGAATACAATAATGAGAAGAAAAATTATTGAGGAATAATGAAAAATATAACATGTTAAAAATTAATATAAGATCAATGTTCTTAAATTTTTTTTTTATAAAATTATTTTTGATCATATATTTATTAAACGTTAGTAAATGAGATGAAGCAAAGGTATAATATGATTTATTTTGTAATTTTATGTATGTCATAGGTAAATTCATTCGAGGACATCTATTTTTTAGGATAATTAAGCTACCAAGTATTATATACAAAGAATATTTATATTTGAAAAAAAATTACATGGATTTTTACATATTCGGTCATTCATTGAGTGTTACATTTTTAGAGTTTAGAAAACTTTATAAAGTGAGTACTGTTATAACCCATTTTTGGGTTATTCTCACAAATCACTTTTTCTCTTTCAAAAAATCAAAAAATATTCGAACTAGAAACAAAAAAATCCAAAAAATAATAACAGTGAGAAGAAGATGTCAGAGTGCCTAGAAAATGACTAAAAGTTGGTTGAGGAGGCTAAAAAATTCAAAGATTAAAATTTGACAGTATATTTTTTTTATAGATGAAGAGCCTTGTTGACAAAGAAAAATTCAATTTGAGGAAAAAAGTTCAAAATCAGATGTTTATGGACTCAATTAAATTTTATTGGAGGTTTAATTGAATTTATATAGTGTTTGATTACAAGAAAAATTGATTTTTAAGTTAATTTAGGCTTTAATTGGAAGAAATTAGAGTTCTGGGGTCAAAGTAGAATTTTTTTAGAGTTGATTTGGTCAAATCAGGGGCTTAATTGCATAGATATTGAAGTTTGATGGCCAATTAAGGACTTGATTGAAGAAATTCAAAACCAAGAACCAAATTGGAAAAGACGCGTAAATAAAGGGATTGAAATTGACCAAATCAGGGGTCAAATTGAAGAAATTGAAAGTTTATTGATCAATTAAGGGTCAAATTGCATAAATCCGAAATCAAGGATCAAAGGGGAAAATGTGCCAAAATCTGGGTTTTAAATTGAAGTTCTTCATGGGTAAAATTAAAGAAAATTAAAAGTTTAAAGCTAATCAGGGGTGTAGATAGAAATAAATCACAAATTAAAGGACTAAATCGGAAGGTACTGTTCATCTTCTTCTCCGGCGAGGCTGGTTGGGTGGCCACCTTCCCAAGGTATTTGGCGCCTCGTTTCTTCACCAAATTAGATGAAACGTACATGCAAATGATCCTGTGATATCTTACTACACGCTAGTGTAATCTGTTTGGGCTAATCGAGACTACAGAGGCTGTGGCACCGCCCCAAAGTGGCCAACCCGACCAACTATTTTCCTGCACAAAACTAACAGTTCATCATTGCTACTTTGAGCCGATGGTTGGGATGCTTTCGGGTCGAGCCAAGGGCTGAGATTTTGCACCAGAAGAGATAAAGTGTTCCTCTTCCACCGCCTATAAATAGATTTTATCTTCTTGCTCCAGGGGCGGAGAAATTTCGGTCAAAAGACAGCCAAAAAACCAGCCTCCCTAACCCAGTTTCTGCTGCTAATAGAACCTCTCTGTTTCTCTCTCCACCGCGGCCTCCTACCACAACCACCAGTCTGTCCACCTCCATATCCACCAACCTAGATCTTCATAGGAGGCGGATCAGCCACTGCGACTGTCACCATCGTCAGCCTCTGTAGATTTCTTCTCATTTCTTCCTCTTCTTGCAGCAACCACCATCACCACCAGCCACCATCACGCCAAATACCGTAGCGCCTCCATTCCAGGTAATTCTCATCCTTTCATCTCTGTTTTCCCGTTTCATTCCCTTGCATGCAGAACGTGCATTGTGCATATTTCTGCAATGAAAGGCAAAATAATTACCCAGTTACTGTGCATGAGCACAGTAACCGGATAATTACATTTGGGTGGTTACTATGCATGGCACAGTAACCAACCCGGGTTGGATCATGGTTACTGTACAAGGCACAGTAACTAGTTCGGGTTGGATCATCAACCTAGTCCACTTGGCTGGGTTGAGTCCAGCCTAATATAAGGTAGTTTGTGTTGTATTCGGGTCGGTCCTAGCCCAATTTTGTTCTGGGTCCGACCCGTTCAAAAATTTACAAAAAAAAATACATTTTCAAAAATATGCATGTTTTCTCGCATATTTTTCTATCCATTTTAATTAATGTCGATTCATTTTTTATATACCGTAAAAACACAAATGCGGTATTAAAATACCCTGTTTTCTTCAAAACTTAAAAAAAAAAAAAAATTATTTTCATGCATACAGCCAAGTCTCTCAAAGAAAAAAAATATGTATTAGCATGCATCTTGACTTTAATAACCAGTTTATTAAAATCACGAGAACTAAGCCAATATTTGAAAAAACACCCAAAAAAATATTATGTTTTCTTTTAATATCCGGGATTACGAATTTATACGTAAAACATACTCCCGATATTAAAAATGTAGTTTTCTTATTTGACGTTAGCACAGTTAGGTTTTTACCCGATAAGATAAGGACCTCCTTACCGAGGACTTTTCTTAAACCATAGACAGACCAAAAATTAGAGAACATGACAAGACCTTAGTTTTTATCAGACAATAAAACAATGCAGCTTACCTATAGTAGAGCGTATTTGGGGTACTAATACATTCCCTTTACGCAACCACTCTTCGTACCCGATCTCTGAGACCAATTAGGGTTCTTAGTGACCAAAATACTAGGTGGCGACTCTCATTCCATTTTTTCCACTAATAAAAAATAAGAATTCTTTGTCTTCCCATATTTACCAGATATATATATATCCATACATGAGGGCGGATAATCGCCGGACGCCGCACACGTGCGATAAGTACAATGTTTTTTTATTTGTAAAAAAGAGAGTTTGGAACTCATGATTAAAAAAAAAAATTATTGACATTTGAGTTATCTTTCATTGGTAGGATTATATCTTTAAAAAAAAAAGAAGTTAATGGAGCCACAATTCAGTGAGGTATCACAATGCAAATACACTAAACGAGTGAATTATCTCATTATCGTGTAGAGAAATTATTAAATATTTTTAATATAATAACTATTTCCACTCATATAAAAATAAGATTTAAGACAGTAATTCTTTTCACTCACCTAAAGATTTATGAGATTTTATATTATTATACGTTACACTTTCACACAAAGGCATAACAATTACAGAATATATGGAACAATGTCTCCACCTTATCTTGTACTTGTTGTAATCAAGATTCGTTCTTGAACATATGATCAGTTTCATTGTCAAATCACTGCGTACCATGCTAATAAAGTTTTAACAAAAACAATGTTTTCTCGTCCTTTTTATTCTCAGTGTAACAATTTAATTACGAGGGAAATTATACTCAGTGTGCAGTATTAATTGGTGTTTATTAAGGTTGTGGTTTTAGCTATAAATGGGCCAATATCCTCTTGGAAAATATATCTCAATTCAAAACTTTGAAGGCTGAGGAAGATTTAAGACATTCTCTTGAGAGAAATCTCGTCAGATTCACCATCATTAGACACAAATATAACACAATTTCATCATTAATATAGAAGGATACTATTAGAAGAATTAAGGATTATTTTCTTCAGAAATTAACAAAACACTTTCGAAAAGAGAAGAACACAGCCTTAATTCAGAAATGGTCACAGAGAGACATATATTTGAAGTTCTAAACCGCTGTTTCCACCGTATCCCGAAAGATCCACTTGCCACTGTAGTATAAATAGTATCTCCTCCGAAGAGAAGACCCTCCATGTCTTTCCATAAAAGAAAAAGAACCCAATTTGAAATAAAGAAAAAAGCATATTTAGCAGCTGCTTGCATGGGGACATGAACTAAAAAGATTTCTCACGTCCACACAATTTTTTTCAAAAGGCGAACAACAAAAAGGGACTAAACTTCCCAACAAAATCCCGTGACAAACTCATAACGAAATATGATAAACCATATTCGGCCATTTTGACAATGACATTGTATCTTAGATGAATATAGGCAGTAAAAAGACTTTGTTGGTTACCACACTGATAGAGGAGAGTGTTTCTTTATTCATAAAAAAGCTGGTCCCTGCAGTAAATCATAATTTGGACAATCATAGCCTAGGTTCTGCCCTGCAATAATTCCTAGATGCGGGGGTTGACAGAGACTTTTCATCAACAACTACTGGAGGGTTTTTCTTTTATTGTAATTTCAAGTGTTTGTTTGGAAGAATGGTAGTTTTATTTTTGGAATCTATATAAAAAAAATAAAGAAAAATATGGAAAACTTGTTTTTGTTTGTTGTGTTTTGTGTATTAAAATAGGTTGTATGTTTTTTTAAAAAAGTTATCATACCCGATTACACCATACTCTCAAATATATCTAAGAAATTTTTTGAAAGAATAATATAGCCAAAATCTTGTTAGGAAAATAATATATTTGATGAATTGTGCTTTTTAGACAACAATGCAATTGATTGAGTTGCCTTGATCCAAACAACGTAAATCATAAATAAAAAAAGGCCCTAATCCTTTAATTTAATTGAGACAAACCTAACAAAACCTAAAATTCAAAAACTTTAATCCAAATTGAAAACCCTAACTAAACTTCAAATTCAAAACTAAATCAAACATCAAATTCTAACCAAACCCTAACCCCAACCCCAAAATCCCAAATCCTAACTAAACCCCAAAATAAAAATCCTAAATTCAAATCCCAAACCCAAAAGGCGAAGCCTAAAACTCAAAAAATCCAACCCAAAAACACCAAACCAAAACTCAATTACAAACCTTAAACCCTAAAAGCCCAAAATCAAAACCCTAAACATTACACTCCAAACTCAAATTCAAACCCCAAACTCAAACCCTAATTTATAAACCATAAACTCAAACTCTAATCTTTAAAATTCAAACTCTAAAATTCCAAATTCCAAACCTAAACACCAAAAGTAAAACTCAAACCCTAAGCATTAAACCCTAAACTAAATCCAAACCTCAAATCCAATCTCCATACCCTAAAATTAAACCCTAAACCAATTCATTCTGTCACATGACCAATTTTTTTATTAGATTTTTTTTACTTGTCTCAAACCTAACCTAACAATCTCTTATAGAATTTGCACTTTAATAAGTTATTCTCATCACTAGTCTCTCTATTTTTTAACCTATTATAAAAGTTTTAAAAAATTTAATTATTTAAGTTTATTACCATTGTGATATAGTTCAAGTTTAGTCTTGGATTCCTTATAGTGAGCATTTGATTATGTGTTTGAAATTAGTTGTTCATACGGTTCAGTATATGGTTCAGCTTTGGATTTTTCATGATGGGTTTTTACATAGGGATGCATTCGGACAGATTGAGATTCTTATGGATGATGGGTCGACCCAATTCTTTTGGTGGGTAATTAAGCCAGATCAGGATAATCTATGCATGAGATATTTTTGGACAGCAAAAAAAATTATTTTGAGTGTATTTTGGATCTGATTTAGTCCTTATTAATTAATATATGTTTGGGCCACATGGAATCCAAAATTAGCTTGGGTTAATTAAGATGTTTGGATCAAATCAGATTTGTTTGAGGTTGATTTCCTAATTCTTCAAGGACTTAAATCAACAAATATTCTCCTAAAATTCAAGGAAATTTCGTTCATTATTTTCCTTATTATTTAAGAGAATATTTAACAACAAAGGAGGAAGTTTCTTAGTCAACAAAGGATGCTAGAAGGGGGCTGCCAGATCTGATTTTCTAAGCTTGGAATGATTAATTAATTATTCTCCTAGTCTAGGAAGGAAATTAAATTGGTAGATATAAAAGAGAAAGATTTTTTTCATTAATTATCCATGTAAAATAAGGAAATCAAGCACAACAAGGCGAGAAGACTTCAGAATTAATTCCACATTCAGATTAGATTTCCTAGTCTTTTTTAGACTTCTTAGAGGTGACAAATCTGATTCTAGCATATCTAGAATATTAATTTTAGATTTTTATTATTTTCTTCTTAGTCATTGGTTTATTATTACTTATTTGGGTCAATTTTGTAAGCGAGCTCAAATCATCATTAGAGTTATTTGAAGCATTATATAAGTATTTTGTATGCTAAAAATAGAGGGATGAGTTTATGAAATAAACTTGTCTTTTATGTAAAATAACACATTATTTTTGTTGTGACAAAGATTAAATCTGACTTTTAAGGTATAACTAACCTTGTGACATCATTTAATTAAATTTTAATAATGTTGGTGTCTTAAGATAGGTTTTCATTCTATCACACTTCTCAAACCTAATTTTTAGCTTTTTTAGGGAAGTATCATCTTTGCTGGGGGTTGTTTAACCATGTGATCAAGAGATTCACATCAATTGGTATCAGAGTTAGGCTTCGAAATTAGGTTATATCCTTCTCATTTTTGTTATCTATTTGTTTCACACCAATTTCTCTTCATCTGTCTTCTTTTTGTTTCGGGTCGCATACTTGTTTTCTTTCTTGTGTTTATTTTTTTTATTCTGTGTTTATTGTGTTCTATTTAGAGAAAAAAAAAAAGCAATCAGAAAATGTTATTTGGGTTAAGATAGGGCTATAACACATCTGTTTTGCAGCAACATATGAAAACTTATCGCAATTAACTCAAAATGTATATTTTGTTTATTTGAGGTCATTTGGATATATTTTTCTTTAGGTTCTAGAATCGGGTTTTGTCTTGCCGCAACGAGTCTGTTTTATGTTAGCTTTCAAAACTTATTTTGTTTTTGTTCATTTCGTTCCTGCTAGTATATTACCATTATATTTGGGATATTTGACTATTTTTTGAGTCATTTTCATCACTTTCGCATCTATTTTTTTTCCGATCAGTTCTAGTCCAAACAAAAGTCAGATTTGCAATTTTGAGTCTAAATCAGTGTTCTTCATGTTGTAAACTCTATTCATGTTGTGTCTTTATCTTCTTCTTCTTTCTGTTTTTTTTTCTATTTGTGTCATGTATTCTGCAAGGGAGAAGGAACGAAGAAGGATTCTAGCTCAAGGATGCGAAAAACTAAGACATGGTTTGGGAGTTTTAAAACAAGTTGATAAGTGTAGAAGATTATTCTACGAACTTCAAGCTTCATGGAAAAAAGAAGGTACAACGCCAAAAAAAAATGAAAGATGAAGGAGAGCTATTGTGGTTATCATTCAAAAGTATGTACAACGTGCTTATTTGAAATTCTTATCAGTCTCTAATTCCATATAGTGTTGTTGGATTTCTTATAATGAGCATTCAGTTATGTATTTGAGATTGATTGTTGATACGGTTTGGTATGTGGTTCAACCTTAGGTTTTTCATGATGGGTTTTTACTTAGGGATACATTTAGTAAGATTGAGGTTCTTATGGATAATTGGCTCGGCCTAATTTTTTTGTTGGGTAATTCGGCTAGATCATTATTAGCTATGCATGAGATGTTTTTAGGCGACAAAGAAATTTTATTTATAGTGTATTTTGGGTCTAATTTGGTCCCTATTAATTAGTATGAGTTTGGGTCACATGGGGTTCAAAGTTGGCTTGGGTTAAATAAGATGTTAGGATCAGATTAGATTTGTTTGGGGTTAATTTCCTAATTCTACAAGGATTTAAATCAACAAAATATTCTCCTAAAATTCAAGGAACATATAACTAAATGCTCAATATAAGGAATCCAAGGCTGAACCTAAACCTAAATCATATCACATTGTTACAAAATTCATTTGGTTATCAATAATGGCGCAACCTAACTTGTAAAAAGGTAAGAATGATTATTGATTAATTGTAGCACCCCGTAAAATTTAAAGGGAACACACACACACACACAACCATAAAATCTGCTATAAACACAATTTCCATCAATTTCATTAAAAAATGCACTGATACACAATCTCTATTTACACTTTTGTGTGAGTACATCACTTTCCAATTTATTTACATGAAGTTTATTTACAAACATTCTTCGGACCATACAAAAACCTATTCAACATAGAAAAAGAACTAAGTAACTCAATAATGTTTCATGGGAAGCTATGATCTCCTAAAGAGAATTCCTGCAGAATATACAAAATCACGAAACCCATAATGAATATTTGTGTCATCAAGATTACTAACAATTATCAATGATATAAGCAAAATCAATTTCATTAACTTTCATAGATACATCAATCTATGTTAGATTCTAATTTAATACAATTCCATTAATCTTTGATGAACTTTTATTTTATCATTGCACTCATTTAACTATCACAGTCACATCATAGTTACTCTTGTTCACAACACGTTTACTATGTTTAGTTTTTTCAAACACAATTAATTTGTACGATTGTATATATTTCATAACCATATTTGGGTCACATCATTTTTTCAATTCACAATACATTTAATTTATGAAACTTTTTGTTTTACAAACATGTTTATGTCCTTTCGGCTTCTCGAGTATTCAGTTTTTCCAACCAACACTCATTTTATTTTAACTCATTATATACCATTTTGACTTCCCACTTATGATTCATTTCAAATAAATATTCATGTTCTTTTAACACATATCTTGCTATTTTAGCTTTTTATATGATTATTTGCCTAGTTCAATCTCATGTAATCGATATTTATCATAATCATGGTTCATCATTTCATTTCCTTTTCACATAGACCATGCTTTTATCCTTCACATTATTTTTTACTACTTTTAAAAAATATTTAAGCCATGCATTTTTACCTTAATTTATTTCTTTCAAATGGAAACTTTTTCAATTTAATGAAATTTGGTAGAGTCTCCCCTAAAAATTAAATGACCCCTCGTGTTGACATCAACAATCCACAAACATTCCAAACAAATCCATAATCCTACCATCCTAGACCTTTACCATTACATTACTAATCATGAATAAAATTCAGCAATAGTATAACAAAATATATACACCACTATTTTATTTTATTAATCCATAATTAACACTTTAACATAAATACACCATTTTATTCTATTAGTCAGCTATTTGACTCCATCCAATGATCCATTGATAACCCGGTAAGTCAATCACATTGATTCCACCGAGCAATTTAGTTAGCCAAGTATCTCGACAGTTAATTACATTGACAACACTAGCTTTCACTCATGACAACTAGTCAATTAAATATCCCAGTAGTCAATTACATTGACGTCACTAGCTCAACTCTAGACAACTAGTCAAATTAAATACGGGTATCAACCTTGTTGATGCCACTAACTTTTAAACATGTCAGGTAGTCAAATTTAAATATGTCATTCATCAATCTCGTTGATGCCACTAGTCCTAAACGGGTCGGCTAGTCAAATTAAATATCTCTGTAGTCAATTTTGATTTATATAAAGATGTCCATTATTGCGGTTGATCACAAATTACACACACACATACACACACACACACACACACACATTTCTAGCCTTATAAGCATATTTACATCACAATTTCTTTTTCTATCTGTACCCAACATTCATACTATAATAATATTTCTCATGCCCGTAGGTAATATTTTTCATGATATACTGTAGTATAAAATACATTTAATTTCTATCGTATTTTTGCATTAAAAAAATTTAAACAATTAAAGAAGTAAAGGGGCAACCCTTACCTTAATTTCCTATTGCACATCTCCTAGTATAACATGTCATCTTCCGGTTGTGCTTCCTACACACCCCAATGATATATTTAATACCTCGTTTAATCATCAAATACACATAGTTAATCCATTTATAAATGTTAACACCACCAATTACAAATTTAACCATAGAGATTTCTATTCATTTCAACACTTATCATTTGACTGTTTTATAATTCATTTTTGTAATTCATCTAAATGTTCACATATTATGTCAATTTTCAAATGACTTAATTTTTCATCAACAAATTCCAATATCTAATTGACTTAATTTTTCATCAATGAATTTTAATTATTCTTTACTTGACCTTTGATCATACCTAATGTCCCCCTCTTAAACACATCAATAACCATTTACACATTTAAAGTAACTAATGTAAACACCATATATGCAACTGAAACATGAAAATCATCATCACATCATTCACAAAATAATTTCAACATTCAATCAACACATTTAGCTTTTAAGACAACGTAAATTAATCAAATGATCATGATTAACTTATCAAATTTTATAAAATTCTCTAAACTAAGAATTTGACTAATTTCATCACTCATAATTTGTCATAATTTCCTTAACATAATCTCAACCATATTTCTTCCAATCATAGAACATAATACACATTCTCATTTAGAAATTTCAACATCAAGGTTTTCAAAGCTAATTCCTATACTTTCTATACATATATCACCACGTGTCAAGTATCCATTTAATCAAAAAGTCTATTTCCTTTATAATTTCTAAAGCTTCTGCATTACACCTTAAGCATTCAATATCACATTCTCTCAAATTTCATATCCATAATTTCCCCCCAAACACATACCACTTGTAATTCACATATCCAACTAAAAATCTTTCTTAAACACATACTTATACCAAACACTTATCCTATATCATGATTCTCACATATACATACCAAGCTAATATACAATTTCACAAGATTCTACTCAATTATTCCATTCCATACTTCCCACAATATTAACTCAATTATGAAAATCATTTATTCAACCGAAAATTCACCTTAAGTATATACACTTAGATTTGCAAAGTGCATTAACACATATTATCACAAAACTTTAACAAAATTCTTCTTCTCTTCCTAATATCTTTCATGGCCAGTCACAACACAACATACCCATTGGTTTATTTCAATTTTATTCTTTGAATTAATCATTATTATCATACATTTCATGCCAATTAATCATAATATCAACAAATAACATTTAATGATAACTCTTTTCAAATTCAATATTCGATCAATCACAACGGTGAAGTTATATATAATCATGTTTAGCATACCATATCCAAATTTCAGATAAATCAAATGGTTTCTAAATTGGAACAATACCGAACTGGCTTGAAAAATTAGGGACCTACTATTTAGGAAAAACAATTTCTAGCCGGAGTGTTTGTTTTTTATCTCCACCATTCAAACTTTAGAGTACATCTAGATGAACAACTTATAACAATTCTAGCTCAATCCAATGGTTAAAGGAGAATAAAATATCCAGCGACTGAGAGTGTGCAGAAAGGTGTTTTTCCATAAATGTTTTATTGGCTATATCTCTCAAACATAGCCTAATATTGCAAATCCATCTGGTTAGAATGTAAAAGACATTGATAAGAACAATATACCCAAAATGAAGCCTAATCCAATAATAGACAGCGGAGAAATGGCTGCCAAAGTGCCTACGTTCAATGTGTTTTCTCTCAAATACCAACTCATTCTCACCTAAAGTTCTCAATCATAGTTGAATCCCTTAAATATTTTAGAGAAGACAAAGGCTTTACAAGCCATTTTCATGGCTGCTAGGTTTCCAGCTGTAACAGCCTTTTAAAAAATATTTTTTTATTGCCTTATTGACTAATTTACCCCTTATATATATATATATATATCGGCGATCAATGTTTGTCGTGCATAAAATCATACATTATTTTACTTTTCTACTCTATTTTTATTAATGAATAACTATTTTAACCTCAATTTGTAAAAAATTTCCCTTCAATAATTATTTTACCCGAGTGGAGAATTTACGTGATTCGTCACTAGATTGACATTTCACGTATCGATTTATTAATTTATTCCATCCAAAATTTAAATTAAATTACTAAAAGTTTTCATCTTTTTCTATAACATTTTTCCTTCTTAATTATCTTTTCTCAATCGAAATTTACCATTTCTAGTATTAATTGATCAGTTTTAGACGGGGGGTTTGCATTTATTCTCTCACTTAATCTTATTAATTCACACAACCATATTGCCTTCATTCTCTTGGAAAATCTAGTTTGAAAGGATGAAAATTCAAAATATGCTCAAGAATAGTAATTTCTAAAAATCAACAAGCTTAAAACATGGCAATCCTAAAAAAAATAAAATAATTTCATTAGTTCACTCAACCCTATTGTCTTCATTCACTTGCTCACCTATAAATGTCTGATTTGAAATTCAACTGCTCCATCTTAAATATGAAAATTCATAAATTGATCAATAATAATGATATCTTAAACTATCATTTCTAAAATAATTATAAATGTACAATCAAATATATGTAAAATAAACTACAAATTCATCATTAAAAAATAACAAAACAACATATAATACTATACATAACCAACTTTATCTATCCTCTCATAAGATAAATAAGTTTATCTGAAACTAATATTAGCATGAAATATATCAACCAATACATAAAATATAAAACTCCGCATTTACATTATGCCAATTGAACAAAGTAAAAAAAATGTATAATTATGTTAATTCTCGGTACTTGGGGCCAATCACACTTGACATTATAGTGAACCCATAAAAATAAATTTGTTTTTTTTTTTATAGAAATGGGGTAAAAATGAAAAGAAAAGTTGCTGCCTAGTGTTATAGTCACTAAAACCCCTAGTTATTCTTCATAGATCTAAGGTTCTTATACTAAAGGAAAGATATTATTACTTTAAAGTATCTTACTTATAGTAAATTGCATTACTAATTTTATTTTATTCTAATGGTTTGTTGTGTCAAATTTACCAATGGTCTATCTATATGGGTCTACTACGATGAGTTAAACCCGGGGTAGGTTTTGTGCTTATCCATTCTAAAGTCCTGGTGAACCCAACTCCTGGTTAAACTTGGGGCCTATCACACTTGACATTATAGTGAACCCATAAAAATAAATTTGGTTTTTTTTTTTAGAAATTGGGTAAAAATGGAAAGAAAAGTTGCTACCTAGTATTATAGTCATTAAAAACCCTAGTTATTCTTCATAGATCTAAGGTGAGAGATTATACTAAAGAAAAGATATTATTACTTTAAAGTATCTTACTTATAGTAAGTTGCATTACTAATTTTATTTTATTCTAATGGTTTGTTATTTCAAATTTACCAATGGTCTATCTACATGGGTCTACTACGATGAGTTAAACCCAGGGTAGGTTTTGTCCTTATCCGTTCTAAAGTCCTGGTTATTTTTGTCACTTTCAATTTGTTTGGTGAATTGACATCTTTATACCTATTTACTCCAGATCATAACTTGTGACTATCGTTAGTTTATGAAGCCATATGAGTGAATAGTTGAGTGAGTTGATGTTGAGCTTATTGAACTCAGCCCAAATCCTAGAAAAAAGTGTTGCTAAATATTTTGTTTATGCATAGGAGGTCTATAGATAATTACTTATTCAGATTTATTTATCCTATAGTACTAGGGTTCACTCGTAATTTTTGCTGAATAGGATATTTCATGGCCTAGTCCTAGAATATACAAGCATTATGCATTCTAGGTTGATCTATTTAGAGGTATTACTCTTGATTAAGAAAATAATACTCTCGATTAAAACTCAAGTGTCTTTGATGAATATTAGACTAAAAGGAGAAATTAATACTCATGATTGATACTTAAGTGTCATCAGTGAATATTAAATTAAAAATTTTAATGGTTAAGACATGTTTCAAAAAAAATGAAGTAGGGGTGTTATTCCCCAATAATATTCAAAGTAATAGTTCATTGCGAGTTTATTTTCTTCAAATAGCATGGATGAATAACAAAAAAATTTTTATGCGATTTAAAAAGAAAAGATTTTTAGGATTTTGGAATGGTGGGTTTGAAGACTTTATAATATAGGCCAAACCTTTTATAGATACATGTGATATGATAAATATTTTTTACCTCTTTTTTTTGAAGAAAAAAATTACGAACATCAATAATTAAAATCACATATATGAATTCAAAAGGAATGTAAGAATGTATTTTCAAAATGTAGGAGGTTTGGCCATGTACGAAACTAGCATTTACCAAAAGAGAAGAGCAGTCATTATTTATTTTAATTATCACACAAAGCTAAAGCACATTTATCAAAAGAGGAGCATGCCATTATTTATTTTATCACACAAAGCTAAAGCACATTTATCAAAAGAGGAGCATGCCATTATTTATTTTATCACACAAAACTAAAGCATGCAGCGTGGTTGAGAGGTTGTTTGGCACTAGAAAGAAAACTAGGCAACCATGTCTTTTTCTAAAAAATATTCATGCTAAAATCATATAAAGGCAACAAGGATGAAGACATATAGACATGAACTTACAAAGAAATAAATGCATCCTAGTGAAATAGACCCATAACCATGCTAAGAAACCACAAGTTCAAACAAATAAAACTGAAAGACTAACCTTCCTACCTTATTGTTCTTCACATGCTTTCAAACCAACAATATTATGCAAATACAAAGACCTAAAACAACTATCTCTTCTCTTTCTAAAGCAACCTGAGGCTCTCCTTTACAAAAACTAGACCTACACATATAAAGGAACTAAGAACCCATGGGTAAAAAACTACTTCAACACAACAAGAGAGCCAAAGATGTCCACTAAGAAAACACCTGCTCGTGTCACCTACAGCCCTTTACCTAAAACCTTTCTCAACAGCCAGCTAACCTTTAAGGGAACTGCCCCCTGAAGCTAAAATGAGAGCACTTACAACTAAAGACCAGAAACCAAGGAAAGCAACACCTTGCAAAACCATCGACTTTCACACCCGTTCCCTCTCATACCCAAAGATGGATTCAAAATAGAGTGTGAATGGTAAAATGGAAATGAAACACATCAAAGACAGTTGTTGTCAAACATGTTTGACAAGGTTGTGAATGAAAACTGGATATGAGAGTTATATATTAAAGCCAATGGCTTAAACTAAACAAATAGATGTGATAAAAAAGAAAAAAAAGAAAAAGAAAGACATTATCAAGACCCTAACAAAATGAAGCATAATAAAGGATCTCACAAATCATTACAATAAGGTAAGCTATGAAGGAAACAGATTATACCTGCATTTCTTCAATTCCTTAGCTAAGAATTTATCGTTGCTATGCCACCACAAAGGTTGTTCCTAACGCTAAAAGAATGGGTTCCTGACTATGGCTTCAAAACTAAGCTAGTCCTTTTCCTTCTCCCCTTCTTCATTCTTCTTCCTCTCTTTTCTTGCTCATTTTCCTTGTTGTGTGTATCTTTTGTTGCTTTCATACTCTCGATTTTTTCTCTCTTTTTTTTCTTGAGATAGGTTTTGAAGAGCCTTTTTATAGATAAAGATGGGTCCTTTTGGGTCTTTGAGGTGGCAGGATAAATTCCCTTGATTTATAGGAAGCAGTCACAACCATTTCTTACAGCTCATGCTCCTCTTTTGTTTGATTTGCAAGCCGGCCGAGAGTACTATCTCATTTAATGGCGCTTTGGCTGATTGGGGGCATGTGTTTTGTAGGGTTTTTTTAGGAGGTCAGGTGTGAGGCTTGTGGTTTTATTTATCCTTATTGCTAAGGGACGATAGGCATGGGGAGGGCATGAAATAGGGTGTGAGGCGAGGTTCTCACGGGCTGGCTCGGCAGAGTTGAAGGAGATAATGAAAAGTGGTTCATCGTTTTAAGGTCCACTTAAAGTGAACGACATGTCACCTTGGATTTGAGCAAAATTAGGGTTTCGTTTGACACATCGTTCCTGGTTAGGGTCTTCTAAAAACATGTCATCTCTAGCTCTTAAATTAAGATTCTTTCTAATTAAATGAAACGACGCCGTTTTAAAAAATCTAGAATACTCCCTGAATTACTGTTTCCTTCCAATTTTAGTTTGTGATTTATCAAAGTTGCAATTCAGTTTCCATTTAGGTTTTATTTTTTTAAAATCCTTTCATTTTAACCCTTGATCATTATTAATTGGATTCTTGAATTTTAGCTCACTTTGTGATATGGCCCTTGGCTCTTCAAATTATATAATTTCAATCCAAATTGGCTCAAGATTCAAAAATTCTCTTCAATTGAGTCCTTGATTAAATCATTTTTGTCTTTCTAACTTTGACGTCTTTTCATTTCATTCTTAAACTTTTAATTCGTTGATTTTTGGCTAAATGGACTTTCTATTTTAAATTTTTTTCTTCAATTAAGCCCTAATTGAACCATGTTATACCTTCCAAGTTTCCAACAACTTTATTTTCGTCCTCTACTTTTTAAGTTATGCAATTTAGCCCTAAAATTTAAACTTTCTCTTTAATTAAACCTTTAATTGACCGACCTGGAATTCAAACTTTGCCAACTTATTCATTTTGATCCCTACTCTTCCTATTTGTGCAATCATGACTGATTTCACCCCCCCTTTCCAATTATCTTTAGTAAAATTCAAGATTATATATCCATATAAATTTCACTATGTAACCATTTTCTACTATGATTGAATACATTGCATGTTCAATTCTTGGTAATGTTTTTTGTATACTATACTCTATCATGTTAAATTGGTAATCTACCAAAAATTCAGCAAAGTCTCCCTTTTTCATTAACAATTTGTAGTGTCAACATTAAACAATCCCAAATAATCCAAAGCAATCATCAAGGTCCATCCATTTTGAACCATTTTCCATTTCACTAGACATTATAATTTGGAATGTTAACAATTTCTTGTATCCATGCAAATGATATATATTTCAAAAATCAATATACATAGAATTCTTACGAGAAATGAATAAGATGTAACTTCCTTTAACTTAATTAAATTAGAACTTAAGTCTAAAGTATAACTTAAAGCGTAAAACAAAATAATATAATTAAGTTTGATTAACATCCACTACTTAGCCATCCAAATTAGTAGCCTTGAGAAGACATTAGTTACAAAATATAACATATGTTTAATTTACTAACATCCTAGTACAAAATGAGATACATATTCAAAATATTTCTTACAGCTAGACTATGTAAGGCTTCTACTCAACTTGGTCTTGCGGTATAAGATGGCCTTGCACAATATTTATAGTCACTAATCTTTTAAACTAGTTATAGATGGAACACATGGATCTCACACTTTATCACTTAACAAGTATTTCAATCAATTCATGATCCATTTTGATGTGTTATAGGTAAGTGATGTAATATATAAGCTCGTTGACATGATATATAGTGTGACATAATCACCTTATGTTGTTGACTATAAATCTTAATGTTAGCCTCTAAAAAAGCAAAAAGAATAAATATTAGTATGATTGTGAAAAGGTGAATACCATGGACTATTAACATAGCTAAATGTAATTATTCCCACCTATAATTGTAGAACTGACTTATTAAAAGGACTAAATATAAAATTATAGTCTTCAACTAATCGACTATGGGATCCACCCTACTAGTGGACTACTTGTGAACTTGATGCAATATGAGATTTTTTTTAGTATTGTTTTAGAAAAATTTTGTGTTTTTTTTTTTTGCATTTGTTTTTTAACAATAAGTTTGTAAAATTTCTTAAGGATTTGACAAATATTTCAGTAACTCAATTTTTTTTCTCTGGAAATTAATGGTCAACATTATGGTATAAATGTTGGCCCTACAAGTAGGCTGATATTTAAATATCAGGAGTTTACTAGAAAATTCTCAGAATTATTTTGAATATTCATTAATTTTAATTGAGAGTATTTTTCACCACAATATACTTGGTGTGGAAAATATTTTCGCATTCCAGGATAGGTGAACCCTGTCAGGGCACCCCTCCACTAAGATTAAGTGGTCTTCAAAGACGATGACGTCAAATTCGCTCCAACGAAACCTCAAAAATTGTTAACTCAGTCATCGATGACGATACTTATTTCACAAAACCACTAATTTTTTTTATGTGTTCACACTTCAAGCCTTATTGGTAGGTTCTTATCAAAGGTTGGCCACATCTCTCTCAAGATCAAAATGCAAGAAATAAGCTCTTTGGTCTCTAAGTTTGGGAAAACCACCAAAACCTTTAAAAGCAAAGTTTGTTGCAAAACCACCATTGAAAAACCAACATAAGTTGAGAACTCATAACTATAAAACATATTTCAAAACCCTCTCATTTTGATTAAAGGGTTAAGTTTTGATCAATCTATGTTTGAACCCATAAAAAAACCATAGCAAAACCTAATAAATACCCCCTTGAAAAATTAGAGCAGAGAGGTGAAAAAAAGGGAGAAAAGGTTGATAAAGAAACTCTAAGTGTGAAGGTTTAAGAGCCTAGCACAAGGATTTCTTAAGCTTTAAAAGGGCAGCAAGCTTGTGGAAGAAAATACTTTACAAGGAAAACAAAGAGGGTAGTAGCTACTCTAAAAGCCTGAAGGTATACTTTCCAACCTAAAGATGGAGTCCAATGGACTACATGAGTGATTTTTTTTAATGTCATCTGGTCTGTATTTATGTTTACAAACATGAAAATGAGATTTATAATGTTTGGCAAGTAGTGTTGTGGTTTCCCCTTTTGTTACTATGATAGTTTGATTTTGTTTTCTGAAGTTTTTTTTGTTGTTGATGTTTTACATGTAATAAAAGTATTCTATTTAAGTTGTTTTTTTATATAAAATAATGTTGTTTTAGTTTAACTTAAGCAATATATGTTGAAGCAATGATATTCATCCTGGATTCGCTAGGTCTGTTCATGACCAAAATGAGTCTAGAGAAACCAATTTTGAATCTATATTGAATGAACATGTAGGCAGTTTTAAGTTGATAATTTTTTGATGTGGAACATCTTGCATAATCTGGATGATTTGATATTGTTTATTGGTTCTTTGATTCAAATATACTTGGTTATGGTAATGTGATTTATTGGAACTAAGAAAGCATGTTTTAGAGGCCTAAAATGTCAGTTATGGATTTGACAGTGGCTAGTTTTATAGATAAGCATTTTCTAGGTTATAGGGCAGTGTTCTTCGTGTTCTTGGGAAGAACATTGCCTTAACTCCATGATTTAAACTAGTTTTGGTCCAATTCTTTGCACATAATCATTCGAGTGACTTTATTAGTCAATAGTCTATGATTTATTTGCATCAATAACCTTTGATAAAATTGTAGTTTTTAAGTGATAATTGAAGTGCATGAATGCTAAATTATTGATCCTTGCATGATTTCTAACATGTCTGTGTCCTTGGTTTGTCCATATCTAGGTTCATGTTGAATGTTCCTCATGTTCTTTGTTTTATCTAGTCTGATTTCAAATCTACATTGTTAGGTTCATTTTGAATGTTCCTTATGTTCTTTGTTTTTATGGGTTTTAATCCGTTTTAATGAAATGTTTTAAAGTTTTTTGTGTTTTTTTTTAAGTTTGATTTCATTTTGGATTCTGGTTTTCGTTTTTTTTTTTCAAGTGAAACTAGTAGACTTTGATTTGGTTTATGGTTGAACCAAAAGTTTCAAGTCAACCCGGTCAGATAAAAATCGGGTCAAAGGTTAAAACCCTGTTTGGCTGACAATGTTTTTACTAAAGGTTTTCTTTGGTATAAGGGTGTGTTTAGCAAACACCCCCCTAAACTTATTTTGATAGTTTTGGTTTTAGAGAAAAATAGGTTTTTGCCAAATATGACCTTAAAAAAATTGATTTATGCTTGTTGTATATGACCTAATCCTTATAAAAAAATACATTTTATTTATAAGAGAGATATATGTTTTTTTAGCATTGTTTTATAATTTTTTGTGTTTTTTTTTGTGTTTTTTTATTTACAATAAATTTGTAAAGTTCCTTAAGAATTTGACAAATATTTTAGTAACTCAATTTTTTTTTTCTTTAGAAATTAATGGTCAGCATTATGGTATAAATGTTAGCCCTACAAGTAGGCTGATATTTAAATAAAGGGAATTTACTAGAAAATTCTCAGAATTATTTTGAATATTCATCAATTTTAATTGAGAGTATTTTTCACCATAATATACTAGTTGTGGAAAACATTTTCGCATTCCATGATAGGTGAACCCTGTCAGGGCACCTACATGGATTCTTCCTATAAGAATTTATCTAAGCATATAAGCTCATAATAAATTCAAAATATCAAATTTATTCATGAGCGTAAATCTTTGTGCTGAGTAATAGATAGACTACTAGTTAAAAATCCATCAACACCTTTAAACCACATCTATACCACACAATGCAGTTTACCTCATATTAGATGTGCTAGGAATACTAATACCTTTCATAGCCACAATTGGTCATTTACTTTGAAATTTCAAATAAGACTAATCCACCCGGGTTTCCTAGTAATTCTAAACTAAACAACTATGTGGCGAATCCTCGACCTTGACTTCCCACCATACTGTGCGCGCAGGTGTGACAAATAGCAACATATCACACCTAATTTCATTAATTCATATCTAATTAATTTTAAAATTCAACATAAATCATATTTCATCTAATTTTTACCTAATTGATATTATATATAGCATCAATTGCAACATATCACACATAATTTTATCAATTCACATCTAATTGTTTCAATTGAAAAACAAAATCCCAATTATAGTCAATGGTATCAAAATTCAAAATAAACCAATGAAATTTCCTCCTTGGATCCACTAATTTAGAAATTTCCGTTAGGTCAAAGAGAGTATATAAGCAAAAAGCAAAAGCTTATAGGACCTTTGAGATGCTAATTACAATTAGCTTACTCGGGTCGATCTAGTTGAGAGGAAAATATTGATGATAATTACTCAAAGATACTTCAGAAAGTTTTGACAAAAGGTACAGGTTCTTGGTTTCCATCAGTTTATAGATATAAGCACTCGGGTATACAAGTTCATGAAAGTCTTTCGGTGTGCTGCCCATTAAAAAAAAAAAAAGGCACTGTTCAGTGAGGGTCGGATTGCGGTTGTGGTGTAATTTACCTCTCCATGTTCGACTTAATATTACGATGTGTTTAGAATTGTAATAATAATTATAATTTTAAAAAAATTTATTTAAAAGTATATTAAAATTTTGTTTTTTTATTTTTAAAAAAATTATTTTTAATATTAATATATTAAAACGATTTAAAAATATAAAAAAAAATTATTTTAAATAAAAAAATTAAATTTGTTTTTTAAATACAAGTTACATCGTATTCCTAAACATAGAAACAATAAAACATCAGGAAACAACTTGCCTTTACGGACGACTCTGGTCTGCAGGGACAAGCCACGGAGCTCTTCCTTAATTTCTCAATAATCCAAAAAGAAACACAGTAAACTGTATACAGAAGTCCCACCACCATTTGTGCTATGTTCCCTTTTCTTTTTTTTTACTATATAGTGTCCTCATAACCTAATGTAAGAATTTAAATTTAAATATACCAAAACCCGTTACAAATTTAAATTTACAACAACTTCGTGATCAATAATTTTTCATGGCAATCAACCAATTTCAGACACAAAACTATATATTTTATTATTTTTTAAAAAATCAGTAGTCGTCGCAGACTTAAAGTTTTGGTGATAATTTGTGATCCATTTGCATTCGCAAAAAAATATAAAATAGTGATAAGATTTTGACCGGTTTGAAATAATTAATCTTCATAAATTAAAAAATAATTAATAATAGTAATAATTATCGTTATGATTTTTCAAAAATAATTGGTTTTCCTAAAACAATTAATAATCATGATTTTTAACTAATTGCTAGTAATATTAATTGTTATTGATATCATTGTTTTTAGAGATTAATTAGCACCATCATCATTTTTAATATAAATTATAAAATAAAAATTGTAAACTAATTCTTAATTAATCAATTTTGATGAGAAACTCAATTGAAGAGCCAAGACAGGTGTGTGCTGGGCTGCTCGTCTCGCTTAAGCAAGCTAGGCTCAAGGCCTTGAAGTCGAGGCCTATTCTTTTCTAAAAGAAAAGAAAAAAAAACCTAAATAAGGAAATTCCAAAACCACAAACCTACCCACACTATAAATGAGTACCCTTTCTTAGACAGTGAACACACGAACAGATCATGCAGCAAACCCTACTCAAATGGTGAAATTACAATGAAGTTTGATTTTCCTTTTCGATTTCCTTGCTTTTTTGTTGCAGTGAATGGCGGTGTTTATGTCAGGGACTCCTAAGGATTTGGTTAGAGAGAGGAGATGCATCTTTCTATAGTGAAACATAGGTGCATGGTGGTCAAATGAAGGAGAGATAACGGTTGGATTCACCATCATTGAGGAGAGAGAAGAAGAAGAAAGTTAGATTCAATTGTGGCGCGATCCATAGCTGATATGTGAGCTTAGTTAATTGGATAGTTTGTATCATGTCTAATTGGATAATTGGAAAGTTAGATTCATTTTTTATTTTTATTTTGTCACGAGGCCAGGCCGAAAACATGTTATGAAATTATTTTTTTTGGATTCGAGGAAACCCCACTTCTCGTAAAGCGTACTTTGTGGGCCCAGGTGAGCGAGTAAAACCCCAGTTGTCCCAAGCTCTTACAAGAGGTGCACGCCCTGACTCGAACTCGAGACCTGCTGTACACATCTCAAGCCCTTTGCCATCACGCTACGCGCCCTTGGGGATCATGTTATGAAGTATGCTCTCTCTTTATAATGCTTATAAAGCAAAGTCATTGAAAAATATATTTTTTTTAACTTTTCATAATAAGATCATAAAGAAAAAAAGGAGAAAATATACAAAGAAATAGACATAAAAACATTCATGCTGGGACGACACAAAGCACATCAACAAGTAAATTATCACAAGAAAAAACAAGTCAAATTATATGAATCTTGTAGCTCGGACATGTATCACATTGTTACAAAATCAATATCTTTTCCAGAAAAATCATTTTAATCATGACATTAAAGCATCTAACTTGATTTATTTTTATTTTTATTTTTTAAATGATTTGTAGGTCATATGTACCAATGTGCTAGAATCTCCCTATTTTCAGGTCACCTTTGAGGAGATGGAAGCATATCGAGTGAAAAAGACACACCGTGATGATCCCATGAAATATTTTTTACAGCATTTGACGCAAAATGTTTTACTTAAATGCACATTTTATTTTAGCACCCACCCTTCATCTTCACTAAGGTTGAGCCTATTTTGTCTCTCAGCTGGTTGCTGCAATTTTTTTATTTTATTAACATTGGTGTCTGGGTTAGCTTGCGCGCACCTCGACTAATTCAACGGGCCCTGAAGTTAACGACCGTATAAACCTCCAAAGGGCCCTGAAATTTATGGGACTCGAACTGGTGATTTTTAGGGAGCAAATCTAGGGTCGCCTAACCAGTTGAGCTACACCCCTCAGAGTATGGTTGTTGCAATCTTGAAATGCTTTCTTGAAACCGTTTTCAACGAACTTCAGACTTTAGAGTACCATTGCTTAAAGCTGCTTTTTAGTGAAGTTGTATTATTGATTATGCGTTGAGTGTCGCCGCATTGTTGTTGTAGCTAAGCCTATTTGGGAATGTGTTGGTTGCTTTTCAAAGTGCTTTTCACTCATAAATATATCAAAATAATGTTTTTTTATTAAAGTAATTCAGATCAAACATAAAAGGAGGCTAGAATTCTCAATAATCTGTTTATTATGAGTGCTTAAGTTAACCTAAATACAAAGGAATTATATATAGGTTAAACTGAAAATACTATTATACCCTTAATAAATAAGACTAGATAAATATTATTTAACATCTCCCCTCAAACTCACGATGCGGTAGCTACAAGCATTGAGAGTTTGCCAACTAGAAAACGAAAACGAGAGATGGAATGCGCCTTGGTAAAGAAATCTACAATCTACAAGGAAGAAGGAACAAAATGCAAAGTAATGGTGTCATGCTTGAGATGATGACGAGTAAGATGACAATCGATCTCAATGTGCTTAGTTCGCTCATGAAAAACCGAGTTGTGAGCAATCTGAATAGAACTCTGGTTGTCACAATACATAGGAGTAGGATGAGAAAAGAAAACCCTTATATCAGCAAGTAACCAATGTAACCAAACAATTTCTTTGGTAGTAGATGTCATGGCAAAAGCTGAAGGAAAGTTGAAATACCAGATTTTGCAGAAGCGAAAGACAAAATATCACTCCAAAAAAAATTGCAGAAACTGAACGCAAATACCAAATTGCAAAAACTAAATAGAAGACAAAATACCAAAATAATTACAGAGACAGAATAGAAATACCAAATTACAGAAGCTGATGGAAAGTCGAAATACCAGATTTTGTAGAATCGGAAGACAAAATATCACTAAAAAAATTTACAGAAACTGAACGCAAATACCAAATTGCGAAACCCGAAGAGAAGACGAAATACCAAAACAATTGCAGAGACAAAACAGAAATACAAAATTGCAGAAGCTGAAGGAAAGTCGAAATACCAGATTTTGCAGAAGCGGAAGACAAAATATCACTCCAAAAAAAATTGTAGAAACTGAACGCGAATACCAAATTGCAGAAATTGAAGAGAAGAAGAAATACCAAAACAATTGCAGAGACAGAACAGAAATACCAAATTGCAGAAGCTGAAGGAAAATCAAAATACCAGGTTTTGCATAAGCGAAAGACAAAATATCACTCCAAAACAATTTGTAGAAACTGAACGTAAATACCAAATTGCGAAACCGAAGAGAAGACGTAAATACCAAAACAATTGTAGAGACAGAACAAAAATATCAAATTGTAGAAACTAAAGAATCCAAAATAAACGTTCAGATATTAATTCTTCAACCGCAAGCACAAAACTTGATCTTCATCCTCCATCTTTTAATTGGTCAAACAACCCATGTATGATGTTTTGAAAAATGGATCTAAAGTTAAGCTTCAAAGGAATGCATTGAGCGTGTTGGAACATCCTACTAGGAATGAAGTGGATGATGATAACGATTTTGATACCAGCAATGGCTCGACATTGGTGAACATGATTTCTACAAGGGGCAAATGAAGTTCCATAAAATTAGCAAGCCAAGGGTTCGACCAACCAAGCTCTGATACCATGTTAAAGTAATTCAGATCAAACATAAGAGGAGGCTAGAATTCTCAATAATCTGTTTATTATGAGTGCTTAAGTTAACCTAAATACAAAGGAATTATATATAGGTTAAATTGAAAATATTATTCTACCCCTAATAAATAAGACTAGATAAATATTATTTAACAAGCTACACCCCTCAGGGTATGGTTGCTGCAATCTTGAAATGCTTTCTTGGAACCGTTTTTAACGAACTTCAGACTTCAGAGTACCATTGCTTAAAGCTGCTTTTTAGTGAAGTTGTATTATTGATTATGCGTTGAGTGCCGTCGCATTGCTGCTGTAGCAAGCCTGTTTGAGAGTGTGGTTGCGGTTGCTTTTCAAAGTGCTTTTCACTCAAAATTGTATCAAGATAATGTTTTTTTATTTTTAAAAAATTATTTTTGATATCAAGACATCAAAATGATTTAAAAATACCAAAAACATATTACTTTGAATTAAAGAAAAAAATAAAAAATTTAATATTTTTAGAAAACGTTTTTGAAACGTAAAAAGACACAGGAAAGTTTTTGAAAATAAAACCATTCGCTTTCCTGGTGAGATAATTTAGTGAGTTTGTGACAACAAAACTATCCACTTCCACTTTGCTTTTTCTTTGTACTAAGTTGTAAGCTATAACTTTATGATACTGAATTTAGTTGGAGGTTTGTAATGTTTTTAGATATCATGAAATGTATGCTGTTTGTTTTATTTTATAAGCCCAAAACATGTTAAATAATTTAAAGAATTGAAGATTTTTAAATTAATTTATTTCAACAGTTCAAACATAATTTAATTTCAAGTAATTACAAATATATACAAGTTAATTAATTACCGAAATAAAGTGTTAATTAATATAAAAAATCATGGATTTTATTTAAAATAAAATAATATTTAAATAAATACTAATAATTTCAAAAAAGATATTTATTCTTAAAACAAAATAAATTAAAACATTTAATAATCTACACCCAAAAAAAATATATTATTATCATGACAATTACAATTACAATATGTTGTATTTTATCTGATATCTAACAGACACAAAACAAAATCAATACACATTAAATACAAAATATGGAGTCCGGCCCATGTCTAATTCAGTCCATTCAAATTAACTACCTCATTAACCATTTAACTAAAAGTATCTAACATCACACGTGGTGTTGGTGGCGCGTGGGGGTAACAGTTTGATTATAACGCTGTCGGTTGGCACTTTGCAACTTCTAGACGTTAGTTGCTCGCTCACCACACCTCTTACCTCTTTCTCTGCGCTTCATTTCTCTCTCCCTGGTTACCTAGCTAATCATCTCAGGTATGCAAACCTAATCCAATATTTTTATTTTCATTTTTTTGATAATCACTTGATTCTTTCTGATTACACGTAAATTTCGAGTTCATTATTTTCTAATGTTTTCTGATGAATTAATGAATTGTTGTCTTTTTTTAATTACAAATAATCCCCCAAGTATCAAGAAATGCATGTCGATCAATTCTTTTCATGGGTTATTTCCACTTGTTATATAGCCTGGTAATATGGGCGTTTCTTTAATTTTTCTTTACCTTGGAAATATGTTTTGAAGATTTGAAGAGATTTGAAGATTTATGCATGACTGTAGACTAATCTATTCTAGAAATTCATGTTAACAGTTCAAGGAAGAGCATCTAATGATTTTTTGTTGTGCTATTGGGATGTGAGGGAGGGGCCGCTGGAGGTTATTGACCTTAGGATTGCAAGATATGGCTAGGCTGAATGGAAATGATAATGCATAGTGTCTTATTCTGATATTTTTCTTATCTTAACTATCCTTTAAAAACTTGCCTTTTCTGTGTATATAATTGCATCATCTCTATAAGGTGTTGAAGGGAGCAATGATGATTTCTAGAAACAAAAATTGGCTGTGTTAGAATATGTGCTAAGATTTTATATAATACCTCCTCAATCAGGTCAACTTATATCTAGCTTGCACATTGTAAAACTTCACCATGTATCCCGGTGGTTACACTGCTGAGGTTACAAGCTTATCTCCTAAAGCAGAAGAGAAGGATGTGTACGAATTTTTCTCTCACTGTGGTGCTATTGAGCATGTTGAAATCATCAGGTAATATGCGTCCACCGAGCTTCTTGCTTGCAAATTATGAATTTACTCCTAAGAGCAATTTCCATCAGAGTATATTTACAAATCATCAGTATATTTATGCCATTATATACTTGAAAAACTGATTAGTGAATGCTTCTTTTGTAAAAGGTCAGAAAATGAAATGCATATGTTTTACCCTTTCAATTATGGGGAATCAGTGGTTTAGATAGATAGATTGATAATATTAATTTATGACATGTTTGGAGTCTAACTCCATCCCTAAAATAATTGCAATTCTTTTGCTAGAGGATTCCAATAATTGTCCTTTCCATTGAACCAAGATTGGTATGTTTAAAGACCTCTAATGCAGTCTCTGAAATTGAATTGCTTCTTGAACAAAAATTGAAATTAAGGTTTGAATTCCTCATGTGTTTCTCATAAAAGCTTTTCCGTTATTCAGTATTCATTCCTCTGCATTTCTTTATTTATTCGGTATTGTCTATTTCCATTATTTGGTAATCGTTCCTCTGTATTTCTTTATTCATCTGATAAACTAGGAATGTATTTTCCCACGCTTTTTCTCACAAAATATGAGGTCGAACATTACTATCTACAATCATTTAATGTATTCTTAGTTGATCACTTATTTTTCTATATTTAAGTATAAAATATTATGGAAAAGAGGCATTTGATGAGATGTCAACATTATGTTCTGGTAACAATTACAAATAACAGGAACTTGCACATATCAAGAGATGAGTCAAAGGGTGTTGATAGGCCAGTGTTGACTGCTATCCCTATGTTTCTTGGATTGTTGTACTCTTGCCTAGCAGCTTTTGGTTCTGGGGCCTGCATTATGTTTGCACAATCAAATCACACGCATCTATTCATTGTTATTTTTCCTTGGTCATAAACTGTATTTGACTCGAGGAATGCTTACTCTGAAAACAGATCTGGTGAACATGCTTGTACTGCATACGTAACATTTAAAGATGCCTACGGTCTTCAAACTGCTATCCTGCTCAGTGCAAGTTTCTGCTCTCACTTCTGGCAATAAAAATAGTTACTTGATATAGTTGGGGAAAAAAGAAAGTTTGTGAGCCATTTTGTTTAAGCTACCCTCATAGCTATTTTCCTCATCAAGTTACTTTCTAAGACTTCAAGATGGAAAATTCAACTTTCCTCTGCTATTATTGTGATAAAGATTTTTTTTTTCAATGGATATGACGACAATGTCACTCTACCCATGTCTGAACTCTGAATAAGTTGGAAGTTTTGACCTCAAATAAGTTATCTCAATATCTTAATATTTGGATTTGAACAACCAGCTCAAAGATAGCCTGACATAAGTTGGAAGTTCACAGTTCTGCTTCAAAGTATGACCTTATGTGGAATCATAAATCTGAATGACCATTGAACTAGAAGTTCATCATTACCTCTTAAGAAAACGTTTTTGGATTGCCTCTATATTTTAATCACTTAAAACTGTTTATAATCTCTTTTAATTGGTGTTTAAGAGATCATCATTAGGATTTCAGCTAATGATTTCACATGCTTACTGATGGCAAATTGCTCGTTAGTTTTCCTTTTCTGAGAAAAAATCATTTTGAAGGCTACCTTTTAGCTACAGAATAAACTTGAATGAATTTCTTTTGTTTTGTATTGTATCGAACTTCAGCTTTCAGCTGAATGATCCAATAGCCATCATGAACACCTACTTGGTTCTTTGGCCTAGCTATCTGACATTTTCTTAGTGGTTAATAGATTTATTTTGCACTAATTTTATTTTTTAGGGAGCCACCATTGTAGATCAACGTGTTTGCATAACACACTGGGGAACTTTTGTGGATGAATTTGATGCTTGGGGAAGTTCATCAAAGGATGAAGGAAACACCAGCTCAGCGGTAATATCTTTACTTGTGGTAGCATGCTGAGTGCTCTTTTTACTATCCCATTTATTTTGTATATAAGTTTACAAATTCTTAAGCTCATCAGTTTAAGTTGAGTACGGAAAAATTTATCTAATCTCAAAATTTGAAATATTTCTTCAAAAACTCAATAAGAGGTAAAGGATAGCCGTTTCCTCTTGCAACCTATTGGACAGAAAACCAAAAGTACAGTAGTATGTTTTGGATGTATCAATACACGATACATCCAGAGTTCAACAAGCATGTGTTGGTCAATGTCCAGTTAAAACATACCTGCAAGTTACTAAGACAATACAATAGATATTAATTGCCAATATAAGCAACCCGACTGGGTGATTTAATAAAAAACTTGATGTTTATCATACAAGTGAAGGGGTTGAAGTGCATCTCAATGATGCAACCAAGCCAAATCACATCTTTATATGGTCATGATACCCTTGTATCTAAGAAGACGTAAATTGGGTGCGTAGTTTTGGAATTGGATGCCACCATGCTGTACAGCTTGCTCTTCCTTGGATGCACTATCTATTATTTTTAATACTGATTGTGAACATTGCACCCTGCTTAATAATTGTTCATAGTAAGTGAAATGACACGGTACGTAATAGTTTTCTATTAGTGTACCTTACCTTTTGAACCAACTCCTCTACATTCTTGGCAGGGAATTCCCTTCAACCAGTTTGTTTCTACCCCTGGAGAAGCAGTAACTGTTGCTCAGGAAGTTGTTAAAACAATGTTATCCAAGGGATACATTTTGGGAAAAGATGCAATGGTCAAGGCCAAAGCTTTTGACGAATCTCATCAAGTCTTAGCTACCGCAGCTGCCAAGGTGTCCGAGCTAAGCAATAGAATCGGGCTCACTGACAAGATTTATGCAGGAATGGAAACTGTGAAATGTGTGGATGAGAAGTACCATGTTTCAGAATTCACCAAATCAGCTGCATCAGTTACTGGGACAGCAGCTGTTTCTGCAGCAACTTTTACAGGGAAAACAGCTGTAGCAGCTGCTAATGCTGTAGTCAACAGCACCTACTTTGCTAAGGGAGCTCTTTGGGTTTCAGGTGTTTTGACACAGGCAGCCGAAGCTGCAGCTGATATGGGCAAGAAGGCTAGCACATGAGTGAAGTTTTTCTTTCGAACAACAGTAAGGGTCTTTTACTTTTGTTCTTGTATAAAAATAAATATTAGTCATTTTAGATGCAGCTACTCATAGACAGATTAGCTTCTAATGCTTTAATGAATAGCAGCTACTATGCTAAGGGAGCACTTTGTGTTTTTGGCTTTTGACATGTGAAGCTTATAAGTTGTTTTTTAGCTACTGGAGTTCAATGCCCAGGATTGTGCACATTTTTGGACTTTAGGCTCAAGATACATCTTATGGATCATTGATGTTTATAACTGACATTTTCAGCTCTCGGTTTTTTTTTTTTTTTTTAATTATGGTGGTTGATATCACAATTCTTCAACTGCATGACTTAGATGGTCTGCCGTTAATACATCTTATTCACTGAAAGTCATAACATGCATTGCAACTTTCTTAGAGGTTGTTTCTTTGGTGGGTTACCTTTATGATGTTCTAACATGTGTAAATGGAAACTAAGTGGTAGGATGCAGATCGATTCTCTTGGATTCTTATTGTTGGCAGCTATGTGACGGTGCATTTTACAGCTTGCTGGTTCTGAATACAGTTCCTTGACAAATAAATTGTCAAATCTCTTGAATAATTGACCTTTGTTGCTATATGCTTGGAGTTACATTTATTTATAGGGATCATAAGCTGGGCAGTTACTATTCCTGATGTGTTGGATAGATTGTGTTATGATGCAATCTGGTTCCTTTCCGAGGACCACAAAGCTGAACCATCATTTATGCTGGTCGGTCAGCAAAAGTTTTGAGCATTCGACGCCCAGGACTGGTCTTGCAAGGCAAGTATACCGGAAAATAAGTCTCTATACAATTGACTGCCACTAACATCCAAGAATGTTAGATCTTTGTATTGCGACCGTCTTATGAGCACATCGGAGGAGGGTTGGCTACTTGACTTCTTGACAAATGTGAATGATAATGCGTACTTTTCAAGTCTTTGGTCACACATTAACTCATTTCTAATCTTTCTTATTGCGTTTTTTTGTCTGCCAGCCACTTAATGATATAGTTCTTTACCCTACGAAAATGCAGACCCACTATGTCTCTCTTTAGTCCTCACAGCCTAATAGCTCCTTTAATCCGCCAAAAATTGTGCCTCAAGAAGCAACCCTTATCTTCTACCATCCATCATTAATGCCTCGTTTTGCGAAACTTGTCCTAAAAAGCATGAATCATCTTCCAAAATGCCACCTATAAATACTTTCCGTAATTAAGCTATACATTTTGCATCACCTTAACCACTTTCCGAACTCAATAATTGAATGATTATGGATAGAAAAATCTTAGGCAAGGGCCCTTGTTTCTCACAATAAGACAAGCAGAACCATGGCCAGTGTTGTGATTTTGTTGTTGGACTGTAAAGGAACTTGTGAACTTGGATTCAGCGACGGGATTTGAAATGAGATGATGAGCAGGTATAGAAGGCTGTTTGGATCCCTTCGACTGATTTATGTTGTTCTATTCATGTGTTTTTTTTATGAAATCTCCATTCATTAATTTGGCATTGCATGAATATAATTATAATACACCTTGGAGTTGTTTGAGAGTGTGATAACAATTATTTAAAAGTGTGATTACGATTGTTTTTCAACGTGTTTTTTACTCGAAAATACATCAAAATAATATATTTTTTTTATTTTAAAAAAATTATATTTGTTATCAAAACATCAAAATATCTAAAAATATAAAAAAAATTAATTTTCAACAAAAAAAAAAAAAAACTCAAACTTTAACCAACTCATTTCATAACGCAATACTAAACAGGAAATTAGTAACTCATGGGATCTGGCGCCGGAGGCTATGCACCGAGTTGCCGACCTCCGCAAATGATTTGGGAAGAATTTTGGAATAGAATCTTTGATGCCATGAGTCCATTTCTGTTTCAATTTTTTATGGTCTCCGCAGCTTGGATAATCAGGTCAACTTTTAGAAGATGAGAGCATATCGACTAAAGACAAACTCTGATGATCCCATGAAATATTTTGTGCAGTATTTGACGCAGCACGTTTTACTTGGATGCACATTTTATTCCAGCACCCTTCGTCTTCACTAAGGTTGAGCCTGTTTTGTCTCTCAGCTGGTTGCTGCAATCTTGAAATGCTTTGTTGGAACCGTTTTCAACGAACTTCAGACTTCAGACCATTGCTTAAAGCTGCTTTTCAGTGAAGCTGTAATATTTTTTTTTTTTTTTTTTTTTTTTTGTAATATTGATTATGCGTAGAGTGTCGCATTGCTGCTGTAGCTGAGTCTTCACTAAGGTTGTAGTTTTATTTCATAAGCCCAAAACATGTAAAATAACTTGTTTTAAATTTGGACTATAATCTCTTTATATGTTATTAAAGGATTAATGAAGATATATGTGAAACAATTAATAAAACATGCGTGACATTATTAACCATATGTCATTATAAATGTTGAGGAGCAATGACCTAATATTGAAAAGTAAAATGAATTAAAAAAATAAAAAAATTTAAATTAATTTATTTCAACAATTTAAACATAAATTAATTTAAAGCAATTACAAGTGGATGCAAGTTAGTTAATTACTTAAATAAGGTGTTAATTAACATAAAAACAAATTATGGGTTTTATTTAAATAAATACTAATAATTAAAAAAATATTTATTCATGAAACAAAATAAATTAAATTTTTAGATTAAAATATATAATAATCTACACTAAAAATATTTGATAAGATTTACAATTACAATATAGCTAAAACATGTGGGGAAAACACTATATAGCCTTTCTCACATGTTAATGTAAATTGCTACAATGCTTTTTTTTTTTCTTTTTTTTTTGTTTTTTGTTTTTTTTTTTCCCAATTTTTATTCTTTTTTTTTATTTTTTTGGTTTTTTCCCAAAATTATCTTTGTCAATTTTATTTTTTTAATATTGAGTTGGTTAAGAATTTAACTTTGTAATTCTTTTTCTTTAAAACACTGTGAATTGCTACAATGTTTCTCCACATAGTTTTTTTTGTTATGATTTTTTTTCAAAATTGTTTGTCAATTTTATTTTTTTAATATTGAGTTAGTTGAGAATTACAGTTGTAGCTTTTTCTTTAAAACACTATGAATTGCTACAACGTTTTCCCTTATAATTTTTTTTGTTATGATTTTTTTCAAAATTGTTTGTCGGATTTATTTTTTTAATATTGAGTTAGTTGAGAATTACAGCTGTAGCTTTTCTCACAAAACACTATGAATTGCTACAGTGTTTCCCCACATGATTTTTTTTTGTTTTTTATGAATTTTTCCAAAATTATATTTGTCGATTTTATTTTTTAATATTAAACTAGTTGAGAATTACAATTACAATATGTGGGGAAAACACTGTAGCTTTCCTTACAAATTACCGTGGATTGCTACAGTGTTTCCCCATAAGGTTTTTTTTTTGTTAAGGTTTTTTCCCAAATTGTCTTTGTCGATTTTATTTTTTTAATATTGAGTTGGTCGAGAATTACAATTACAAGAAATTACAAGTAAGGCTAAATCATGTGGGGAAAAGTATTGTAGTTTTCCTCACAAAACACTGTAGATTGCTATAGTGTTTCCCCACATGTCTATTTCCCTTTTTTTTTGTTATGATTTTTTTTTAAATTATATTTGTTGATTTTATTTTTTTAATATTAAGCCGGTTGAGAATTACAATTACAAGTAAGGCTAAATCATGTGGGGGAAAGTATTGTAGTTTTCCTCACAAAACACTGTGGATTGCTATAGTGTTTCCCCACATGTTTTTTTCTCTTTCTTTTTTGTTATGATTTTTTTCAAAATTATATTTGTTGATTTTATTTTTTTAATATTAAGCCGGTTGAGAATTACAATTACAAGTAAGGCTAAATCATGTGGGGAAAACATTGTAGCTTTCCGCATAAAACATTGTGGATTGTTATAGTGTTTCCCCACAAGGTTTTTTTTCCCTTTTTTTGTGTTTTTTTTGTGTTATCATTTTTTCCAAAAATATCTTTGTCAATTTTATTATTTAATATTGAGCTGATTATAATTTAGCTTTGTAATTAAAAAATAAACATTATGGATTGCTACAATGTTTCCCCCACATGATTTTTTTTTGTTATGGTTTTTTTCAAAACTGTCTTTGTCGAGATTATTTTTTTAATATTGAGCTAGTCGAGAATTACAATTACAAGTAGGGCTAAATCATGTGGGGAAAGCACTGTAGCTTTCCTCATAAAACACCTGTGAATTGCTATAGTGTTTCTCCACACAGGTTTTTTTCCTGTTTTTTTTTTGTTTTCTTTTTTGTTATGATTTTTTCTAAAATTATCTTTGTCGATTTTATTTTTTTAATATTGAACTGGTTAAGAATTTAGCTTTATAATTTTATTTTCTTTAAAACATTCTGGATTGCAACAGTATTTCCTCACATGGTTCTTTTTTTTTATGATTTTTTCTAAAATTATCCTTGTCGATTTTATTTTTTTAATATTAAGCTGGTTGTTACAATTACAATATGTGGGGAAAGCACTGTACATTTCCTCACAAATTACTATGAATTGCTATAGTGTTTTCCCCACAAGGTTTTTGTTTTTGTTTTTTTAATGTTTTTTTTCTAAAATTATCTTTGTCAATTTTATTTTTTTAATATGAAACTGGTTGAGAATTACAATTACAAGTAAGGCTAAATCATATGAAAAAAGCATTGTAGCTTTCCTCACAAAACACTGTGGATTGTTATAGTGTTTCACCACAAGGTTTTTTTTCCCTTTTTTTGTGTTTTCTTTTTTGATATCATTTTTTTTCAAAATTATCTTTGTCAATTTTTTTTTGAGCTAGTTATAATTTAGCTTTGTAATTATTTTTTTAAAAAAATATTATGGATTGCTACAGTGTTTCCCTACAAGGTTTTTTTTTGTTAAGGTTTTTTCCAAAATTGTCTTTGTCGATTTTATTTTTTTAATATTGAACTAGTTGAGAATTACAATTACAAGTAATGCTAAATCATGTGGGGAAAGTATTGTAGCTTTCCTCACAAAACACTGTGGATTGCTATAGTGTTTCGCCACACGGTTTTTTTCCCGTTTTTTCTTTTGTTTTTTTGGTTATGATATTTTTTAAAATTATCTTTATCGATTTTTTTTAAATTGAGCTGATTGAGAATTTAGCTTTATAATTTTTTTTCTTTAAAACATTGTGGATTGCTACAGTGTTTCACCACATGGTTTTTCTTGTTTTTGTTTTTTTATGATTTTTTTCAAAATTATCTTTGTCGATTTTATTTTTTAATATTAAGCTGCTTGTTACAATTACAATATGTGGGGAAAGCACTGTAGCTTTCCACACAAATTACTATAAATTACTACAGTGGTTTCACCACATGGTTTTTTTTTTGTTTTTTTTTCTAAAATTGTGTTTGTCGATTTTTTTTAATATTGAGGTTGTCGAGAATTACAATTACAATAAAGCTAAATCATGTGGAGAAAGCACTATAACTTTCCTCACAAAACATTGGTAATTGCTATAGTGTCTCCCCACATTGTTTTTTTTTCTTATGATTTTTTCAAAATTATCTTTGCCGATTTTATGTTTTTAATATTGAGCTGGTTGAGAATTACAATGACAAGTAATTACAAGTAAGGCTAAATCATGTGGGGAAGCACTGTAGCTTTTCACAAAAAACATTGTGGATTGCTACAGTGTTTCCAACATGGTTTTTTTTTCTGTTTTTTTGTTATGAATTGTTTCAAAATTGTCTTTGTCGATTTTATTTTCTTAATATTGAGTTGGGTGAGAATTTAGCTTTGTAATTATTTTCTTTAAAACATTGTGGATTGCTGCAGTGTTCCCCCATATTGTTTTTTTTTTGTTTTTTTTATTATGATTTTTTCCAAAATTGTCTTTGTTGATTTTATTTTCTTAATATTGAGTTGGTTGAGAATTACAATTACAGTAATGCTAAATCATGTGGGGAAAGCACTGTAGCTTTCCTCACAAAACACCGTGGATTGCTATAGTGTTTCTTCACATAGTTTTTTTTCCTGTTTTTTTTTGTTTTCTTTTTTGTTATAATTTTTTTTTCAAAATTATCTTTGTCGATTTTATTTTTTTAATATTGAGCTGGTTGAGAATTTCGCTTTATAATTTTTTCTTTAAAACATTGTGGATTGCTACAGTGTTTCCCCACATAATTTTTTTTTTGTTTTTTATGCTTTTTAAAAAAATTATCTTTTTTGATTTTATTTTTTAATATTAAGCTGCTTGTTACAATTACAGTATGTGGGGAAAGCACTGTAGCTTCCCTCACAAATTATGATGGATTGCTATAGTGTTTTCACCATACGATTTTTTTTAATGTTGTTTTTACTAAAATTGTCTTTGTTGATTTATTTTTTTAATATTAAGCTGGTTGAGAATTACAATTACAAGTAAGGCTAAATCATGCGGGGAAAGCATTGTAGCTTTTCCCACAAAATAATGTGGATTGCTATAGTGTTACCCCACATGGTTTTTTTCCTTTTTTTTGTGTTTTCTTTTTTGTGATGATTTTTTCCACAATAATCTTTGTCGATTTTATTATTTTAATATTGAACTGGTTAGAATTTAGCTTTGTAATTTATTTTCTTTAAAACATTATGAATTGCTACGGTGTTTCACATGGTTTGTTTTTGTTATGGTTTTTTTCTAAAATTATCTTTGTCGATTTTAGTTTTTCTAATATTGAGTTTTTCGAGAATTACAATTACAATAAAGCTAAATCATGTGAAGAAAGCATTGTAGCTTTCCTCACAAAACACTGTGGATTGGAACGGTGTCTCCCACATAGTTTTTTTTTCTTATGATTTTTTCAAAATTATCTTTGTCAATTTTATGTTTTTAATATTGAGGTGGTTGAGAATTATAATTATAAGTAATTACAATTAAGGTTAAATCATGTGGGAAAGCACTGTAGCTTTCCTAAAAACCACTGTGGATTGCGACAGTGTTTCCAACTTAGTTTTTTATTTTATTTTTTTTTGTTATGATTTTTTTCAAAATTATCTTTGTCGATTTTATTTTTTTAATATTGAGCTGGGTGAGAATTTAGCTTTGTAATTTGTTTTTCTTTAAAACACTGTGGATTGCTGTAGTGTTCCCCTACATTGTTTTTTTTGTTTTTTTATTATGATTTTTTTTAAATTATCTTTGTCGATTTTATTTTTTTAATATTGAGTTGATTGAGAATTACAATTATAATAAGACTAAATCATGTGGGGATAGCACTGTAGCTTTCCTCACAAAACACTATGGATTGCTACGTGCTTCCCTACATGGTTTTTTTTTTGTTATGATTTTTTCTAAAATTTTCTTTGTCGATTTTTTTTTAATATTGAGCTGATAAAGAATTTATCTTAGTAATTTTTTTTATTAACAGAAAAGCTAAATCATGTAGCAAAAAGATAAATCATGTGGGGAAAACACTGTATTTTTCCACACAAAACATTATAAATTGCTACAAATCATTCCATTCAGTTTTTAAGTTTTTGATTATTAATACAATTTTTTTTTGTGATAAAATATTTTTATTTTTTATTATTTATCTAGTATTTATTTGTAATTAAAATATTTATTTTATAAGCCGTATGATGCCGCAGACAGAGATTTTCTATTTTATCTAACGTCTAACAGACACGAAACAAAATCGATACACATTAAATACAAAATATGGAGTCCGGCCCATGTCTAATTCAGTCCATTCAAATTAACTACCTCATTAACCATTTAACTAAAAGTATCTAACATCACACGTGGTGTTGGTGGCGCGTGGGGGTAACAGTTTGATTATAACGCTGTCGGTTGGCACTTTGCAACTTCTAGACGTTAGTTGCTCGCTCACCACACCTCTACCTCTTTCTCTGCGCTTCATTTCTCTCTCCCTGGTTACCTAGCTAATCATCTCAGGTATGCAAACCTAATCCAATATTTTTATTTTCATTTTTTTGATAATCACTTGATTCTTTCTGATTACACGTAAATTTCGAGTTCATTATTTTCTAATGTTTTCTGATGAATTAATGAATTGTTGTCTTTTTTTTATTACAAATAATCCCCCAAGTATCAAGAAATGCATGTCGATCAATTCTTTTCATGGGTTATTTCCACTTGTTAAATAGCCTGGTAATATGGGCGTTTCTTTAATTTTTCTTTACCTTGGAAATATGTTTTGAAGATTTGAAGAGATTTGAAGATTTATGCATGACTGTAGACTAATCTATTCTAAAAATTCATGTTAACAGTTCAAGGAAGAGCATCTAATGATTTTTTGTTGTGCTATTGGGATGTGAGGGAGGGGCCGCTGGAGGTTATGGACCTTAGGATTGCAAGATATGGCTAGGCTGAATGGAAATGATACTGCATAGTGTCTTATTCTGATATTTTTCTTATCTTAACTATCCTTTAAAAACTTGCCTTTTCTGTGTATATAATTGCATCATCTCTATAAGGTGTTGAAGGGAGCAATGATGATTTCTAGAAACAAAAATTGGCTGTGTTAGAATATGTGCTAAGATTTTATATAATACCTCCTCAATCAGGTCAACTTATATCTAGCTTGCACATTGTAAAACTTCACCATGTATCCCGGTGGTTACACTGCTGAGGTTACAAGCTTATCTCCTAAAGCAGAAGAGAAGGATGTGTACGAATTTTTCTCTCACTGTGGTGCTATTGAGCATGTTGAAATCATCAGGTAATATGCGTCCACCGAGCTTCTTGCTTGCAAATTATGAACTTATCCTAAGAGCAATTTCCATCGGAGTATATTTACAAATCATCAGTATATTTATGCCATTATATACTTGAAAAACTGATTAGTGAATGCTTCTTTTGTAAAAGGTCAAAAAATGAAATGCATATGTTTTACCCTTTCAATTATGGGGAATCAGTGGTTTAGATAGATAGATTGATAATATTAATTTATGACATGTTTGGAGTCTAACTCCATCCCTAAAATAATTGCAATTCTTTTGCTAGAGGATTCCAATAATTGTCCTTTCCATTGAACCAAGATTGGTATGTTTAAAGACCTCTAATGCAGTCTCTGAAATTGAATTGCTTCTTGAACAAAAATTGAAATTAAGGTTTGAATTCCTCATGTGTTTCTCATAAAAGCTTTTCCATTATTCAGTATTCATTCCTCTGCATTTCTTTATTTATTCGGTATTGTCTATTTCCATTATTTGGTAATCGTTCCTCTGTATTTCTTTATTCATCTGATAAACTAGGAATGTATTTTCCCACGCTTTTTCTCACAAAATATGAGGTCGAACATTACTATCTACAATCATTTAATGTATTCTTAGTTGCTCACTTATTTTTCTATATTTAAGTATAAAATATTATGGAAAAGAGGCATTTGATGAGATGTCAACATTCTGTTCTGGTAACAATTACAAATAACAGGAACTTGCACATATCAAGAGATGAGTCAAAGGGTGTTGATAGGCCAGTGTTAAGTGCTATCCCTATGTTTCTTGGATTGTTGTACTCTTGCCTAGCAGCTTTTGGTTCTGGAGCCTGCATTATGTTTGCACAATCAAATCACACACATCTATTCATTGTTATTTTTCCTTGGTCATAAACTGTATTTGACTCGAGCAATGCTTACTCTGAAAACAGATCCGGTGAATATGCTTGTACTGCATACGTAACATTTAAAGATGCCTACGGTCTTCAAACTGCTATCCTGCTCAGTGCAAGTTTCTGCTCTCACTTCTGGCAATAAAAATAGTTACTTGATATAGTTGGGGGGCAAAAAAAAGTTTGTGAGCCATTTTGTTTAAGCTACCCTCATAGCTATTTTCCTCGTCAAGTTACTTTCTAAGACTTCAAGATGGGAAATTTCAACTTTCCTCTGTTATTATTGTGATAAAGATTTTTTTTTTCAATGGATATGACGACAATGTCACTCTACCCATGTCTGAACTCTGAATAAGTTGGAAGTTTTGACCTCAAATAAGTTATCTCAATATCTTAATATTTGGATTTGAACAACCAGCTCAAATATAGCCTGACATAAGTTGGAAGTTCACAGTTCTGCTTCAAAGTATGACCTTATGTGGAATCATAAATCTGAATGACCATTGAACTAGAAGTTCATCATTACCTCTTAAGAAAACGTTTTTGGATTGCCTCTATATTTTAATCACTTAAAACTGTTTATAATTCTCTTTTAATTGGTGTTTATGAGATCATCATTAGGATTTCAGCTAATGATTTCACATGCTTACTGATGGCAAATTGCTCGTTAGTTTTCCTTTTCTGAGAAAAATTCATTTTGAAGGCTACCTTTTAGCTACAGAATAAACTTGAATGAATTTCTTTTGTTTTGTATTGTATCGAACTTCAGCTTTCAGCTGAATGATCCAATAGCCATAATGAACACCTACTTGGTTCTTTGGCCTAGCTATCTGACATTTTCTTAGTGATTAATAGATTTATTTTGCTCTAATTTTATGTTTTAGGGAGCCACCATTGTAGATCAACGTGTTTGCATAACACACTGGGGAACTTTTGTGGATGAATTTGATGCTTGGGGCAGTTCATCAATGGATGAAGGAAACACCAGCTCAGCGGTAATATCTTTACTTGTGGTAGCATGCTGAGTGCTCTTTTTACTATCCCATTTATTTTGTATATAAGTTTACAAATTCTTAAGCTCTTCGGTTTAAGTTGAGTATGGCAAAATTTATCTAATCTCAAAATTTGAAATATTTCTTCAAAAACTCAATAAGAGGTAAAGGATAGCCGTTTCCTTTTGCAACCTATTGGACAGAAAATCAAAAGTACAGTAGTATGTTTTGGATGTATCAACACTCGATACATCCAGAGTTCAACAAGCATGTTTTGGTCATTGTCCAGCTAAAACATACCTGCAAGTTACTAAGACAATACAATAGATAGTAATTGCCAATATAAGCAACCCGACTGGGTGATTTAATAAAACACTTGATGTTTATCATACAAGTGAAGGGGTTGAGGTGCATCTCAATGATGCAACCAAGCCAAATCACATCTTTATATGGTCATGATACTCTTGTATCTAAGAAGTCCTAAATTGGGTGCGTAGTTTTGGAATTGGATGCCACCATGCTGTACAGCTTGCTCTTCCTTGGATGCACTATCTATTCTTTTTAACACTGATTGTGAACATTGCACCCTGCATAATAATTGTTCATAGCAAGTGAAATGACATTGCACCTAATAGTTTTCTATTAGTGTACCTTCTCTTTTGAACCAACTCTTCTACATTCTTGGCAGGGAATTCCCTTCGGCCAGTTTGTTTCTACCCCTGGAGAAGCAGTAACTGTTGCTCAGGAAGTTGTTAAAACAATGTTATCCAAGGGATACATTTTGGGAAAAGATGCAATGGTCAAGGCCAAAGCTTTTGATGAATCTCATCAAGTCTTAGCTACCGCAGCTGCCAAGATGTCGGAGCTAAGCAATAGAATCGGGCTCGCTGATAAGATTTTTGCAGGAATGGAAACTGTGAAGGGCGTGGATGAGAAGTACCATGTTTCAGAATTCACCAAATCAGCTGCTAATGCTGTAGTCAACAGCCCCTACTTTACTAAGGGAGCTCTTTGGGTTTCAGGTGTTTTGACACAGGCAGCCGAAGCTGCAGCTGATTTGGGCAAGAAGGCTAGCACATGAGTGAAGTTTTTCTTTCAAACAGCAGCAAGGGTCTTTTACTTCTGTTCTTGTATAAAAATAAATATTAGTCCTTTTAGATGCAGCTACTCTTACACAGATTAGCGTCTACTGCTTTAATGAATAGCAGCTACTATGCTAAGGGAGCATTTTGTGTTTTTGGCCTATTGACATGTGAAGCTTAAAAGTTGTTTTTTAGCTACTATGCTAAGGGAGCACTGTGTTTTTGGCCTTTTGACATGTGAAGCTTAAAAGTTGTATTTTAGCTACTGGAGTTCAAAGCCCGGATTGTGCGCAGTTTTGGACTTTAGGCTCAAGATACATCTTATGGATCATTGATGTTTATACCTAACATTTTCAGCTGTCGGTTTTTTTTTTATTATTATTTTAATTATGGTGGTTGATATCACAATTCTTCAACTGCATGGTTTAGTTGGGCTGCTGTTGATACATCTTATTCACTGAAAGTCTTTACATGTGTAAATGGAAACTAAGCGGTAGGATGCAGATCGATTCTCTTGGATTCTTATTGTTGGCAGCTATGTGACGGTGCATTTTACAGCTTGTAGGTTCTGAATACAGTTCCTTGACAAATAAATTGTCAAATCTCTTGAATAATTGACCTTCGTTGGTTTATGCTTGGAGTTGCGTTTATTTATAGTGATCATAAGCTGGACAGTCACTATTCCTGATGTGTTGTTGGATAGTTTGTGTGATGATGCAATCTGGGTCCTTTCCGAGGACCACAAAGCTGAACCATCATTTATGCTGGTCGGTCAGCAAAAGTTTTGAGCATTCGACGCCCAGGACTGGTCTTGCAAGGCAAAGTATACCGGAAAATAAGTTTCTCTATACAATTAACTGCCACTAACATCCAAGAATGTTGGATCTTGGCTGCCAAGTATTTCAACATCTGTTCTTTGTATTGCGACCGTCTTATGAGCACATCGGAGGAGGGTTGGCTACTTGGCTTCTTGACGTTTGTGAATTATAATGCCTACTTTTCTCGTCTTTGGTCACGCATTAACTAATTTCTAATCCTTCTTATTGCGTTTTCTTGTCTGCCAGCCACTTAATGATATCGTTCTTTACCCTACGAAAATGCAGACCCACTTAATGATATCGTTCTTGTCTCTCTTTAGTCCTCACAGCCTAATAGCTCCTTTAATCCGCCAAAAATTGTGCCTCAAGAAGCAACCCTTATCTTCTACCATCCATCATTAATGCCTCGTTTTGCGAAACTTGCCCTAAAAAAGCATGAATCATCTTCCGAAATGCCACCTATAAAATACTTTCCGTAATTAAGCTACACATTTTGCATCACCTTAACCACTTTCCGAACCCAATAATTGAGTGATTATGGATAGAGAAATCTTACGCAAGGGCCCTTGTTTCTCACAATAAGACAAGCAGAACCATGGCCAATTAATATATGGATCAGTGGGATTATAGAGCCTTGTTCAAAACGTTTCAACACATCGTGCATTTGTTGCCTTTAGCCTCAACTTGACGGAATTGTTTCGAGGAACATTTATTGCACAGGTAGCTGATAAAAAGTAGTTTGTTCTCTACTTGTGTTTCTTTCGCTCACTAATTGCGCTTTGCTTGTGACCAACCAAACTGAAGTCAACTTGATTAGACAGAGCTGTGTCATGTAGCCAGTGTTGTGATTTTGTGGCTGGACTGTAAAGGATACTTGTGAACTTGGATTCAGCGACAGGATTTGAAATGAGATGACGAGCAGGTATAAGGCTGTTTGGATCCCTTCGGCTGATTTATGTCGTTCTATTCATGTGTCTTTTTATGAAATCTCCGTTCTTTAATTTGGCATTGCATGAGTATAATCTTGAGTATTTGAGATTGTTTTTTAAAATATATTTTATTTGGAAATACATTAAAATAGTATATTTTTTATTTTTTAAAATTATTTTATATCAAAATAATCTAAAAATATAAAAAAAATAATAAAAAATTCAATCTTTACCAACCTAACGCAATACAAAACAGAGGCTTAATAACTTATGGGATCTGGCGCCGCAGGCTATGCATCTAGTTGCCGACCTCCACAAATGGTATGGGAAGAATTTTAGAATAGAATCTTTCAATTTTTTATGGTCTCTGGATAATCAGTTGCTTCCAAGCATTTTTTCAGACAAAGTTTATTTATTGTAAATAAGAACAATAATGAAAAAAATATTCTGGGAATTGCGGTCCTGTTCATAAGTAAAGGTGGCTTTTCTTCGATTATTGCGTTTATTTCAAAGGAATTGCTCATTTATTAAAGAATAGAAGTTGAAACTTTGAAAGGGCTGTGAGGGCAACCACTCCTTGCCTTGTCTTCTTGGACCTCATGAGTCCAAACGAACAGCATTGACCTTGCCCCTCTTCTTAAGGGAACCTGGCCAACTCTGACCACCCATAAATCTTCACCTACTGTGTTATTATATAGAAAAAGCAACCATTAACAATTCACGCGGCTTCGTTCTATTGAGATTAATATATTCCATAGTGGAATAAAAATATATTAGAAGAGTGGGTAGTTATTTTTTGAAATATTTTTTTTATTTGAAAATATATTAAAATAATATTTTAAAAAATAGTATATCATTATTCATTTTATGTCAACCAGAAAATTGAAGCAAGACCACCGTCTTAAAAAAACATTAATAAACATTTAAGATGTAGCAAGATCACCGACTTAAAAAAAAATTAATTAACATTTACGTTGTTTATGGTATGGTTGGGAATGCGGTACACTCTACGTTCCTAAATTTTTTTTTGTTTAAAATATATTTTTTTTATTTTTAGATCTTTCTAATGTGATGTCAAAAATAAATTTTAAAAAATAAAAAAAATTAATTTATTTTTAAACAAAAAATACTTTAAATCACTATTATTTCCACAATTTTGAATATACTCTTGATCTACTAATGAGATGCCATAGTTTTGCTTACAAAGTCACTCACAATTGAGTGCAAATGTAATGATCACATGAATACTTGCATTTTGGGACCTAGGTAAAGAGTCCTAATAATGTTTGCCAAGAAATCATTGTCTTCAACAGAAGAGTTACAAGAGCTCTCATTACACTCGGAAAACCATCGAAGCACATAAAATTCAAAATTATAGCTAAAGCAAGCACTTCAATGAGCTCGGAAGGAGAAGATCTTGGCATAAATTAGGAGAGCATAAGAGGAAGAAAGTGAAAATATTACTCTTACAAGTATCCTGAACTTCCTGTAAAGGAAAAAAGGAAGTATACAATATAATTTTTCTCCGTAACACACACAAAGTAAGTATACAACATCACAATACATGACTGACTGAGGATTTTTTTGAAGAACATGCTTGTAGGATACATTATTCCCAATCTCTTCTATTGCATTTTTCCCATATGAACCTCACTTCCAACGTACCAAAAACAAACCACTGTACATCAAACAACTTACAAGGAAAAAACCAGAAAAAAAGAAACCACAAAAGAAGATAGGAGGAACAAAAATCTTGATTACCCGTCGATCAAAACTAGTCACAGCAACTGGGGCAGCGTATGAGTCCATTCTCATTGCAATCAGGGCAACGTTGAAACCCATATTCATTACTCTCTTCACTTTCTTCTAACTCTTCTAGTTCTTCATCGTCACCTTCACAATATATCTTACAACTCCCTGAACATGTCTCACAAGGCACAAACCTGATATCCCCACAAGCCTCACAAGCCCCTCCAACTCCACCCCCACCACCACCATCCAACATTTCACACCCTTCAACCATTTTCTCTAGCAGACCTTCCTCGTGCATTCGCCGAATTTCCTCTGCTCCGCCAATGTATTTTCTCCCAATAAACACTCTTGGTAACCCTCCCCCGCTAAACCCTTCTTTCATAAGCTCTCTCAACTCTTCCTTGAACCCTGAATGCATTGATACATCTCGTTCATCAACACGAACTCCTAAGCTTTTTAAAATCACCCTCACATGGCAACAAGCCTCGTATGTTTTGCGCACCCCTCGCAAGCTTGTAAAATAAACAATTAACTTATCCTTACTGCGCTTACAATCTTTTGCAACAAAATCTACCTCCGTAGCATCATTCACAGGCAACGAAGAATCGTCGCTGTCAAAAGGAGGTTGTTTTTCACTATCAATTGGCTTAATGTAAAATGGATGTGTGGGAGAGAGCTCTTCAAATGATTTTCTAAATGTAGAGATGACTTCAGGATCGAATTCCAGACATTTGGAAGTAGCATCCTCGTCTACAACTTGAAGCCACCCAGACTTAATATTATCAGGAGAAAGTTTGCCATTCTGCAGAAAATTAGTTTTGTGACAATCAGATATTGGACTTGGATCACGAGAAATATCAAAAGAGAAACTGCGAAACCGATGAGATGAACAAGGATTCATCACATCTTCAAGCCCTTCCATCAACTCCCAAGTATTGATAGTTTCTGGCTCTCCAGGTGGTGTCATAATCGGAGTCCTTGGAACAACTTTTGGGATTTTTTCTTGGATCATATTAGACCAAGTCCTGGCTTCAATCAGTCCCATTGAAAACTCCTCCTTGCTATTCAATTCTTTACTCTTCTTTACAAGCCCATTTGATCCATTAACATCACCAACATTCTTCCATTGATCATCGCCTTTTACAATAACATCAATAGTCCCATTCTGATTCGCAGAATCAAGCGCGAGTGTACCTAATGTGGTGGAGGTGAGTGCCACCACATGGTAGCTATCACCCTTTTGCTGTGGTGGATGAACAACATGCATTGAATAGCTTCGAGGCAGCGGTGAGTACGGTGACTGGCAATGCTTGCATCGCTTTTGCTTCGAACTCCCGCAGCCCATTTTTATTTTTTTTCACAATTCAAAATCAATTGAATTTCAAAACAAGCAAAACTCAAAAATCAAATGACATGAAAACCAGTGAAATAATCCCCCCTGTCAGGAGGAGGAGTTCGATTAAACGGTCTGTTTGGTAGAGATTGTGATGAAAAAACAAGCAACAAAAAGGATGATTACGAAAAGATTAGATGATTAAGAAATTGCTTAAAATTGAAGGGAGAATGAGAAAGGAAGCTTCTTTCTTGTTTTGGGGATGTGACAGAGGAGAACAATAGTAATAAAGATCATCACCTGAATTTACCTGTATCATAAATAAGGGAAAACTGCAAGGACAAGATTCACCAAAACAGGTTAAACAACATTAAAAACATCAACAGACAACTAACTGCCTTGTTGGATTTCTTAATTGATGATTATAGAGGGGGAGAAAAAAACAGAGTCCAATCTAATCCAAGAAAGACTTGTGTGAATGTAAATGAATGTATTATCCCCTTAAAAAAGCAAAAGTTTGGAACTTGAAGGAATGCTGGAGATGGGAACAGGAATTGAATTCTGTTTCGGAGTAAGAAGATGAATTGAATGAAGAAGGAGAGGCCTTTTTTTTTATGAAAAATTAATGATATGATTGGATAGAAAAAAAGGAAAGGGAAATTATGGAAGGAATGATGGAAAGGAAAGAAAGAAACCAAGAAAGTTTCTTGGTTACGAAAGAGATGGGAAATGAATGAATAATTCTTGAATCCTTCAAAGTCAAAATACAAAGGCGCACCCACCTGATCTTATAATAATATTTGTCTTTCTAGAATTTGAAAGGCTTTGTTCCCATTTCCATGTTTGTTTCCTTCTTTTTTTCTTTTTTTTCTTCTTTTTGGTTGGTAAGCACTTGTATGTTTATTTTGCTGCGTCGTTAACTAGTAATTTTTTATTAATTATTTTTTATATTTTTAGAGCTCATTTAAAAAAAAACACTTATTTCCATCTATTATTACTCTCTTTTAATTATATTTTTATATTTAAAAAAATTATAAAAAAATAGCAATAATTAATCTTTAAATATCATAAAATACATGTGGTGCAAAGATAGAGATTAACTATTTCTTGAATGACTCTCAATCCATAGTTATCCTTGAGACTTGGCTAGTAGGTCAAGGAGATTACTTGCATATAAGTGAATTAACCCAAGTTTTGATTAAAAAATTTAAATCACATCATATAAAAGATTTTTTAAAAAATGAAACCATGTTATTTTAATAAAACAAAATTAGTTTTTTCACCAATTTAACCCAAGTTAAATCCTAAATCCTAAATTTTATACAATTGAGAGGGAGGGCAGCTTATTTTGAATTCATCAAAATGTTGTTGATGTTTTTTTTTAATTATTGATATTTAGGTTAGTTTATGTATATTTTAATTAATTTTTTAGGATTTTAAAGTTAATAATCATATAATTCTCAATTGATCCTAAAATTTATAATATTTAAACTGATAATTTTAAAAATAAATTTAAAATCTAATAAGCTGCTTCATTTTACTAATAATAAAAAAATAAAGAAAGAATGGAAGCCTTTTTGTTAAGGTAGCTGAGGCCAATGGCAGTTTCTTATTGGATCGTGTGATAATGAAAGGAAGATGGGGTTGTGGGGCTAGTTGCCAGGAAGAGAGCTTGAGAGTTTAGTGCGGTGTTTTCATTTTCGCATTGCAATTTCCAAGTGTGGGAGGTGATCGATTTTCAAGAGTTTGATCACCTGTCATGCTTTGAGTAATTATAACAAAACCTCATTATAGCTTCCGAGTAAAATCATTCTTTATTGAAATTGTGATTTCATGGTAAAAATTTAATATTGGCTATTAAAAGTATTTATATTTTTTTATAAGGTTTATTATTAATTATCAAATTAATAGGAAAATTATCAAAATACTCCTAGAAGCAAAAAAAAATATATATTGGTGTCAAGAGGCAATATCGTGTTTTTACAATGATTTTTTTTATTATTATCAATTTAGTTAAGGGGCAATTTAGTGTTTTATTAAATATAAAAAATATATAGTGAAACAATCAAAATATCATTAAAAGCAAAAAAAAAAAAAAAAAACTAAAATTGTTATTATCAAGCCAATTTAAGAGAAATTTAATATTTGACTAAATATATAAAACAAAAAGCAAAAAGGTTAAGGCATGTGAGAGGTGGTTGTGCCCTTCGACAGAAGCGTGCAATGCCTCATAACATTCAAGAATGTCATTCCGTCTAATACTCTAAGGTCTCAGGTTTGAAAAGTCAACAAGAGTTAATATTTGTTTTTTTGTTTTTTTTACTCATTTTCTTTTAAGCTTTGTGATTTTTTATATTTTCTTTTCTACTGAGTTATCTCGATTTCATGACATGAGTTTAGTGGGTTAACTTAGGTTGGCTCGCTCCTTATTCCTTGAGTTACAGGTTTGTCATGCTATCTTATATTGACTCGAGTCTGATAATTTTTTTTTATTCAATTTCATCCTTCTGTATTTAATGGATAGAGAATTATTGGCATCGTTTATCCCCTTTTACAAAAATATTTTTTTTCTAAGTTATCATTATTTTTTTTAATTTGATCTATTTGTTGTCTTTATCTATTTTTTTATCATCTAATTAAAAAAATTAACTTATTTAACCCAGTTCTTTTAATTTATCAAGTCAATTTAGGAGAAATTTGATATTTGACTAAATATATATATATATTTAAAAAAAGGTTGAGGCATGTGAGAGGTGGTTGTGCCCTTTGGACGACGCGTGCAATGCCCCCCAGCATTCAAAAATGTCATTCCGTCTGATACCCTAAGGTCTCAAGTTTGAAAAGTTAACAAGAGTTTATATTTGTTTTTTTTTTTTACTCATTTTCTTTTAAATTTTGTGATTTTTTATATTTTTTTTCTACTGGGTTATCTCGATTTCATTACATGGGTTTAGTGGGTTAATTTAGGTTGGCTCGCCTCTTATTCCTTGAGTTACAGGTTTGTCATGCTATCTTAGATTGACTCGAGTCTGATAATGTTTCTTTTTTTTATTCAATTTCATCCTTCTGTATTTAATGGATCGAGAATTATTGGCATCGTTTGTTCCCTTTTACAAAAATATTTTTTCCAAGTTATCTTTATTTTTTTTTAATTTGATCTATTTGTTGTCATTATTTATTTTTTTATCATCTAATTAAAATAAAATTAACTTATGTAACCCAGTTCTTTTAAACCCAATACTAGCTAGTTCAAGTCTAATCGAGTCTAATTTATTAAGGGTGACTTTGTTTACTAAAATGTATTTTTTTAATTATTTTTATTTTTTATTGTATTGTATTATAAAAAATAAATTGAAAACCTTTGTTATTGTATGGTCATGTAAGTAGAAAATAAGAAGAAAACTAATATTTTTTGAGTTTGAGTTATAATTTTTTTTTAAAAAAAAATACTATCAAACTCTTTAATTAAAGTATTTGTTGAAAACTGAAAATAATCGAATTATATGATCCAATATGCATGATTATTGTGTAAGATAATATATTGTGTATTATAATATATCTTCTAGTAATATTATATAAATTAAAAAAATATATTCCTTAATGTATTAAAATATGATATTTTTATATATAACATATTGATATATTTAATATGTTATTCTATGTATTATTAGTTATTTATTGTTTTTTTAATAAAATTTTATTTTTTAAAGTATTTTTATTAAACTTTATTTTTTTAATCTATTTTTTTATTTGATTGAAAAGTGAATCTCATTAATCAAGATTTTAAATTACATCTAAATATGGAAAATTCAAGCTCAAAAGTCCCTCTATTTTTATAATTCGCTTAATATATGGTCCCTTATCAATAAATTTTTAATATGACCCTTTTAACATCCAGTACTCAAATAAGTTTTTATGTTCAAATCCACAGGTTAAATGAAGAGATGACCTGACAAATAGAACTCATTGCTCGTTTTCTCTTCTAATCCATGTTTAAGTTGGTATGAGTTGTTTATTGAAAGAATCTAAACTTCGTGACCAAAGTACTGTATAATAGGTATAAATCACTGTGATTATTATAATGGATTTACTTTCTTGCACTTTTTTTTTTTAAAAAAAAGACCTATTTAACAGGCTTACAAGGTTAGAATTGTATTTTCACATGATTCATTTGTTATTCTAAAATTATTGAGGGGGTATTTTTGTTTTTTTATAAATTTTTTGAACAATAAATTTATTCGGTACCCTTAAAAACAAAAAATAACTTAATTATAGCTAAGGAGATTCTTTGTTTTTACTTTTGAATGCACAATGTAATGTAATGACTCAATCATTGTTAAAATTAAAATTCTCAAAACATATTAACAATAGCTCATTCATCATTTCATTATAGCTTTTTTGCAATAAAAAGCAATGTTATTTTTTAATACATAAAATATAAAAATACAAAAAACCGCTAACATATTCATGGCACACATCAACATGTTAATCGCTCTGTCACCTACGAGCGGTCCATACAGCTAACTTTAGTGGTTGAAAAATTTGTTCCGCCGTGTTATTTAATATATCTCGGTATTCTCTTCCTACTTAGATGGCGCATGTATGATGAATTTGTTCGGTTTGACACTAATTGTTTTTTTCCCTTTGTTTCTCTCTTCTCTACCTTGATTTACACTATGCCCATGGAAAAAAGAATAACAACCTTTCAATTTATTAACCCTTCAGATTTGGAATTTTATTTTCTTAATTTTATCCTCTTTTAGTTTCTCATCTCTTAAATTTGAATTTCATTCTTTTGATTGGTTTTTTTTTTAAGATGGTTTATAGATTTTTTTTTTTGTGATTTCATCCTCATTCTTATTTTTTTTTTCATGTTTGGTCTTCATTTTTTAATTTTATTGCTATTTTTTTCTAATACTATCCTTCATTATTAAATTGATTAGGATTTGAGCTTCTTAATTAAGCCAGAGTCTAAGGTTTTATAGGTTATGATTTTGCAAGAATAACCTTGATTTATAGAATTCATATGGGTTTTTTTTTCATTTCTATATTATTGGGGTTAACCAAACTTATTAAACTCAATCAACTCAATGACCCGAGTTTTGAATTTCTTTTACTTCTATGAAAATCCTAGCGTCGCTATAACTTTTTTCTTCTTATATTTGAAAAAATCGACCCACCCCACGACTTTGCAATGACCATAGATATAGGTTTACTTATGTCATTTTTATTTTTTTTTAAATTGAATTTTTTCTACTTTTGGTCTTTAATATATGGTAAGTTATTATTGGGCTTTTTATTTTGTTTCGATATAAATTCCATGATTTTATCACAACCTCATATACACATCGCGGGTTTTATATATATGGTAACCATAGTTGACTCAACTCAGTTGAGGGTGTTGCCGTTTCAATAATTTTGTTTTTTAAAAATATATCATGTTATATGTCCCTGTTTAAATATTTAAAAAGTATTTTGGCTAGCATGAATCAAAATTTTAACTTTCTAATATTTATATATTTTTTAAATTGTTTTTTAAAATAATTCGACTAGTGGCATAGCAAGAGATAAAAATACAAAAATACTAGTATACAATGCAACTAAATTATAAAATCTTGATAGATATTAATATTATAATGTTGATGATAAATTAATATTAATTTATTTTATAACAATTTTATATTTGGATTATAGTGTGAATATATAACTCAAGTAAACTTAATCCTATATATTATAAAGAAAAAAAATAAAGTGACAAATGGATCTCATTTGTCATGATAACTCAGCATTTAAAATATAGATTTGCACATAAAGACATATTTTAGTATCAGAGGATTTGAACGTAGTAGGGTCACATTAAGAAAATTAATTGATAGAGGACTAAATAAAAAAAATATAAATGGAGATGGACTTTTAAGTTTATTAACCAGTGAAAAACACTATTCGGCACCATTTTTCTATTCAAAGCAAGAAAAAAAGGTTTTCAAATTATTTTAACAATGTATATCTTATAGCAAGAAGGAGGAGCAATCAAAGTAATTTGTTCTAAATCATTTTAAATTTTATAACATGTTTTCTTTTGATGATTTTATTCTTTCATTAAGGTTATAATTAGGACAGTTTCTCTTTTGAAAAGTAAAATTAAAATGGTTTAATTTTTTTAATTTTAGTTTATTCTAGTAAAGATAAGCAAAGTAATCTCTTTTTATTTATTTATTGATTCTTTCATGCTCATAATTATCATTAGGAGATGCTTTTATACCAATGGTTAGTGAGTTCAATGACTCTAACCCATCGAGGTAAAAAATTAAATTTATAACCTTGTAGTAGGCGGCACAGTAATAAGAGTTTGGGACCAAGTGGTTTACTTTTCCTGTGGTCTCAGGTTCAAGCCCTGTGGTTGCTAATATGATGACCACTGGAGGCTTACATGGTCGTTAACTTCAGGATCCGTGGGATTAGTCGAGGTACATGCAAGCTGACCTAGACATTCACGTTAAAACAAAAAAATTAAATTAAATTTATATTGATACATCATAGAAGATGCCTTTCTTTATTGAAAAACCTACCGCCCTCTAAAATTATAAAATTATAAGCGAGAAACAAAATATTTGTTGAAACTTAAAATTTCAAAATTTTCAATTTATATTTTTATAAATTTTTTAACGTAGTTTCACTAGGGTTGCATTAAGAACTTTATTCCAAACTTATAGTATTGATAGATTCATACATAATTTAAATACTAATTTTGCATATGAAACAAACAAAAAAATCTGGAAAGAAAAATATCACTAGTCCAAAACCCTATTAATTATCTCTCACTTTCTAGGGATTAAATTTATATTTAAAGATACAATACTTTTTTTTTTTAACTTGAACATTATAATCAAATCCAGATTTTCACCAACAAGCTAAAATTAAAAACTAATTTTTGAAACACAAACCCATTTTTAAAATCATTATAAAAATAAAAGGAAAATACTAAAAACACTAAAAATAACTTCCAAGACAATTGTTCTTGCAAATTGAACCTACAAACCAAAAACTCATTCAATTATTGAAATAAGCCCAACCACCTCCACCACCAATAACAGGAACAAGCAATAATTATGATTACTTTCCTTGTGATTTCAAGTTCAAGTTCTGTTGTTGCTAATATGATAGTTATTGAAAACTTACATGGTCATTAACTTCAGGGTTTATGAGATTAGTCGAGGTACACGCAAGCTGGTCCGAACATCCACATTAATAATAAAAAAAAAGCAACAATTACAGCAAAACAATAAGAATTTCACAGTACAAACCAAGCTGAAGCCTAATTCAATATATTCCTGCATACTCACCAAATTATTTTCCTTGGTTTACCCTTTTGATCTGATTTACAGTCAATTCAAATAACCCAACCCATATCCTTGTAGTGAATGCATATGGTGTTACTGCAAAGTCTATGATTATCATGAAAACAAAGAAAGATAATGTAATTGATTTATTTGGGGTTTTCGGTTTATGTTTCTTGCACGGATTAGTTTTTTTTTTAATGATCTGTAAAGTTAAAATCAAAGGATAAAGAGAGAGATGAAGAGAGAACAACATATAAGATAAAGATGAGTTTTGTTTCCTTCTTGTTTTTCTTTCTAGTTATGAGAGAATCACAGGGACACATTATGCTACATGAAATAGCAAAACCATAACTTGCACTAAATGGGTATATTCAAAGAAATGATTTTGCTCAAGATGAAAAATTTAATTTCTTTTTGTTCGTGAGACTATTTTATTTTTCATCTAAGTTCAGGAGA